>LR738709.1:625146675-625158587 GCA_902687465.1 Secale cereale | reverse complement strand
TTGGGCCAGGCCCAAAACAGTGCACGGGCACGCGCGGCCCACGGCAAGCCGTAAATCCCCTTTCGCATCCGCCGCGCCCCTCCCTAACGGCACGCGTCGATTGCGGCGTCGTGGGAGAGATCGTGGCCTCGTTCTTTAATGGGAAATGCGGAGCGTCCCCCACTTCCCCCTTAAAAGCAGAGGAAGCAGGGGCAGTTTCCCTCCTTCGCTTTCATTGCGTCTTCAACCTCCAGAAATCCTCCGCTGCTCTCTGCCTCCACCCCTCCTCCGCCGTCTTCCGCATCCGCGGCGCCGTCGAGCTCCTCGCCCCTTCCCTCGCCGCCTCTGCCATGGCTCCGAAGAGCGAGAAGGCGAAAGCGGAGAAGACCAAGAGGGAGAAGTCCGAGCAGGCGGCAAAGCTTGTCGCCCTGTGGAAGAGGAACGTGGTCTTCGCGCCGAGGCTCAGCGCGAAGGAGCTCTGGAACAAGTACTACCTCTTCTGGTCCGGGGAGACCAAGGCTCATCCCCGCACCAGAACCTACCCCGCCGTCGCCAGAGATCTGTTTCCCGGCGGGTATTTCTTCTTTGCTGTCTTCTTTCACTGCGGCAAGTTATCCCTGTAACATATTATCTTATTTCTGAGCAATCAATGCAGTGTTATCTCCCTTGCTTTGGTCCTTTACTTTGTATGCTCTTTACCCTACGCTTTTAGGGAACTTGCCGGCAAGGGACCCTTGCCGCGAGCGCTGAGTACTGGACTCTGAGCAGCCTGCTGGCAAAGGCCTTGTCGGCAAGCAACCTTGCCGCAGCTAGTCGCAACACTCTTAGCTTGCTGAGCGAACTCGAAAACGAGGTAAGGGCGCGACACTTGTCGCAGCTCTCTTAAGTCGTTGAGCGTGCTCAGAAACAAAGTAAGGGTGCGGCTAGCCACGGGTAGGTTCCTCCGCGCACAGGTTTTCCATACAAAGTGTGGTTGTTCAAGGAAGACAACTAAAATTTAAAAATTTGAACTGCTCAAATTCTGGTAACTTAGCTTTCATAGTTCGTCTATTCCCCGGCAAGCTTCTCTTTCTTGAACAGCACTTGGTTCATCCTCCATCTCCTTCCCCCCCGGCAAACTTGTGCGCGAGGAACGTTCCTTCTGCTTAAGAGGGAAAGAAAAAGAGGAGGGAAAACAAGTACAGGGCTTCTCGGCGTGCTTATGCTTACCGGGTATGCGTGTTGCACAAGATGCCAAACAATGCATGCAAATAACGAAGAAAAGCATGGAAAAAGCAAATAGTGCGAAACAGAAACGCTTTACTGATGCACGGGATATGCGCCCGGCTTTGTACAAAGGTTTACATGCAACAGCGGCAAGACTCGTACAAAAGGTGGTTGCCGGAGCGGGTCACGGCAACCGCGCCTCACGGGTGAAACTTGCGAAGATGCTCTATGTTCCAGGAATTGCTCACCGGTAAGCCTTCTTCGGTCTCAAGGCGGACAACGCCGGGCCTTGTGACTTGTCTCACCCGATAAGGGCCTTCCCACTTCGGCGTCAACTTGTTGGAATTCTTGGCGGACTGAACACGCCGAAGAACAAGGTCGCCTTCCTCGAGACTCCTGGCCTTGACCTTGCGGCTATGATAGCGGCGCAAGGCTTGCTGGTATCGAGCAGCTCGTACAGCAGCCTGGAGACGTTCCTCCTAAAGGAGCAATGCATCATCTTGTCGCAGTTGCTCTTGCTCGAGCTCATCATAAGCGAGCACTCGAGGAGATCCGTATACGAGTTCCGTGGGGAGAACTGCCTCTGCTCCATAGACTAGAGCAAAGGGTGTCTGTCCGGTGGCTCGACTTGGTGTCGTTCTGATTGACCAAAGAGCCGCCGGCAACTCCTCTATCCAGTTTCTTCCGCACTTGCGCAGCCTGTCGAAGGTTCTTGTCTTGAGTCCGCGCAGCACTTCAGCATTGGCCCTCTCCGCTTGACCATTGCTCCTCGGGTGAGCAACAGAAGCGAAACAGACCTTGGCGCCAAGGTCCTGGACGTACTGCATGAAGGTGCGACTTGTGAACTGTGTGCCGTTGTCGGTGATGATCCTGTTAGGGATCCCGAAACGGCCAACAACCGACCTGAAGAACCTAACTGCTGACTGTGCTGTCACTTTTCTCACTGGTTCCACTTCTGGCCACTTTGTGAACTTGTCGATCGCAACGTACAAGTACTCAAAGCCCCCGACTGCACGGGGGAAGGGGCCGAGGATATCGAGCCCCCAGACCGAGAAGGGCCAGGATAAAGGGATCGTCTGGAGAGCTTGAGCTGGCTGGTGAATTTGCTTGGCATGGAACTGGCACGCTTCACACTTGGTTACTTGTGCAGTTGCATCTTGGAGGGCTTCTTGCCAAAAGAACCCTTGCCGGAATGCCTTTTCGGCAAGTGCCCTTGCGCCAATGTGGTGGCCACATATGCCTCCGTGTATCTCTGCCAACAGCTTCTGTCCATCTTCTCTGGAAATGCACTTCAACCTGACACCATTGAGTCTTCTTCTGTACAGTTCGTTGTCAACGAACTGGTACATACTTGACTGCCTGGTTATCTTCTCTATTTCTTCTGGGTCGTCGGGAAGTTCTCCAGTTTGCAGAAAACGGACAATCTGCTGCGCCCATGCCGGAGCCCGAGGCTCGACGGCAAGGACTAAAGGCACGAGGGCCGCTGCGGGAACCCCAGCTTCTACGGCAAGAAACTGCGTCTCCGCCGGAGCTGATGACTCCCCGGCAAGCTCGCCGGGGTGAGGCTTGTCGGGAACGCTTGCTTCAACTGTACAGATCCTTGGATCTGCAGGAGCAAGCTGTTCCTCAGCGTTCTGGTTGTTGATCTTGGGGACCTTGGCGGCGGCTTCTGGAAGATCCGCCGGCAAGTAGTCGCCGGAGACCAACTTTCTCTTCTTGTTCTGCCCAGCTGATGGTGTAACGGATGGTTGAGTTAGCTTGAGCAGGAAGGTCCCTGGTTCCACAGGTAACTTCATTGCAGCACACTTTGAAAGGCCATCTGCGATATCATTCTGAGCTCTCGGGACGTGCTCCATTTGCAGACCTTCAAAGTGTTCTTCAAGCTTTCTCACTTCATCTACATAAGCTTCCATCAAAGGGCTTTGGTAACTCTTATTTACTTGTCGGACCACCAACTGAGAATCTCCCCGCACAATCAACTTCTTGATCCTAAGCTCGGCTGCAATTCTGAGGCCGGCAAGCAAGCCTTCATACTCTGCAGTATTGTTTGTTGCTTGTTCCCTGGGAAAGTGCATCTGGATAACATACTTGAGGTGCTCTCCGGTGGGCGCTATGAGTACCACGCCGGCACCGGCGCCTTGCAGCGAGAAAGCACCATCAAAGTACATTACCCATTCGCTTGTCGCTTCTTGTACGGGGACGCTTGTCTCTGGAACTTCTTCATCCGGCGTTGGGGTCCATTCAGCTATGAATTCTGCCAAAGCTCTGCTCTGTATGGTTGAAGTACTCTCAAACTTGAGACCAAAGCTTGACAATTCCAGCACCCACTCGACGATCCTGCCTGTTGCTTCTGGATTCTGCAATATCCTCTTCAACGGAAAGCGAGTGACCACTGTTATCTCATGTGCTTGGAAGTAATGGCGCAGCTTTCTCGAGGCCATGAGGAGACCAAAAAGCAACTTTTGCACCCCAGAGTATCTCGATCTAGCCCCCTGCAAGAGGGAACTTACGAAATACACTGGGCGCTGCACCATCTTCTTTCGCACTTCTCTCTGTTCCTGCGCAGAGTTGTCCTTGTCGGGGCCAGAGCTTGCCGGTGGAGCCCCCTGCTTGTCGCTGGATTCGCTTGCCGGAGGTGTGGATTCTTCCTCTACCTCCCTTTCCGCTACCAACGCAGCACTAACCACTTGATTGGTTGCTGCTAAGTACAGCATCAACTTCTCTTGTGGCCTAGGTGCGACAAGTATTGGAGTGGAGGATAGGTATCCTTTCAAGTCTTGCAGCGCTGCCTCCGCTTCCGGAGTCCATTTCATAGGACCTGCCTTCTTCAAGATTTTGAAGAAAGGTAGGGCGCGTTCTGCAGACTTTGAAATGAACCTACTGAGGGCAGCCACACAACCTGCAAGTCTCCTTACGTCTTTGACGCGCTTCGGGGCTTCGATCTGCTCGATGGCTTTTATCTTGTCGGGATTGGCCTCAATCCCCCTCTGGGACACAAAGAACCCGAGAAGCTTGCCGGAGGGGACTCCGAAGACGCACTTCTCGGGGTTCAACTTAAGCTGGATCTTGCGCAGATTTGCAAATGTTTCTTCCAAGTCTTGGATCAGGGTATCATTGGTCTTGCTCTTGACCACTATATCATCCATGTAAGCTTCTACATTTCTGTGGATCTGTGGCTCAAAAGCAGTGTGCACCACCCTTGCAAATGTAGAGCCTGCATTCTTCAATCCAAAGGGCATGCGTATGAAGCAATATGTGCCACATGGAGTAATGAATGCAGTCTTCTCTTCATCTTGCTTGGCCATGAAAATCTGATGGTAGCCTGAATATGCATCAAGGAAGGAAAGCAGCTCACATCCAGCGGTGGAGTCAACAATCTGGTCAATGCGTGGCAAGGGAAATGGATCCTTGGGACATGCTTTATTCACATCAGTGAAGTCTATACACAGTCTCCACTTCCCGTTAGCCTTACGCACGACAACTGGATTTGCTAACCACGTGGGATGGATCACGCCTCTAACCAGGCCTGCTGCTTCTAGCTTCTTAATTTCTTCGGCAATGAATTCTTGGCGCTCCACGGCTTGCTTCCTGACCTTCTGCTTGACGGGCCGCGCATGAGGACAAACAGCAAGCTTGTGCTCAATTACCTTCCTGGGAACACCGGGGATGTCAGATGGTTGCCACGCAAACACATCGACATTCGCCCGCAGGAAGGCAACGAGCGCGCTTTCCTATTTGTTGTCGAGCGTAGCACTGATGGTGAAGGTACCACCAGTGCCGTCCTCCTTGGCGGACACCTTCTTGGTTGCCGGTGGAGCGGCCATCCCCTTCTTGCACTTGCCGGTGGAGCTCGATGGAACGTCCTCGACGGCAGTGCAGCACTCCGAAGAGGTGCATTTGTCGGAGTGGGCCCCAGAGCACTTGCCGGACTTGGTCTTTGTCTTCTTCCCCCCGGGAGCTTCAGCGGCAAGTGTGTTGCTCTCCGCCGCGGCTGCTGCATCCCGGTATATCTTGTCGGCGCAGATAAGCGCGTCCTTCTTGTCGCCAGGGACAGAGATGACGCTTATCGGCCCCGGCATCTTGAGTACATTGTAGGCGTAGTGGGAAGCTGCCATGAACTTGGCGAGGGCAAGACGTCCAAGTATCCCATTGTATGGCAATGGGATATCGGCAACATCGAAGGTTATCCTCTCCGTCCTGAAGTTGAGCTCCCCGCCAAAGGTCACTGGCAGAGTAATCTTGCCCTTCGGCTTGCTCCTTCCCGGGTTTATTCCTTGGAACGACCCGGTCTCTTCGAGCTCGCCGTTTGGGATCTGGAGTTTCTTGATCATAGCTGAGGAGATCAAGTTCAGGCCGGCCCCGCCGTCAACCAACATTTTGGTGACCTTGAGGTTGCGGATGGTGGGGGAGACCAACATCGGCAAGCACCCGACCGCAGTTGTGCGGTCAGGGTGATCCTCAAGATCAAAAATGATGGGCGTGCTGGACCATTTCAGGAGCCTGCGTGACTCGACGGGCGGCTCAGCTGCGTTTACTTCCTGCACCCACTGCTTGAGTTGGCGGTGGGAAGCGTGCAGAGAGGCGCCTCCGTCGACACACAGAACTTCTGTGGCCTTCTGGAACTCCTGCTCGCTGTTATCTCCTTCCTCCATGTCGTCGTCGTCGTCTTCTTCTTCATCCTTGTCGCGCCCCCGGGGAGGTCGATCACCTTGCCGCTGCTTTGCCTTGCCACGGCGTCCTCCCCGGCCATTGAACGGCCGCTTCTTGCTTGGCTCTCCTCCGCCACCTTGGGCCTTCTCCTTGTCGCGACGCTCATATTCAGCTTTCTGCTGCTCTACGAGGTACTCGACTCGCTTGCAGTTGGAAAGGTCGTGGCCCTTGGTGCGGTGGATCTTGCAGTATTGCTTGTCGGAGCCGTCCTGCTTGTCGGCTGCCGCTACGGGGGCAGGCTCCTTGCCGGAGCCGCCAGCCTGTGCCTTCTTGGCGGGAGCCTCCTTGCCGAACTGCTCGACGACCAGCACTTCCTTGTTCTTCTTTCTTCTGTTGTTCCGCCGCCGGCTCTTCTTTGCCGGGGCGGCATCCTCGCTGTCGCTTCCTCCTGCGCCAGCATCCTCTTCGGGGAGTCTCCTCCCCTCTTCGGCGCGCGCACACTTGTCAGCCAGAGCGTAGAGCTCGCTGACATCCCGTATCTTGGTCATGGCCATCTCTTCTCGCATGCGGCGGTTACGCACGTTCTGGTGGAACGCGCTGATAACCGCAGCAGGGTGGACGTCGGGGATGTTGTGTTGCACGCGGCTGAATCGTTGGATGTACTTGCGCAGGGGTTCTCCTTCCTTCTGGGCCAAGATGTGGAGGTCACTCTCCTGGCCGTGGGGTTTGTGGCCGCCCGTGAAGGCGCCAACAAATTGGTGGCACAGATCTGCCCACGAAGAAACGGAGCCTTCCGGCAAGTGCATAAGCCAAGAACGAACGTTCGGCTTAAGCACTAGCGGGAAGTAGTTCGCCAGTATCTTCTCGTCGCGCCCCCCGGCAGCTTGCACCACGATGGTGTAGATGCTGAGGAACTCCGAGGGGTGCGTCTTGCCGTCGTACTTCTCGGGTACGTCGGGCTTGAAGTTTTTCATGCTGGGCCACTGGACACGCCGCAGCTCGCGGGTGAACGCAGGGCAACCTGCCGCGTACGGCAAGTCGCCTGGTTCACCGGGCGCATTTGTGTCGACAGCGGTCCCAGCGCGCTGGTCCGATTGTCGCCGGGCTTCTCGTCGACGCTCGATTGTCATCCGAGCATCTTCTTGTCGCCGGTCGTCGAGGACTTGGCGCTGGTCCCGACGAGCCCGCGGATCCGACGACGCCGTGGAGTCGTCGTCGACGTTAATCCGGCGGGGTGGCGTCTTCTGCTTCCGCGGCGGGGAGTGTACGGTGGTTGCACCCCCGGCGGTCTTGTCGCCGTCGGCCTTCGTCTGGTCGACTTGCCGTGGCCGCGAGGTCGCCGGCTGCTGCGGCGTGTCGTTGTTGGCGAAGGCGATGAGGCTTTGAATCGTCGCCCTCCAGTCTTCGGCCTTGTGTGCCGCTGGAGGGAAATCGAGGAGCAGTTGCGCTCTTGCGAGAGCTTCTGCTGGAGAGGAGGGGAGCGGCGGCGAGCGGTGCGAGGAGCGAGATATGCTCGGACTTCTAACAGGGTTAGAAGGAGCAGTCTGTCGCCCCGACGACTGCGCCTTGCTTGTGCCAGGACGGTGGCCTTGAGCGTCCCGTGATCCTCCGGTCTGTCCTTGGCCCAGCAAGCGAATGGTAGCTCCTGTACCACGACGCTGCTGGCCTGTCGTTTGCTGAGATGGACGTGGCGCGTCTACGGAGACCGAGGCCTTGGAGTTTGCCCGGTCGTCCGTCTTGTCCTTGGACTTGGCGGTGCCGTGAGTTTCCTCGCCGGCGACCACCCTTCCGCCGGCGTCCCCTCCACCCACCGTTGGTTCTGGTGGCGGGGGAATCGACGCAGACGGGCCTGCGACCTCCGAAGCCTTCTTCTTCGGGGCCATGTTGCTGCTGATGAAGTTGTTGATGAAGCTGGAGAGGTTGATGAAGATTGCGCCCGCGTGAGCGCCGGATCAGGTTCGCACAACCTCGACGCCCCCTACCTGGCGCGCCAAAGATGTCAGGGGAAACTGTCCTCCCTCGAGCACCTATGGGACCGGAGCCCCTTCTACGTTGCGGTAAGGGAGCGGAGGGAGCACGAAGAGCAGATCGTAGAGCACACGCGGGCAGTTTACCCAGGTTCGGGCCATGCGGACGCGTAAAACCCTACTCCTGCCTTGGTTGTATTGAGCTCGGGAGCTTGAAGAGCTACAGTGCTAGCTATACTGAGCGTGAAGATGTCTAAGGTTCGAACCCCCTCTACGTTGTGCATGGGCCTCCTTTTATAGCCCAAGGGGTCACCGACAGGTGTCAACGTAGAGGAGGGTAAAAATGTAACTTTGGTGGTAGTTGTAATAGTGCGGGAATAGTGCGTGAACAGTGCATGAACAGCGGTCTTCACCTAACCTTGACAGTGGGGGACAAGGGCATTTAATGCCCGTCGCCGTCGACCCCAAAAGCGCGCGTCCATTCGTCTCCGTTCGCCACGGCGGTAGCCTCGTCACCGTGGAGTGCCACCGTGTCCCCTAGGCTGCACAGCCATCCGCCACGCGTCTCTGGAAGGGCCCCAGGGCGACGCGTGGGCCGATGAGCTGGAGCGCGGGCACACAGCGCAGGCTTCCCCCGGCAAGCACCTTGCCGGGGTCTTGATCTTGTCGGGCCCGGAAGCTTGTCGCTTCCCGGGTCCTGCCGCGGCGCAGGGTGCGCCGAGGCATGTCTTCCGAGATGCAGTCTTCTGGTCTTCCTGGCAAGCTCCTCTTGCCAGGGTCTTGTGCTAAAGTGATAGTCTTGAGCCTGGTGCGGCCTTCCCGGCAAGCTCCTCCTTGCCGGGGCCTTGATCTTCTGACTTGTATACTTTGTTCTTGAATGGTTTTATAGGGACCAGAAAGGTTTCCGGCAAGCACGTGGTGAACCCTGCCGCGGGAAGCTGCTACTGCCCGTGCACAAGTTGGGGTACTAAGGTACCCCTACCTTAGTACACCGATATAGTACTACTTACAGACAGTAGCAGGTGACCGTTGTTTTATCGAGGGCCAATTGATTAAAAAACTGATAGAACTCCTCAAATGGATCAGGCAACAATTCAATTCCAACGAGGTCATGCTCGGGTTTAACTCTCAAATACAAGCTATCCCTCCCCCCAGACTCTCTGGAGATTTTCAAGTATCAATCATGCAATCTTCGCATATTCGTTGATAGAGATCTTTCATTTTTGACGAGAGGCTTTTTGTACTCGTATCTTTCTATCTGCACGTCCAAGAAATCATAGTGTACATCGTCGGACACGTAATCTGCAAGATTGGTATAACCGGGCACCATCCTCGGATCATTAGAGACCATGTCGCTAGACACCTTGAGCGGGGGGCACGATTGGTCCGCTTGTTCGCCGAGCTGGGCAATTTGTTTCCCAGCTCGTCCTTCTGCTAACCTTTGATCACTTTTAGTACTTCCCGACCGCTTCGCTTCTTGAAATGTCTTTTGAATCATGCGGTCATAGTTGCCCTTCGGCTTACTTTTCGCTGGTTGCTTCAGGGCAGCAAGAGTGCGCTTTGCTTTCACCGCATCTATCTTCTCCTCCGTAGGTGGATGTCTCTGTGCTTTCAACCCTTCAAGCCAGTCCTTCACTTCGCCTTGAGCTATCTTCGTGTTTTCCTCGTCGGACCTCTCATATGGTAACTTCTCTAGAGGCGTGAGAGAAGGACCGAATCTGCATCGCCTCCCGCCTCTGGCTGTACTGCTAGACGTCGCTAGACCAGACGAAGCGGCTGTCTTTTTTACTTGCTTACGCGCCGGAGCAGGAGCAGCCGGAGCGGCGGCAGGTCTCTTCCGCCCTTGCTGACTAGGTGGAGAAGGAGGAGCAGGCTGGCTGCTCGGGCGCGCCGGCGGTGAAGGAGGCGGAGTGCCGCCACGCGCCGGCGGCGAAGGAGGCGGAGTGCCACCACGCGCCGGAGAAGGAGCCGGAGTGCCCTGATCGTCACTCGCCGGAGGAGGAGGCGGAGTGCCCTGACTCGCCGGAGGAGGAGGAGGAGGAGGCGGAGGCGTCCAGTTGAGAATGTTGATGAGGTCCTTCCGCCATAGGCATGGAGTCTTCAGTGAAGAACCCAGCCGAGTCTCCCCTTCACCGGTAGGGTGGTCAAGCTGGAGCTCCTCAAATCCCTCCGTTATGTCATCCACCATCACCCTAGCATATCCTTCTGGAATCGGCCGGCAGTGAAAAGTGTCGGCGGGTCCAGAAGGATAAACAGAGCCAGCAGCCGCCTTGACCTTCAGATTCATCCACTGCGCCATAAGGTGGCAATTTTGTGCCTGCGTGATAGCATCCACGGGATACCTGCCAGTAGCCATCAAGACAGGCTCCGGCTGAAGCAGCTCGGTGGAAGCCACGCTGCTTCTCCGCTGAGATGGCGGGGTAGCTTCGGGGGAAGCTTCGGCAATTCTTTTGTCCCGATTTGCTTCCCGTTCCTCTATCGCTTGTATTTTGGCCCGCAGCGCCTGCAGTTCGGTCTGCTCCATTTTTTTCCTCCTCTCGTGGCTTTTGTAGCCGCCTGCGTCCGGAAACCCAGCATGCCACGGAAGGGAGCCTGGCGTGCCTCGTGTCCGTCCAGGGTGCTCAGGATTCCCGAGGGCCATTGTCAGCTCGTCGTTCTCTCTGTCGAGGAAGAACGTCCCTTCATGCGCTGCTTTGATATACTGCCGCATCTTCCTGAGTGGTGTTTCCAATTGCTTGTCCGTCCAAATGCACCACCCTGATACAGGGTCCAAGGTTCCGCCAGCCCCGAAGAACCAAGTCTGGCAACGGTCTGGCCAGTGCATTGTCTCTGGTTCGATCCCTTTCTCAAGCAGATCATTCTCAGCCTTGGCCAACTTAGGCCGGACTCTGAGGTAGCCACCTGACCCCGTGCGATGGTGATGCTTCTTCTTCGCAGCATTTATCCGGTTTGTCTCCGACATCTTCTGACTCTTTTCCGATGTCTTATGGGCCACAAATGCGGGCCAGTCATCTTTGATCTTCTCATATATGCCCACGAATTCTGGAGTCTTTTTATCTTTGACAAACGTATTCAGTTTTTTCTTCCATGCCCTGAATTGGTCAGCCATCTTCGAAAGTGCAGCAGACTTGATTAACTCCTCATTAACTGGATTCGCCGGATCATCCTCTCGCGGTAGGATGAAATTTGACTTCAGCTGAGTCCAAAGATCTTCTTTCTGCATATCAGTGACATAAGTCACCTGAACGTCATTTGCAGCCGGCTTTAACCATTGATGGATGCTGATCGGGATCTTGTCCCTAACCAGAACCCCGCACTGATTAACAAATGCGTTCTTTGTCCGGATGGGGTCAATCAGCTCGCCGGAGCGCGAGATTTCTGAGATCTCAAACTTTTCATCCGGCCTCAACTTTTTCTTCGCGCCTCGTCTCTTTACCGAAGATTTGCTCGATCCGGAGGGCTAGAAAAAGGAACAAAGACGAGAGTTAATGAATGCATCAATTAACTAGTCAGCACAGGCTTAACTAACATATATACCTCCTGGCCGGACTCGGTTCGGTCACCGGAGCCAGCATCACGGTCTCCTTCTTGCACCGGCATTGGGTCACCGGAGCCGTCCTCACGGTCTACTTCTTCCAGGTGCATTGGGTCATCGGATCCATCAATATCATAGCCTAGATCTTCCAGCTGCAGCTCTCTTTCGACCTGCTCATCGGTGTCGTTGAGAAACGACAAGACGGCATTTTGTCCGTCTGCGATTATGTCCATCAACATCGCTTCTTGTGCTAGGTCTCGGGTGTTGTCGTCCATAGTTTCTACAAATATTTACAACATGCCAATTATTATTCAAACATGACAGATGGATATATTAATGGCAAACATAGAACTAGCTTCGACCCTCGACCCCTGGACGACCCTCGACTGCTCGGCGATCCACAAACCCTAGACCCCCTCATGTCACATTTTGTCTAGTGTCAAAGGATTCAACAAAACCAATACTTCATCATTAGGCGAAAGTAACAGTAGCATGATGGTACGAAGCTCTCCAAAGTGGTTTTGGAACGGAGTCCCGGATAGGATAATTCGTAACAAAAGACGGATTATCCTATC
>LR738709.1:625089712-625143039 GCA_902687465.1 Secale cereale | reverse complement strand
GTATTAGTCCCGGTTTGAGCCACCAACCGGGACTAATGCCACCCTTTAGTCCCGGTTTGAGCCACCAACCGGGACTAATGCCACCCTTTAATGGGCTGGTCCAATGCCCTGTTTTCTACTAATGGGTTCAGTAAGGTATTCTCTGCAAGCAGTGAAATTATCGGTAAAAGATAGTTTTGTGATAAGGTAATTTGTAACGAGTAACAAGTAATAAAAGTAAATAAGGTACAACAAGATGGCCCATTCCTTTTTGTAGCAAAGGACAAGCCTGGACAAACTCTTATATAAAGGAAAGCGCTCCCAAGGACACATGGGAATTATCGTCAAGCTAGTTTTCATCACGTTCATATGATTCACGTTCGTTACTTTGATAATTTGGTATTGGGTGGACCGGTGCTTGGGTACTGCCCTTACTTGGACAAGCATCCCACTTATGATTAACCTCTATTGCAAGCATCCGCAACTACTAAAGAAGTATTAAGGTAAACATAACCATACCATGAAACATATGGATCAAAATTAACCCCTTATGAAGCAACGCATAAACTAGGGTTTAAGCGTGTGTCAGTCTAGCAACCCATCATCTACTTATTAATTCCCAATGCCTTCCTGTAGGCCCAAAAAATGGTGAAGTGTCATGTAGTTGACGTTCACATAACACCACTAGAGGAAAGACAACATACATCTCATCAAAATATCGAACGAATACCAAATTCACATGACTACTTATAACAGGACTTCTCCCATTTCCTCAGGAACAAACATAACTACTCACAAATCATATTGATGGAGATTGACCCCCTCCCGATGAGAGGATCGATGGTGATGATGATGGTAATGATTTCCCCCTCCCAGAGGGATGTTTCCCCGGCAGAACAGCTCCGTCGGAGCCCTTGATTGGTTCCGCTAAGGTTCCGCCTCGAGACGGCGGCGCTTCATCCCGAAAGCTTTCTTATGATTTTTTCCAGGGCAGAAGACACCTTATACCAGAAAATGGGCATCGGGGGGCTGCCCGGTGGCCCACGAGGCAGGGGCACGCCCAGGAGGGTAGGGCGCGCCCCCACGCTCGTGGACGATGGGTGGCCCCCCTCTGGTGCTTTCTTCGCCGGATATTTTTTATATATTCCAAAACTGACTTTCGTGGAGTTTCATGGCTTTTTGAGTTGTGCAGAATATGTCTCCAATATTTGCTCCTTTTCCAGCCCAGAATTCCAGCTGCCGACATTCTCCCTCTTCATGTAAACCTTGTAGAATAAGAGAGAAAAGGCATAAGTATTGTGACATAATGTGTAATAACAGCCCATAATGCAATAAACATCATTATAAAAGCATGATGCAAAATGGGTGTATCACTTATCTCGTCTGCTTCTCCCACAATCGCCAATGGCACCGGTCCGTCGTCATCGCTCAGCCACTCCACCGTCATCAGAGGACAGCTCTAGCTGGGAGGCTACACCGCGGCGGCGGCACAGTCCCCGGCGTAGTGTAGTCCGTGTGGCGTCCCTATTGGGTGTGCGCGGAACACCCACCACACGCTCCGCTGCCGCTACCCGTCGGCAGCTATTGTCGGCCGCCGTTGCTGTCACACCACCGTTGAAAGCTAGGGCCATTTCCCTCTCCGCCGCCGCGGCCCGAAGGCGGGAGGTAGCTGTCATGGCCGCCACCCCACTGCCGGCCACCGTGGCCATCACCCGCTCTGCCACCGTGGCCCGAAGGCGGGAGGTGGTGGTCATGGCTGCCACCCCATTGTCGGCCGCCGTGGCCACCATCCCACCGTCGACCGCTAGGGTCATCACCCGCTCCGCCATCACCGCTCGAAGGCGGGAGGCAGAGGTGGATGTCTGCACGTGCGTCAGCGACCTTGCGCGCTACGCTGAGTTCCTGCGGGAGGAGGAGGAGCGCCTCATCGAGCATGCCAAGAGCCTTATCGCCGCCGTGGCCGCGGCACACGCCGGTTTAGAGGCGATGAATCAGGAGATCTACGAGGAGAACCACTGCTTCGAGAGGGGTCGTCTGGAGCGGCAGAGGGTGTTTGAGGTGAGCGTCGCTGAAGCTGCAGCAGCGACAGGCACCGTATTGTAGTTGTCCAGCTCGTCGGTAGGCTCCTCCTCCTCTGCCTCTTACTGAGCGTGCTCGGCGGACGAGAGGCAGCCGAAAGTAGTACAAAGCCCCTCCGTAGTAGTAGTATTTAGGGGCAATTTTGTTCAGATCATCTGACTATAGATGTGGTGGAACTGTACAATGTACTTAAAATTAGCTAGTATATATAGTTGAACTAGCTATTTCAGTACGTGTTAGCGACAATTGGGGAAAAGTTTGGTCGGTTCAGCTATCGAGTTGAACTATTTGTATAAATTAAGAATGACTGCTTAATCTATGAATGAAATCTATGCTAAATTACTGAATTTTAGTTGCAAAAATTAGATACTGCTAGTGATTTTTAGGACAAATCATTGTGTTACAAGGTTGACAAATGGCAATGTTACTAGATCAACAAATGTCAGTCTTTCCAGTTTAACAAATGCCAACATACCCAATATGACAGATGCAAATCTTACCAAATTGTTTGTAAGTGGTTGCACACGGGTCATCCAAAAGAATCGTTTGCATTGAAGAGATGCACAAATCCTGCTCTCACTTTGCATACGGTGTTCTATCTACAAAGTTTGCAATCAAGAGCCGCAAAAATCCTGCTCGGCACATTTCAGACGAGTTTTGGATTTACTAGAATTTAAAAATAAAGTACCTAAACATTTTGCCGACAATCAACAGTGCCCTGGTGTTTGAAATTCATTCCCATTTCTTGCATGGGACCTAAGCATGCACCCAAGGACACATATTTGATTTTTCAACCAATTTATATGCACTGGAGCATGCGCATGTAATTCAAATTTGAATTATGCACATAAATGCATTGAAAACTCAGTTAATGCATAAAAATGTCCAAACAAACCCCAAAAATCACAAAAATTGACACAACACTCCTGCTGTTCTATGTTGACACGAGAATTTTTTTGAAAGCAATAAGAGGCAATGGATATCGTTTCATCCCCAAAGGTGGGACGTTCCCTACCGAAACCATCATGCTTGTTGTGAGAAGCTCTGGTTTGTGAGAAGCATATACCCAAACCTGCCCCAAATGGGACAAATAATTTACCACGGCATGTTGATGCCGCTCCATGATAGCATGCCAAGTTTCATGAATTTCAGACGAGTTTTGGATTTACTATAATTTAAAAATAAAGTACCTCACCATTTTGTCGGCAATCAACGGTGCCCAGATGTTTGAAAGTCTTTCCCATTTCTTGCACGGGACCTAAGCATGCACCCAAGGACACATATTTGATTTTTCAACCAATTTATATGCACTTAAGCATGTCCATGTAGTTCAAATTTGAATTATATAAATAAATGCATTAAAACTCAGTTAATGCATAAAAATGTCCAAACGAACCCCAAAAAATCCCAAAAATGGACACACCACTAATGTTGTTCTATGTTGACATGAGAAAACATTTGAAAGCAATAAGAGGGAATGAATATCGTTTCATATCCAAAGGTGGGACGTTCCCTACCGAAACAATCATGCTTGTTGTGAGAAGCTCCAGTTTGTGAGAAGCGTATACCCAAACATGCCCCAAATGGGACAAAAAAATTACCACGGCATGTTGATGCCGCTCCATGATAGCATGCCAAGTTTCATGAATTTCAGACGAGTTTTGGATTTACTAGGATTTAAAAATAAAGTACCTCAACATTTTGCCGGCAATCAACGGTGCCCTGGTGTTTGAAATTCATTCCCATTTCTTGCATGGGACCTAAGCATGCACCCAAGGACACATATTTAATTTTTCAGCCAACTTATATGCACTGGAGCATGTGCATGTAGTTCAAATATGAATTATGCACATTAATGCATTGAAACTCAGTTAATGCATAAAAATGTTTAAACGAACCCCGAAAAATCACAAAAATTGACACAACACTCCTGTTGTTCTATGTTGACATGAGAAAACATTTGAAAGCAATAAGAGGCAATGGATATCATTTCGTCCCCAAAGGTGGGGCGTTCCCTACCGAAACCATCATGCTTGTTGTGAGAAGCTCCGGTTTGTGAGAAGCATATACCCAACCCTACCCCAAATGGGACAAAAATCTTACCACGGCATGTTGATGCCGCTCCATGATAGCATGCCAAGATTCATGAATTTCAGACGAGTTTTGGATTTACTAGAATTTAAAAATAAAGTATCTCAATGTTTTTCTGGCAATCAACGATGCCCTGGTGTTTGAAATTCATTCCCATTTCTTGCATGGGACCTAAGCATGCAACCAAGAACACAGATTTGAATTTTCAACCAATTTATATGCATTAGAGCATGTGCATGTAGTTCAAATTTGAATTATGCACATAGATGCCTTGAAAACTCAATTAATGTATAAAATGTCCAAACGAACCCGGAAAAATCCCAAAATATGACACAACACTGCTGCTGTTCTATGTTGACACTAGGAAAAAATGATATCGAGAAGAGGCAACAGATATCGTTTCGTCCAGAAAGGTGAAATGTTTCCTACCGAAACCATCACACTTGTTGTGAGAAGCTCTATTTATGAGAAGCATATCCCCAAACCTGCCCCAAATGGGACAAAATTGTTACCATGACATGTTGATGCCGCTCCATGATAGCATGCCAAGTTTCATGAATTTCAGACGAGCTTTGGATTTACTAGAATTTAAAAATCAGGTATCTCAATGTTTGCGGCCGAGTGACGGTGGCAGGGTGCTTGACATTCATTCTCATTTCTTGCATGGGACCTAAGCATGCAACCAAGGACACAAATTTGAATTTTCAACCAATTTATACGCATTAAAGCATGTGCATGTAGTTCAAATTTAAATTATGCACATAAGTGCATTGAAAACTCAATTAGTGCATAAAAATGTCCAAATGAACCCCGAAAAAATCCCAAAAATTGATACAATACGCCTGTTATTCTATGTTGACACTAGGAAAAAATTGAAATGGAGGAGCGGCAACAGATATCGTTTCGTCCAGAAAGGTGAAATGTTCCCTACTGAAACCATCACACTTGTTGTGAGAAGCTCTAGTTTATGAGAAGCTTATACCCAAACCTGCCCCAAATAGGACAATTTTTTTACCACGACATGTTAATGCTGCTCCATGATAGCATGCCAAGTTTCATGAATTTCGGACGAATTTTGGATTTACTAGAATTACAAAAGCAAGTATGTCAACGTTTGCCGGAGAGCCACGGTGTCGTGGTGTTCGAATTTCATCCCCATTTCTTGCATGGGACATAAGCATAAACCCATGGACACATATATGATTTTACAACCCATGTTGGTGCACCGGAGCATGTGCATGTAGTTTAATTTTGAATTGTGTGCCTGAAATGGATAGAACACCAGTTTAATGTATAAAATGTCCAAACGAACCCTGAATAATTCCAATTTTTTTAGGACACACATATAGTTGCATGTTCACTGCATATAAAAGGTCTAGCAATTCAAACAACGTCCATTTCCGGTGTGACCCCATTATGTAATTGAAATCAAGATGAAAAATCAAGTAGATCGTACACAGTTTGTTATCACCAACCATGTGAGATGCATCACAAAATACCGTGGAGCACCGTCGGTGTATAGTACGCCTATGGCTTACGCGAGAAGGTGAGTCGGCTACAGTCCACAGCCGGCGTCTCAAGCACACTAGCACGCTCCCAAATATCATTTTATTGTTCAATCGTCGCCGGTGAAAGATGGGCACGTGGACCCGTGTCGTGAGGGCAACTTCGGTGGCCCACTCCGGCGAGAGCGCGGCGCAGCCGCCTGATAACCCACAAGTGTAAGGGATCGCAATAGTTTTCGAGGGTAAAGTATTCTACCCAAATTTATTTATTCGACACAAGGGGAGCCAAAGAATACTCTTTAGTATTAGCAACTGAGTTGTCAATTCAACCACACTTGGAAACTTAGTATCTGCAGCAAGGTAGTTTAGTAGCAAAGTAATATGGAGATAGCGGTAAGCAGCAATAAAAGCAACGATAGTGTTTTTGTAGTTTTTATAATAGTAGCACCGGGGAAGTAAATAAGCAACAAGAAATATATGAAAAACTCGTAGGCATTGGATCGGTGATGGGGAATTATGTCGGATGCAATTCATCATGTAGAAGTTATAACCTAGGGTGACATCGAACTAGCTCCAGTTCATCAATGCAATGTAGGCATGTATTCCGAATATAGTCATACGTGCTTATGGAAAAGAACTTGCATGTCATCTTTTGTCCTACCCTCCCGTGGCAGCGGGGTCCTATTGGAAACTAAGGGATATTAAGGCCTCCTTTTAATAGAGTACCAGACCAAAGCATTAACACATAAGGAATACATGAACTCCTCAAACTACGGTCATCACCGGGAGTGGTCCCAATTATTGTCACTTCGGGGTTGCCGGATCATAACTCATAGTAGGTGACTATAGACTTGCAAGATAGGATCAAGAACACACATATATTCATGAAAACATAGTAGGTTCAGATCTGAAATCATGGCACTCGGGCCCTAGTGACAAGCATTAAGCATAGCAAAGTCATAGCAACATCAATATCAGAACATAGTGGATACTGGGGATCAAACCCTAACAAAACTAACTCGATTACATGGTAGATCCCATCCAACCCATCACTATCCAGCAAGCCTACGATGGAATTACTCACGCACGGTGGTGAGCATCATGGAATTGGTGATGGAGGAAGGTTGATGATGACGATGGCGACGATCTCCACTCTCCGTAGCCCCGATCGGACTCTAGATCAGCCCTCCCGGGAGAGATTAGGGCTTGGCGGCGGCTCCGTATCGTAAAACGCGATAATTCTTCCTCTCTGATTTTTTTCTCCCTGAAAGTGAATATATGGGGTCCGAGGGTACGTCGGTGGAGTACTAGGGGGCCCATGAGGCAGGGGGCGCACCCAGGGGGAGGGAGCGCGCCCCCACCCTCGTGGACAGGGTGTGGGCCCCCTGGTTTGGATCTTTCTGCATGTATTTTTTATATTTTCCAAAATAATTCTTCGTGGATTTTCAGGTCATCCAAGAACTTTTCATTTCTGCACAAAAACAACACCATGGAAATTTTGCTGAAAACAGCGTCAGTCCGGGTTAGTTCCATTCAAATCATGCAAGTTAGAGTCCAAAACAAGGGCGAGAGGGTTTGGAAAAGTAGATACGTTGGAGACGTATCAACTCCCCCAAGCTTAAACCTTTGCTTGTCCTCAAGCAATTCAGTTGATAAACTGAAAGTGATAAAGAAAAACTTTGACAAACTCTGTTTGCTCTTGTTGTTGTAAATATGTAAGCCAGCATTCAGGTTTTCAACAAGATCATGAACTAACCACATTCACAATAACTTTCAGGTCTCAAGACTACTCACATCAATGGCATAATCAACTAGCGAGCAATAATAATAAACCTCGGATGACAACATGTCGGGGGAAACTGTCCGCCACGAACACCTATGGGACCGGAGCCCCTTGTCTGTGCGGTACGAGGGCGGAGGGAGCACGAAGAGCAGATCGAGATGAACACGCGGGCAGTTTTACCCAGGTTCGGGCCGCGGTAGACGCGTAAAACCCTACTCCTGCTTAGTTGTGTATTGAGTTGGAGTGCTCGGGAGCTTGAAGAAGCAGCTACACCGAGCGTATGAGCGATCTAGGTTCCGAACCCCCTCCACGTTGTGCATGGGCCTCCTTTTATAGTGCAAAGGGGTCACCGACAGGTGTCAACGTAGGAGAAAGGGGTAAAAATGTAAAAGCGGTGGTAGTTGTAACAGTGCGGGAACAGTGGAGCTATAGTGCGTGAACAGTGGTCGCTACCTACTTTGACAGTGGGGGACAAGGGCATTTAATGCCCGTCGCCGTCGACCCCAAAAGCTCCCGCCCTTGCGTCTCCGTCTGCCACGGCGATGGATCCACCACCGTGGAGTGCCACCGTGTCCCCCAGGCTGCACAGCCATCCGCCACGCGTCCCTGGATAAGCCCCAGGGCGACGCGTGGGCCGATGAGCTGGAGCGCGGGCACACAGCGCAACTCTCCCGGCAAGCACCTTGCCGGGGTCTTGATCTTGCCGGGCCCGGGAGCTTGCCGCTCCCCGGGCCCTCGCCGGGACGCATATAGCGCCGAGGCGTGTCTTCTATGATGGAATCTTCTAGTCTTCCTGGCAAGCTCCTCTTGCCAGGGCCTTGTGCTAGTGAGGTAATCTTGAGCCTGGTACGGCCTTCCCGGCAAGCTCCACTCGCCGGGGTCTCGATCTTCTGTCTTGCATACTTTGTTTTTGAATGGTTTGATATGGAGCGGGAAGGTCTCCGGCGAGCGCGTGGTAAACCCTGCCGCGGGAAGCTGCAACTGCCCGTGCACAAGTTGGGGTACTGAGGTACCCCTACCTCAGTACACCGACAGGAGCCCCCGGGCCTGGGCCACACACGGTGCCGAGCGCTGTTGGGCCAGGCCCAAAACAGTGCACGGGCACACGCGGCCCACGGCGCGCCGAATCCACTTCCGTATCCGCCGCATTCCCCCGTAACGGCACGCGTCGATTGCGGCGTCGTGGGATGGGACGTGCCCACGTTCTTTTAATGGAAAGAGCGAAACGCCCCCCCACTTCCCCATAAAAGCAGAGGAAGCAGGAGCGATTCCCCTCCTTGCGCTTTCATTGCATCTTCTTCTTCCTCCAGAGATCCCCTTTGTGCTCCGCCTCCACACCTCCGCCGCCGCCGTTCCCCCCTTCCTCCGCCGCCTCCGCCATGGCCCCGAAGACCGAGAAGGCGAAGGCGGAGAAAGCCAAGAGGGAGAAGTCGGAGCAAGCAGCGAAGCTTACCGCGTACCGGAAGCGGAACCTCGTCTTCCCACCGAAGCTCGGCGCGCGGGAGCTCTGGAACAAGTATTACTTGTTCTGGGCCAAGGAAACCAAGGCGCACCCCCGCACTCGAGCTTATCCGGCCACCGCCAAGGACAACTACCCCGGCGGGTATTATTTCTTCGCAGCCTTCTTTCACTGCGGTCTTTGCCCTCCTTTCTCTGCTTTCTTCTGCGACATCATGCACACCTATGGCTTCCACCTTCTTGACTTCACCCCCAACGCCATCCTCACAATGGCGGTTTTCGCACACATGTGCGAAAACTTCATAGGAATACACCCAAACGTAGCGCTGTTTAGGTACTTCTTCACCCCTAGAGCAGAGGCCGGTGCCCCACTCTCCGGAGGAATCTCTTGGGTCTTTCGCCTGAACAAGAAGGAGTCGTACTTGCCGGGGGAGCTCCGCGGCAAGTGGGAGGAGTGGCGTGCAGACTGGTGCTGGATCGTTGAGGACGAGCCGCAGCCCTTCACCGCGCCGCGCACAACGCCCATCGTGCGCGGCAGGGACTGGAGCGAGCTGGATTCGGACGACATCAAGCTCGACGTCGCCCTCATCCGGATTCTTCGTCTTCGGGTGGCAAGGCTGTCCGTTGCAGAAGTAGGCGCAGACTTCCTCCGCCGCCGCATCGCCCCTCTCCAAGACAGGAAAAGGCCGGCCTGGGAGTACGGCAACGCAGCGGATATAATGAGGCTGCGCCCCGGGCTGAACTTCAACTTCACGACGCTGGAGCTGAAGGGGATGGTCCGGGAGCTCTTCAAATATGACCCGGCCCACCCTGAGTGGTTCAGACCTCCCCGGGGGGTGGTGCCCCTCTGCAACAGCACAGCTTGTGACCGTCTTTGCGCCATGATGCCCGCGTGTGATTCGCACGGCGTGGACCGCACGTGGATTCCGCCCAAGCCCATAGACGTCCTCAGCTTCTTCGACAACCTTGTGGAGGTGGCGAAGAACAAGGATGACATCAAGGAGCACACGCGGGACACCACCGACCAGGAGCTTGCATACATGGCTTCTCGGGCTGAAGAGGCCGCTGCAGCCGCAGCGGCAGGAGATTTTGGATATACGCCTGACGAGGCGGAGGTTGCGGATGCGTCCTGCCAGGCGGAGGAGGCGGAGATCCGCAGACTGCTGCAACTTCCTCCCGACGCGCTCGCCGGGGTCCCCTCTCTGAGGCACTCCGGGATCCCCGGAATCGCGGCCGAGGCCGCGGCAAGGGGTGGCACCGCCGGAGGGAACAGGGGCGCCGCAGGGAGCGGAGGCGCCAAAGGAAAAGAGGCCGCAGCGCAGGGCGCTGGGTCCAGCAAGCCAGCCGGGGAGGAGGAGGAGGAGGACGCCGAGGCCGCCGAGGACTCCGGCGGGTCTACGGAGCTCTACGCCGGCGACCTCTCCTCGTCGGAGACCTCCCCGCCCCCGGCAAGCCCTAGGCGGTCTCCACCGAAGCGTCTCCGCAAGGCGGCGACGGGAGCGAGGGCGCAGGCCCCCCGGCAACAACCAGTTCGCCGGGCAGCGCAAGCTGCCCGGGGAAGCCAAGCTGCGCCGGGGGCGACCGGCGCACCAGCCACGGCGGAGGCGGCCCGCGCGCAGGCCACGGCAGAGGCGCCCCGCAGGTCGGCGCCAAGCAGACAGGAGTCTTCACGGAGCGGAGCGGCGGCTCCGCCCGCTCCCCGGGCTCCGGCTACCACAGGGGCTGGGTCTTCGCAGCCCCCAGCCCCAGGGACCGCCAAGCGCCCGAGGGAATCTTCGTCTTCCGCTCCTCGTGCGGACGCGCCCCAGGTGGAGTATGACTTCTCCGCCTTGAGCGAGGACGACGAGGAGGATCAGGAGTAAGAATCCGAGATCTTACACCTTCTCAAGTTTCGTCTTGATTATTGTTGATGCTAATTTTGTTTGTTGCTTTGATTTCAGGACCTTGGTTCAGCGCGTGGCGAAGAAAGCCAAGGCGCCTGTGGTCGGGGTCGCGGAAGACTTGCCTACCGCGGCAACTGGGGACGTGCCGGAGCCAAGTCTGCCGGACCCGAGCGCTGCTCCGAGGAGCAGCCCCCAGCGCAGCCCCCAGCGTAAGTCTGGGTTCCATCCTTCCGCTCGTCGGGGTGCGCTTTAGGATCTTGCTTATGCTGATGTCTGTTGTTCTTGTTGTTGTCTTGATTGTCTTGTGCAGAGGTGGAGCCGCAAGCTCAGGAGCGTCCGGAGATTGCCCCCGAGGAGCCGCAGGCCCCGCCGTCCCCGCCAAGGCCGAACTCCCCGGCAAGGGAGAGCGCTCCGCCAAGGGCGGGTACTCCGCCAAGGGCGAGTACCCCGCCAAGGGCGAGCAGCCCGGCGAGGGCGGCCACTCCGCCAAGGCAGAGCTCCCCGGCGAGGGAGCCCGCCGCTGATGACGTCCGCCAAGGTAGGCTCTATAACTTGTCTTCTTGGCGTTGTCTCTTTTTGGATTTTTGCTTGAACTTCTTTTGCTTCTTCTTCTTCTAGATCCTCCTCCCCCCGAGCATATGGAGACGGAAGTCATCAACATTGAGGAGGAGGAGGGCGCGCAGGGCGGCGGCGGTGACGTCCCTGTCGCCGAGGACACGGCGGGAGCCGCCGAGCCAACTGCGCAGGAGACCGCTCCGGCTGCGGACGCAGCGGCCGGGGAGGGGGACGGCGACCGCACCGCCGGCCCGGAGGCGGCGGGAGCATCAAGTGCTGCGCCGGCCGCCGACCCCTCCGCCGGAAAGGAGCAGGCCGGCTACTACCTTGAAGCCCCCAACGGCGTCTTCATCCAGGTGCCGTGGGGTTCTTCGTCGCGAGCTCCCGCGGAGGGCGAGGCCTTTGATGGGGAGATCCTCGCCTCCGCGGGCTTGAAGATCGTCGATGCGCCCGGCGGAAGCGACGGACCCGAGGAGGAGAAGCTGCTTCACCAGCTCCTGGCCCTTTACCGGGCCAGGCAGGCGAAGCTCGCTTCCCGGGAGGCCCTTGCCGCCAAGGCCGCCGCGGAGATGGAGAAGCGCGCGGCGGAGCTCAGCACCGCCAACCAGGCTGCCCTCCGCGAGGTGGCGGAGGAGCGCGAGCGACTCGCCGGGGAGTACCAAGAGTGGGTGCTGGAGAAGGCCGAGGCCGAAGAACAGCAGCGGCTCGCCGGGGTGGAGCTGTCCCGGCGAGAAGGAGAGCTCGCCCAGCGGAAGGTCAACCTCGACTCCCACGAGGAAGACCTTGCCGCTCGGGAGCAGGCCCTTGGCGGAGAGCTGAAGGAGGCGAAAGCCGCCGCGGCTGCCGCGGAGACCGCCAAGGAGGAGCTTGCCGCCAAGGTCGCGCAGCTGGAGGAGTCGTTGAAGGCGAGCGTCGAGAGGGTCGCCGCGCTCAACACTGAGCGCGAGAAGGACGCCCACACCAACTCAGAACTCCAGGTGCGTCTTTCCAAGAAGGGCGACGAGCTGAAGGCCGCCAAGGACTCCATCGAGGATCTGGAGTTGAAGGTTTCCACGCTGAAGGACTCGCTTGACGCCGCCCAAGCCCGGGAAACCAAGCTGAAGGAAGAGCTTCGCAAGGAGCAGAGCTTGGTGGCGAGCGCCAATACTGTGGCCGAGAACTTCCGCCGTACCGTCGAGGTTTGGACCGAGGACTTGGTATCTTCTGCGTCCAACATTGACCAGGAGCTGCTGGCGCTGAAGTTGGAGCACCTCATCTACTCTCCGGACCCAAACCTCCCCCACAGCGCCAAACTCAGCCTCTTCTTCAGGGGGATCGCGCCGGCCCTTGCAGATCTGCGGAATAAGCTCCCCGCGCAATTGGCCGAGGAGTCGCGCCAGCTCTGCGCGGGAACCTTGGAGCGCGTGCTGACGAAGATTGTATACCGCAATCCCGGCATAAACCTCACCAACGTTCTTCGTAGCTTGCCGGCCGACGCGAACATGGAGGCGCTGAAGGAGCAGGTCGCCCACATCATCGCCAAAGTGAGCAAGCTCTCCAGGATTGAGGGCGACCGCGTAGATTAGGCCTCCTTTATCTTTATCTCTTTCTGTTGCTGCATAGGGTGTTATGAACTCATTAATCATTGCGACAAGTTATCCCTTGTAAGATATTTATCTCATTTTGATCAATCAGTGCAATGTTATCTTCCTTGTCTTGGTCCTTGACTTTGTATGCTTTTCACCCTACGCTCCCGGGGAGCTTGCCGGCAAGGGGCCTTTGCCGCGAGCGCTGAGTACTGGACTCTGAGCAGCCTGCTGGCCAAGGTCTCACCGGCAAGCAACCTTGCCGCAGCTAGTCGCAACGCACTTATCTTGCTGAGTGAACTCGAAAACGAAGCAAGGGCGCGACACTTGTCGCAGCTCACTTAGATCGTTGAGCGTACTCGAAAACAAGACAAGGGTGCGGCTAGCTACGGGTAGGTTCCTCCGCGCACAGGTTTTCCATACAAAGTGTGATTGTTCAAGGAAGACAACTTAGAATTTAAAATTTTGACTTGCTCAAATTCTAGTAACTTAGCTTTCATGATCAGTGCATTCTCCGGCAAGCTTCTTTTTCTTGAACAGCACTCGGTTCACCTTCCATCTCCTTCCCCCCCGGCAAACTTGTGCGCGAGGAATATTTCTTCTGCTTAAGAAGCAAGGAAAAAGAAGAGGGAAACAAGTATATGGCCTTTCGGCGTGCTAATGCTTACCGGGTGTGTATGTTGCACAAAATGCCAAATAACGCATGCAAATAGCGAAGAAAAGCATGGAAAAGGCAAATAGCGCAAAACACAAAGCTTTACTGATGCACGGGGTCTGCGCCCGGCTTTGTACAAAGGGTTACATGCAACAGCGGCAAAGCTTGTACAAAAGGTGGTTGCCGGAGCGGATCACGGCAACCGCGCCTTATGGGTGAAACTTGCGAAGATGCTCTATGTTCCAGGAGTTGCTCACCGGTAAGCCTTCTTCGGTCTCAAGGCGGACAGCGCCGGGCCTTGTGACTTGTCTCACCCGATAAGGGCCTTCCCACTTCGGCGTCAACTTGTTGGAATTCTTGGCGGACTGAACACGCCGAAGAACAAGGTCGCCTTCCTCGAGACTCCTGGCCTTAACCTTGCGGCTATGGTAGCGACGCAAGGCTTGCTGGTATCGAGCAGCTCGTACAGCAGCCTGGAGACGTTCCTCCTCGAGGAGCAATGCATCATCTTGTCGCAGTTGCTCTTGCTCGAGCTCATCATAAGCGAGCACTCGAGGAGATCCGTATACGAGTTCCGTGGGGAAAACTGCCTCTGCTCCATAGACTAGAGCAAAGGGTGTCTGTCCGGTGGCTCGACTTGGTGTCGTTCTGATTGACCAAAGAGCCGCCGGTAGCTCCTCTATCCAATTTCTTCCGCACTTGCGCAGCCTGTCAAAGGTCCTTGTTTTGAGTCCGCGCAGCACTTCAGCATTGGCCCTCTCCGCTTGACCGTTGCTCCTCGGGTGAGCAACAGAAGCGAAACAGACCTTGGCGCCAAGGTCTTGGACGTACTGCATGAAGGTGCGACTAGTAAATTGTGTACCGTTGTCGGTGATGATCCTGTTAGGGATTCCGAAACGGCAAACAATTGACCTGAAGAACCTGACTGCTGACTGTGCTGTCACCTTTCTCACTGCTTCCACTTCTGGCCACTTTGTGAACTTGTCGATTGCAACGTACAAGTACTCAAAGCCCCCGACAGCGCGGGGGAAGGGGCCGAGGATATCGAGCCCCCAGACCGAGAAGGGCCAGGACAAAGGAATTGTTTGGAGAGCTTGAGCTGGCTGATGTATCTGCTTTGCATGGAACTGGCACGCTTCACACTTGGTTACTAGTGCAGTTGCATCTTGGAGGGCTTCTTGCCAAAAGAACCCTTGCCGGAAAGCTTTCCCGGCAAGCGCCCTTGCGCCAATATGGTGGCCGCATATGCCTCCGTGAATTTCTGCCAACAGCTTCTGTCCATCTTCTCTGGAAATGCACTTCAACCTGACACCATTGAGTCTTCTTCTGTACAGCTCGTTATCCACGAACTGATACATACTTGACTGCCTGGTTATCTTCTCTATCTCTTGAGGGTCATCGGGAAGTTCTCCAGTTTGCAGAAAACGGACGATCTGCTGTGCCCATGCCGGAGCCTGGGGCTCAACGGCAAGGACTAAAGGCTCGAGGGCCGCTGCGGGAACCTCAGCTTCTACGGCAAGGACCTCTGGTTCTGCCGGAGCTGATGGTCCCCCGGCAAGCTCGCCGGGGCGAGGCTTGTCGGGAACACTTGCTTCAACTGCACAGATCCGAGGATCTGCAGGAGCTAACTGTTCCTCAGCGTTCTGATTGTTGATCTTGGGGACCTTGGCGGCGGTCTCAGGAAGATCCGCCGGCAAGTAGTCGCCGGAGACCAACTTTCTCTTCTTGGACTGCCCAATTGATGGTGTAACGGATGGTTGAGTCAGCTTGAGCAAGAAGGTCCCTGGTTCCACAGGTAACTTCATCGAAGCACATTTTGAAAGGCCATCTGCAATCTCGTTCTGAGCTCTCGGGACGTGCTCCATTTGCAGACCTTCAAAGTGCTCTTCAAGCTTCCTCACTTCATCTACATAGGCTTCCATCAAAGGGCTCTGGTAACTCTTGTTGACTTGTCGGACCACCAACTGAGAGTCTCCCCGCACAATCAGCTTTCTGATCCCAAGTTCGGCCGCAATTCTGAGGCCGGCAAGCAAGCCTTCATACTCAGCAGTGTTGTTTGTCGCTTGCTCCCTGGGAAAGTGCATCTGGATAACATATTTGAGGTGCTCTCCGGTGGGCGCGATGAGTACCACGCCAGCACCGGCGCCTTGCAGCGAGAAGGCACCATCAAAATACATTATCCATTCACTTGTCGCTTCTTGTACGGGTGCACTTGTTTCTTGGACTTCCTCATCGGGTGTTGGGGTCCATTCAGCTATGAATTCTGCCAAAGCTCGGCTCTGTATGGTTGAAGTACTTTCAAACTTGAGTCCAAAGCTCGACAGCTCCAGTGCCCACTCAACGATCCTGCCTGTTGCTTCTGGATTGTGCAATATCCTCTTCAGCGGAAAGCGAGTGACCACTGTTATCTCATGTGCCTGGAAGTAATGGCGCAGCTTTCTCGAGGCCATAAGGAGGCCGAAAAGCAACTTTTGCACACCAGAGTATCTTGATCTAGCCCCCTGGAGAAGGGAACTTACAAAATACACTGGGCGCTGCACCATTTTCTTCCGCACTTCTCCTTGCTCCTGCGCAGAGTTGTCCTTGTCGGGGCCAGAGCTTGTCGGAGCAGCCCCCTGCTTGTCGCTGGAGTCGCTTGCCGGTGGTGTTGACTCCTCGTCGGACTCCCTCTCCGCTACTAACGCAGCACTAACCACCTGGTTGGTTGCCGCTAGGTATAGCAACAACTTTTCCTGTGGTCTAGGTGCGACAAGTATTGGAGTGGAGGACAGGTACCGTTTCAAATCCTGCAGCGCTGCCTCCGCCTCCGGAGTCCACTTCATGGGACCTGCCTTCTTCAAGATTTTGAAGAAAGGTAGGGCGCACTCTGCAGACTTTGAAATGAACCTACTGAGGGCGGCCACACAACCCGCAAGCCTTCTGACATCCTTGACGCGCTTTGGGGCCTCTATCTGCTCAATGGCTTTAATCTTATCGGGGTTGGCTTCAATCCCCCTCTGTGACACAAAGAACCCGAGAAGCTTGCCGGAGGGGACTCCAAAGACGCACTTCTCGGGGTTCAACTTGAGCTGGATCTTGCGCAGGTTCTGGAATGTTTCCTCCAAATCTTGGACCAGGGTATCCTTGCTCTTGCTCTTCACCACGATGTCATCCATGTAAGCTTCTACATTTCTGTGGATCTGTGGCTCAAAAGCAGTGTATACTACCCTTGCAAAGGTTGAGCCTGCATTCTTCAATCCAAATGGCATGCGTATGAAGCAATAAGTGCCACATGGAGTAATAAATGCAGTCTTCTCTTCATCCTCTTTGGCCATGAAAATCTGATGATAGCCTGAATATGCATCAAGAAAACAGAGTAGCTCACACCCGGCAGTGGAGTCAACGATCTGGTCAATGCGCGGCAAAGGGAATGGATCCTTGGGACATGCTTTATTCACATCGGTGAAGTCTATACACAGTCTCCACTTCCCATTGGCCTTACGCACGACGACTGGGTTTGCCAACCACGTCGGATGGATCACACCTCTAACTAGGCCTGCTGCCTCTAGCTTCTTGATTTCTTCGTTGATGAATTCTTGGCGCTCCACGGCTTGCTTCCTGACCTTCTGCTTGATGGGCCGCGCATGAGGACAAACAGCAAGCTTGTGCTCAATTACCTTCCTGGGAACACCGGGGATGTCAGATGGTTGCCAAGCAAACACATCGACATTCGCCCGCAGGAAGGCAACGAGCGCGCTTTCCTATTTGCTGTCAAGTGTGGCACTGATGGTGAAGGTACCACCAGTGCCGTCCTCCTTGGCGGACACCTTCTTGGTTGCCGGAGGAGCGGCCATCCCTTTCTTACACTTGCCGGTGGAGCTCGATGGGACGTCCTCGACGGCAGCGCAGCACTCCGAAGAGGTGCGGTTGCCGGAGTGGGCCCCAGAGCACTTGCCGGACTTGGTCTTCGTCTTCTTCCCCCCGGGAGCTTCAGCGGCAAGTGTGTCCTTCTCTGTCGCGGCTGCCGCATCCCGGTAGATCTTGTCGGCGCAGACAAGCGCATCCTTCTTGTCGCCATGGACAGTTATGACGCTTATCGGCCCCGGCATCTTGAGTACGTTGTAAGCAAAATGGGAAGCTGCCATGAACTTGGCGAGGGCGGGACGGCCGAGTATTCCATTGTATGGCAATGGAATATCGGCGACGTCGAAAGTGATGCGCTCAGTCCTAAAGTTGAGCTCCCCGCCAAAGGTCACCGGCAGAGTGATCTTCCCCTTGGGCTTGCTCCTTCCCGGGTTGATTCCTTGGAAAGAACCGGTCTCTTCGAGCTCGCCATCTGGAATTTGGAGTTTCTTGATCACAGCAGAGGAGATCAAGTTCAGCCCGGCCCCGCCGTCAACCAACATTTTGGTGACCTTGAGGTTGCGGATGGTGGGTGAGACCAGCATCGGCAAGCACCCGACCGCAGTGGTGCGGTCAGGGTGATCCTCAAGATCAAAAATGATGGGCGTGCTGGACCATTTGAGGAGCCTGCGCGACTCCACGGGCGGCTCTGCTGCATTCACCTCACGCACCCACTGCTTGAGTTGGCGGTGGGAGGTGTGCAGAGAGGCGCCACCGTCGACGCACAGGACCTCCGTGGCCTTCTGGAACTCCTGCTCGCTGTTATCCTCGTCCTCCATGTCTTCGTCGTCGTCTTCGTCCTTGTCGCGGCCCCGGGGAGGTCGATCTCCTTGCCGCTGCTTGGCCTTGCCGCGGCGTCCTCCCCGGCCGTTGAACGGCCGCTTCTTGTTTGGCTCTTCCCCGCCACCTTGGGCCTTCTCCTTGTCGCGCCTCTCGTACTCAGCTTTCTACTGCTCGACGAGGTACTCGACGCGCTTGCAGTTGGAGAGATCGTGGCCTTTGGTGCGGTGGATCTTGCAGTATTGCTTGTCGGAGCCGTCCTGCTTGTCGGCCGCCGCTACAGGGGCAGGCTCCTTGCCGGAGCCGCCAGCCTGCGTTTGCTTGGCGGGAGCCTCCTTGCCGGACTTCTCGACGGCAAGCACTTCTTTCTTGTTTTTCCTTCTGTTGTTCCGCCGCCGGCTCTTCTTTGCCGGGGCGGCGTCGTCGCTGTCGCTTCCTCCTGCGCCAGCATCCTCCCCGGGGAGTCTCCTCCCCTCTTCTGCGCGTGCGCACTTATCAGCTAGAGCATAGAGCTCGCTGACATCCCGTATCTTGGTCATGGCCATTTCTTCACGCATGCGGCGGTTACGCACGTTCTGATGGAACGCGCTGATAACCGCGGCGGGGTGAACGTCGGGGATGTTGTGCTGCACTCAACTGAAGCGTTGGATGTACTTGCGCAGGGACTCTCCTTCCTTCTGGGCCAGAATGTGGAGATCGCTCTCCTGGCCATGGGGTTTGTGGCCGCCGGTGAAGGCGCCAACAAACTGGTGGCAAAGGTCTGCCCAAGAAGAAATGGAACCTTCCGGCAAGTGCATAAGCCAGGAACGAACGTTCGGCTTAAGCACGAGCGGGAAGTAATTTGCCAAAATCTTCTCGTCGCGCCCCCCGGCAGCCTGCACCGCGATGGTGTAGACGCTGAGGAACTCCGAGGGGTGCGTCTTGCCGTCGTACTTCTCCGGTACGTCGGGCTTGAAATTCTTCATGCTGGGCCACTGGACGCGCCGCAGCTCGCGGGTAAACGCAGGGCAGCCTGCCGCGTACGGCAAGTCGCCTGGTTCACCGGGCGCGCGCGCGTCGACAGCGTTCCCAGCTCTCTGGTCTGATTGCCGCCGGGCTTCTCGGCGGCGCTCGATTGTGGTCCGAGCGTCTTCTTGTTGCCGGTCGTCGAGGACCTGGCGCTGATCCCGACGAGCCCGCGGATCCGACGATGCCGTGGAGCCATCGTCGGCGTTGTTCCGGCGGGGCGGCGTCTTCTGCTTCCGCGGCTGGGAGTGCACAGTGGAGAATCGTTGTTGGCCTTCGTCTTCTCAGCTTGCCGCGGCCGCGAGGTCGCCGGCTGCTGTGGAGAATCGTTGTTGGCGAAGGCGATCAGGCTCTGGATGGTGGCCCTCCAGTCTTCGGCCTTGTCCGCCGCTGGAGGGAAATCGAGGAGCAGTTGCGCCCTTGCGAGCGCTTCTGCTGGAGTGGAGGGGAGCGGGGGTGAGCGGTGCGAGGAGCGGGATATGCTCGGACTCCTAACGGCGTTAGAAGGAGCAGGGTCCCGCCCCGGCGTCTTCGCTTTGCTTGTGCCCGGACGGTGGTCCGGAGCATCCCGCGAGCCTCCGGTTTGCCCTTGGCCCAGCAGGCGGATGCCACCTCCTGTGACATGGCGCTGCTGGGTCGTCGTGTGCTGAGATGGACGCGGCGCGTCCACGGAGACCGAAGCTCGGTCGTCCGTCCTGTCCTTGGATTTGGTGGCGCCGCGAGTTTCCTCGCCGGCGACCACCCTTCCGACGGCGTCTCCCCCGCCCACCGTTGGCTCTGGTGGCGGCGGATGAGACGCAGACGGGCCCGCGACCTCCGAAGCCTTCTTCTTCGGGGCCATGGAGCTGTTGCTGGTGAAGTTGACGAATTCGGAGAGGTTGATGAAGAATGCGCCCGCGCGAACGCCGGATCAGGTTCGCACAACCTCGACGCCCCCTACCTGGCGCGCCAAAGATGTCGGGGGAAACTGTCCGCCACGAACACCTATGGGACCGGAGCCCCTTGTCTGTGCGGTACGAGGGCGGAGGGAGCACGAAGAGCAGATCGAGATGAACACGCGGGCAGTTTTACCCAGGTTCAGGCCGCGGTAGACGCGTAAAACCCTACTCCTGCTTAGTTGTGTATTGAGTTGGAGTGCTCGGGAGCTTGAAGAAGCAGCTACACCGAGCGTATGAGCGATCTAGGTTCCGAACCCCCTCCACGTTGTGCATGGGCCTCCTTTTATAGTGCAAAGGGGTCACCGACAGGTGTCAACGTAGGAGAAAGGGGTAAAAATGTAAAAGCGGTGGTAGTTGTAACAGTGCGGGAACAGTGGAGCTATAGTGCGTGAACAGTGGTCGCTACCTACTTTGACAGTGGGGGACAAGGGCATTTAATGCCCGTCGCCGTCGACCCCAAAAGCTCCCGCCCTTGCGTCTCCGTCTGCCACGGCGATGGATCCACCACCGTGGAGTGCCACCGTGTCCCCCAGGCTGCACAGCCATCCGCCACGCGTCCCTGGATAAGCCCCAGGGCGACGCGTGGGCCGATGAGCTGGAGCGCGGGCACACAGCGCAACTCTCCCGGCAAGCACCTTGCCGGGGTCTTGATCTTGCCGGGCCCGGGAGCTTGCCGCTCCCCGGGCCCTCGCCGGGACGCATATAGCGCCGAGGCGTGTCTTCTATGATGGAATCTTCTAGTCTTCCTGGCAAGCTCCTCTTGCCAGGGCCTTGTGCTAGTGAGGTAATCTTGAGCCTGGTACGGCCTTCCCGGCAAGCTCCACTCGCCGGGGTCTCGATCTTCTGTCTTGCATACTTTGTTTTTGAATGGTTTGATATGGAGCAGGAAGGTCTCCGGCGAGCGCGTGGTAAACCCTGCCGCGGGAAGCTGCAACTGCCCGTGCACAAGTTGGGGTACTGAGGTACCCCTACCTCAGTACACCGACACAACACTTTCTCAAAACAATCATGATATGATATAACAAGATGGTATCTTGCTAGCCCTTTCTGAGACCGCAGAACATAAATGCAGAGCACCTTTAAAGATCAAGGACTGACTAGACATTGTAATTCATGGTAAAAGAGATCCAGTCATGATCATACTCAATGCAAATTAATAGTAATACATGCAAATTACAAAGGTTCTCTCCTACTGGTGCTCTTTTATAAGAGGATGATGACTCTGCATAAAAGTAAATAGACACGCCCTTCGCAGAGGGGAGCAGGGATTTGTAGAGGTGCCAGAGCTCGATTTTTAAATAGAGATGAATAACATTTTGAGCGGTATACTTTCATTGTCAACATAACAACCAAGAATCTCGATATCTCCCATGCTACGCACATTATAGGTGGTTCCCAAACAGAATAGTAAAGTTTATACTCCCCCAACCACCAACAAGCACACTCCACGGCTATCCCGAAACAATGGGTACCGTCCAAACCAGCAACTGCCCTGGGGGAGTTTTGTTTAATTATTATGATTTTGAGCATGGGACTGGGCATCCCGGTTACCAGCCATTTTCTCATGAATGATGAGCGGAGTCCACTCATCGTGAGAATAACCCACCTAGCATGGAAGGTATAGATGATACGTCTCAAACGTATCTACTTTTCCAAACACTTTCGATATTGTTTTGGCCTCATTCTTGCATGATTTGGACTAAACTAACCCGGACTAACGCTGTTTTCAGCAGAGCTGCCTGTATGGTTTATTTGTGTGCAGGAAAACTGATTTTTAAGTATCTCAGAAAAATCCACGAAAAATCAGAGAAAATCCACGCACCCGAACGAACCAAATACCAGAAGTGGGGCCAGAGGGGGGCCAGGGGGTGCCCAGGCGCCCTGTGGGCGCCCCCCCCCCTGGGCCGCGCCGGGGGGGCGCCTGGGTGGGGCCCACACCCCCTGGTGCCCTACTTTAGCCCGTATTTTTCCTCCCGACGCAGAAACCCCAGATCGGAAGTTCTTTCGCAGTTTTTCGTCGCGGAGCCGCCGCCACCCTCTGTTCTTCCTCGGGAGGGCTAATCTGGAGGCTGATTTGGCCTCCGGAGAGGGGAGATCGTCGCCATCGTCATCATCATCACCACTCCATCATACCTCCATGACTTCCCCTTTCATGTGTGAGTAATTCCCCTGCTGTAGGCGAAGGGGATGGTAGGGATTGGATGAGTTAGATCATGTAATAGTTCGTCAGATTGTTGGGGGCATGTTGCCTATCATCTACTATGGTGTTTATCATCTTTGCTACAACTTGTTATTCTTAATGCTTGACACTAGGGCCCGAGTGCCATGATTTCAGATCTGAACCATATGTGTTTGCATGAATATATTTGTGTTCGTGATCCTATCTATGAGTTGTATGCACCTGTTACGGTTCGGAACCGGCGATCCCAAAAGTGACAGCTTGGGACACCAAAGGGGATGGTTCGTAGTTTGAGGATTACATGTATCCATTGAGTTCATTGCTTTGTTCCGGTGCTCTTTGACAGGAGCACCTTAATATCCATTAGTTCCTTTTGGCCCCGTTCGTAGCGGGATGGTAGGACAAAAGATGTTGTGCAAGTTCTTATTGCAAGCACGTACAACTACCTACGGGATACATGCCTAATGTTTGATATTTGCCTAGATGATCATTACTTTTCCGTGTGCCGTGCCCCAAGTTAGAATCTATCTCATCCATGCAGCGCCCAACCATCCATCTCCCTAGCCTACAGTATTTTAAACCTTGCTTGTCACAAGTTGCTACTTTTGCCATTTACTACTGCTATTTACTTTTGCTGTTTACTTTTACTATTACTATCATCACTATCATATCACTGTTACCACTTATCTTTTGTTGCAAGTAAGTATATTTCAGGTGCGGTTGAATTGACAACTCAACTGTTAAAGCTTATAAATACTCTTTGGCTCCCCGTGTGTCGAATCAATAAATTGGGTTATTCTTACCCGCGAAGACTATCTCGATCCCTTACGGTTGAGGGTTATCAAGTATCGTTTTCTGGCGCCGTTGCCGGGGAGCATAGCAATATTTACAAGTCTACTTGAGGTATTCTACCTGCCGCACTTTATCTACTATGGGTAAGAAAGGAGATCCCAAGGTTCCTATCTTACTATCTACTACAAGAAGAGGTACTGCTCTGAGCACTAGTGCTACGCTTGATTCACCTTCTGTTATGAGTAAGTTTGCCTCACCACCACCACATGATGCTCCTACTGAATCTGTTACTATGTCTGATACTCTTGATGATGCTTCTACTACTTTTGATGATGATATTAGTTAGCTTGGTTATGCTCTTGAGAAACAAATTGCTGCTGCTGCTGAAAAATATGGAATTGAACTTCCTGTTGCTCGCTACCCTATTGGTGAAACTTATGATTATCCTGATTTGAGTAAACTCAAAGAGAGGCTCCTTGATGATGATTACTATATGCTTGATGAAGATCTATGCAGGGAACTGACAGAGTTTGCTGGCTCTGACCCTGAAGTTATTAAGAAAATATTTGAAAAACACTCTTTGAAAAACAAAACCGTTCCTAATCCTGAGTTTGCTACATCTCCTATATGCATTGATGATCCTGATTTTGATTTCTCTGTTGATCTTTCACTTATACCTATGGTTGAAGCTGACCCCTTTTTTGACAGAGAAAATGATGATGCTATTGCACACCTGACTAAACTCGGTGAGTTAGGTAGCCTGTTTACCACAGATGAGAAGATACGATACTTTTATGTGACCAATCTTCTTCCTTTCTCCTTGAAGGAGGGTGCTAAAGCATGGTATGATTCACTTCCATGCGGTTCCATTAAGAGTCCTCAGGACTTAGCTTACTCTTTTGTTGATAAGTACTTTCCTGCTCATATGCAACATGCTGCTTTACAAAGAATTTATAACTTTAAACAGTTGCAGGATGAGTCCCTCCCTAAAGCTTGGGGGAGGTACTGCGGTTTGATTCGGGCTAGACCAGGACATGACATCCCTAAGAATGAATTAATCGATATATTCTATGCTGGTCTAACTGATGAATCCAGGTCCTATTTGGACAGTTGTGCTGGTTGTGTTTTCAGGAAAAGAACACCGGACGATGCGGAAGACTTAATGGGCAGGATTGCCAAAAACCATGAAGATTGGTCCGTCCCTGAACCACCTCCACCAACAAAGAAGAGGGGCTTGTTTGTTCTAAGCCCCGAGGATATGCGACAAGCAAAGAAGTCTATTAAAGAGAAAGGTATTAAAGCTGAAGACGTGAAGAATCTACCCCCTATTGAGAAGCTGTGTGAGCCTACCACTCACCCTCCTATGGTAGAGGTACACTCTCTTTTAGATTTCAACGCAAGTGACATCCCTCATGGTAAGCCTCCTGATCAATGTTTAGATGAGTTTGATAATTTTATTATGAAACAGAATCATTTTAATGAGAGGATAGAAAGTCAGTTGCATGATAATTCCCTTGCTATCAAAAAGTTGCTTGATGTTTTAGATAGAACAGTTAATGATGTTCAATGTCTTCTGAAGCATTTTCATATGGTTCAAACTCAGCTTGATCAAATTTCTAATGTGCAAAGAGATTTGCTTGCTAACAACGCCAAACAAGATAAATTGCAGGCTTTTGGGATTAAGACCCGAGGAGGAACTAGTACTCAAGATCCTCTTTATCCAGAGGGACATCCGAAGAGAATCGAGCAAGATTCTCAAATGCAGGAAGAAGAAATTGTTGTCTCTCCAAAGAAGAAGAAGAAACATAAGGAGACTGACAATTCTAATGATCCTATTGCAGATGAAGAGCCAGCTATTGATCCCAACAGTGTATCTATTTCCGATGCTGAGACTGAAGACGGTGCTGAACCTGAAGGTAATAATAATGAGAATGATCCGCCTGAAGTTCGAGAAGAAGAAGCACCTGACAAACGTAAGAGGTACACTAAAGAAGACTTCATCGCAAGAAAACATGGGAAGGAGAGAGAACCATGGGTACAGAAACCCATGCCCTTTCCAGGTAAGTCCATCAAATCTAAAGAAGAAGAGCATTATAATAAGTTTTGTGAGTGGATTAAACCACTTTTTCTTCAGATACCCTTGACTGATGCTATTAAGTTACTTCCTTATTCAAAATATATGAAAGATATTGTCACTAATAAAAGAAAAGTTCCTAATGATGCAATATCTACTATGCTTGCTAACTATTCTTTCAGTGGAAAGATTCCTGAGAAGCTCGGTGATCCAGGTATACCCACCATTCCTTGCTCCATAAAGAATAATTATGTCAAAACTGCTTTATGTGATCTTGGAGCAGGAGTGAGTGTTATGCCTCTCTCTCTTTACGAGAGGCTTTGTTTAGAGAAACTAATTCCTACAGATATCTCCCTTCAGATGGCTGACAAGTCAACCGCTGTTCCGATAGGTATTTGTGAGGATGTTCCAGTTGAAGTTGCTAATTGTTTAATTCTTACTGATTTTGTTGTGCTTGACATGGTCGAGGATGGGAGCATGTCCATTATTCTTGGTAGACCTTTCCTTAACACCGCAGGTGCTATTATTGATTGCAACAAAGGGAAGGTTACCTTCCATGTGAATGATAAATAACACACGGTATATTTTCCGAAGAAGACCGACAGGAGGCATGCCCTCAACTCTATAGAGAATATCGAGACCGTGAAAATTGGAGAATGGGACTGTCCACTACATGTGCCTCATAAATACAAAACTATCATGGTAGGGACAATGTCCATCAAGGTAAAGGTTCAGTGATTACCTCGTAGGAGGTCAGACTTTTTGCTCTATATATCGATTGTTTGTTGGTAAGACTTGATCAACCTTACTAGTGAACATGTTTTACATGGATAAAAAGTTGAGCTTGCTATGTTTTCATTTGTTTTTAGTGTTGTCCTACTTGCTGTACCAAGTATCTATGTTTTTGAAGCTTCACAATACTACTAACTGCTTCAAGTTTTCAGAGAGTTTCGCAGCTTTTTGAACTTCGAAAAAATTTCAACAGTGAAGTTTTCAGAAAAATTCCAGAAAAATTATAATAAAAATTTCCACGTCGGGAGAGACTCGGAAAGTCCTAGGGCCAGCCTGGGGGGGCCACCAGTGGCCCAGGCGGCCAGCTGGCGCGGCCCAGCCCCTGGCCGCGCCCACAGGGCGCCTGGGGCCCACGGGACCCCCTCCAGGTACTTATTCTTCCTCTCTCTCTCTCTCTTTTTCTCCAGAAACCCGAGTTCTGGTCTTGTTCTGGCTGTTCTTGCTGTTCTTGGAGGCGATTCTTCGATCTCTCTCTACAGCCCATCATTTGAGCTGAAATTTTGAGCAAATACTCCCTGGTATGTGACTCCTCCACCCCTCCAATTAGATTTTTGATTGGTGGCCTCATTTGTGAGTATTTAGTAGTTCTTGGTGCTGTAGAGATGAGCTTGCATGCATGTGTAGAAAGTTATTTTCCAAGTTTTGATGCAAGTTTATGCCTTGGGCAAGTGAGTTGAGTAGTTTGCCTTAGCTCACTTTGTTTTAATCCTCGTTTTTGTAAATTGTAAAAAAATTCAGAAATGAGTTTGTTAGGAAGGGCAAAAGGATGGCTTGAGAAGAGGAGGCCCGCACACTCCGATCGAGTCACTAGAGCTGCGGCTTCACCATCGACTGCTAGGGTGAGCTATAATGAAGGTCATGTGCCCCTGGAGTTGTTGGAAGACACAAGTCCAGCACGTGCGATGACATTTCCATGTGATGAATTCATGGAAGCTGCGGGAATCAAGGATGAGTTTTATAATCTTTGTGCTAATGCAGGTTTGACATGACTCGTCACGAGCCGTGTTACTCAGTATCAAAAACTCACCTCCGGTTTCATTAACAGTTTTAGATATAATCCTGATTCAGGTGCTATTGAGTTTAAAATTTATAATGATCTTATCACCATGACTTTGGGAAATTTTTGTGAAGTAATAGGTGTGCCGAACGTTGGGAGGATGGCTAGGATGGCCACTCAGCCCTCCGAGCTGAAAACCGTCATCAACTCTCTCTGCAGCATGGGTACGAGGGATATTCATCGGTCGAAGATCTCCAGCATCTTGTTTCCTCACCTCAGGTATTTTGCGTATTATATTGCTAGAGGGGTGTTAGCTCGCGACAACACGAGCAGCATTTCTGCTCCGGATATTGCTATCCTGGCAGCAGCCCTCTCAGGGAGGTCTGATTATAATCTTGGTACCTTAATTGCTCGACGCCTTGCTATGAATGGTAACAAGGGGGACTTATATGGTGGCATTTATGCCACACTTATCTTAGAGCATCTTGGAGACACCCCACACCCTGATGATACTCCTTTTACTTATTTAAGCTTTGATCTTGCTGCTATGAAAAGGCATAAGTTTGTTACCATGGGTTCTGAGCTTGATAACCTTGTTTATATCTTGCGTTTCGGAACTACCGCGGAACGCGAGATCAGTCTACCTGCACCTCTTTTGTTTGATTTTTCTCGCAGGAACGGATGGTCCTTTGATGTTGTCCAGTTCGATGAGTTCATGGTCCAGCATCAGTTTCATAACCCCATGGAGGGTGTTGTGCCCGACGAGGAGAGGCACGGTGAGATACCACATTTTCAGGAAGAGACCGCCACCGAGTTTGGTGAAGGGTCTTCCTCTGTTTGGCGTTCGGAACCTTCCTCGTGGGAGACTCCGAGGAGTTCGGTGTACGCGCCAGCATCCTTCTACGACCCGTGGACTCACCACCACACCCCTGGAGCAGGAGGCTCCTGGGGGCAGTAGCTGCTACCAACTTAGGCCAAAAGCCTAAGCTTGGGGGAGTACATGCCCTTCTCACTTTTCCATTGTATTATCCGTTTTATTCGCTTTGATCTTTTCGAAGTTTTTTGCCCGTTCTTCTTTATTTCTCTCTTTGCAAAAACAACAAAAAGATTTTCTCTTTCTTTTGCTTTTTATTCAACCTTTGAAAAATCCAAAAAGATTTCCTTTTTCTCCTTAGTTTGCTTTGTTTTCAGAGATCAGCTCGAGTCCGTGATGGCGTTTGATTATATTTCCTACGTTCGATCGTGCAAGTGACAAGCAGTGATGACGAAGATCGACTGAAAGGAAGCAACAAGGAAGACCGGTATGAACTCTTATTGTTTCTACTTTTGTACATATGCCTGTACTTATGATCTAGAAACCAGCTTGTAGCGACATAGTGCTATGTTTACAATGCTCTTCCAGTGGTTCATGCTTTCCTTGTGGCTAGTCCCGAATAACTAGAGTATATAATGTGTTATTGAAATGATCTACATGCATTGCACTGTTCATAGTCTGGTATACTAAGGTGGTATTTCCCTTTAGAGAATTTTTGGATTGATTTGGCACATGCTTACACATGTTTAAGACTAAAAGTCTATTTTGCCTTGATGATCTTTGAGTTTTAGAATAGTTATATCACTTTCATGCCCGATTCAATGTTGCTTTGTCGCTCTGCATGATTATGACCGTTATTGCTCTCTAGTTGGTCGCTTCCCAGTCTTTTGCTAAACCTCCACTTGTACTAAGCGGACTGACTGCTTGTGCATCCAAACCCTTTAAACCTGTTATGCCATATGAGTCCACTATACCTTCCTATACATGGTATTTACCTGCCATTCCTAACGAAGACTTTCGTGTACCATCTCGAAATTAATCAAAAGCATTTCTCTTTTTGTGCCTATGTTTTAGCTCATGAGGAAGTAGTAGTTAATTCATAATCTTTTTAAGTTGGACAAGTTTCACCCCTGGATTGCATGTATAATGTGCAAACCCCTAATATGAAAAGGAACTTGCATTGAGTGCGCCCGGCTCAAAAAGATAATATAACAAACAAACCCTCCTTCACGCTTTGTTCATGAGAAATCGGAAAACTTTGGCAGTGATAAACAAAGGAGATTAAGAGGATGTGATCGTCCTCATGCGGGAGCCGTTCCTCGAGACTTGTCTAGCCTAAAAAGTGATTGAGTTATCTGCTAGCATTCGTTGACGAAATATGCACCTCTCAAAAACATATTTACTTCTGTTTTTAAAACCAAGAGCTCTGGTACATGTTTAGTTTTTGTTTCCGATCACGGGCTTTCAACTTTGCCAATAAAAGCCACGGTTCGAGAGTCTCACCTTCTTTCTTCAAAGCACTGACTAGGAGAGCATAATTGTCATTCTGAGTGTAATGTGCATTGTCCCAAAGTATTACATTGTCTTCTGCATACTTGTGATATGATTTATTCTGAAATTCTTAGCTCTAGTCTCCTTTAAAACTCTGGAGGAGTCTCTGCATTTATGTTTTGCTTCACTCATGGAGGCTAGCGAGATACCACCCTAATATGCTCAAGCTATGTGCAATGTAATCTTGTCTTGATTTTCAGTACTATATTATTCACTTTTAAGTATTCGTGACTGGTCACTTGAAAGAAGGATTGCTCCTTGCATTGTCCTCATAAGTACTGTTTCAATACTTGCTAAACTCTTTTCGTAGTACATGCTTATATACATCTAATGAAGCAAAAGAGTTTGTCAAAGTTTTCTTTGTCGCGTCCAGTTCGTTGAACTGAATTGCTTGAGGACAAGCAATATGCTAAGCTTGGGGGAGTTGATACGTCTCAAACGTATCTACTTTTCCAAACACTTTTGATATTGTTTTGGCCTCATTCTTGCATGATTTGGACTAAACTAACCCGGACTGACGCTGTTTTCAGCAGAGCTGCCTGTATGGTTTATTTGTGTGCAGGAAAACGGATTTTTAAGTATCTCAGAAAAAGCCACGAAAAATCAGAGAAAATCCACGCACCCGAAGGAACCAAATACCAGAAGTGGGGCCAGAGGGGGGCCAGGGGGTGCCCAGGCGCCCTGTGGGCGCGCCCCCCCCTGGGCCACGCCGGGGGGGAGCCTGGGTGGGGCCCACACCCCCTGGTGCCCTACTTTAGCCCGTATTTTTCCTCCCGACGCAGAAACCCCAGATCGGAAGTTCTTTCGTAGTTTTTCGTCGCGGAGCCGCCGCCACCCTCTGTTCTTCCTCGGGAGGGCTAATCTGGAGGCTGATTTGGCCTCCGGAGAGGGGAGATCATCGCCATCGTCATCATCATCACCACTCCATCATCCCTCCATGACTTCCCCTTTCATGTGTGAGTAATTCCCCTGCTGTAGGCGAAGGGGATGGTAGGGATTGGATGAGTTAGATCATGTAATAGTTCGTCACATTGTTGGGGGCATGTTGCCTATCATCTACTATGGTGTTTATCATCTTTGCTACAACTTGTTATTCTTAATGCTTGACACTAGGGCCCGAGTGCCATGATTTCAGATCTGAACCATATGTGTTTGCATGAATATATTTGTGTTCGTGATCCTATCTATGAGTTGTATGCACCTGTTACGGTTTGGAACCGGCGATCCCAAAAGTGACAGCTTGGGACACCAAAGGGGATGGTCCGTAGTTTGAGGATTACATGTATCCATTGAGTTCATTGCTTTGTTCCGGTGCTCTTTGATAGGAGCACCTTAATATCCATTAGTTCCTTTTGGCCCCGTTCGTAGCGGGATGGTAGGACAAAAGATGTTGTGCAAGTTCTTATTGCAAGCACGTACAACTACCTACGGGATACATGCCTAATGTTTGATATTTGCCTAGATGATCATTACTTTTCCGTGTGCCGTGCCCCAAGTTAGAATCTATCTCATCCATGCAGCGCCCAACCATCCATCTCCCTAGCCTACAGTATTTTAAACCTTGCTTGTCACAAGTTGCTACTTTTGCCATTTACTACTGCTATTTACTTTTGCTGTTTACTTTTACTATTACTATCATCACTATCATATCACTGTTACCACTTATCTTTTGTTGCAAGTAAGTATATTTCAGGTGCGGTTGAATTGACAACTCAACTGTTAAAGCTTATAAATACTCTTTGGCTCCCCGTGTGTCGAATCAATAAATTGGGTTATTCTTACCCGCGAAGACTATCTCGATCCCTTACGGTTGAGGGTTATCAATAGACAGCCCTAGTTGATACATGAGCTGTTCGAGCATACAAAACAGAATTTCATTTGAAGGTTTAGAGTTTGGCACATACAAATTTCTTGGAACGGCAGGTAAATACCGCATATAGGAAGGTATGGTGGACTCATTTGGAATAACTTTGGGGTTTATGGAAGTGGATGCACAAGCAGTATTCCCGCTTAGTACAGGTGAAGGCTATAAAGAGACTGGGAAGCGACCAGCTAGAGAGCAACAACGGTCATGAACATGCATTAAAATTAATCAACAATGAATGCAAGCATGAGTAGGATATAAATCACCATGAACATAAATATCATGGAGGCTATGTTGATTTGTTTCAACTACATGCGTGAACATGTGCCAAGTCAGACCACTTGAATCGTTCAAAGGAGGATACCACCCCATCATACCACATCACAACCATTTTAATATCATGTTGGCACGCAAGATAGACCATTATAAACTCTCAGGTAATTAAGCATGGCATAAGCAGCTATGATCTCTAATTGTCATTGCAAGCATGTTTCATGCATAACAAGCTGAATCAGGAACGATGAACTATCATATTTACAAAAACAAGAGAGGTCAAGTTCATACCAGCTTTTCTCATCTCAATTAGTTCATCATATATCATCCTTATTGCCTTTCACTTGCACGACCGAACAATGTGGATAATAATAATAGTGCACGTGCATTGGACTAAGCTCGAATCTGCGAGCATTTAATACAAAAGAGAAGACAAGGTAATATGGCTCAAGGTTAAATCCAGAAAGCATATGAGAGCCACTAAGCATTTCAATCATGGTCTTCTACTCTTGACCCCCAAAGAAAAGAAAAGAAACTATTTACACGGGAAAGCTCCCAACAAGCAAAAGAAGAATGGGAAATCTGTTTGGGTTTTCTTTTAAATTACTACTACTACAAGGAAAGTAAACTAGCTAGAAGCTACAACTAATATTTTTTTTGTTTTTTTGTTTTTTCTTACGATTTTTTCTAGCACACGAGAAAAAGACTAAGAAAAAGAATTGAAACTAAGCATGGATGGTACAATGAAAGAGTGTGAGCACCGACAACTAGAATAAGTGTGTGAGCATGAATGTAAAGTCGGTGAGAAACACGTACACCCCCAAGCTTAGGCTTTTGGCCTAAGTTGGTCTATGGCCACGGATCGAAGCTACTCCCTCCAGTGTACTGAGATGTGTCCTCCGGGTGCCACTGGTTGGCAAGCTCATCCAGGTCCCACCCATAAACAGACTGACGGTAAGGATCGAGTGGTGGCTCTGGCTCAGGCTCTGAAGCTTGTGTCTGGCCCTGGTACTTGTAGAAGGCATCTGATGTAACGAGATATATGCCTGTAGACAGATCAAACAGAGATGGTGCAGGCAAGGTAACAATCTCACAATATTTTTCATCAAACCTTAATTTATAATTAAGCAACCTATCCTTGTCTTTAACAATAAAATCATGTGCTATCATGCTCTTGTAGTCTAGATAAACAAGGGCAAGCAATTTTTCTTCCTTCTCATGATGCCTAATAGGTATTCTAAAATGTTCAGCAAGGCGAGAAGCGAAGATGCCTCCAAAGACGGGCCCCTTTGAGCGGTTTAGACTCAGTCGTTTAGCAAGGACGGCACCCAAGCTAAAGGTTGTGTCTTGAAACAAAGCATGGCGTAAAATGACAATATCATGGGCACTAAGATTCCCACTGTTCCCGCGACCAGTTAAACATCTACTAGCAAATGAAGCAAAGTAGCGCAGAACAGGGAAGTGTATACTAGTAATTCTTGCCCCTGAGACTTGTCTAGTTTCCCCTACAACTATCAATGTAATAAACCCTTCAACGTCTTCACGACGTGGTTCATCAATTCTACCTTCAAAGGGTGTCTTCCATACTTCACAAAATTCTAAGAGTGATATCTCCTTAACCTCATCATATAAACGAAACTCCACTGTAGGTGGTGTTTTCTTAGCATGAAAATGAAAATTTTGCGTGAAAATATTAGTGAGTAAGAGATACTGTTCACGCTGGTCATGCAGGAAGTCGGTGAGGCTTGCATTATTTGCCAACCAATAAAAGTCTCTGTAAATCCCGGCGGCCATCATGAAATCATTACAAGGTCATTCACACAGCCGAACTTCCGCCATGCGAGGAAGATTATAGTTGGTCTTCTTGTTTTCTTCCTTCTTCTTCTCCTCTGAACTCTTACTGGAGGAGCCCCTCAACAATCTCTTTATCATTTTTCCCTTCTGAAAATTTCTGAAATTTTTAGTAACTCAAAATAAAAGTTAACCAAACTCAAAAAGATTGATAGCAACAACTCCTACTAGTGCCAAGAGACTATATCATGCATTAGAACTACTTGGGACCAAAGAAATTTGACATGCAAGCTCAAGAACAAGGTCAGCACAGCAGCAAAAATTTGCAAGAAATAAAGCACTAGAACAAAAATTAATTCGACCAATGGAGGAGTCACATACCAAAGAACAATCTACCCAAACAGTTTGGTGAATGGTGCTTTGAGCAAGGAGATCGAAAATGGCAGCAAAATGAGCTAGAACTTGTGCTTGAGCTGGTTGGTGATTTTTTTGGGAGGAAGAAGAAGAGTATGGGTGCAGGAATAAGTGGAGGGGGGCCACGTGGGGCCCACGAGGCAGGGGGCGCGCCCTGTGAGGGTGGGTGCGCCCTGGACCCTCGTGGCCAGGTGCTGGCTCCCCTCGATGTGTGTTCTGTGCCATATATCCTCAAATATTCTAGAAAAAATCATATTAAATTTTCAGGGCATTTGGAGAACTTTTATTTTCGGGGTATTTTTTTTATTGCACGGATAAGTCTGGAAACAGACGGAAAATACTATTTTTGCTTTATTTATCCTAATTAACAGAAAGTAAAAGGAGGGTACAGAAGGTGGTGCTATCTAGATTCACCTATCTCATGCTCATCAAAAGGAATCCATTAACAAGGTTGATCAGGTCTTATTAATAAACTCTTCCCGAAAAACATGAAACCGGAGAATTTTCGAATAACACTAGGTTACCTCAATGGCGATATGTATGTCCCCAACAATAGGAATGTCATATGTCTTCTTGACAGTAGGGAGAGGAAATTCAAAACCTCCAATAGTAATAGTTGAAATTTTTCCAATATAATTGATACTCTGGACCTAAGGTTGTTTCCTCGGAAAGTGTACCATATGCTCATTACCATTGACATGAAAAGTGACATTGCCTTTGTTGCAATCAATAACAGCCCCTGCAGTATTCAAAAAGGGTCTACCAAGGATAATATACATACTATCGTCCTCGAGAATATCAAGGTTAACAAAGTCCGTTAGAATAGTAACATTTGCAACTACAACAGGCACATCCTCACAAATACCGACAGGTATAGCAGTTGATTTATCGGCCATTTGCAAAGATATTTCAGTAGGTGTCAACTTACTCAAGTCAAGTCTACAATATAAAGAGAGAGGCATAACACTAACACCTGCTCCAAGATCACATAAAGCAGTTTTAACATAGTTTCGTTTAATGGAGCAAGGTATAGAGGATACTACTGGATCTCCTAGTTTCTTAGGTATTCCACCTTCAAAAGTGTAATTGGCAAGCATGGTGGAAATCTCTACTTCAGGTATCTTTCTTTTATTGGTGATAATATCTTTCATATACTTAGCATAAGGATTTGTTTTAAGCACATCAGTCAAACGCATACGCAAAAAGATAGGTCTAATCATTTCAGCAAAGCGCTCAAAATCCTCATCATCCTTTTTCTTGGATGGTTTCGGAGGAAAAGGCATGGGTTTCTGAACCCATGGTTCTCTTTCCCTACCGTGCTTCCCAGCAACAAAGTCTCTCTTATCATAACGTTGATTCTCTGATTGTGGGTTATCAAGATCAACAGCAGGTTCAATCTCTACATCATTATCATTGCTAGGTTGAGCATCATCATGAACATCATCATTTATATTATCACTAGGTTCATGTTCATTACCAGATTGTGTCTCAGCATCAAAAATAGATATATCATTAGGATTCTCAGGTGTGCCATCTATAGGTTCACTAGAAGCATGCAAAGTCCTATCATTTTTCTTTTTCTTCTTCTTAGAAGAACTAGGTGCATCTAGTTTAGCTCTCTGAGAATGTTGCTCAATTCTCTTAGGGTGGCCTTCAGGATATAGAGGTTCCTGAGTCATTCTGCCACCTCTAGTCACAACCCTAATGGCATTATCATTATTCTTACTATTTAGTTCATTGCGCAAATCATTCTGAGCTTTAAGTACTTGTTCTACTTGAGTGGTAACCATGGAAGCATGTATACTAATGAGTTTCAGTTCACCTTTAACTCTAGAGAGATAATCACTCAAGCGTTCTATCATATAAGCATTGTGTTGTAGTTGTCTACCAACATAAGCATTGACGTTTTCTTGTTTCACAATGAAATTGTCAAACTCATCTAAGTATTGGCTAGCAGACTTATAACGGGGAATATCACCTTCATCAAATCTATACCTTTACTACCTGTGTTGGGTTATCAAGACCATGTATTTCTTCAATAGGTGGTAAATTCTTAACACCTTCAGCTTTAATACCTTTTTCTTTCATAGATTTCTTTGCCTCTTGCATATCTTCGGGACTGAGAAATAGAACACCTCTTTTCTTCGGAGTTGGCTTAGGGGCTGGTTCAGGAAGTGTCCGATTATTTTCATTAGCCAGCATATTATTCAATAGTAATTCAGCTTAATCAACTATTCTTTCCCTGAAAACACAACCAGCACAACTATCCAGGTGGTCTCTGGAAGCATCGGTTAGTCCATTATAAAAGATATCAAGTATATCGTTCATCTCAAGAGGATGATCAGGCAAAGCATTAAGTAATTGGAGAAGCCTCCCCCAAGCTTGTGGGAGACTCTCTTCTTCAATTTGCACAAAGTTATATATTTCCCGTAAGGCAGCTTGCTTCTTATGAGCGGGAAAATATTTAGCAAAGAAGTAATAAATCATATCCTGGGGACTACGCACACAACCAGGATCAAGAGAATTAAACCAAGTCTTAGCATCACCCTTTAACGAGAAAGGAAACAATTTAAGGATATAATAGTAACGAATCTTTTCATTGTTGGTAAACAGGGTGGCTATATCATTCAACTTAGTAAGATGTGCCACAACAGTTTCAGACTCATAGCCATGGAAAGGATCAGATTCAACCAAAGTAATTAACTCAGGATCAACAGAGAATTCATAATCCTTATCAGTAACACAGATAGGTGAAGTGGCGAAAGCAGGGTCATGTTTCATTCTAGCATTTAAGGACTTTTCTTGCAGCTTAACTAATAATTTCTTAAGATCATATCTATCGTTGCAAGCAAGAAAGTCTCTAGTAGTTTCTTCATCCATAGCATAACCCTCAGGAACAACAAGCAATTCATATCTATTGAGGGAAGCTTCATCATCACTTTCATAAATATTACCAGTTTCAATATTTGCATTCTCCCTAACCTTAGCAATTTGTTCATCTAGAAATTCACCTAGTGGCACAACATTATTAGGCATAGAAGTAGTTTCATCATGTATAGCAGAAGTGGCATCATCATGAACATACGACATATCAGATTCAATAGCAGGAGTAGTTGTCGCAAGTTTACTCATAATAGAGGGTGAATCAAGTGCAGAGCTAGATAGCAGTTCCTTACCTCCACTCGCAGTTGAGGGTAAGATCTTGGTTTTTGAGTCCTTCAAGTTCTTCATAGTGATCAACAGATATAAATCCCAAGTGACTTAATGAATAGAGCTATGCTCCCCGGCAACGGCGCCAGGAAATAGTCTTGATAACCCACAAGTGCAGGGGATCGCAGCAATTTTCGAGGGTGAAGTATTCAACCCAAATTTATTGATTCGACACAAGGGGAGCCAAAGAATACTCTTAAGTATTAGCAGCTGAGTTGTCAATTCAACCACACCTGGAAACTTAGTATCTGCAGCAAGGTAGTTTAGTAGCAAAGTAATATGGAGATAGCGGTAGCAGCAATAAAAGTAACGGTAGTGTTTTTGTAGTTTTTATAATAGTAGCAGCGGGGAAGTAAATAAGCAACAAGCAATATATGAAAAACTCGTAGGCATTGGATCGGTGATGGGGAATTATGTCGGATGCAATTCATCATGTAGAAGTTATAACCTAGGGTGACACAGAACTAGCTCCAGTTCATCAATGCAATGTAGGCATGTATTCCGAATATAGTCATACGTGCTTATGGAAAAGAACTTGCATGACATCTTTTGTCCTACCCTCCCGTGGCAGCGGGATCCTATTGGAAACTAAGGGATATTAAGGCCTCCTTTTAATAGAGTACCAGATCAAAGCATTAACACATAGTGAATACATGAACTCCTCAAACTACGGTCATCACCGGGAGTGGTCCCGATTATTGTCACTTCGGGGTTGCCGGATCATAACACATAGTAGGTGACTATAGACTTGCAAGATAGGATCAAGAACACACATATATTCATGAAAACATAATAGGTTCAGATCTGAAATCATGGCACTCGGGCCCTAGTGACAAGCATTAAGCATAGCAAAGTCATAGCAACATCAATCTCAGAACATAGTGGATAATAGGGATCAAACCCTAACAAAACTAACTCGATTACATGACAGATCCCATCCAACCCATCACCGTCCAGCAAGCCTACGATGGAATTACTCACGCACGGCGGTGAGCATCATGGAATTGATGATGGAGGAAGGTTGATGATGACAATGGCGACGATCTCCACTCTCCGGAGCCCCGAACGGACTCCAGATTAGCCCTCCCGAGAGAGATTAGGGCTTGGCGGCGGCTCTGTATCGTAAAACATGATAATTCTTCCTCTCTGATTTTTTTTCTCCCCGAAAGTGAATATATGGGGTCCGGGGGTACGTCGGTGGAGCACCAAGGGGGCCACGAGGCAGGGGGCGCGCCCAGGGGAGGGGGCGCGCCCCCCACCCTCGTGGACAGGGTGTGGGCCCCCTGGTCTGGATCTTTCTGCAGGTATTTTTTATATTTTCCAAATTAATTCTCCGTGGATTTTCAGGTCATTCCGAGAACTTTTTATTTCTGCACAAAAACAACACCGTGCAAATTCTGCTGAATACAGCGTCAGTCCGCGTTAGTTCCATTCAAATCATGCAAGTTAGAGTTCAAAACAAGGGCAAAAGGGTTTGGAAAAGTAGATACGTTGGAGACGTATCACCGTCTTGCGCGTGCTAACAAGGTGCATGAGCGCGGCTGTAATCTGCGATCGGGCGGCCGACGCAGCCCAAACGGCCGTTGTTGCTTGGGGATAGCAACTGCCGAGAGCGGCACAGTAGCTGTCAGTTCCGTAGCAATGGCCTTAGCCCTGACGGAGGCTTCCCACGACCATGTCGAGGCCGCCCACGCCCAGCTCATGGCGGTCACCGCACAAATCGAACGAAGCTTCTCCGACAACGGTCGACAACCCATGGCTGAAGAGTTGGCAACCGCCGAGAGCATTCAAGCAGCCATCCGTTCCTCCGCCGCATACATTGCGACAACGGAGCCCGTCCAAGCCCAGATCGTGGCTGCCCACGCCCAGCTCGTGGCGGCCTTTTCCAAAGAGATGGCCGACGCGGATGGCGAGATGCTTGCCGAGTATGGTGCGATGGATGCCATGGAGCCCCTTCCCTAGGAGACCGTCGGGTGCGAGCTGGACATAGAGGCAGCGACAAAGATCGACGAGCACTAGCCGTAGTAGTACTCTTTGTTTTGTTTAATTAAGAGCGCTGGTCTTTAATTTGTTAGAGTAAGGTTTAGGTCAGCTAGCTGTGTTTAATTGCTGAACTTGCTCGATTAAGAAGTGTGGGTGTGATGTAGTCTCCTTTGTGTACCCAAATTATGCAATCACGTGGATGACCACTGTAACCATGGAAATTCGAACCAAAATTTTTGACGTTCAAACTCATCACACACGGGTTAAGCTATCTGAATTGTTTGTGATGTTCACATATCGCATACAGTTCTGAATAAGGGACTGTGTCTAATGACACTCTGCGCGCCAGTTTTTTCGCTGAAGCGATTCCCAATTTTCGGCTTCCGCGGAATATCTACCTCCATGCCCCCTTCCCCTTACCAAAAGCCACATTTCCCCTGTTTCCACCTTCCTTTCCAAGTTGAAACCTTCACTCCTTGCTTGCAGCGCCACCTCCTCACCGGCGACCCTCCTTCACGCTGCTCGGCCTCGTCTATCCAGGCAGGTAATCCACACCCGACCCCCATCCTCCTCCCCTTTCCACATCCCACATGCCCCGACCGCCGGCGTGAGCGCGACACCTTCCACCCAAATCACCGGCCCGTCCACCAAATAAGCACTGCCCTAAGCCATGGTGCACGCAATATAGCCAAGATCCCAAGGAGCATTTGGCAGCGGAGAAGCAAATCGCGGCCGCACGCGCGGATGAGGTCGCGATGGCTGCCATACGTGCCGACCCCGAGATCTTGGAGGATCACCTTGCCATTTGCTAGCTACGCCGGTTAAGCATTCTCGGTTTACCTATTGCGTGTGCTGCTCCTGCCTTTCCTTAACAAATTCTAGTGAATTGTGCTATCTAGTTTTACCATGCAATATGTTGCTCTAGTGTATATGTTCTATATGTCATGCAGTTTGGTGCTCACTTATTAACTGTTTGGTTAATTAGTTGTCGTCTTCAGTTAATTGTTTGGTTCAATTCTACAAATGTGATGTTCAGTTGTTCAGGCTGCAATTTTGTTTTGTCTTCCATGTGAGAAATAAATCAAGTTGTCAAGCAAGCCTGGTTTGGTTATACATTGTGCAATGTGGTGCTCAAGTAACGTTTGGTTCATTTGTGTTGTGGTGTTTAGTTAACTGTTTGGTTCAATTCTACAATGAGATGTTCAATAGTTGTGGGTGCATTATGTTATTGTATACCACGTGAGAAGTAAATAAAATTTGGCTGCACTAAATACATGAGAAACAAATACAATTGTGTGAGTTTCCAAGTTGTTAAGCATGCTTGGTTTGGTTAACTGTTTGGTTCAATTCTGCAATGCGATGTTCAATAGTTGTGGGTGCATTCTGTTATTGTATACCATGTGAGGAATAAATTGAATTTGGCTGTAGTAAATACATGAGAAACAAATAAAATTGCTATATTTACAAGTTGTTAAGCATGCTTGGTTTGGTTAACTGTCTGATCTTCTATTAGGACTATGTTATATTGTGCAATGTGGTGCTTAGTTAATGTTTGGTTCATTTGTTGTGGTGTTTAGTTAACTGCTTGGTTCAATTCTGCAATGCGATGTCCAATTGTCGTGGGTAGAATTTTGTATTGTTTTGCATGTGAGGAATAAATCGAATTTGGCTGCACTTAATACATGAGAAACATATACAAGTGCTATATTTCCTAGTTCTTCATCATGCTAGGTTTGGATAAATGGGTTTTCCATGTGGCTTGAATGAATCTGATGAATCTGCAATGTGCTTATTTTTCATCTCCATATTTTACTGATAGCATGCGAACCCTTACTTAACCTGATGACTAACTACCTTATATGTGTACCAGGGAAACAATGGGAAGGACTGAGGTTTACAATCGAGGTTAGCACGTGCATGGTCCATTGTCTAATAACACATTATTGTGCAATTGCATGAACCATTCTAATATTTAGTTTTTTAAAAATTTGGTCTTGCACATGTAGGTCCTGCTGTCATAGGTTTTGACCCACTGTTCGACCCTTTTTGCATATGGGGAAATGAGTTGTCCATGAATGTCAATAAAATCAAGAAACTCAGAAAGATTGTTAGGATAAAGAAATTAGCGATAAAAAACAACAAGATCATTGTCTGCACAATGAAGAAGACATCAGTTCACTACAAGATGGTACTAACTATTATACCTTGCCTTTTTTATTCATTTGCCCCATTTCCAATACAGAGAAGATATTTATGCACATCCTTGTTTTCAGGCCTTTCCAAAGCAGTTCACTGATGATTACCTCTCAAACCACCTCTATAGTCAGGAGGCGAGGAAGGTTTTCATACAACACCCACAGTTCAACATTGAAGTGTTCCTGAAGAGGACGAAGGACGGACGGTCAATCATCGACATGCACTGGCCTAAAGTTGCAAGAACATTCAATATGAATGAAGGCTCACTATTCGCCTTCCGCTTTAGCGGTTTTCCAGATGAGATGCATCTGCCTATAAACCGTCTATGATGCTAATTTCGAAAGGTTCTACATGTTGCATGTGAAACTTGGTTCTGGTGCAGTTGTGTAATGGGGTAGCTGAGTGCTGAAGCTATATCATGTTGTACTCTGATGTATTTCAATTATGAAATTCTGCTTCCTTAATATGGAAACAAAATATATTATGTGTTTAATATGAATGTCAATTAGATTAATAAATGGATTATTAATAATAGGGCAATTAGCCTGCTAATGGCGGATTAGCATGCTAAATGCGTTTTTCTATTGCCAACGGTTATTCAAAAACTACCATGGGCGATGACATCAGGCAACACACATAGTTTCTAGGAATAAACCGTGTTGGATCAATGAACAATCACACACGACTTTCTCTTGAAAACTGTTAGCGTTAGGCCACCATGCGCAAACGTTTACCACGTAAAAATTATGTGTGATGGACAGCCTTTGCCACAAAGTTTCTTCTACGCACCGTGTGTAATGGCAACGCTATCACAAACGATTTAACGGGAAAAATTGTGTGTGATGTACCCGTGAACGGAAACGTTTTCCTTGGAGCATGTCGGGGAAACTGATCCACGAACACCTATGGGACCGGCGGGCCGAGTCCCTTTCAATTCGGCAGGGGCGGAGGTCGCACGAAGAGCAGATCGAGGCGGAGCACACGAGCAATTTACCCAGGTTCGGGCCTCACGGATGCGTAAAACCCTACTCCTGCTTTGTGGTTTGTATTGAGCTCTTGGCTCGGGAGCGCTGAGTGCTACAGTACACACCAGCAGCTAACGAGACCGAGCATGAGTGTTCTTCTGCCTTCGAACCCCCCTCTACGTTGCGCATGGGCCTCCTTTTATATGCTCAAGGGGTCACCGACAGGTGGCAACGCAGATAAGGGCAAAAATGGAAAAGTGTTGCGGTTGGTATAGCTACTTGTACAGTGTATCATACCTAACCCTGATGGCAGGGGACAAGGGCATTAAATGCCCATCGGCGTCGCCCAAACAGTGCAAAAAGGGGCCGTCAGGGACGCCACCGCTCGCCACGATGGCGATCTTGTCAGCGCCGCTTGCCTCCGCGTACCGCTGGCTGCACAGCCTCCCGCCACGTACGCCTGGAAGGGTCCCAGGGCGACACGTTGGTGGATGTGCTGGAGCGCGGGTACAGTGTGGAAGCTTGCCGCGGCAAGTGCCTTGCCGCGGTCGTCGTCTTGCCGCGTCCGGGAGCTTGCCGCTCACCGGGCCTTGCCGGGACGTGTGGCGTGTCGCGGCAAGTTCCTTGAGATGCCTTGGTTGGCCTTCCCGGCAAGCTCCTCTTGCCGGGGTCTTGTCTTCTTGGCTTAAATACTTTGTTCTTGAATGGCTCCAAAGGAACTACAGAGGACCTTGGCGGTCACCCGGCAAGCCTTGCCGCGGGACGCTGCGACTGCCCGTGCACAAGTTCGGGATACTAGGGTACCCCTCCTCTAGTACACCGACAGGAGCCCCCGGGTCTGGGCCATACACGGTGCCGAGCGCTGTTGGGACAGGCCCAAAACAGGGCATGGGCACGCGCGGCCTGGTTCACGCCGTATCTTTCTCCGTATCCACCGCGCCCTCCCCGAACGGCACGCGTTGATTGCGGCGACGTGGGAGAGATCGTGGGTGGTTTGTTTAATCGGAAAGGCGGAACGTCCGCCCCCTCCCTCCTAATAAGCAGGGGAAACAGGGGCAGTTCGCCCATCCGCCAGTTGCTACTCCAACCTCGAAAACCTCCGCCGCTCCCATTCTTCCCAAAGCTGAAAGAGAGCAGCACTCCGCCCCCCATCGCCACCAGCACCTCCAACGCTGTCGACCTCCACCACCACCTCCGCCATGGCTCCGAAAGCCGACAAGGTGAAGGCTGTGAAGTCGACCAAGGCGCAGTGGCTCGCGGCGCTGCGGAAAGAGCGGGCAATCTCCCCCCCCCCCAGGCTCTCCGCGAGGGAGTTGAGGGAGACTTTCTACCTCTTCTGGTCGACGGAGACGCGGGCGCACCCGCGCACGAGGGTGCTTCCAGCCTTCGCTTGGAAAATGGCTCCAACTGGGTACCCCTTTTTCGCCTTGTTCTTCTACTGCGGGCTCTGCCCGCCTTTCTCTGAATTCTTCTGTGATATCATGAACACCTACGGGTTCCGCCTCCTTGACTTCACCCCCAACGCCGTTTTGACCATGGCAGTTTTCGCACATCTCTGCAAAAACTTTGTCGGAGTCTATCCCAACGTAGCCCTTTTTCGCCACTTCTTCATGCCCCGAGTTGAGAGAGGAGAGCCTTTATCCGGCGGGGTTTCCTGGATCTCGAGGGCCGGCAAGAAGGACGCTTATCTGGAGGGAGAGATCCGCGGCAAGTGGGAGGAATGGAGAGCAAACTGGTGCTGTATTGTCGAGGAGAACCCGCAGCCTTTTACCGCCCGGCGCCAAGCCCCAGTGGTGCGCGGCAGCGATTGGAGCAACGTGGCCCCGGAAGACGACAGGCTGAAGATCGCCGTCGCCCGGATCCTACGCCTCAGGCTTGCCAGGCTCACTGTAGGCGCAGTTGGCGCAGATTTCCTTCGCCGCCACATCGCCCCCCTGCAGGAGAGGAAGAGACCCGCCTGGGAGTTCGAGAATGCGGCGGATATCATGAGGCTGCGCCCGGGCCTCAACTTCAACTTCACGGTTATGGAACTTGACGCAATGCTCCGGGAGCTGTTCAAGTACGACCCTCAACATCCCGAAGTGTTCAGGTTGCCGAAGGGTGTCGTCCCGCTGTGCAACAACTCCGCGCTCAGCCACATTCGCGCAATGATGCCGCTGTGCGACTCGCATGGGATTGACCCAACTTGGCAAGAGCCTGCAAAGGATGCCGTGCAGGCGTTCTTTGACAGCTTGGAGGAAGTGCCGATTCGCTCCGACGAGAAGAAGGGCCGCACTCGCGCCACCACCGATCTTGAGATGGACCTCATTGCCGCTAGGCTGGAAGAGGCGGCGGCAGCCGTAGCCGCGGGCGAGTTCGGATTCACCGTGGAGGAGGCAGAGGCGGCAAGCCGTGCCGGGCATGACGTCGAGCCGAGCGAGCCCGCTGAGGATACGAGCGGCTCGCTGGAGATCGACTCCTCTTCCTCCTCATCTTCGGGCAGCTCGCCGCAAGCAGAGCCCCCGGCTCCACCAAGAAGGCGTCTCCGCAAGGCCGGGGACGTAGCGGGGCGGCAGACGAGTCAACAGCCGCTGCGCCGCGCGACACGCTCCACCGCGGCAAGCACTGTTGCCGCGGGAGCACCTCGCACTGCTGCGGCAACTCGAGCGGGGTCTTCCCGGTCCACTGCTTCTGCTCCTGCCGCTTCTCACGCCGCGGCGGTAGCCAGAGCGGGGTCGTTGTGATGGCCTGGCTTATTAGGGATGATAGACTACTCATATCAATAAGGAATTCCTTCTTTTCCGGGATCCCATTCGGATAGAACTCCAAAGTTAAGCGTGCTCAGCTTGGAGTAGTTTCAGGATGGGTGACCGACCGGGAAGTTGCTCCCGGGTGCACATGAGTGAGGACAAAGTGCGCAGAAAAGACTAGTATTGATATGTGAGGCCAGTCTAGATCCCGCCAGGAGTAACGACCACCGGCGGGTGTGTCCGGGGCGTTACAAGTTGGTATCAGAGCCGACCCTCGCGGTTACACGGATGTTTGCGGACAGTTTGCAGTCATGTTGTGCATGACGTTTGTGACCCGTCGTGGCACACGGCATGGCACAAGTGCTGTCCTAGAAGCACAGACGGTCGTGCCAAGAGGGAACATTCCTATGGCCCGACGAGGACGTCGGTTCCTCTGAGTGAGGGTGTATGTGATGGCCTGGCTTATTAGGGATGATAGACTACTCATAGCAATAAGGAATTCCTTCTTTTCCGGGAGCCCATTCGGATAGAACTCCAAAGTTAAGCGTGCTCAGCTTGGAGTAGTTTCAGGATGGGTGACCGACCGGGAAGTTGCTCCCGGGTGCGCACGAGTAAGGACAAAGTGCGCAGAAAAGACTAGTATTGATATGTGAGGCCAGTCTAGATCCCGCCAGGAGTAACGACCACCGGCGGGTGTGTCCGGGGCGTTACAAGTACTGATACCAACGCTGTCGGGACCCCGATCCTAAGTCACACCGGTCTAGCATGTAACACACCATATCACTTTGCGGCCTCACGCATGGTATCCCCACGGGTGCCACCTTACCTGGCCCGGGACCGTTTGCACATTTTGGCTCACGTATATGATAGTGTCGATCTACCGCTCCCGGCAAGCCAAGCTGGAGTCCCGCGAGGCGCTTGTCGCGAAGGCGGGAGCGGACATGGAGAAGCACGCGGAGGAGCTCCGGGGCCTTAACCAGGCAGCTCTCTGGTCCCTGGCAGAGGAGCGGGAGCAACTCGCCGAGGAGCAAACGGCCTTCTTCCTCGAGAAGGCTGAAGTCGAAGAGCAACAGCGGCTTGCCGCTGAGAAGCTGTCTGCGCGGGAGGGCGAGCTGGCGCAGCGGAAGGTCAACCTCGACAGCCACGAGGAGGAGCTTGCCGCGCGCGAGCGAACACTTGGCGGAGCCCTCAAGAAAGCAGAGGATGCTGCCGCAGCTGCCGAGGTCGCCAAGAAGGAGCTGGAGACGAGGGTGGCCCAGCTGGAGGCCGATCTCAGGGCGAGAGTTGAAGAGCTTGCCGCGCTCAAGCATGAGCGGGAGAAGGAAGCTCACAGCAACTCGGAGCTGCAGGTTCGTCTCGCCGAGAAGGGCAAGGAGCTCAGCGCCGCCAAGGACTCCAACGCAGATCTTGAGTTGAAGCTGACCACTTTGACCAAGACGCTGGACGGCGCCAGGGAGCGGGAGGCGGCCTTGAAGGAGGAGATCAAGGCCGAGAAGGCGCTGCTGGCGAGTGCTGCTGTTGTCCAGAACACTTTCAGGGAGACCGTCGAGAACTGGACGGAGGGTCTCGTGAACGCTGCCACAGATATCGACAAGGAGCTGGCACAGCTGGGGATGGAGGATCTCGGGTATCCCTCCGATGAGAACCTCCAACCCAGCGCCAAGCTCACTTTGTTCTTCAAAGGCGTGGCGACGGCCCTCCAGCGACTCTGGGAGACGACTCCAAAGCGGCTGGCCGACGAGTCGCGCAAGCTCTGCGCGGGAGCTCTTCAAAAGGTGTTGGTGAAGGTGGCCTTCCGCAACCCGGGCCTCAACCTCACCAATGTCCTCAAGTCCCTGCCGCCGGATGCTGACCTGGAGGCACTCAAGGCCCTTGTCGCACCCATTATGGACAAGGTGAGCGGGATCAAGAGGGTTGAGGGCGATCGCGTAGATTAGGCCGCCCGTTTTCTTCTTTCCTTGTCGCTGCTTGTCATGTTATGAGAACAATCTGTTAGAGCTGTGACAAACTATCTTGTAATATAACTCTATTTTGGGCAATGATCGCAACGTTATTTCCTTTACTTGACTCCTTCCTTTGTATGTTCCTGCCCTACGCTTTTAGGGAACTTGCCGGCGCAGGCACCTTAGCCGCGAGCGCTGAGTGCGGGACGTCAGCAGCCTGCTGGCGGTGCCGCTACCGACAAGAAACCTTGTCGCAACTAGTCGCAGCTCACTTAAGTTGTTAAGCGGACTCGAAACAAAGTAAGGGCGCAACTCTAGTCGCAGCACACTTAAGTTGTTGAGCGGGACTCGAAACAAAGTAAGGGCGCAACTAGCCGCGAGTTGGTTCCTCCGCGCACAGGTTTTCCATACAAAGCACGGTCGTTCAAGGAAGATAACTTAAAAAATTAAAATATGATTGCTCAAACTTTGGCAACTTAGCTTTTCTGTTGTTTGCTTCCCGGTAAGGCGAAACTTTCTTGAACGACGCCTGGTCCATACCATTATCTTCTCCTTCCCCCCGGCAAACTTGTGGGCGAGGGAACCTTCCTTTGCTTGAGAAAAAGAAAGAAGAGACAATAAAGATATGGAGCCTTACGGCTCGTTATGGCTTACCGGGGGTAGGCGCTGCACAAAGTGTCAGATAATACATGCAAAACATAGAAAGCATGAAATTGACAAGATGTGCGGAGCACATGAGCTTTACTTATGCACAGGGTCTCCGCCTGGCTTTGTACAAAGGATTACATGCAACAGCGGCAAGACTTGTACAAAAGGTGGTTGCCGGAACGGGTTCCGGCAACCGTGCCTTACGGGTAAAACTTAAGAAGATGCTCAATGTTCCAGGAGTTGCTCACCGGAATGCCATCTTCGGTCTCAAGGCGGACAGCGCCAGGCCTAGTGACTCGTTTCACCCGGTAAGGGCCTTCCCACTTTGGCGTCAACTTGTTGGAATTCTTGGCGGACTGAACGCGCCGAAGAATAAGGTCGCCTTCCTCGAGACTTCTGGCGTTAACTTTGCGGCTATGGTAGCGGCGCAAAGCTTGCTGGTAGCGAGCAGCTCGTACAGCAGCCTGAAGATGGTCTTCCTCAAGGAGCAGCGCGTCATCTTGTCGCAGCTGCTCTTTCTTAGCTCATCATAAGCGAGCACTCGAGGTGACCCGTATACGAGTTCCGTGGGGAGAACTGCCTCTGCTCCATAGACTAGAGCGAAAGGTGTCTGTCTAGTGGCTCGATTTGGCGTCGTCCTGATCGACCAAAGAACCACTGGCAGCTCCTCAATCCAGTTTCTTCCGCACTTGTGCAGCCTGTCGAAAGTCCTGGTCTTGAGTCCACGCAACACTTCAGCATTTGCCCTCTCCGCTTGACCGTTGCTTCTCGGGTGAGCAACAGAAGCGGAGCAGACCTTGGCGCCAAGATCTTGGACGTACTGCATGAAGGTGCGGCTCGTGAATTGCGTACCGTTGTCGGTGATGATCCTGTTAGGGATCCCGAAGCGGCAAACAATCGACCTGAAGAACTTGACTGCTGACTGTGCGGTCACCTTCCTCACTGCTTCCACTTCTGGCCACTTTGTGAACTTGTCGATTGCAACGTACAGGTACTCAAAGCCCCCGGCTGCGCGGGGAAAGGGGCCGAGGATGTCGAGCCCCCAGACCAAAAATGGCTAGGATAAAGGGATCGTCTGGAGAGCTTGAGCTGGCTGGTGTATCTACTTGGAATGGAACTGGCACGCTTCACACTTGGTTACTTGTGCAGTTGCATACTGGAGGGCTGTCGGCCAAAAGAAACCTTGCCGGAATGCTTTGCCGGCAAGTGCTCTTGCGCCAATGTGGTGACCACATATGCCTCCATGTATCTCTGCCAACAGCTTTTGTCCATCTTCCCGGCGAATACACTTCAATTTCAAACTATTGAGTCTTCTTCTGTACAGTGTGTTGTCAACAAACTGGTACATACTTGACTGCCGGGCTACTCTTTCCGCTTCTTCTTGCTCTTCGGGAAGTTCTCCTGTCTGAAGGAAACGGACAATCTGCTGTGCCCATGCTGGAGCTTGTGGCTCGACAACAAGGACTAAAGGCACATCTGCTGCTGTGGGAACATCCGCTTCTACGGCGAGAACCTGCGGCTCAGCCGGAGCTTGATGTTCCCAGGCAAGCTTGCCGGAGCAAAACTTGTCGGGAGCGTCTGCTTCAACGGAACAAACCCTAGGGCTTGCCGGAGCAGACTGCTCCTCAGCACTCTTGGTGTTGATCTTGGGGACCTTCTTGGCGGCGGCTTCGGGAAGCTCTGCCGGAAAATAGTCACCAGAAATCAACTTCCTCTTCTTGCTCTGTCCAGTTGATGGTGTTACAGACGGTTGAGTCAGCTTGAGCACAAAGATCCCTGGTTCCACAGGTAACTTAAGTGCGGCGCACTTCGACAGGCCATCTACAATGTCGTTCTGAGCTCTTGGGACATGCTACATCTGTAGGTCGTCAAAGTGCTCTTCAAACTTTCTCACTTCATCAACGTAAGCTTCCATCAACGGACTTTGATAATTCTTGTTCACTTGGCGGACGACAAGCTGCGAGTCACCCCTGACAATGAGCTTCTTGATCCCAAGGTCTGCCGCGATCCTGAGACCGGCAAGCAAACCTTCATACTGTGCAGTATTGTTTGTTGCTTGCTCCTTGGGAAAGTGCATCTGGACTACGTACATGAGGTGCTCTCCGATGGGCGCAACAAGCAGCACACCAGCACCGGCGCCTTGCAGCGAGAAGGCACCATCAAAGTACATCAGCCACTATTTGTTTGCTTCCTTGACGGGGATGCTCGTTTCAGGTATTTCTTCATCTGGTGTTGGCGTCCACTCTGCTATGAACTCTGCCAATGCTCTGCTTTGGATAGTTGAAGTGCTCTCAAACTTGAGGCCAAAGCTTGACAGTTCCAGTGCCCACTCAACAATCCTGCATGTTGCTTCCGGATTCTGCAGTATCCTCTTCAGCGGAAAGCGAGTGACAACTGTGATCTCATGTGCTTGGAAGTAATGGCGCAGCTTTCTCGAGGCCATGAGAAGGCCGAAAAGCAATTTCTGCACACGAGAGTACCTTGACCTAGCCCCATGCAGAAGGGAACTGACAAAGTAAACTGGGCGCTGCACCATTTTCTTCTGTATCTCTTCACGCGGCTGCGCAGATCTATCTTTGTCGGGACCAGAGCTTGTCGGGGAAGCCCCCTGCTTGTCGCTGGATGCGCTTGCCATGGTCGCTGGCTCATCATCTGCTTCCTTCTCCGCTACTAACGCAGCACTAACCACTTGATTGGTCGCCGCTATATACAGCAGCAACTTCTCTTGTGGTTTAGGTGCGACAAGTATTGGAGTGGAGGACAGGTATCTCTTCAAGTCTTGCAGCGCAGCCTCCGCTTCCGGAGTCCATTTCATTGGACCTGCCTTTTTCAATATTTTGAAAAACGGCAGGGCGCGCTCAGCAGACTTGGAGATAAACCTGCTGAGAGCAGCCACACAACCGGCAAGTCTTCGTACATCCTTGACGCGCTTCGGTGCTTTAATCTGCTCAATGGCCTTGATCTTGTCGGGATTGGCTTCAATTCCCCGTTGAGACACGAAGAACCCGAGAAGCTTGCCGGAAGGGACTCCAAACACACACTTCTCGGGGTTGAGCTTGAGGCTGATCTTGCGCAGATTTGCAAAGGTCTCGTCTAAGTCTTGAATTAGAGTCGCACTGTCCTTGCTCTTGACCACTATGTCATCCATGTAGGCTTCCACATTTCTGTGTATTTGTGGCTCAAGAGCGATGTGGACTACCCTTGCAAATGTTGAACCAGCATTCTTTAAACCGAAAGGCATCCGTTTGAAACGGTACGTGCCACATGGAGTGATGAATGCGGTTTTCTCCTCATCTTCCTCTGCCATGAAGATCTGATGGTATCCTGAGTATGCGTCAAGAAATGAAAGCAAGTCACATCCGGCCGTGGAGTCAACAATCTGGTCAATGCGCGGCAAGGGAAATGGATCTTTGGGACAAGCTTTGTTAACATCGGTAAAGTCGATACAAAGCCTCCATTTCCCGTTTGCCTTGCGCACGACTATAGGATTGGCCAACCACGTAGGATGGAGCACTCCTCTGACAAGGCCTGCTGCTTCCAACTTCTTGATCTCTTCTGCGATGAATTCTTGGCGCTCCACTGCTTGTTTCCTGACTTTCTGCTTGACGGGCCGTGCATGAGGACAGACGTCAAGTTTGTGCTCAATTACTTTCCTGGGAACACCGGGGATGTCAGATGGTTTCCATGCAAACACGTCGACGCTCGCCCGCAGGAAAGCAACGAGCGCGCTTTCATATTTAGGGTCAAGAGTGGCACTGATGGTGAAGGTACCACCAGTGCCGTCCTCCTTGGCGGACACCTTTTTGGTCTCTGGCGGAGCTGCCATCGTCTTCTTACACTTGCCGGTGGAGCTCGATGGCGCGTCCTCGACGGTAGCGCAGCACTCCGAAGAGGTGCGCTTGCCGGAGTGGGCATCAGAACTCTTGCCAGACTTGGTCTTCTTCTTCCCCCCGGGAGCTTCAGCGGCAAGTGACTCGCGATCTGTTGCGGCTGCTGCTTCCCGGTAGATCTTGTCAGCGCAGATAAGAGCATCCTTCTTGTCGCCAGGGACAGAGATGACACTTATCGGGCCTGGCATCTTCAGCATGTTGTATGCGTAGTGAGAGGCTGCCATGAACTTGGCGAGCGCTGGCCGGCCAAGTATCCCATTGTAAGGCAATGGAAAATCGGCAACGTCAAATGTGACCCTCTCAGTCCTGAAGTTTAACTCGCTACCAAATGTCACTGGCAATGTAACTTTCCCCTTCAGCTTGCTCCTTTCCGGGTTGATTCCTTGGAATGTGCCGGTCTCTTCGAGCTCGCTGTCAGGGATCTGGAGTTTCTGGAGTACAGCGGAGAAGATCAGGTTCAAGCCGGCCCCACCGTCAACTAGCATCTTGGTGACCTTGAGGTTGCAGATAGTTGGTGAGACCAACATCGGCAAGCACCCGACCGCAGTTGTGCGATCAGGGTGGTCCTCAATATCAAAGATGATTGGCGTGCTGGACCATTTCAGAAGCTTGCGCGATTCGACAGGTGGTTCTGTCGCATTGACTTCCCGCACCCACTGCTTGAGTTGGCGGTGTGAAGTATGCAGAGAAGCACCGCCGTCAACGCACAAGACCTCTGTGGCTTTCTGGAACTCTGCTAGGCTTCTCACCCCTCGTTGGTTACCCCAAGTGGAAGGTGTGAGATGTAGTGTTGCGGAAGTTTTTCCCTTGGCAAAGATACCAAGGATCGAATCCCCAGAGACTCCTAGGTTCAACAAGAAGGTGTCAACTGCTAACGGCGCCAGATATTAGCAATCAACGTGGACCTGCACACAGATACAAATAACTTTGCTCCCAACGAGTACAGAGAGGTTGTCAATCCCTCCGGCCTTGTAGTTCACAAAGGGTTAAACGCAAGTGATAGTAGTGATAGATAATGTTTGCAATAGTAAATAAATGCGAAAAGTAAATAGCGGATGTGATCAATGATGGTAATATGGACCGGAGTCTCATCATGTTCACTAGTGATGTCTCTCTCCCAAAAGACGATAAAACAGCTATGTGAGGTAAACGAATTACAGCTGGGCAATTGACAGGACCACGAACGCAAACCAATGCTGACTACATTGCAAGAAAGGTTGAGGTTCAAAGCATGGGCGGTACACCAAAGTAAGTAGACCGAAATCCATCAATATCTACTACTAATCATCCACCTTGAGATATCTATCCAGAACATCTCGCTGGTATTAAGTTGCGAGTCCCACCCATAGTGTAAACTCAATGCAACAGACAACTGCATTAAAAGAACTTTGCGTAAAGTAAACAATCCTTGCACCCGCGGGCACAAGCACCGTTGTTTCCCCCCTTGTGGCAACATCACATCCCCTAGACTCATGTTTCTGTCACTCAAGCTAGTCATCGAGGGGCATGAACCCACAATCAAGCATAACGTTCCCTCTTGGAGTCACTACCTACTACTTGGCCAAAGCAATAAATAACAACGAAGAACATGCAAGAATTACTTACGAACATAAATATAAAAGAGGTAGATCAAATATATTACTCAAGAACAATCTGAACATAATCTCATAATCCATCGGATCCCAGCAAACTCATCATAGCAACAGCATAAGGATTACATATGTGCCTCGATCATGTAGGGCAGCTCACGAGGACTAATTAGTGAAGCACAAGAACGGGAGGAGAACATCACATAGCTACTGGTCATGGACTCATGGTCCAAGGGAGACTACTCACAACTCATCCGGGAGGCGTCCATGGTGGTGGAGAGGCTCCCGGTGGTGATCCTCCCCTCCGGTAGGGTGCCGGGAAGGGTTCACCTAGTGCTCCCGATCTTGGAAGCGGCGGCGGCGGCGGAAAAGAGATGAGATTGCGAAAAGAGTTCCTGTTTCAAGGGTTTCGGAGGACGCTTTAAATATATGCCAAAGGGGGGCATCGGAGGAGCCTCGGGGGGCCCAGGCGCCC
>LR738709.1:625052991-625089545 GCA_902687465.1 Secale cereale | reverse complement strand
CCCCCCCCCCCCCCCGGCTGTCCTTCGGGCGCACGGTAGTTTCCGGAACGCTGATTTTTTATATAATTTTTCTGGATTTTTCCTGGCAATTCTCGTAACGTGAAAACCTGAAATACAAAAACAGCCGAAAACAGAAACTGGCACTGGGGTGCACTGAGTTAATAGGTTAGTCCAAATATGATCAAAAGTGTATGGAAGTGTATGAATAACATAGCAATATCACCCAAAAGTGGCATGGAGCAAGCAGAAATTATAGATACGTTTTGGACGTATCAAACTCCTGCTCACTGGTCTCAACATCATCCATGTCTTCATCGTCGTCGTCATCTTCATCCTTGTCGCGGACGCGGGGAGGACTGTCTCCTTGCCGCTGCTTGGCCTTGCCGCGGCGTCCTCCCCGGCCGGGGCGCTTCGTGCCGGATCCTCCAGCACCTCCTTGGGCCTTCTCCTTGTCGCGTCGCTCGTATTCAGCTTTTTGCTGCTCGACAAGCTGCTCGACCCTCTTGCAGTTCTGGAGGTCATGACCCTTGGTGCGGTGGATCTTGCAGTACTGCATGTCGGTGCCGTCCTGCTTGTCAGCGGCCTACATAGCCTGGCAGTTGGTGCATGCGGCAACCTCCTTGTTGGAGCTACCAACTTTGGCTTTCTTGGCGCCACCTTCGTTGCCGGACTGCTCAACGACTAGCACATCTTTGCCTTTCTTTTTCCTGTTGTTCCGCCGCCGGTTTTTCTTTGCCGGGGCAGCATCCTCACTGTCACATCCTCCTGCTCCTGTATCCTCTCCGGGGAGTTTCCTTCCTTCCTCAGCACGTGCGCACTTGTCGGCCAGGGCGTACAGCTCACTGACGTCCCTGATCTTGCACATCGCCATCTCCTCCCGCATCCTGCGGTTACGCACGTTCTGATGGAACGCGCTGATGACCGCGACAGGGTGGACATCTGGGATGTTTTGCTGTACACGGCTGAATCTCTGGATATACTTGCGCAGGGGCTCTCCTTCCTTCTGGGCAAGCAGATGAAGGTCACTCTCTTGGCCATGGGGTTTGTGGCCGCCTGTAAAGGCGCCAACAAACTGATGGCATAGGTCTGCCCAGGAAGATATGGAGTTGTCCGGCAAGTGCATGAGCCAGGACCTGACGTTGGGTTTGAGCACCAGCGGGAAGTAGTTGGCAAGGATCTTATCGTCCCGCCCCCCGGCAGCTTGCACCGCGATGGTGTAGATGCTAAGGAACTGTGACGGATGCTTCTTGCCGTCGTACTTCTCTGGTACGTCTGGCTTGAAATTCTTCATGCTGGGCCACTGGACTTGCCGCAGCTCACGAGTAAATGCAGGACAACCTACCACGTGTGGCAAGTCGCCTGGTTCCCCTGGCGCATGCATGTCGACAGCGGGCCCAGCGCGCTGGTCTGATTGACACCGCGCTTCCCTTCGACGCTCGATGCGAGTACGAGCGTCCTCTTGATGTCGTTCGTGAAGAACTTGGCGCTGATCGCGATGAGCTCATGGATCTGATGAGGCGGTGGAGTCGCTGTCGAGGTTGATCCGACGAGTCGGCGATCTTGGCCTCCGGGGCGGAGAGTGCACGGTGGTTGCACCCCCACTAGTCTTGTCGCCATCGGCTCGTGCCTGGCTGACTTGCCGCGGCTGCGATGTACTCGGCTGCCGTGGAGTGTCGCCGTTGGCGAAGGCGATGAGACTCTGAATGGTGGCCCTCCAGTCGTCGATCTTGTCTGCCGTTGGAGGGTAGTCTAGGAGCAGTTGAGCTCGTGCCAAAGCTTCTGCTGGAGTGGCGGGGTAGCGGTGGCGAACGGTGTGAGGAGCGGGATATGCTCGGACTTCTAACTATGTTAGAAGGAGCAGTATCCCGTCCAGGCGACCGTGCCTTGCTCGTGCCGGCATGTTGGCGTGCATGCTGGTCTTGAGCATCTCGAGATCCACCAACTCGATCTTGGTCTAGCAAACGTATGGTACCATGAGTACCATGACGCTGTCGGTCCCGCGCCTCCTGAGATGGGCGCGGTGCATGTACGGACGCCGAGGTCTTGGAGTGCGCCCGGCCGTTGTGGGAGCCGTCTACGCCGCCGATGGGCAGCGCAGCTTTGTCCTTGGACTTGGCGGCACCGTGAGCTCCCTCGTCGACGCCCGTTCTTCCGCCGGCATCTACCCCACCAGCCGTTTGCTCCGGCGGTGGTGGGATCGACGCGGATGGAGCAGCTGCCTCCGAAGCCTTCTTCTTCGGTGGCATGTTGATGAAGATGATGAAGATCTAGCTCGTGTGAACGCCGGATCAGGTTCACACAACCTCGACACACCCCCTACCTGGCGCGCCAAAGATGTCGGGGAAACTGATCCACGAACACCTATGGGACCGGCGGGCCGAGTCCCTTTCAATTCGGCGGGGGCAGAGGTCGCACGAAGAGCAGATCGAGGCGGAGCACACGAGCAGTTTACCCAGGTTCGGGCCGCACGGATGCGTAAAACCCTACTCCTGCTTTGTGGTTTGTATTGAGTTCTTGGCTCGGGAGCGCTGAGTGCTACAGTACACACCAGCAGCTAACGAGACCGAGCGTGAGTGTTCTTCTGCCTTTGAACCCCCCTCTATGTTGCGCATGGGCCTCCTTTTATATGCTCAAGGGGTCACCGACAGGTGGCAACGCAGATAAGGGCAAAAATGGAAAAGTGTTGCGGTTGGTACAGCTACCTGTACAGTGTATCATACCTAACCCTGACGGCAGGGGACAAGGGCATTAAATGCCCATCGGCGTCGCCCAAACAGTGCAAAAAGGGGGCTATCAGGGACGCCACCGCTCGCCACGATGGCGATCTTGTCAGCGCCGCTTGCCACCGCGTACCGCTGGATGCACAGCCTCCCGCCACGTACGCCTGGAAGGGTCCCAGGGCGACACGTTGGTGGATGTGCTGGAGCGCGGGTACAGAGTGGAAGCTTGCCGCAGCAAGTGCCTTGCCGCGGTCGTCGTCTTGCCGCGTCCGGGAGCTTGCCGCTCATCGGGCCTTGCCGGGACGCGTGGCGCGTCGCGGCAAGTTCCTTGAGATGCCTTGGTTGGCCTTCCCGGCAAGCTCCTCTTGCCGGGGTCTTGTCTTCTTGGCCTAAATACTTTGTTCTTGAATGGCTCCAAAGGAACTACAGAGGACCTTGGCGGTCACCCGGCAAGCCTTGCCGCGGGATGCTGCGACTGCCCGTGCACAAGTTCGGGATACTAGGGTACCCCTACTCTAGTACACCGACAGAGCGACTTTGAGGGATGTACATACGAACAGAAACGTTTAGCGGGGACTGATTGTTTGGGATGTACTGACGACCGGAAACAATTTCGCATGTATAATTGTATTTTTAGCTCTATTGTATGTGTTTCCGTATTTGAGCGCTAGCCGGTCGCACACGACCTCATTTTGCCGAGCGTCTATGCCAGGAGGGCATATCCCCGACAGTTTCTCGGTCGTGTGGGAAGGACCCCCCCCCTCCTTACCGCCCACACTCACTAGGCGACAGTTCCAAATGTCGTCGCGGAATGGGGTTTATAACCGCTTGTATAGCACCGACGCGTACTAATGAGTGATCACACCTTTAGGGTCGGGCATCTTCAACTTGAGGTACGCATAACACAGGCGGGCCATGAAACACGCATAAGCAGGGAGATCAAGAATGCGTGATACTCGCTACGTAAAGCTACCACTTTGAAAGTTAACCTTTCCTTTCGGAAGTTCTCTTCATCCCCAAATACCATGTACAAGGCGATCTGCCCGAGTGACTTTGCTCTCTTTCCCGAGTGACTTTGCTTTCTTTCCAGGGATGACATCGTGGAATTGCATGCTGCTCTCGCTAAGTCGGGACATCGAGATGTGATAACCCACAAGTATTGGGGATCGCAACAGTTTTTGAGGGTAGAGTATTCAACCCAAATTTATTGATTCGACACAAGGGGAGCCAAAGAATATTCTCAAGTATTAGCAGCTGAGTTGTAAATTCAAGCACACCTAGAAAACTTTCTATCTACAGCAAAGTATTTAGTAGCAAAGTAGTATGGAAGTAGCGGTAATGGTGGCAAAAGTAACAGTAGCAGTTTTGTAGTGATGGTGATAGTGATAGTAGAAGTAACGAAAGTAACAAAGCAAGTATCAATAAGAAACGAACTCGTAGGCAATGGATCAACAATGATAGGTGTCGGATAATATTTATCATGCATCAGTTATAACCTAAGGTGACACAGAACTAGCTCCAATTCATCAATGTAATGTAGACATGTATTGCGAATATAGTCATACGTGCTTATGGAAAAAAATTGCATGACATCTTTTGTCCTACCCTCCCATGGCAGCGGGGTCCTAGTGGAAACTAAGGGATATTAAGGCCTCCTTTTAACAGAGTACCGGACCAAAGCATTAGCACTTAGTGAATACATGAACTCCTCAAACTATGGTCATCATTGGGAACTATCCCAGTTATTGTCACTCCGGGTTGCCGGATCATAACACATAGTAGGTGACTATAGACTTGCAAGATAGGATCAAGAACACAAATATATTCATGAAAACATAATAGGTTCAGATCTGAAATCATGGCACTCGGGCCCTAGTGACAAGCATTAAGCATAGCAAAGTCATCGCAACATCAATCTCAGAACATAGTGGATACTAGGGATCAAACCCTAACAAAACTAACTCGATTACATGATAAATCTCATCCAACCCATCACCGTCCAGCAAGCCTACGATGGAATTACTCACGCACGGTGGTGATCATCATGAAATTGGTGATGGAGGTTGGTTGATGGTGACGACATCGATGATCTCCACTCTCCAGAGCCCCGAACGGACTCAAGATTAGGTCTCCCGATGAAGAACATGAGGTGGCGGTGGCTCCATATCGTAAAACGCGATGGGATCTTCTCTCCGACTTTTTCTCCCCGAAAGAGATTATATGGAGTTGGAATTTATGACGGTGGAGCTTCAGGGGGCCCACAAGGTAGGGGGCGCGCCCTAGGGGGGGCGCCCCCCACCCTTGTGGCCTGGATGTGGGCACCCTCCGGTGATTCTTTCCGTTAGTATTTTATATATATTCTGAAAATATTCTCCGTGAAGTTTCAGGTCATTCCGAGAACTTTTATTTCTACACAAAACTAACACCAAGGCAATTCTGCTGAAAACAACGTTAGTCCGGGTTAGTTCCATTCAAATCATGCAAATTAGAGTCCAAAACAAGGGCAAAAGAGTTTGGAAAAGTAGATACGATGGAGACGTATCAACTCTCCCAAGCTTAACCCATTGCTTGTCCTCAAGCAATTCAGTTGGTAAACTGAAAGTAACAAAGAAAACCTTTTACAAACTCTGTTTGATCTTGTTGTTGTAAATACGTAAAGCCAGCATTCAAAATTTCAGCAAAGATTATGAACTAACCAAATTCACAGTAACATTTAGGTCTCATGTTTACTCATATCAATGCCATAATCAACTAGCAAGCAATAATAATAAATCTCCGATGACAACACTTTTTTTAGACAATCATGATATAATATGAAAAAGTGGTATCTCGCTAGCCCTTTCTGAGACCGTGATACGTCTCCAACGTATCTATAATTTTTTATTGTTCCATGCTATTATTTATGAAGTCTTGGATGTTTAATGGGCTTTATCATTCACTTTTATATCATTTTTGGGACTAACCTACTAACCCAAAGGCCCAGTCCAGATTGCTGTTTTTTGCCTATTTCAGGGTTTTGCAGAAAAAGAATACCAAACGGAGTCCAAACGGAATGAAACCTTCGCGAGAGTTATTTTTGGAGAAAATCACGCTCGGGAAACTTCAGGACCAAGTCAGGGGACAGAAGGCCTGCCCTCGAGGGTGGAGGGGGGCGCCCCCCTTACCCGGGCGCGCCCCCTGCCTCGAGGCTGGCCCGTGTGGCCCTCGGTGCCCTCCTTCTTCCTATATATCCCTACGTACCCCAGAAACTCCATACGCAGAGACAAAACCCTAATTCCACCGCCGTAGCTTCTGTTCCCGTGGAGATCCCATCTTGGAGCCTGTTCCGGGAGGGGGATCCATCACGGAGGCCTTCTTCATCATCATCATCGCCCTCACCATGAGTTGTGAGTAGTTTACCACAGACCTTCGGGTCCATAGCTAGTATCTAGATGGCATCTTCTCTCTCTCCGGATCTCAATACCAAGTTCTCCTCGGTCTTCGAGGAGATTTATTCCATGTAATCTCTTTTTGCGGTGTATTTGTTGAGATCCGATGAATTGCGAGTTTATGATCAAGGTTATCTATGAAAGATATTTGGTTCTTCTATGAACTTTTTATGTGTGCTCATAATATCCTTGCAAGTCTCTTCGAATTATTGGTTTGGTTTGGCCTACTAGATCTATAGTTCTTGCAATGGGAGAAGTGCTTGGCTTTGGGTTCAATCTTGCGGTGTCCTTTCCCAGTGACAGTAGGGGCAGCAATATCGTTCGTTATCGTCTCGGTCAGCTGTGGATTAGAGATTAATCGGAAATCGGCCGATTAATCGATTTTATCGGTCGACTATTAATCGGCCTTTTTTTTGCAAATCCCAAGTTCCTAGCACTAAAATATGCTATATTCAACACCAAAAAAATATTGGACAGTAGTGTTACCTTGATTCCTAGCCTTTGAATCCTTGTATAATGACGAACAAAATAGGACAACAATACATATAACATAACAAGGTCCACAAAACGCAAATAAACATAGTTTTGGCAGACATACTGTTATGAATAGGCCCGATTTATCGGTAGATTCCAGAAAAATCGCTTGTCATAGCGATAAATCTACCCAAATGATAAACGGTGAAGATAAGGCATAATCTTATCGGTCACCCCAAGAGTAGCGATAAATCGGACGATAAATTGTCGAATCGGAAGATTTCTTGAACAGTGGTTGCCATCGAGGATAAAAAGATGGGGTTTTCATCATATTGGTTGAGTTTATCCCTCTACATCATGTCATCTTGCTTAAAGCGTTACTCTGTTCGTATGAACTCAATACACTAGATGCATGCTGGATAGCGGTCGATGTGTGTAGTAATAGTAGTAGATGTAGAATCGTTTCGGTCTACTTGTCTCGGACGTGATGCCTATATACACTGATCATGCCTAGATAGTCTCATAATTATTCGCTTTTCTATCAATTGCTCGACAGTAATTTGTTTACCCGCCGTAGAATATCGCTATCATGAGAGAAGCCACTAGAGAAAACTATGGCCCCCGGGTCTATTCTCAACATATCAATCTACATCTAGTTTACCTTTACCGCTTTTATTTGCTGTTTTATTAAACCAAAAATACCAAAAATATAATTATCATCTCTATCAGATCTCACTCTCATAAGTGACCGTAAAGGGATTGACAACCCCTTATCGCGTTGGCTACGAAGTTCTTATTTGTTTTGTGCAGGTGCGAGGGACTGGCGCGTGGTCTCCTACTGGATTGATACCTTGGTTCTCAAAAACTGAGGGAAATACTTATGCTACTGTGTTGCATCTCCCTTTCCTCTTCGAGGGAATACAACGCAAGCTCAAGAGGTAGCAAGAAGAATTTTTGGCGCCGTTGCCGGGGAGACATACGCAAAAGTCATATACCAAGTACCTATCACAAACCCTTATCCTTCGCATTACATTTATTTGCCTCTCGTTTTCCTCTCCCCTACTTCACCCTTGCCGTTTTATTTGCCCTTCTTCCGCTGTGTGTTTATCGTTCGCTTGCTTCTTGTTCGTTGTTGTGTGTTGCTTGCTTGCTTGTCATCATGTCTAGCACACCTATCATTATCACCACTCCCGAGAGTGAGGTCCTCAAGTTTAAACAAAGGGAGGAAGAAAACTTAAAAGATGCCTGGTATAGAATTTGCAATGCTCAAAATAGATCTAATAGGAAGCATTCCACTTCCATGCTTCTTCGCAATTTTTATATTGGCATAACCCCTTGGAATAGGCTTGTTCTTGATACCGTTACCGGAGGAAATTTCTTGGGGAATCATACCCTTAATTCTCATAATGTCCTAATAGACTTATTCGGGCAGCCTTCCACCCAGGAAGAGACCCAAGTTTTTGAGAAAATTTGTGAAGTAACAAAAATACTACAAAAGTCTCTTGAACCACTTAAGAATGTTAGTGGAAATATCTACCGTATGAATATGTTGATTACTCTTTGTAATAAACGGTTGGATGCTTTAGATCTAAAGATCTCCAAATATGAAGGGAAACATAAGGAACCTCCCGGATTCGAGCTTGACACCATTTAAAGGGTGAAGACCAAGGATGGCAATACCTAGATCTATCTTGTATCGTGCCTAGCAGAGAAGTAATAAATCATATCCTGGGAACTACGCACACAACCAGGATTAAGAGAATTTAACCATAACTTAGAATCACCCTTTAATGAGAAAGGAAATAATTTAAGAGTTTAGTAATAACGATTTTTTTCCTCATGAGCAAATAGGGTGGCTATATCATTTAATTTAGTAAGATGTGCCACAACAGTTTCAAATTCATAACCATGAAAAGGATCAGATTCAACTAAAGTAATTAACTCAGGATCAATAGAGAATTCATAATACTTATCAGTAACACGGATAGGTGAAGTAGCAAATTCATGATCATATTGCATTTTAGCATTCAAAGATTGTTCTTTCCACTTATGTACTAATTTCTTAAGATCATTCCTATCCTTACAAGCAAGAAAGTCTGTAGCTACTTCTCCTTCCATAACATATCCCTCGGGAATAGGCGATTCATATCTAGGGGAAGAAGGTCTAACAAGTGTTTCAAAGTTTTCAGTATCAATAATTTCATCAGTTTCAGAAATATCATCATCTTCAGCATAATCAATAGTACTGGCTCTAGCAAGATGTTTATCAAGTAATTCACCAAATGGAACAGCTTCATCATAAGCATCATTCATAATAGAAGTGGCACGATCAATATCGTGCAACATATCAGAATCTATAGCAGGTGTAAGTGTTGCAAGTTTACTCAAAACAGATGGTGAATCAAGTGCAGAGCTAGATGGCATTTCCTTACCTCCCCTCGTTCTAGAGGTAACGATCTTGGTTCTATCATCCTTTAGTGGCCTTATAGTGATCAACAGTTATAAATCCCAAGTAACCCAGAGATTAGAGCTATGCTCCCCGGCAACGGCGCCAGAAAAAGGTCTTGATAACCCACAAGTATAGGGGATTGCAGCAGTTTTCGAGGGTAGAGTATTCAACACAAATTTATTGATTCGACACAAGGGGAGCCAAAGAATATTCTCAAGTATTAGCAGCTGATTTGTCAATTCAAGTACACCTAGAAAACTTTATATCTATAGCAAAGTATTTAGTAGCAAAGTAGTATGGAAGTAGCGGTAATGGTGGCAAAAGTAACAGTAGCAGTTTTGTAGTGATGGTGATAGTAGAAGTAACGAAAGTAACAAAGCAAGTATCAATAAGAAACGGACTCGTAGGCAATGGATCAACAATGATAGGTGTCGGATAATATTTATCATGCATCAGTTATAACCTAAGGTGACACAGAACTAGCTCCAATTCATCAATGTAATGTAGGCATGTATTCCGAATATAGTCATACGAGCTTATGGAAAAAAATTGCATGACATCTTTTGTCCTACCCTCCCATGGCAGCGGGGTCCTAGTGGAAACTAAGGGATATTAAGGCCTCCTTTTAATAGAGTACCAGACCAAAGCATTAGCACTTAGTGAATACATGAACTCCTCAAACTATCGTCATCACCGGGAACTGTCCCGGTTATTGTCACTCCGGGTTGCCGGATCATAACACATAGTAGGTGACTATAGAATTGCAAGATAGGATCAAGAACACAAATATATTCATGAAAACATAATAGGTTCGGATCTAAAATAATGGCACTCGGGTCGTAGTGACAAGCATTCAGCATAGCAAAGTCATAGCAACATCAATCTCAGAACATAGTGGATACTAGGGATCAAACCCTAACAAAACTAACTCGATTACATGATAAATCTCATCCAACCCATCACCGTCCAACAAGCCTACGATGAAATTACTCATGCACGGCGGTGATCATCATGAAATTGGTGATGGAGGATGGTTGATGATGACGACGGCGATGATCTCCACTCTCCGGAGCCCCGAACGGACTCTAGATCGGGTCTCCCGATGAAGAACATGAGGTGGTGGCGGCTCCGCATCGTAAAACGCGATGGGATCTTCTCTCCGATATTTTCTCCCCAAAAGAGATTATATGGAGTTTGAGTTTACGTTGGTGGAGCTTCAGGGGGCCCACAAGGTAGGGGCGCCCCCCCACCCTGGTGGCCAGGGTGTGGGCCCTCTCCGGTGATTCTTTTCGTTAGTATTTCTTGTATATTCTGCAAATATTCTCCGTGAAGTTTCAGGTCATTCCGATAACTTTTATTTCTGCACAAAAATAACACCAAGGCAATTCTGCTGAAAACAGCGTCAGTCCGGGTTAGTTCCATTCGAATCATGCAAATTAGAGTCCAAAACAAAGGCAAAAGAGTTTGGAAAAGTAGATACGATGGAGACATATTAGGATGCCCATCGTTTTCAGGGTTTCAGCATAGAGTATGTTCAGACCACTCCCACCATCCATGAGGACCTTGCGCAGCCGAGTGCCTCCCACGACAGGATCAACCACCAATGCCTGCCGCCCAGGGGTGGCTATATAAGCAGGGTGATCTGACTGGTCAAAAGTGATGGGAGTCTTCGACCAATTTAGGAACTTTGTCATTGCTGGCATGGCCATATTTACTTCTCGATTAATGACTTTCAATCAGCTTTTAGTCTCCACGTCTACAATGATCACCGAAGTCGTGTTGACTGTAGGGTAAGCCTCATTCTTTTCTTTGTCATAGTCATCATCTGGACTCTTCTCACTTGACTAGCCGTCACAGAACTGCTGGATCAGCAGCCTGCACTGTCGAGTGGTGTGCTTGGGCAGTATTAAGTTACCTTCTTCGTCCTTTTCGTGTGAATGTGACATGGCAAATCAAGGACATTCTGACCCGACTGACCTTTTTAATTTCTGACTACCCACTTCTCTTTGGCTTTCCCTTTGTTCTTGGCCTCTCCAGCCAAAGTTGTTGCTTCCGCCTGACCTGAGCCTTCTGCTTTGCGTTTCTGCTTTTGATTGGAATTATTGTTACCTGGATGGGGCTCGCTAGCCTTTCCCTTGCCGTTACGGAGATGATCTTCTTCTTCACCATTTGTGCACCGAGTGCGATCTCCGTCATTCTGCTCATGGTCAAGGGCTCTGATTGACCGAATTTTAATATGAGCTCTCTGTATCTGACACCTGAATTGACAGTGCAGGATGCCTGATGCTCGATGACATTCTCAACCACATGGTGCAGTTTTGTCCAACATTGAATGTACCCCCTCAAGGTTTTATTCAGATTCTGAAGACAATGTTGCAATTATGTCAGTCCGGCGGGACGCTTGCATGTGCCTTTGAATGTCTTGATGAACACCCGAGCTAGATCTAACCAGCAATATATGCTGGCGAGAGTCAACTAATTGAGCCAAGCTCAAGCTGACCCTTCCAACATTAGAGGCAAATGCTTCATAGCTATGTAGTCATCGCCCCCGCTAATCTGCACGGCCAGTCAGTAATCCTCTAACCATGTCTCCAGCTTGGATTCACCAATAAATTTGTTTATTCATGTCGCCAATTTCAAGTTGCGAGGAATCTCGGCAGCCCGTATGGCTCTGCTGAAGCACTCGGGCCCAGAGATGAACCCACCGCTTCCACTCGGGTGCTCTCTGTCCATGTACTCCCTGTGAGCTCTGCCTCTATCAACCAAATTCTAGGTGAGGACTGAAGGAAATATGCCCTAGAGGCAATAATAAAGTTGTTATTTATATTTCCTTGTATATCATGATAAATGTCTTTTATTCATGCTAAAATTGTATTAACCGTAAACTTGATACATGTGTGAATACATAGACAAAACAGAGTGTCCCTAGTATGCCTCTACTAGACTAGATTGTTAATCAAAGATGGTTATGTTTCCTAACCATAGACATGTGTTGTCATTTGATCAACGGGATCACATCATTATACTAATGATGTGATGGACAAGACCCAACCATTAGCTTAGAACTATGATCGTTTAGTTTACTGCTATTGCTTTCTTCATGACTTATACATGTTCCTCTAACTATGAGATTATGCAACTCCCGAATATCGGAGGAACACCTTGTGTGCTATCAAACGTCACAACGTAACTGGGTAATTACAAATATGCTCTACTGGTGTTTCCGAAAGTGTTTGTGGTGTTGGCATAGATCGAGAATAGGATTTGTCACTCCGAGTGTCGAAGAGGTATCTTTGGGCCCTCTCAGTAATACACATCATAATAAGCCTTGCAAGCAATCGACTAATGAGTTAGTCACTAGATGATGTATTACGGAATGAGTAAAGAGACTTGCCGGCAACGAGATTGAACTAGGTATGATGATACCGACGATCGAATCTCGGGCAAGTAACATACCGATGACAAAGGGAACAACGTATGTTGTTGTGCCGTTTGACCGATAAAGATCTTCGTAGAATATGTAGGAACCAATATGAGCATCCAGGTTCCGCTATTGGTTATTGACCGAAGATGAGTCTCGGTCATGTCTACATAGTTCTAGAACCCGTAGGGTCCGCACGCTTAACGTTCGATGACGATCGGTATGATGAGTTTATGTGTTTTGATGTACCGATGGTTGTTCGGAGTCCCGGATGAGATCACGGACATGACGAGGAGTCTCGAAATGGTCAAGACATAAATATTGATATATTGGAAGGTTATATTCAGACACTTGAAGGGTTCCGGGGGTCACCGGATAAATACCGGAGTACGGGGGAGTTATCGAAACCCCCCGGGGGCTTAATGGGCTGTAATGCCCAGGATGGGACTATATCTCCTACGTGTCGAGGCACGACTTAAAGATATAAGCCCATGCTGGAATGATCGCAAGTTTGGTATCCTTGCACGACTCATGTAAAAGAGGGATTAAATTGCAAAAGGAGATAGTTGGCTTACACTCGCCACTTCACACAATACATTACATAAGCAAGACATCATTCAAAACATCACAGCCCATCTAAGGGTAAGATCCAAAAGAAAGATACCAAAACAACATAAAGCCACAGGTCAGGATCGAATCCTAGTAGAAACCACTACTGATGGTCGAAAACGTCACAAGCATACGGCCAAACTCTTCATCGAGCTCCAGAAGTTCTGAACCAACTCCTGCTTCAATCTCGGCTGAACCTGCATCTGGTGTTGTAGTATCTGTGAGCCACGAGGACTCAACAATCCCATAACCATGGGTATCAAGACTAGCAAAGCTTTATGGGTATGGAAGAGGTAAAGTGGTGAGGTTGCAGCAGCGGCTAAGCATAATATGGTGGCTAGCTTACGAGTACCAGAATAAGATGAGAATCTACGCAGACGGTCGCAACTGGTAGTGATCGCTAAAGATCCTGAACTACATACGAATCAAACATAACCCCACCGTGTTCTCTTCTCAAAGTGAAAAGAGACAGTCACGGTTACTCACACAGTTGTGTGTTTTACTTCGGATCCTCTGTCAAGTTTTCTACAACCGGACATTAACAAATTCCAATCTGCCACATAACCGCGGGCACGGCTTTCGAAAGATCATAACCCTGCAGGGGTGTCGCAACTTAGCCCATCACAAGCTCTCACGATTAGCTGAAGTGATAAATATAATATCATCACTCCTTATCTTAGGGAAAACCGATCAGGCTCGGCATCCCGGTAGCACAAGATATTTCGACAATGGTAAAACAAGTCCAGCAAGACCTCCCGGCGTGTCGACACCCTGATAGTAGCCGCGCGTATCTCGTCTCAGGCCACGTCCGGATGGGCGATCCTACATGAGCCAAACCTCGAGTTTCCCCGTGGTGGCCCCGCATAACCCCCGTTTGGGACCAACACCATCAGCACTGGCCCCCCCTGCTATGTAGAATTAAGAACCCGAGGGTGCGACCCCCTATGCAAATTTAATTATTTAATTAGGTTGTTATTATGAGCAAATTAAAAACCAATGTTGGGCCTTGCTGGAGGAGTTTTATTCAAAGTTGAACTGTCAAGGGGTCCCCATCCACCCATCGTGTAAGGAACGCAAAATCAAGGAACATAATGTCGGTTTATCGGCGCCTAAGGTGGCATGAGTGGAACAAAACACCGAGCAAAAGGCCAAGCCTTCCACCCATGCCCATTATATAGGTGTGTTAATAATAATAATAGATATTGTGATATTCCAACAACAAGTTCCCTCCTGGAACGATCTTCATCTTCACCTGCAACTAACAACGCTATAAGAGGGGCTGAGCAAGCGGGTAACATAGCCAAACAGTGGTTTTGCTAGGAAGGTTTCAAAGGTTAGAGGTTTCATGGCAACAAGGAGAGGCTGACATAAAAGATGGGTAGCGCGACATGTAACGATAGCATCGAGACAACTAAGCATGGCAATGGTAGTAAAGGTATCCAAGGGTATGATCATCTTGCCTGGGATTCCGCAAGGGAGAAGAACGGATCCATGAAGTAGACAGAGCAACATAGTCGAGCGAATCCTCACAACTCCGGAACGAAACCGAAGCTAACAAGAGAAGCAACCAGAAAGAAGGAAACAACACGGTAAACACACAAGCATAAACATGGCATACGACGCACAAACAAGTATGATGCATGTCCGGTTTAATTATGCATGGCATGGCAAAGTGCACAAACAACACTACAAGTTAAGTGGAGCTCAATATGCAACGAGTTGCATATTGACGAAACACCACATTTTAATTATTTAGTTGACTCTCGTTATTTACAAGACAAGATTAAATGTTTTAACATAGCAAGAGGTGAAGCATAATAAAACTACACTATTTAGGCATTTTAAATGAGGCCGGAAAATAACAACAACAATTCCGGAAAATCCCCATGAGCATGTTTAGTAATTTAAAGCAACAACAATTCACACATTATAATGTTGTTAAATGATGCGGATGACATGATCAAGTTTATGCAATTTTTAATAAAAGTTGACATGAAGAAGATATGAAGTATTGTCACCGTGGTGGAAGAAAAGGGTGCCACGGCAACGATCCGAAAATGATGCAACGCAACATCTCGGTTCCGGTTTCCCGTTGAGAGAACGGTGCAAAAGATGACGGAGAGCGAGTCAAACGGGATGAAAGGTGGGGCGATCCCGTCACCGGGTTCCCACGAGCCGGCGACGAGGCAACCGAGGAACATGACAAAAGGACGAAACGGGCATGGAGCTCACAAGGGAAACATTTCATACAACACAACAAGCATTCCACGGGTCATCCACGGGGTCGTCTCGGGGTTATACCTTCGAAGCGTGCGTTTCGGGGCGGTTCGAGATCGTAGTGGAAGTAGTGGTACATGGCCGTAGAGGAAGTAGTTGTTCTCGCGATTCGTAGAGGAAGTAGGCGTTCACGTTCGGAGAGGAAGTAGTCGTTCACGAGGCCGTCAACGAAGTACTCGTTCCGTAGAGGGAAGTAGTGGTACACGGGGCGACAGTAGCGGAAGTAGACGTTCCGTTCGGAGAGGAAGTAGTTGTACTCGTTTCTTCACCGAAGGTAGTCGTACACGTTCGTTCCGTAGAGGTACTTGGCGCATCGGTAGGGGTACTCAGTCCTCGGGACACCGGAGAGGAACATTGAAGCATCGTGTAGTCGTGGTACTTGCGGCGTCGAGCGTAGTGGTACTCGTATCCGTAGAGGTTCATGTCATCGGTAGGGGTACTCGTCGAACATGCCGGTCTCGTAGTTGTACAGGTTCCGTAGACGTCCGGTGCATACGTAGATGTACTTGGCGTGACTCGAGCGTAGGCGAACTTGCTGCTCCATGGGTAACTGCTGGACAAAAACAAGGCAACAAAAGCGGCAGCAAGGAGGCAAAGCAGCACGGTCTTAGCGGCGCCGGGAAACGGAGGCAGAGCAGCGGCATCTCTGCTGCTAGGGGAGGCCTGCTAGAGGACGGGGCGCCGTCGGCGCAGGCTGGAGAAGGCGGGGCTGTAGACGAACTTGGAGCACGGCGGGAGGCGCTCGGGCCTGGGGACGCGGCGCGCGCGCTGGAGAGGAGCAGCACGAGGCCGCGGCGGCTCCTGGGAGAAGCGTGAGGCACGAAGGGAGGTCGCGGCCGGGACGGCCTGGGCGCGCGTCGGGCACGGGATGGAGGCGCCATGGCAAGGCGGACGGGGCGCGGAGGCAGGCCGCGGCGCTGCTGGACGAGGGGAGGAACGCCAGCAGTTCCTGGCCGGAGCAAGAGGACTCGGGGAGGCGCCGGGCTTCGGCCCTGGGTGAAGCGGAGAGGAAGGGCGCCCGACGCCCGGCGCTGGAGGGCGCGGCTGGCTGGAGGGCGAGGCTTTCCTGGCCGAGGCCCTCGAGGGGAGGAGGGGATCGATGGGAAAAGGTTCGGGCGCTCGGGCAAGGGAGGTGAACGAGGAGATAGAGCGAGGGGACGAGGGGAGAGGCTGGCGGCGACTGGGGGGGTCGAGGGAGCGAGGCTAGGGTTAGGTGCCGGTTGGGCCAGGGAGGAGATCTGCCAATGGGCCTGCCTGGGAGGGAAGTGGCCGGCTGGAGAGGGCCTGGCTGCGAGCTGGCTCTCTCTTAACTGATTTTTTTTTAGCAGAATCAAAAGGAGAAGAAAAGAATGAGGAGGGGGGTTAGGGAAATAGTTAGCACAAGGGACTAATTTTCTCGGGCTCATAAAAATGAGCACGGTCCGAGAAAATAGAAAAAGGCATGATCGAAAAATATGAATTCAAATTCATTTGAATATGGTCCAAATGGATTTGAATATGAATGGGGTATTTGAAGAGTCCAAAAATGTTGAGGTTTATGGAGGAACCTCGATACAACGGAAAAGAATTATAGGGAAGGTTTAAGGCAAGGAATTGAGAAGAAAAGGCATGGGGAAAATATATGCAAGTGTGTTGGGTTATTCCGAAGCAATGGAATATTATTGTAATAGCTCCATAAATATTTGGAGGATATGTTATAAAGAGAAGCCACACTTCCATCGATTTAAATGGACCGAAGGTCCACACAATTTATTTAGGTTGAGATGCAAAATAAAATATGACATGATGGCATGATGCAATGCAAAATAAATAAAGCAAACACAAATGAAACACACGGGAGAACCCGGAACATCTGGAATCTTCTGGAATCTTCTGGGACGTCGGTCCTCGGGCGTCACAACTCTCCCACACTAACAGAGGATCTCGACCCGAGATCCTAGAGATAGCACCGGGTAAAAACGGAAAAGAAGAGGTAAAACAAAGTTGCTTCTTTGATAGACGAGTGAAACCAAAGAACCTTGAGAGGTTGAACAAGTTGAAAGAAGAGTACAACGGAGATGAACGAATATGAAAACTCCGTTAGAAAAGAGTAACAAGCAGCATTACGAGAACCCTTAAGGTTGAAAGACATGAAAGGAGAGCTTACGAGCCAAAAGAATAAGAAACTGCAACGGTATAGCCAAGGAATAAGAATGACAGAATTTGGACAGCACTCCGTCTGAAAATGGAAGTAATTGAACAAGAACTTGCCAAGTTGGGATGGTACTTGATGAAAACAACAACACACAGCCTCCGGAACAATTGAAAGAATGGCACAAGGGTAAAAAAGATTTCAGACAGCACTCCGGTTGAAAAGATAGGAAAAACTAGATAAGATGACGGAACTAGAATGAAGAATACAATCTCCAGTTAAATGATAAGCAAGGGAAAGAACATGATCTTGACAAAACGAGATGATGGTTAAAGAGAGAGCAACATCACAATGCCTCCGGAATGAAAGAATAGAATATAGATGAATGAAAGAAATGAACGGAGAAAATATGACAACTTCTCTCAAAATTGAATTTGAAAGAGCATCCTTACGAAGAAGGGTTGAATGGAGTTGATGGAAAATCAACAACGAAAACGAATAAGCTTGATGTGGGCTTATGGAAAACATCTCAAAATTATGAGGTGACAACCAGCCACTTACGAGAACATTTGAATGGATTGAGATCAACAAGGAGACGAAAAACTTATCTCCCCGGAATGATAAATGAAGAACTTGGGTCATTTATGAGCACCATAATTAGCAACAATCCCTAGGAAAAGCTTTTAGGTGAAATACAACCCAAGATAACTCCAACGAATAATTGAAGGGTTGAAAAGATCTCCTGATCAAGGAAAATGATGGGTTTAAATATCTCATTCTTGAAAACTCGTGAATCGTAATCCATGAAGGAATTGTCGAGAATGACATAACACCATCTGAAAAGATAAGGTAGAAAGGATTGCAATTGGAAAGCATGATGAAGAATGCTTGAGCTCCAACAAGAATCTAGAGGAAAACTTCGAGGATGAATTAAATGATGAACCACCAAGAGAACTCCGGTAATGAAAGCATGAGAAGCGGAAGATGAAAAGAATAAGATTCAAGGCCTGCGATGAATTAGATGGAGCTTTGAAATGATGTGATAGAAATAACTTGAGCTCCGGAAAACAAGATGAACAACTTAGGACCGAGAATATGATATGATGAACAAGCTCCGGAAAACAGAGATTAATCACTTCGAGGAAGTAAGAATAAGATTTATTGTATGCTTATCCCTCCTCAAATTAAATTGATGACAAGCAAACGGATTTGGCATACTACTTATTCTCGTTGCAAAGAATTAAAGAGAGATCTAGCACAACTTGGGTAAATCTTCAACAAACCACCGGTAGGATTGTGAAAAGAACAAATGAATTAAATTGATAACAACGGAAGGGTAATCATGAATGAACCACCGTAAGAATAAGGAGACGAACGAAAAGACATCAATGAAGAATATTTGGAGGGCAAAGTTGAAAACTGAGAACGAAGAAATATTCTGAAATGATGGCCTTCGGAGGATCACAATGGAAAGAATTCATGAAGAATCTTGAGAGAACGGGCCAAGATTTAAGAGAAACTCTTCTCCGGTCTCCAAATGCTGAGAATGTAGACGAGAAATGCCATAAGAATTGTTGAGGCACTCCGGAATGAAGAATTAAAAAGGTTGAAACAATGATGAAAAAGAATTTGAAAGCGATCTTGGAGAAAGCATGTGACTGATGGGATTCATTCTTACGTCACACTTTGAAAAGAATTTGAGTATAACTCCAGAAAAATTGGAAGAGTCAGGTAAGATCCTGGGAAAGACATGTGGGTTAGGGCCCACTCAAAACAAATCACCGTTGGAAAAGATAGCTTAAGAGATATTGCACCGGTTGAATTAAATGGCTTGAATGAGATAACAATCTCAAAATAGCTTGAACAAAATGAGAATGGAAAACACGAATCTTCAGCACTCTGGATATGAATAGCAAGAGGAGCATGATTAATTGGTGCACCGGAATAAGAAAGCATTGTGAGATGAGGAAAAGGATAAGATCAACACCGAAATCTTGAATTACATCCACCGGCAGAATTTGAGAACAAAAGAATGATGAACTTGAAGCTCTTGAGCAACTTCACGATAAATCACCCGATAAGAACATTGAAGGAAATGAATGAAGAAATATCACATGAATAAAATGGATATTTCATCTGAGAATTCTTGCTCTGAGAAGAAGAAGGGTGGGAGGGTGGGGAAACAAAGACAACTTGGGATGAATAAAACAGACAGATCGTCAGATTTCTCAACGGCGTCCGTATGGAATAACTTGAAGAGAAGGCACACCGGTTGAAAAGAATTAACATGAAAATCTCGATGGTCAAGAAGGATTAGCACTCCCATAGAAATATGAGAATACCGATTAGGAAGGTATGGAATCAACATCTGACATCGAAGCAACTCGAATACCAGAATCAAAACAAAAACAAGGATAGATATGTTTATGAAGAAGATTATGTTGCAACATATCTATCCGAAACAGAGAATTGAACGAATGAATTCCGCAGGTACATCAACTTGTCGAGAAGCCACTTGGGAGAAGAAAAGTAAATAAAAGGAACAAGGAGCAGATAGAACAAATACAAGATAGAAGCTTCATTCCACATCTTCGTGCTGAAAGCTCATGGAACGTGTTACAAAAGGGTTTTGCAATCCCCGGATCAGCATAGCCAAGGACCCTTTAAGATGCAACTCCCGATCAGAACAAGCCCATAAAAACCACTTCACTCAATGTAGAACCCCGAACTTCATATCGTGCATCCGTTGGAAGAATGCCTAGAACTACTGGATGAACCCACCTATTAATTTCCGAAAGTTTCCAGTTATGCAATCAGGTGTTGGGGATACAGGGGAAGCATCGCGCACTTAACTCTAATCCTACATCCAGCTGTATCCATCCTTCAACACATAACCAATTGTTCTCGGAAACCGTTTACCTCGGACCTTCGAAACGCATCTACTATACAAGCTATGGCAATACTCCCGAACTACCTCCCCAGTACTGGGTGATGTCGGGGTTATCTTGCCACTAACCGCATAGGAGAGTTTTCGATGTCGGCCGTCTTAAGTATTCTAGTACTGCCGCGATATATTTGTGACGACAACACCTCGGAGCTCAACTCCCCGGGACACTGCCACAACCCCTAATGACAGGAGGCATCGAGAACAATGTTCTCGTCACAAAGACATCGGAACAATCCAAACAATACTCGCAAGATCCTAAAAAAAAATTGGTGCAATTTTTGAAAGTAGAAGAGGCAAGAGTAATCGTCAGGAGTCCTCACCAGAGTGAAAAGAGATGAGAAGCAAAAGAATTCCTACTCTCCGATATATATATAGGACTCAAAACATTTTCAGTGTGTGCCTAGACTCAACCGTCAACGATTCGATCAATCAGTGGGGCTTCTAGGTCGGAGAAGTCTCTGATACCAACTTGTAACGCCCCGGACACACCCGCCGGTGGTCGTTACTCCTGGCGAGATCTAGACTGGCCTCACATATCAATACTAGTCTTTTCTGCGCACTTTGTCCTCACTCGTGCGCACCCGGGAGCAACTTCCCGGTCGGTCACCCATCCTGAAACTACTCCAAGCTGAGCACGCTTAACTTTGGAGTTCTATCCGAATGGGCTCCCGGAAAAGAAGGAATTCCTTATTGATATGAGTAGTCTATCATCCCTAATAAGCCAGGCCATCACATACACCCTCACTCAGAGGAACCGACGTCCTCGTCGGGCCACATGAACGTTCCCTCTTGGCACAACCGTCTGTGCTTCCAGGACAGCACATGTGCCATGCCGTGTGCCACGACGGGTCACAAACGTCATGCACAACATGACTGCAAACTGTCCGCAAACATCCGTGTAACCGCGAGGGTCGGCTCTGATACCAACTTGTAATGCCCAGGATGGGACTATATCTCCTACGTGTTGAGGCACGACTTAAAGATATAAGCCCATGCTGGAATGATCGCAAGTTTGGTATCTTTGCACGACTCATGTAAAAGAGGGATTAAATTGCAAAAGGAGATAGTTGGCTTACACTCGCCACTTCACACAATACATTACATAAGCAAGACATCATTCAAAACATCACAGCGCATCTAAGGGTAAGATCCAAAAGAAAGATACCAAAACAACATAAAGCCACAGGTCAGGATCGAATCCTAGTAGAAACCACTATTGATCGTCGAAAACGTCACAAGCATACGGCCAAACTCTTTATCGAGCTCCAGAAGTTCTGAACCAACTCCTGCTTCAATCTCGGCTGAACCTGCATCTGGTGTTGTAGTATCTGTGAGCCACGAGGACTCGGCAATCCCATAACCATGGGTATCAAGACTAGCAAAGCTTTATGGGTATGGAAGAGGTAAAGTGGTGAGGTTGCAGCAGCGGCTAAGCATAATATGGTGGCTAGCTTACGAGTACCAGAATAAGATGAGAATCTACGCAGACGGTCACAACTGGTAGTGATCGCTAAAGATCCTGAACTACATACGAATCAAACATAACCCCACCGTGTTCTCTTCTCAAAGTGAAAAGAGACAGTCGCGGTTACTCACACAGTTGTGTGTTTTACTTCGGATCCTCTGTCAAGTTTTCTACAACCGGACATTAACAAATTCCAATCTGCCACATAACCACGGGCACGGCTTTCGAAAGATCATAACCCTGCAGGGGTGTCCCAACTTAGCCCATCACAAGCTCTCACGATTAGCTGAAGTGATAAATATAATATCATCACTCCTTATCTTAGGGAAAACCGATCAGGCTCGGCATCCCGGTAGCACAAGACATTTCGACAATGGTAAAACAAGTCCAACAAGACCTCCCGGCGTGTCGACACCCTGATAGTAGCCGCGCGTATCTCGTCTCAGGCCACGTCCGGATGGGCGATCCTACATGAGTCAAACCTCGAGTTTCCCCGTGGTGGCCCCGCATAACCCCCGTTTGGGACCAACACCATCAGCACTGGCCCCCCCTGCTATGTAGAATTAAGAACCCGAGGGTGCGACCCCCTATGAAAATTTAATTATTTAATTAAGTTGTTATTATGAGCAAATTAAAAACCAATGTTGGGCCTTGCTGGAGGAGTTTTATTCAAAGTCGAACTGTCAAGGGGTCCCCATCCACCCATCGTGTATGGAACGCAAAATCAAGGAACATAATGCCGGTTTATCGGCGCCTAAGGTGGCATGAGTGGAACAAAACACCGAGCAAAAGGCCAAGCCTTCCACCCATGCCCAGTATATAGGTGTGTTAATAATAATAATAGATATTGTGATATTCCAACAACAAGTTCCCTCCTGGAACGATCTTCATCTTCACCTGCAACTAACAACGCTATAAGAGGGGCTGAGCAAGCGGGTAACATAGCCAAACAGTGGTTTTGCTAGGAAGGTTTCAAAGGTTAGAGGTTTCATGGCAACAAGGAGAGGCTGACATAAAAGATGGGTAGCGCGACATGTAACGATAGCATCGAGACAACTAAGCATGGCAATGGTAGTAAAGGTATCCAAGGGTATGATCATCTTGCCTGGGATTCCGCAAGGGAGAAGAACGGATCCATGAAGTAGACGGAGCAACATAGTCGAGCGAATCCTCACAACTCCGGAACGAAACCGAAGCTAACAAGAGAAGCAACCGGAAAGAAGCAAACAACACGGTAAACACACAAGCATAAACATGGCATACGACGCACAAACAAGTATGATGCATGTCCGGTTTAATTATGCATGGCATGGGAAAGTGCACAAACAACACTACAAGTTAAGTGGAGCTCAATATGCAACGAGTTGCATATTGACGAAACACCACATTTTAATTATTTAGTTGACTCTCGTTATTTACAAGACAAGATTAAATGTTTTAACATAGCAAGAGGTGAAGCATAATAAAACTACACTATTTAGGCATTTTAAATGAGGCCGAAAAATAACAACAACAATTCCGGAAAATCCCCATGAGCATGTTTAGTAATTTAAAGCAACAACAATTCACACATTATAATGTTGTTAAATGATGCGGATGACATGATCAAGTTTATGCAATTTTTAATAAAAGTTGACATGAAGAAGATATGAAGTATTGTCACCGTGGTGGAAGAAAAGGGTGCCACGGCAACGATCCGAAAATGATGCAACGCAACATCTCGGTTCCGGTTTCCCGTTGAGAGAACGGTGCAAAAGATGACGGAGTGCGAGTCAAACGAGATGAAAGGTGGGGCGATCCCGTCACCGGGTTCCCACGAGTCGGCGACGAGGCAACCGAGGAACATGACAAAAGGATGAAACGGGCACGGAGCTCACAAGGGAAACATTTCATACAACACAACAAGCATTCCACGGGTCATCCACGGGGTCGTCTCGGGGTTATACCTTCGAAGCGTGCGTTTCGGGGCGGTTCGATATCGTAGTGGAAGTAGTGGTACACGGCCGTAGAGGAAGTAGTTGTTCTCGCGATTCGTAGAGGAAGTAGGCATTCACGTTCGGAGAGGAAGTAGTCGTTCACGAGGCCGTCAACGAAGTAGTCGTTCCGTAGAGGAAAGTAGTGGTACACGGGGCGACGGTAGCGGAAGTAGACGTTCCGTTCGGAGAGGAAGTAGTTGTACTCGTTTCTTCACCGAAGGTAGTCGTACACGTTCGTTCCGTAGAGGTACTTGGCGCATCGGTAGGGGTACTCGGTCCTCGGGACACCGGAGAGGAACATTGAAGCATCGTGTAGTCGTGGTACTTGCGGCGTCGAGCGTAGTGGTACTCGTATCCGTAGAGGTTCATGTCATCGGTAGGGGTACTCGTCGAACATGCCGGTCTCGTAGTTGTACAGGTTCCGTAGACGTCCGGTGCATACGTAGATGTACTTGGCGTGACTCGAGCATAGGCGAACTTGCTGCTCCATGGGTAACCGCTGGACAAAAACAAGGCAACAAAAGCGGCAGCAAGGAGGCAAAGCAGCACGGTCTTAGCGGCGCCGGGAAACGGAGGCAGAGCAGTGGCATCTCTGTGGTTAGGGGAGGCCTGCTGGAGGACGGGGCGCCGTCGGCACAGGCTGGAGAAGGCGGGGCTGTAGACGAACTTGGAGCACGGCGGGAGGCGCTCGGGCCTGGGGACGCGGCGCGCGCGCTGGAGAGGAGCAGCACGAGGCCGCGGCGGCTCCTGGGAGAAGCGTGAGGCACGAAGGGAGGTCGTGGCCGGGACGACCTGGGCGCGCATCGGGCGCGGGATGGAAGCGCCATGGCAAGGCAGACGGGGCGCAGAGGCAGGCCGCGGCGCTGCTGGACGAGGGGAGGAACGCCAGCAGTTCCTGGCCGGAGCAGGAGGACTCGGGGAGGCGCCGGGCTTCGGCCCTGGGCGAAGCGGAGAGGAAGGGCGCCCGACGCCCGGCGCTGGAGGGCGCGGCTGGCTGGAGGGCGAGGCTTTCCTGGCCGAGGCCCTCGAGGGGAGGAGGGGATCGATGGGAAAAGGTTCGGGCGCTCGGGCAAGGGAGGTGAACGAGGGGATAGAGCGAGGGGACGAGGGAAGAGGCTGGCGGCGACTGGGGGGTCGAGGGAGCGAGGCTAGGGTTAGGTGCCGGTTGGGTCAGGGAGGAGATGGGCCAATGGGCCGGCCTGGGAGGGAAGTGGCCGGCTGGAGAGGGCCTGGCTGCGAGCTGGCTCTCTCTTAACTGATTTTTTAGCAGAATCAAAAGGAGAAGAAAAGAATGAGGAGGGGGGTTAGGGAAATAGTTAGCACAAGGGACTAATTTTCTCGGGCTCATAAAAATGAGCACGGTCCGAGAAAATAGAAAAAGGCATGATCGAAAAATATGAATTCAAATTCATTTGAATATGGTCCAAATGGATTTGAATATGAATGGGGTATTTGAAGAGTCCAAAAATGTTGAGGTTTATGGAGGAACCTCGATACAACGGAAAAGAATTATAGGGAAGGTTTAAGGCAAGAAATTGAGAAGAAAAGGCATGGGGAAAATATATGCAAGTGTGTTGGGTTATTCCGAAGCAATGGAATATTATTGTAATAGCTCCATAAATATTTGGAGGATATGTTATAAAGAGAAGCCACACTTCCCTCGATTTAAATGGACCGAAGGTCCACACAATTTATTTAGGTTGAGATGCAAAATAAAATATGACATGATGGCATGATGCAATGCAAAATAAATAAAGCAAACACAAATGAAACACACGGGAGAACCCGGAACATCTGGAATCATCTGGAATCTTCTGGGACGTCGGTCTTCGGGCGTCACATGGGCCTACATGGGCTTTAGTGGATGAGAGAGGAGGCGGCCAAGAGGTGCCCCCCAGCCCAATACGAATTGGGAAGGGGGCCGGCCCCCCTTTCCTTCTTGTCCTCTTCCCCTTCCTTCCCCCTCCTAGTTGGACTAGGAAAGGGGGGGAACCTACTCCTAGTAGGAGTAGGAATCCCTCCTTGGGGCGCGCCATAGGAGGCCGGCCGGCCCCCTCCTCCACTCCTTTATATACGTGTCCAGGGGGCACCCCATTGACACACAAGATGATTTCTTAGCCGTGTGCGGTGCCCCCCTTCGATGTTACACACCTCGGTCATATTATCGCGGTGCTTAGGCGAAGCCCTGCGTCGGTAACTTCATCGACACCGTCACAACGCGAAGGTGCCGTGCGTTCGGTGCTTGATCGGTTGGATCGTGAAGACGTTTACTACATCAACCGTGTTACTAAACGCTTCCACTTTCGGTCTACGAGGGTACGTGGACACACTCTCCCTGCTCGTTGCCATGCTTCTCCTAGATAGATCTTGCATGATCGTACGATTTTTTTAAATACTACGTTCCCCAACAGTGGCATCATGAGCCAGGTCTATGCGTAGATGATATGCACAAGTAGAACACAATGAGTTGTGGGCAATAATAGTCATACTGCTTACCAGCATGTCATACTTTGATTCGGCGGTATTGTGATAAAGCGGCCCGGATCGACATTACGCGTACGGTTATGTGAGACTGGTTTCACCGTTACGAGCACTCGTTGCTTAAAGGTGACCGGCGGGTGTCTGTCTCTCTCACTTTAGTTGAATCGAGTGTGACTACGCCCGGTCCTTGTGAAGGTTAAAACAGCACACTTGACAAAAAATCGTTGTGGTTTTGATGCGTAGGTAAGAACGGTTCTTGCTAAACCCATAGCAACCACGTAAAACTTATAACAACAAAGTAGAGGACGTCTAACTTGTTTTTGCAGGGCATGTTGTGATGTGATATGGTCAAGACGTGATGAGTTATACGTTATTGTATGAGATGATCATGTTTTGTAAATTATCGGCAACGGGTAGGAGCCTTATGGTTGTCTCTTTATTGTATGAATTACGAAAGCCATGTAATTGCTTTACTTTATCACTATGAGTTAGCGATAGTAGTAGTTGCAATAGTTGGCGAGATGACCACGACGCTACGATGAAGATCATGGTGTCAAGCCGGTGACGATGGAGATCATGACGATGCTTTGGAGATGGAGATCAAAAGCACAAGATGATGATGGCCATATCATGTCACATATTTTGATTGCATGTGATGTTTATCTTATTATGCTTCTTATTTTGCTTAGTACGACGGTAGCATTATAAGATGATCCCTTACAAAATTTCAAGGTACAAGTGTCCTCTGTGAGTATGCACCGTTGCAAAAGTTCGTCGTGCCGAGACACCACGTGATGATCGGGTGTGATAAGCTCTACGTTCAAATACAACGGTTGTAAGACAGTTTTGCACATGCAGAATACTCGGGTTAAACTTGATGATCCTAGCATGTACAGACATGGCCTCGGGACACTCGAGACCGAAAGGTCGAGCGTGAATCATATAGTAGATATGATCAACATAAGATGTTCACCATTGAAAACTACTCCATCTCACGTGATGATTGGACAAGGTTTAGTTGATTTGGATCACGTGATAATTTAGATGACTAGAGGGATGTGTATCTAAGTGGGAGTTCTTTAGTAATATGCTTAATTGAACTTTAATTTATCGTGAACTTAGTCCTGATAGTTTTTGGATATCTATGTTGTTGTAGATCAATGGCCCGTTCTACCGTTCCCTTGAATTTTAATGTGTTCCTAGAGAAAGCTAAGTTGAAATATGATGGTAGCAACTACACGGACTGGGTCCGTAACTTGAGGATTATCCTCATTGCTGCACAGAAGAATTATGTCCTTGAAGCACCGCTAGGTGACAGGCCTACTACAGGAGCAACTCTTGATGTTATGAACGTCTGGCAAGCTCGTTCTGATGACTACTTGATAGTTCAGTGTGCCATGCTTTACGGCTTAGAATCGGGACTTCAAAGATGTTTTGAACGTCATGGAGTATATGAGATGTTCCAAGAGTTGAAGTTAATATTTCAAGCAAATGCCCGAATTGAGAGATATGAAGTCTCCAATAAGTTCTATAGCTGCAAGATGGAGGAGAACAGTTCTATCAGTGAACACTTAATCAGAATGTCTCGGTACTACAATCACATGACTCAACTTGGTTGCAAAGTTGATGAAGATAGTGTTATTGATAGAGTTCTTCAATCACTGCCACCAAGCTATAAAGGCTTCGTGATGAACTATAATATGCAAGGGATGCAGAAGACTATTCCCGAGATCTTCGCTATGCTCAAAGCTGCGGAGGTAGAATCAAAAAGGAGCATCAAGTGTTCATGGTTAACAAGACCACTAGTTTCAAGAAAAAGGGTAAGGGAAAGAAGGGGAACTTCAAGAAGAATAGCAAGCCAGTTGCTACTCCCGCGAAGAAACCCATGTCTGGAGCCAAGCCTGAAACTGAGTGCTTCTATTGCAAAGGGACTGGACACTAGAAGCGGAACTGCCCCAAGCATTTGGCGGATAAGAAGGATGGCAAAGTGAAAAAAGGTATATTTGATATACATGTTATTGATGTGTACCTCACTAATGCTCGTAGTAGCACCTGGGTATTTGATACTGGTTCGGTTGCTAATATTTGTAACTCGAAACATGGGCTACGGATTAAACGAAGATTAGCTAAGGACGAAGTGACGATGCGCGTGGGAAATGGTTCCAAAGTCGATGTGATCGCCATCGGCATGCTACCTCTACATCTACCTTCGGGATTAGTTTTAGACCTAAATAATTGTTATTTGGTGCCAGCGTTGAGCATGAACATTATATCTGGATCTTGTTTGTTGCGAGACGGTTATTCATTTAAATCAGAGAGTAATAGTTGTTCTATTTATATGAGTAATATCTTTTATGGTCATGCACCCTTGATGAATGGTCTATTTTTGTTGGATCTCGATTGTAGTGATACACATATTCATAATATTGAAGCTAAAAGATGCAAAGTAGATAATGATAGTGCAACTTATTTGTGGCACTGCCATTTAGGTCATATTGGCGTAAAGCGCATGAAGAAACTCCATGTTGATGGACTTTTGGAATCACTTGATTATGAATCACTTGGTGCTTGCGAACCATGCTGATGGACTTTTGGAATCATTTGGGCAAGATGACTAAAACTCCGTTCTCCGGAACAATGGAGCGAGCAACTGACTTATTTGAAATCATACATACTGATGTATGCGAACCAATGAGTGTTGAGGCTCGCGGCGGGTATCGTTATTTTCTGACCTTCACAAATGATTTGAGAAGATATGGGTCTATCTACTTGATGAAGCACAAGTCTGAAACATTTCAAAAGTTCAAAGAATTTCAGAGTAAAGTAGAGAATCATCGTAACAAAAAATAAAGTTTCTACGATCTGATCGCGGAGGCGAATATTTGAGTTACGAGTTTGACCTTCATTTGAAATAATGTGGAATAGTTTCACAGCTCACGCCACCTGGAACACAACAACGTAATGGTGTGTCCGAACGTCGTAACCGTACTTTTTTAGATATGGTGCAATCTATGATGTCTCTTACCAATTTACCACTATCGTTTTGGGGTTATGCTTTAGAGACAGCTGTATCCACGTTAAATATGGCACCATCCAAATCCGTTGAGACGACGCCTTATGAACTGTGGTTTGGCAAGAAACCCAAGTTGACGCTTCTTAAAGTTTGGGGCTGCGATGCTTATGTGAAAAAGCTTCAACCTGATAAGCTCGAACTCAAGTCGGAGAAATGTGTCTTCATAGGATACCCAAAGGAAATTGTTGCGTACACCTTCTATCACTGATCCGAAGGCAAGATATTCGTTGCTAAGAATGGATCCTTTCTAGAGAAGGAGTTTCTCTCGAAATAAGTGAGTGGGAGGAAAGTAGAAGTTGATGAGGTAATTGTACCTTCTCCTGAATTGGAAAGTAGTACATCACAGAAACTAGTTCCAGTGATTCATGCACCGATCAATGAGGATGCTAATGATGATGATCATGAAACTTCAGATCAAGTTACTACTGAACCTCGTAGGTCAACCAAAGTATGTTTCGCGCCAGAGTGGTACGGTAACCCAGTTCTGTAAGTCATGTTAACCTACGAACTATGAGGAAGCGATGATGAGCCCAGATTCCGCAAAATGGACTGAGGCCATGAAATCTGAGATGGGATCCATGTATGACAACACAGTGTGCACTTTGGCTGACTTGCCCGATGATCGACAAGCCAATGAAAATAAATGGATCTTTAAGAGGAAGACTGGCGCCGATGGTAACCTTACTGTCTACAAAGCTCGACTTGTTGCGAAAGGTTTTCGACAAGTTCAAGGAGTTGACTACAATGAGACTTTCTCAGCCATAGCGATGCTTAAGTCTCTCCAAATCATGTTAGCAATTGCCACATTTTATGATTATGAAATCTGGCAGATCGATGTCAAAACTGCATTCCTTAATGGATATCTCAAAGAAGAGTTGTATATGATGCAACCAGAAGGTTTTGTCGATCCTAAAGGTGCTAACAAAGTGTGCAAGCTCCAGCGATCCATCTATGGACTGGTGCAAGCATCTTGGAGTTGGAATATACGTTTTGATGAGGTGATCAAAGCATATGGTTTTTTACAGACTTTTGGAGAATCCTGTATTTACAAGAAAGTGAGTGGGAGCTCTGTAGCATTTCTGATATTATATGTGGATGACATATTGTTGATTGGAAATGATATAGAATTTCTGGATGGCATAAAAGGATACTTGAATAAGAATTTTTCAATAAAAGACCTTGGTGAAGTTGCTTATATATTGGGCATCAAGATCTATAGAGATAGATCGAGACGCTTAATTGGACTTTCACAGAGCACGTACCTTGATAGAGTTTTGAAGAAGTTCAAAATGGATCAGTCAAAGAAAGGGTTCTTGCCTGTGTTACAAGGTGTGAAGTTGAGTAAGACTCAATGCCCGACCACTGCAGAAGATAGAGAGAAAATGAAAGTCATTCCCTATGCTTCGGCCATAGGATCTATCATGCATGCAATGTTGTGTACCAGACCTGATGTGTGCCTTGCTATAAGTTTAGCAGGGAGGTGCCAAAGTAATCCAGGAGTGGATCATTGGACAGCGGTCAAGAACATCCTGAAGTACCTGGAAAGGACAAAGGATGTGTTTCTCGTTTATCGAGGTGACAAAGAGCTCATCGTAAATGGCTACGTCGATTCAAGATTTGACACTGGTCCGAATGACTCTAAGTCACAAACCGGATATGTATTTTTGTTGAACGATGGAGCTGTCAGTTGGTGCAGTTCCAAGCAGAGCGTCGTGGTGGGATCTACGTGTGAAGTAGAGTACATAGCTGCTTCGGAAGCAGCAAATGAAGGAGTCTGGATGAAGGAGTTCATATCCGATCTAGGTGTAATACCTAGTGCATCAGGTCCAATTAAAATCTTTTGTGACAACAATGGAGCAATAGCCTTGGCGAAGGAATCCAGGTTTCAGAAGAGAACCAAGCACATCAAGAGACGCCTCAACTCCATCCGCGATCAAGTCAAGGAGGGAGACATAGAAATTTGCAAGATACATACGGATATGCATGTTGCAGACCCGTTGACTAAGCCTGTTCCACGAGCAAAACATGATCAGCACCAAGACTCCATGGGTGTTAGAATCATTACTATGTAATCTTGATTATTGACTCTAGTGCAAGTGGAAGACTGAAGGAAATATGCCCTAGAGGCAGTAATAAAGCTTTTATTTAAATTTCCTTGTATATCATGATAAATATCTTTTATTCATGCTAAAATTGTATTAACTGGAAAGTTGATACATGTGTGAATGCATAGACAAAACAGAGTGTCCCTAGTATGACTCTACTAGACTAGCTCATTAATCAAAGATGGTTATGTTTCCTAACCATAGACATGTGTTGACATTTGATTAACGGGATCACATCATTATGAGAATGTGATGGACAAGACCCATCTGTTAGCTTAGCACTATGATCGTTTAGTTTTACTGCTATTGCTTTCTTCATGACTTATACATGTTCCTCTGACTATGAGATTATGCAACTCCCGAATACCGGAGGAACACCTTGTGTGCTATCAAACGTCACAACATAGCTGGGTGATTATAAAGATGCTCTATAGGTGTTTCCGAAAGTTTTTGTGGTGTTGGCATAGATCGAGAATAGGATTTGTCACTCCGAATGTCGGAGAGGTATTTGTGGGCCCTCTCGGTAATACACATCGTAATAAGCCTTGCAAGCAAACGACTAATGAGTTAGTCATGAGATGATGTATTATAGAACGAGTAAACAGACTTGCCAGTAATGAGATTGAAGTAGGTATGATGATACCGACGATCGAATCTCGGGCAAGTAACATACCGATGACAAAGGGAACAACGTATGTTGTTGTGCGGTTTGACCGATAAAGATCTTCGTAGAATAGGTAGGAACCAATATGAGCATCCAGGTTCCGCTATTGGTTATTGACCGGAGATGAGTCTCAGTCATGTCTACATAGTTCTCGAACCCCATAGGGTCCGCATGCTTAATGTTCGATGACGATCGGTATTATGAGTTTATGTGTTTTGATGTACCGAAGGTTGTTCGGAGTCCCGGATGAGATCACGGACATGACGAGGAGTCTCGAAATGGTCGAGAAATAAAGATTGATATATTGCAAGGTTATATTCGGACACCGGAAGGGTTTCGGGGGTCACCTAATAAATATCGGAGTATCGGGGAGTTATCGGAAACCCTCGGGGGCATAATGGGCCTACATTGGCTTCAGTGGAAGAGAGAGGAGGCGGCCAAGAGGTGGGGCGCCCCCCCAAGCCCAATCCGAACTGGGAAGGGGGCCGGCCCCCCTTTCCTTCTTATCCTCTTCCCCTTCCTTCCCCCTCCTAGTTGGACTAGGAAATGGGGGAAACCTACTCCTAGTAGGAGTAGGAATCCCCCCTTAGGGCGCGCCATAGGAGGCCGGCCGACCCCCTCCTCCACTCCTTTATATACGTGGCCAGGGGGCACCCCATAGACACACAAGTTGATTTCTTAGGCGTGTGCGGTGTCCCTCTACTATTACACACCTCGATCATATTGTCGCGGTTCTTAGGCGAAGCCGTGTGCCGATAACTTCATCAACACCGTTACCACGTCGTCGTGTTGATGAAACTCTCCCTCGGCCTCAACTGGATCAAGAGTTCGAGGGACGTCACCGAGCTGAACGTGTGCAGATCATGGAGGTGTCGTGCGCTCAGTGCTTGATCGGTTGGATCGCGAAGACGTTCGACTACATCAACCGCGTTACTAAACGCTTCTGCTTTCGGTCTACGATGGTACGTGGACACACTCTCCCCGCTCGTTGCTATGCTTCTCCTATATAGATCTTGCGTGATCGTAGGATTTTTTTTGAAATACTATGTTCCCCAGCAAGGACTGACCTCACATTGAACCGCAAATCGTGGAGATCGACTGGTTCCCTCTGGAAGCCACCGCCACCGCGACGAGGAGGGATGTCCCTTCGGTCATCACCATACGGACGTCTATCGTCATACGGCCGACGCGCGTACGAGTCATCCCTCGAAGGGGGTGTTGGTAACCGATGTCAGTCATCGCGGTGGTGCCAAGGAACAAACCGACCGCAACGCTAAGTCAGGTACCGATCCTAGTGGTGAGTGCGATCGTCTCATCGCGGAGGCGATTGTCTACCTTCATGACACCTGGACGTACACTTGGGGAGCAAAATATTTCACTACTCGACGTTACTACAAATTCTACTTTCGCAATGTGAGGGCACACAAGACATATCAATGGTTGTGGAAATCTAAAGTCACATCTAAAATCAAGGTCTTTGGTTGTCTACTACTCTGTGACAGATTGAACATTAGAAACATGCTCAAACGGAGACACTACAACATTGAGAATAACTATGACTGCATTCTTTGTGGACAAGCAACCGAAGAAACAATTAAACATATGATATTCCAATGCCAATTCAGCAAGAGTTGCTGGGGAAAAATCAACGTCACGTGGCAGGATACTAGATCAAGACTCTCCATGATTGCACAGGCGAAATCTACTTGGGCCGGGCCAACGTTCATGGAATTTTTCCTCCAAGCTGCATGGAGCATCTGGAAAGAAAGAAACAACAAGCATTTCAGAAGCATCACACCAAGTACCATGTCCTGGCTTAAAAGATTCAAGGAGGACTTTGTTTTGCTCCAATATAGAGTAAAGGAGTCAAAGAAACCTTTCATATTTAGCTTCTTAGAAAGCATCACTTAGCACAGTGTATATACTTGATAAAATACCCAATAGAACTGGTATTGGCTGATTGGTTGTAGCAATGATGACCCACAAGTATAGGGGATCTATCATAGTACTTTCGATAAGTAAGAGTGTCGAACCCAATGACGAGCAGAAGGAAATGACAGGCGGTTTTCAGCAAGGTATTCTCTGCAAGCACTGAAATTATCGGTAACAGATAGTTGTCTGGTAAGATAATTTGTAACGGGTAACAAGTAACAAAAGTAACTAAGGTGCAGCAAGGTGGCCCAATCCTTTTTATAGCAAAGGACAAGCCTGAATGAACTCTTATATAAAGGAAAGTGCTCCTGAGGACACATGGGAATTGTTCTCAAGTTAGTTTTCATCATGCTCATATGATTCGCGTTCGTTTCTTTGATAATTTGATATGTGGGTGGACCGGTGCTTGGTTGCTGCCCTTCCTTGGACAGGCCTCCCACTTATGATTAACCTCTCTTGCAAGCATCCGCAACTACGAAAGAAGAATTAAGATAAATCTAACCATAGCATGAAACATATGGATCCAAATCAGCCCCTTACAAAGCAACGCATAAACTAGGGTTTAGGCTTCTGTCACTCTAGCAAACCATCATCTACTTATTACTTCCTAATGCCTTCTCCTAGGCCCAAATAATGGTGAAGTGTCATGTAGTCGATGTTCACATAACACCACTAGAGGAAAGACAACATACATCTCATCAAAATATCGAACGAATACCAAATTCACATGATTACTTATAACAAGACTTCTCCTATGTCCTCAGGAACAAACGTAACTACTCACAAAGCATATTCATGTTCATAATCAAAGGGGTATTCAATAGGGTTAAGGATCTGAACATATGATCTTCCACCGAATAAACCGACTAGCATCAACTACAAGGAGTAATCAACACTACCAGCAACCCACAGGTACCAAACTGAGGTTTTGAGACAAAGATCGAATACAAGAGATGAAATTGGGTTTGAGAGGAGATGGTGATGGTGAAGATGTTGATGGAGATTGACCCACTCTCGATGAGAGGATTGTTGGTGATGACGATGGCTTCGATTTCCCCCCTCCTGGAGGGAAGTGTCTGTTGGAAATATGCCCTAGAGGCAATAATAAAATGGTTATTATTATATATTTCCTTGTTCATGATAATTGTCTGTTATTCATGCTTGAATTATATTGTACGGAAACAGCGATACATGTGTGAATACATAGACCACAACGTGTCCCTGGTAAGGCTCTAGTTACTAGCTCGTTGATCAACAGATGGTCACGGTTTCCTGACCATGGACATTGGATGTCGCTGATAATGGGATCACATCATTAGGAGATGATGCGATGGACAAGACCCAATCCTAAGCCTAGCACAAGATCGTGTAGTTCGTAATGCTTAAGCTTTTCCAGTGTCAAGTATCTGTTCCTTAGACCATGAGGTTGTGCAACTCCCGGATACCGTAGGAATACTTTGGGTGTGCCAAACGTCACAACGTAACTGGGTGGCTATAAAGGTACGCAACGGGTATCTCCAAAAGTGTCTGTTGAGTTGGCACGAACCGAGACTGGGATTTGTCACTCCGTATGACGGAGAGGTATCTCTGGGCCCACTCGGTAAGACATCATCATAATGAGCTCAAAGTGACTAAGGAGTTAGTCACGAGATGATGGATTGCGGAACGAGTAAAGAGACTTGCCATGACGAGATTGAACAAGGTATCGGTATACCGACGATCGAATCTCGGGCAAGTACTATACCGATAGACAAAGGGAATTGCATACGGGATTAAGTGAATCCTTGACATAGTGGTTCATCCGATGAGATCATCGAGGAACACGTGGGAACCAACATGGGTATCCAGATCCCGCTGTTGGTTATTGACCGGAGAGTCGTCTCGGTCATGTCTACGTGTCTCCCGAACCCGTAGGGTCTACACACTTAAGGTTCGGTGACGCTAGGGTTGTAGAGATAGATGCACACGGTAACCCGAATGTTGTTCGGAGTCCCGGATGAGATCCCGGACGTCACGAGGAGTTCCGAAATGGTCAGAAGGTAAAGAATGATATATATGAAGTCCAGTTTCGGCCATCGGGAAAGTTCCGGGAGTCCCCGGTAGTGTACCGGGACCACCAGAAGGGTCCCGGGGGTCCACCGGGTGGCGACACCCATCCCGGAGGGCCCCGTGGGCCGTAGGGGGAGGGGGACCAGCCCTTAGAGGGCTGGCGCATCCCCCTTGGGCCTCCCCCCATGCGCCTAGGGTTGAAACCCCAGGGGTGGGGGCGCCCCCTAGGCTTTGGGGGGCAAGCCACCCCCTTGGCCGCCGCCCCCCTAGGAGATTGGATCTCCTAGGGCCGGTGCCCCCCCAGGCCCCCTATATATATTGGGGGGAGAGAGGGCAGCCGCACCTCAGCCCTT
>LR738709.1:624983508-625044881 GCA_902687465.1 Secale cereale | reverse complement strand
CCCCCCCCGTTACACCTCTCCCTCCTCCTGCAGGGTCTTGGCGAAGCCCTGCAGCTTTGCCCGTTGCATCCACCACCACGTCGTCGTGCTGTTGGATCTCCACCAACCTCTCCTCCCCCCTTGCTGGATCAAGAAGGAGGAGATGTCGCTGTACCGTACGTGTGCTGAACGTGGAGGTGCCGTCCGTTCGGCGCTAGGATCATTGGTGACGAGGATCACGACGAATACGACTCCATCATCCACGTTCCTTCAAACGCTTCCGCTCGCGATCTACAAAGGGTATGTAGATGCACTCCTTTATGCTCGTTGCTAGATGACTCCTTAGATTGATCTTGGTGAAGCGTAGGAAAATTTTTGAATTCTGCTACGTTCCCCAACAGTGTCACCGGCAGAACAGCCCTGCCGGAGCCCTAGATTGGTTTCGCACAGGTTCCGCCTCGAGATGGTGGCGCTTCATCCCGAAAGCTTCCTTTTAATTTTTTCCAGGTCAAAACACACCATATAGCAAAAGATGGGAGCCGGAGGCCTGCCAGGGAGCCCACAAGGGCGGGGCGCGCGCCCTCCAACCTTGTGGCTGGCTGGTGGCCCCCCTCCGGTGCTTTCTTCACCCAATATTTTTTATATATTCCAAAACTTGCTCCCGTGAAGTTTCAGGAATTTTTGAGTTATGCAGAATATGTCTCTAATATTTGCTCCTTTTCCAGTCCAAAATTCCAGCTGCCGGCATTCTCCCTCTTTATGTAAACCTTGTAAAATAAGAGAGAAAAGGCATAAGTATTGTGGTATAATGTGCAATAGCAGCCCATAATGTAATAAATATCAATATAAAAGCATGATGAAAAATGGACGTATCAACTCCCCCAAGCTTAGACCTCACTTGTCCTCAAGCGAAAAGCCGATATCGAAAAATATGTCCACATGTTTAGAGATAGAAGTGTCGATAAAATAAAATACGAACATGACGGCATCATGATCATCTTTCGGACAGCAACATAACTTGGCATATAAGTTCTTATGTTAAAGTTACAATTCATTCACAAGGTAAAGTATGAATCAGAAACTTCACTGATAGCCCACAAACTATGATCTCAGTCACTGAAGCAATTGCAATTTATCATAACATCAGAAAGAGTCAAATATAAGAGATTTTCAGCAAGTGCACATACTCAACTATATTTACTCTTTCAGAATTGCTAACACTCACGCAATACTTATGAGTTCAAAGTATCAATTGGACACAGAGAAAGATAGGGGCTTATAGTTTTGCCTCCCAACGATTTACCTCAAGGGTAATTTCAACAATAATGGTTCATGGCTCTCTACATCCACGTGGATATATATATATATATATATATATATATATATATATATATATATATATATATATATATAGATCTAGCTCCAACATATTGTGCTTGCCAAAGGATAAAAGTAAAAAGGAAAGGTGATGATCACCATGACTCTTGTATAGGGTTAGGAGATAAAAGTAAAAGATAGGCCCTTCGCAGAGGGAAGCAGAGGTTGTCATGCGCTTTTATGGTTGGATGCACAAAATCTTAATGCAAAAGAACGTCACTTTATATTGCCACTTGTGATAAGTACCTTTATTATGTAGTCCGTCGTTTTTATTTCTTACATATCACAAGTTCGTATAAAGCATATTTTCTTCACACTAAATGATCATACATATTTAGAGAGCAATTTTTATTGCTTGCACCGATGACAACTTACTTGAAGGATCTTACTCAATCCATAGGTAGGTATGGTGTACTCTCAGGGCGAAACTGTGTTTAGGGATGTTTGGAAGCACAAGTAGTATCTCTACTTTGTGCAAAGAATTTTGGCTAGCATGATAGGGAAAGGCAAGCTCAACATGTTGGAGGATCTATGACAATATAACTTCTGTTAGGATGTAAGAAGGCATAACCCATTATGTTGTCTTCCTTGTCCAACTTCAACTTTTTAGCAGTTCATATTTTAATGAGTGCTCACAGTCATAAAAGATGTCCAAGATAGTATATTTATATCTGAAACCTCTCTTTCTTTATTACTTCCTATTAATTGCAACAATGACCAAAACTATGTTTGCCAACTCTCAACAACTTTTATTCTCCATACTCGTTATATGTGAACTCATTACTTCACATAAGATCAATATATGATCCTTTTATTTCCTTTTATTCTTTTCTTTCTATATTTTCTTATTCCCTCAAGATCACAGTAACATATCAAAGCCCTCAACTCAAAACTACTCTTTATTATATATAACTCAAGGACTCGATTACATAGATAGAGATCGAAACAAAACTCAAAGCCACATCATACTAAAAAAATTATTCTACTAGATCAAGATAAAATCAAAAGGATCAAACAAAAAAACGATGCCGGGGCACCTCCCCCAAGCTTGACAGTTGCCAAGAGGAGTGCCCATACACACGTTTATGTCTCTTTCTTCGGAGGTGATGTCGATTAAGTCTTGGTTAGATTGAATAAGCTACCCTTCAGATCCTGCAATTCTCGGAGTACACGTTGAAGCATAATTGCATTCTTCTGGATCTCTTCTAAAAGATATTTGTTGTCTGGCCCCCATGAGTTTTTTCCTGCATCACTTTCACTTGGACATGATATATTCCAATTGGAGGGTATATGTGTGTGAGGTGTATTCTCCACTCCATAGTTATGAAAGTTGTTCCTATGTAACCTCTGTAAGGACCTCCTGGGAGGAAGCCCTCCTGGTATTTGTTGGCCTTCCTGGTTAATTGCAGTCCCTACAGCTTGATGGGGATTTGGAATAGTGGAGATGCTAGCCAGAGTGCCTCTCTCTAAGGCTAGAGAGTGGGCTTCGAGCGAATCCCCTTGATCTTCTTCCATCGTGGCTTCTTCGGTCTCCTCCCTCCTGAGTTCCATCTGCATCAACCAAGCATCGTCGCCCACATTGTTGGAGGAGGAGGCAGACATGATGCCTGGCCTTGAAAACTCTCACAAAAAACAGCTAAAAACGAAAACAGGAGATACTACCGTGGTACGGTGGTCAAAACCTTCGGGAGATCATATAATGAATTTTTACCGACCAAAAGAAGCATTATGCAAGAAAATGGAGTCCGGAGGGCACACGAGGTGGCCACAAGGACGGGGCGCGCGCCCAGGGGAGTAGGGTGCGCCCTCCACCCTTGTGGTGGCCTCGTGTCTCTTTCGGACTACTTTAAATTTTCCTAATTTTTTAAATAATCCAAAACGGAGAAAAATTATCATTGGAAATGTTTTGGAGTCGGTTTACTTACCGTACCACGTACCTATTCCTTTTTGGAGTGTGAAATGTTCCGGAAAGTGTCCCTTATATATTCCTCCAGTGTCACAGTGTCAATATTAGTCTCAACATTTAAGGGAGTACCTGAGATATAGTGTTTGATTCTTTGACCGTTTACCACCTTCGGATTTGTGCCTTCGGCGTTGTTGATTTTGGTGGCACCGGAGCGATAGACCTCCTCGATAATGTAAGGGCCTTCCCATTTAGAGAGAAGCTTTCCTGCAAAAAATCTTAAACGAGAGTTGTATAGCAAAACATAATCTCCTACGTTAATATCACGCTTTTGTATTCTCTTGTCATGCCATCTTTTCACTTTTTCTTTGAACAACTTGGCATTCTCATAGGCTTGAGTTCTCCATTCATCAAGTGAGCTAATATCAAATAACCTCTTCTCACCGGCAAGTTTGAAATCATAATTGAGCTCTTTAATAGCCCAATATACCTTATGTTCTAATTCAAGAGGTAAGTGACATGCTTTTCCGTAAACCATTTTATATGGAGACATACCCATAGGGTTTTTATAAGCAGTTCTATAAGCCCACAATGCATCATCAAGTTTCTTAGACCAATTCTTTCTAGATCTATTAACAGTCTTTTGCAAAATCAATTTAATCTCTCTATTACTCAATTCTACTTGACCACTAGACTGAGGGTGATATGGAGATGCAATTCTATGGTTAACATCATATTTAGGAAGCATCTTACGGAAAGCACCATGAATAAAATGAGAACCACCATCATTCATTAAATATCTAGGGACTGCAAACCTCGGGAAAATAACTTCTTTAAGTATCTTAATAGAAGTGTTATGATTATCACTACTAGTTGGAATAGCTTCTACCCACTTAGTAACGTAATCAACAGCAACTAAATATGTGTATACACGTTAGAGGAAGGAAAATGTCCTATATAATCAAAGCCCCAAACATCAAATGGTTCAATAACAAGTGAATAGTTCATAGGCATTTCCTGATGTCTACTAATATTACATGTTCTCTGACATTCATCACAAGACAAGACAAGCTTAGGGGCATCTTTGAAGAGAGTAGGCCAATAAAAACCTGATTGCAATACCTTGTGTGCAGTTCTATCTCCAGCATGGTGTCCTCTATAGGCCTCGGAGTGACACTTGCGTAGGATATGTTCCTGTTCATGCTCAGGTACACAACGTCTAATAACAACATCCACTCCTTCTTTATAAAGGTGTGGGTCATCCCAAAAGTAATGTCTTAAGTCATAGAAAACCTTTTTCTTTTGTTGGTATGTGAAGCTAGGTGATATAAATTTAGCAACAATGTAATTAGCATAATCAGCATACCATGGAGCATTACGAGAAGCATTTATGACAACTAGTTGTTCATCAGGAAAGCTATCATCAATAGGCTATGGGTCATCAAGAACATTCTCTAACCTAGGCAAGTTATCTGCAACGGAATTCTCAGCTCCTTTTCTATCAATAATATGCAAATTAAATTCTTGTAGCAAGAGAACCCATCTAGTGAGTCTAGGTTTAGCATCTTTCTTTTCCATAAGATATTTAATAGCAACATGATCAGTGTGAACAGTTACTTTGGAATCAAGAATATAAGATCTGAAATTATCAGGTGCAAAAACAACTGCTAAGAATTCTTTTTTAGTAGTAGCATAATTTCTCTGGGCAGTATCTAGAGTTTTACAAGCATAATGAATAACATTCAGTTTCTTATCAACTCTTTGTCCTAGAACAGCACCAACAACATAATCACTTGCATCGCACATAATTTCAAAGGGTAAATTCCAATCAGGTGGTTGAACAATAGGTGCAGAAATCAAGGCTTTCTTAAGTATTTCAAATGCTTCTACACAATCATCATCAAAAACAAAAGGAACATCTTTTTGCAAGAGATTAGTGAGAGGCCTAGAAATTTTAGAGAAATCTTTAATAAACCTCCTATAGAAACCAGCATGACCAAGAAAACTTCTAATACCTTTGATATCTTTAGGACACGACGTCTTTTCAATAGCATCCACTTTAGCTTTATCAACTTCAATACCTCTTTCGGAAATCTTATGCCCCAAGACAATACCTTCATTAACCATAAAGTGGCATTTCTTCCAACTCATGAAAAGATTAGTTTCTTCGCATCTCTGCAAAACTCGATCAAGGTTGCTTAAGAAATCATCAAAAGAAGTTTCGTAAACGGAGAAATCATCCATGAAAACCTCAACAATCTTTTCATAAAAAATAGAGAATATAGCAGTCATACATCTTTGAAAGGTAGCTGGTGCATTGCATAAACCAAAAGGCATACATCTATAAGCAAAAGTACCAAAAGGGCAGGTAAAAGTGGTCTTTTCTTTATCCTCTTTTGACACAAGTATTTGAGAGAAACCAGAATAACCATCTAGAAAGCAAAAGTGTGTATGTTTGGATAGTCTTTCTAGCATTTGATCAATAAAATGTAGAGGGTAATGATCTTTCCTAGTAGCTTTATTTAATTTGCGAAAATCAATTACCATTCTATAACCTATAACAATTCTTTGCGGGATCAATTCATTCTTACCATTAGGAACCACGGTAATGCCTCCTTTCTTAGGGACACAATGGACATGACTTTCCCATTGACTATCAGCAATAGGATAAATTATACCTGCCTCCAGAAGCTTTAGTATTTCATTTCTTACCACCTCCTTCATCTTAGGATTTAATCGTCGTTGGTGATCAACAACTGGTTTAGTATCACGCTCCAACTTAATTTTGTGTTGGCATAAAGTGGGACTAATGCCCTTAAGATCATCAAGAGTATATCCAATAGCAGCATGGTGCTTCTTCAGAGTTTTCAATAATTTCTTTTCTTCATGCTATGAAAGATTAGCACTAATAATAACAGGATATATCTTCTTCTCATCAAGATAAGCATATTTCAAAGTATCAGGTAATTGTTTAAGCTCAAACACGGGATCACCCTTGGGTGGAGGAGGATCCCCAAGGATTTCAACAGGCAGATTGTGTTTTAGAATAGGCCCTTGCTTAAAGAATATTTCATCTATTTCCCTTCTTTCATTCGTAAACATATCATTCTCATGGTCTAGCAAATATTGTTCTAAAGGATCAGTAGGAGGCACGGAAATAGAAGCAAGACAAATAATTTCATCCTTACTACTCCCAATCTCTCGGTTTATAAGGCGTGTGCGTAGCCCTAGGTCGTCAATTTAACCAACCTAATAGAATTCATATATTAGTAAAATATACCATTATAAACTTCACATGTTCTATTTTCAAAAGTTATAATTTTTGTGTTATACAGTTTATATTACGGTGATCAAATTGGCAACCTAGGGGTACGCGCACGCCTTATAAACTGAAATGGAGGGAGTAGTTAATTCTTTATCACGGGGTTGTCTATGAAATTTGGAGAAATTAAAATCATGAGACATATCCCTAGACCGATAGTAACAATATATTTCTCGCAGTCTATCCTAGCATTAACAGTGTTCAAGAAAGGTCTACCAAATATAATGGGACAAAAGTTGTGGAGAACCAAGACCAAGAAAATTAGTAGGATATTTTATTTTCCCATGGTAGACTTCAACATCTCTAACAATCCTAATTGGTAATATACTATCTCTATTAGCAAGCTTGATAGTAACATCACCTTCTTCTATCTCAGCAGGTGCAATTTCATTCATAATTTCTTCATGTAAAGTAAAAGGAATTGCACTCACACTAGCACCCACAGCACATAAGCCATGATAACAATGATCGCTTATTTTAACAGAAACAACAGGCATGCCAACAACTGATCTATGTTTATCTTTAATATCGGGTTTGGCAATTCTAGCAGCTTCATCACAGAAATAAATAACATGCCCATCCATATTATCAGTCAAGAGATCTTTAACCATAGCAATACCAGGTTCCACTTTAATTTGTTCTGGTGGTCTAGGTGCTCTAATATTACTTTTGTTAACCAAAGTTGAAGCTTTAACATGATCATTTATTCTAACAGGAAAAGGTGGTTTCTCAATATAAGCAGTAGGAATAATAGGATCAATATTTTAAGTTATAGTTTCTTCTTCAACTTTAATTGGTTATACTACTTTAAATTCAATGGGAGGATGATATTTAAACCAATTCTCCTTAGGGAGATCAACATGAGTAGAAAATTATTCACAGAAAGAAGCTACTATCTTAGAGTCAAGTCCATATTTAGTGCTAAATACATGAAAAGCATATGTATCCATAAAAGGTTTAACACAATCAAACTTAAGGTTTATACCTAACTCATTACCTTCGTCAAGATCCCGATCTTCAGAATTGCATTTAATTCTTTCCAATAAATCCAATTTGAATTCAATAGTCTTCTCCATAAAAGAACCAGTACAAGAAGTATCGAGCATGGATTGATCATTATGAGAAAGCCGAGCACAAATTTTTTGAATAATAATTTCTTGTGGGAGCTCATGATTGGGGCATGAATATAACATTGAAATAAGCCTCCCCAAGCTTGAGTGATACTTTCTCCTTCACGAGGCCAAAAATTATATATATAATTCCGATCACTATGAACTAGATGCATAGGATAAAACTTGTGATGAAATTCCAATTTCAATAGGTTATAGTTCCATGATCCAATATCATCACATAGCCTATGCCATGTCAATCCCTTTCCCTTCAAATATAAAGGTAATACCTTCTTATTGACAACATCCTTGGGCATACCTGCAAGCTTAAATAATCCACAAACTTCATCCACATAGATTAGGTGTAAATTGGGGTACAATGTTCCATCTCCTGCATAAAGATTAGCTAGCAGTTTCTCTATCATACCAAAAGGAATTTCAAAGTAAATATTTTCAGGGGGGTGAGTGGGTTGAGGGGAAATTCTTTGCTGCTCTACTCGGGGTGAAGATGCCCCGAACAAACCTCTTAAAGGATTATGTTCCATAGTAACAAGTGATAAAATTTCAGCACAATATATAATTGTTTCCTTACCAAAGGCGCCTCACTCCCCGACAATGACGCCAGAAAAGAGTCTTGATGACCCACAAGTATAGGGGATCTATAATAGTTCTTTTGATAAGTAAGAGTGTCGAACCCAACGAGGAGCAGAAGGAAAGCGGTTTTTAGCAAGGTAGTCTCTGCAAGCACTGAAATTATCGATAACAGATAGTTGTGTGGTAAGATCATTCGTAACGGGTAACAAGTAACAACAGTAACTAAGGTGCAGCAAGGTGGCCCAATCCTTTTTATTTCAAAAGACAAGCCTGAACGAACTCTTATATAAAGCAAAGTGCTCCCGAGGACACATGGGAATTATTGTCAAATTAGTTTTCATCATGCTCATATGATTCGCGTTCATTACTTTGATAATTTGAGATGTGGGTGGACCGGTGCTTGGGTGCTGCCCTTCCTTGGACAAGCCTCCCACTTATGATTAACTTCTCTCTCAAGCATTTGCAACTACGATAGAAGAATTAAGATAAATATAACTGCTACCTCTTGAGCTTGCGTTGTATTCCCTCGAAGAGGAAAGGGAGATGCAGCACAGTAGCGTAAGTATTTCCCTCAGTTTTTGAGAACCAAGGTATCAATCCAGTATGAGACCACGCGCGAGTCCCTCGCACCTGCACAAACAAATAAGAACTTCGCAGCCAACGCGATAAGGGGTTGTCAATCCCTTTACGGTCACTTACGAGAGTGAGATCTGATAGAGATGATAGTTTATATTTTTGATATTTTTGGTTTAATAAAACAGCAAAAAAAAGCGGTAAAAGTAAGTAGATGTAGATTGATATGTTGAGAATAGAACCGGGGGCCACAGTTTTCTCTAGTGGCTTCTCTCATGATAGCGGTATTCTACGGCGGGTAAACAAATTACTGTCGAGCAATTGATAGAAAAGCGAATAATTATGAGACTATATAGGCATGATCATTGTATATAGGCATCACGTCCGAGACAAGTAGACCGAAACGATTCTGCATCTACTACTATTACTCCACACATCGACCGCTATCCATCATGCACCTAGTGTATTGAGTTCATACGAACAAAGTAACGCCTTAAGCAAGATGACATGATGTAGAGGGATAAACTCAAGAAATATGATGAAAACCCCATCTTTTTATCCTCGATGGCAACAATACAATACGTGCCTTGCTGCCCCTACTGTCACTAGGAAAGGACACTGCAAGATTGAACCCAAAGCCAAGCACTTCTCCCATTGCAAGAACTATAGATCTGGTAGGCCAAACCAAACCAATAATTTGAAGAGACTTGCAAGGATATTATGAGTACACATAAAAAGTTCAGAGAAGAACCAAATATCTTTCATAGATAACCTTGATCATAAACTCACAATTCATCGGATCTCGACAAACACACCGCAAAAAGAGATTACATCGAATAGATCTCCTCGAAGACCGAGGAGAACTTTGTATTGAGATCCAGAGAGAGAGAAGAAGCCATCTAGATACTAGCAATGGACCCGAAGGTCTGAGGTAAACTACTCACAACTCATGGTGAGGGCGATGATGATGATGATGAAGGCCTCCGTGATGGATACCCCTCCCGGAACAGGCTCCAAGATGGGATCTCCACGGGAACAGAAGCTACGGCGGTGGAATTACGGTTTTCTCTCTGCGTATGGAGTTTCTGGGGTATGTAGGTATATATAGGAAGAAGGAGGGCACCGGGGGCCGTGTGGGCCAGCCTCGAGGCAGGGGGGCGCGCCCCCACCCTCGAGGGCTGGCCCTTCGTCCCCTGACTTGGTCCCGAAGATTCCCGAGCGTGATTTCCTCCAAAAATATCTCTCGCGAAGGTTTTATTCCGTTTGGACTCCGTTTGATATTCCTTTTATGCAAAACCCTTAAATAGGCAAAAAACAGCAATCTGGACTGGGCCTTTGGGTTAGTAGGTTAGTCCCAAAAATGATATAAAAGTGAATGATAAAGCCCATTAAACATCCAAGACTTCATAAATAATAGCATGGAACAATCAAAAAATATAGATACGTTGGAGACTTATCAAGCATCCCCAAGCTTAATTCTTGCTCGTCCTCGAGTAGGTAAATGATAAAGAAAGAATTTTTGATGTGGAATGCTAACCAATATAGTTTTTCAATGTAATTCTCTTAATTGTGGCATGAATGTTCATATCTGAAGGATTCAAGATAAAAGTCTATATTGACATAAGAAATAAGAATACATCAAGCAATACTACAAAGCAATCATGTCTTCTCAAAATACCATGGCTAAAGGAAGTTATTAAACATATAAATCTCGGTAGACTACCCGCCATTCCAGGGGCCTTGCGCGCGCTGCCTCTTCTCGGCCGTGCGATCTTTTTACTGCTGTACGATTTTAATTGCTGTCAACTGGTCAACCGTTAAATTATTTTATCAGTTTACACGCACCCAGCGACATTAGACGTGGGTGACACATGGGTCTCCTTAGCTGTGGGACAGAAGAATTGGGGTGGGTTTCCTTCTGTTTAGGTACGCCAAGATAGACAGGGGTGAAACCCATCAACACGCCTGGTGAAAACCTAGCAGTCCCTTCCTCTCCCTCTTCAGCCGCCACTCCCCGCTCTTCTCTCCTTCCATGGTGACTCCTCTCCCTTGCCTCCGCGCCTCCCGCAAGAAGACGCCGCCTCCGGCCACCAGAGGAGGGGCTTGACTGGAGGAGAGTGCAGTGCAGGAAGCCTGGCTCGCCGCGTCCCCGTGCGTGCTGGCGGAGCTGCTCCTCCGCGAGATCTAGCCACGAAGGGAGCCATGGTGGCAGCACACCACCGCCCCTTCTATAGCAAGATATCGAGCTGCCCCGGTCTGTGCCTACAGGAGCTGCACCGCGGCTCCATGCCTCCTCGCCTACGAGGACGACGCCATGGCCAGGTTGACGAAGATGGCATGGTAAGTGTTGATGACCCTGATCTATATTTCCCCCCTCACTCTTTCTTTCTGTTGCACATGGAGAGAACTATGGTGGCAGCACATCACAGCAGATTTTCTATGAAATACAACTTATTTTGAAAAGAACAAAGGAAGCTGATTAAATCATCTATGCATCTCTTGTTTGTTTGCTGTTTTACTTGGCAGATTTTCAACTGGAAGAAACAAAGGAGGTGACGTTAGTGGGCATGGAGATCCTCGTGTTGTTTGTCTTGTTTGTCTTGGTACTATTCTGAACATCGATTAGATCCACAGGGCTAAATGATACTCTAATCTGGCTTTGCTGGCCTATCTACTATTTACTAATTTAGTCTGTTCCATATCTTATTAATATGTGTACAAGTTGTCTCAGTGTTCCCATTGGCAAGTTCTTTATATCTATGTGATTCACCTAATGAATTCAGTTTTCTATAGTGATGAATATAGGAGCCTGGGATTTTTATACACAGAGATGGTGCATAAATAAGCAAAACAAAAAATTTGCCAATGCTTTGCTGGAATTTCGTTGGTCCTCCCAAAATTGTGGTGAAACCAAGATTCAATTTAGAGATGTTTCATATGCTTGGCGAAATTCATCTCCCTAATCTACTATTGCTCTACAGAATTTAGAAATCGGAAAGTCAAAAGACGTAGGCAAATTGTGCTCGACTGTCGACACACCTCTCTTCAAGGCAAGGTCAGGTCCAAGGTGAGCTCATCCTATTTTCTTTCTTCAATCTCAGGCAAATATTCTCTCTAGCCTACTACCGCTCCTAGAATTATGAAATTTGAAAGTCAAAAGGCGTAGACAGAATTAGTCATGCATTCAAAAGTTAGAGATTTCATGTTTACGTGCGAAATGTTATCTATTGGGTATCAACACAAAACATTTGCTGCTTTCGGGATGCTTCCTACTGGTTATCGACATAAAATCTGTGATTTTGTGATGCCTAGCATTTTACTGTTGGAAGAAGGATACTCCATGCATGTGGTTCTTTGTACCCATCTGTGTTTTTTTTATCTATATGCATTGTGCAAAAGTTATTTGTTTTTTTATTAATGTTTGATTGATATTTGATACTCAGCCGTGTGCCAATTTATTATTCATTGTGAAAGGGAGAAGAATCAACTTGAGCATGTTGGATATATGTAACTTGCAGAAATTTAGTCATTTTTTCCTTTGTAGGTCCCGAGTTGGTTAATGTCAATTTTGCTCATGCACGACCCATTTTAGGAGTCAGTAGGATCATCTTCGATGGATGTAGGGACTGCAACAGGTAAATGTCTTTTGTTTTCACCTCTGAAATTATGGCTTGAACCCTTCAGTGAGAGATCACACAGCAAGATCCTTAGGATGGATATAGATCAAACATATAAATCCTTCTAGGCGACCCGCCATCGCAGCGCCATCGACGTTTCGAGCGAATCCAACACGTCCGATCTGCGTCGCTGGCAATCGCCAGTCTACCTTTCGTCGCTCTCCTGACTGACATATATAGCACATGCAACATTCGTAATAACATTCGGATATAAATTGCTATCATGCGAATATAAGCTGAATATATAGATAAGTTAATCCATAACAAAATACGTAAGGAATCTGCAATTACATGACCCCTCCAAAACTTCATAAGAAATCTTGAGATGAAACCTATTTACTTACCGAGGCCTTTCTTTGGTACCGACATTTCCCTTGATGAAACTGTGATGCTACGAATACATATTTATGTTGAGGCTGGAAAATAGTTAACTCCTGTCGAGGTGCACGTATAAGGTGCTGCCCAGCTACCGTTAGTGACATTGTTTTATTTTTTAGCTCTTGCAAGCTCCTTTTGTTATTATGTGTTGCTGGAGTTTGGACTTGAACAGAACTTCGAATAGAACAAATGAAAAATGAACCACTACAATTAGTCAATTATAGTTACCGGTTATAATGGTAACTGGCGGATAAGCGTCCTAAGACATTGTATCAAACATGATTTGACTCCTTGGACGTGCCTATATATGTTCTCTATTTTAGAGTATGATGCTCTCAACAGTTGGAAGAATCAACATGTAAATCAGTTTAAGTATAAAACCTCACGAGCTGTATCTCCATTTTCAATTGGCGACTTCCTTTAAACATTCATACTTTTGAAAGCTTTCAGAAGACTCTCATTGGACCTTGGGCAATGATATATTATCTTTCCCAAGAGTTATCTATTTCATTTTTCTGGCACAACTTTCTCAAAGTTTGCAGGATGTTTGTTGTTTCTTCTTAGAAAGGTACCCAGATAACTCTGTAACTTAGATGAATGTGAATAGCTCAATATTTATATGAAACACAACACTTTTGGAGCATATAGATGACAATTAGTAAGCGTTTGTTGGATTCAATTGGCCATCTATGACTCTGGATTAAATAGGGGAAACAGAGCAGGAGCTATTCTTTCTAGAACTATGATATAAGCATTGTACTGTCTCTGTTTTGCAGCTTTTGTCGAGTGCTTTCTTGTTTTTTTTAACTTTTATCGAGTGCTTTCATGTTTTTTATCTCTGATCTTTTTTATCATATCTAAGATCCAACATTCTACCATTCTTGAAGTATTGTTGACTTTGCCCACACACTTATTTTTACTTCTATTTATTTTTAATGTTCTTTAGAAACGTTGTACAGCTCCATTATGACTGATTGTATTTATTTCTGAACCTCAGTTCTTACAAAATGTGAGGATGATGACAAATGATTGTGCTACTGTTATCTTCTTCAGCTCCTCGTGCTTCCCAGGGTCGCAAGTGTTAGTGGAGATCGAAGTTCGAAGGAGGCTGCTCGGAGACGGCTGGGCTTCCTTCAATAGCGGTGCTAACATTTTGAATAATAAACCCGGAGCTGACACGCGGTCTGAATTTCTGCTAGGTATGCTTCTCCCTCCCCCTACTCTCTCAGTTCCTCCATTTCTGTTGGGTCTGAATTTCTGTTTGATTAGGAAATATGAACATCGTACCATCTGAATTTACCTATTTTATTACCATGTTCCTTATATATTCAGTTGTGTCATAGATACTTCACCCCCTCGACTTATATACAATTTTTTTGTGTATTCTGCATCATACAACAACAGACCAACAAGAAATACATGTACACATATTTTGCTGACTCAGTTGCTGTGGTATGGTACTTATGCCGTGCAAACAAATAACCTGCTTAATTTACTTTAGTGATCTAAATTTATAAAATTAGGATAATAGTGATCTGAATGTACAAACTAGGATATCTGTGACCTATTTGATGCACTCGAACAGTTTTTGAAAAGTGATAATGTTATTTACTTACATGTGAATGTTTACTCATAAATCTGGAAGTGGTTGGCAAGGTAAATGAGGGTAAAACTGAGAATATGTCAACAATGTCAACAAGCACATGCTTCATGTTTGAATAAATGTTAAAAGTATACTCCCTCTGTTCCTAAATATAAGACATTTTAGAGATTCCACTATAGACTACATACGGAGCCAAATGAGTGAATCTACACTCTAAAGTATGTCTATATACATCTGTATGTAGTCCATAGTGGAATCTCTAAAAGATCTTATATTTAGGAACGGAGGGAGTATATGTTTGTATTTTGAAACAGAGTGATTGAAGGAGTGTTAAACTATATACATGAGGATGCATATCTTAAGAGTTTATTCTGTTAATAAATACTAATTTACTTGCAAGTGGATTACTTTGGTTAGTTTTCACAAGTTTTCAAATTGTAGGATTTTTTTACCTTACTGCTTTGTAGCCCCTGTCGAGGAATGTATGTAGTGGATCATGCATTACTCGAAGTTGATCATTGGGTGAAGGAAGATGGATGGTCTTACCGCTATGTTCTTCTTGCTAAGTGGATTACTACTTCCTTGCTCCCCTTTACGGACAAGCATTCTCATCTGCTGGTAACTTGCCTAAGATACAACATGCTAATGCTATCTTGGTTATGTTTGGTTTGCTCTTGCAGAAAATAAGTGAAATGTGCAGACCGACCACATGGGCGGCCGGTCTTGCAACTCCCAGTGCCCTCAACCCCCCACTGGCCCTCTCTCATTTTGATCTGGCCGACTAAGCTTTATTAAGTGCTGCAACCAAACCATAGTTTGGACACCAAAACCTGAATGATAAGTAAGATGTAGATATACCATGTGCTGCAGATGTCAATCGTGGATGCGGAAAATACCTCGGGAGTAGAGAGTCAATTAGAACTGCGGATTGATGTATTTATTCCTTTGTATTATTAAAAACAACATTTATATATAAGCACAATGACTTCTACCATGGCTTTAACAGGGACAGTCAAGTGTTCTGAATTCTCATCACACAGAATAATACACGATTGTAATAGTGTGAGAAAGAAATGTATTTTACTGAAAATGACAAACTCTGTTTCTTCTATAATTTTTCGATTAGGTGTTACCTATAAAACCTACCCTACCATGCAATGTAATATATAACGCTATGTATGAACATCATACCTAAATATCTATTTTTTTCTTACGCTTCAACATATTTTACATGATCCTTCTTTTGGCCTATTTACCGGCTTTTGGAACTTTCTGCAACAAACTGCTTTTGCAATCACATGTAGTGCTCATCTTACCTGATGCTTCTGTTCTCTCTGCTTGCTATTTAATTCGCAAACGATCAAGTGAGTTTATATGAATGTGATCTTTACTTTTGGTCTTTCTTTCCTTCCTTCTATTCATCTGTTCAAACTCTGTTTTTGTACTGCAGATGTCCAACGGAAATATCAGCCTTCTGTCACAGATCCATGACAAAGAGCTGAGCTGGAATGCGAAAGTTCTGGTGTTGGTACTACCGAGAGGGGACTGATAACGGTGCAATTGTGCATACTGGCATTGTGGTGCTTGACCAAGAGTTTTGTTTTTGGTTGTAACTATAGTCCTGATATTTGAAGGTTCAGGCTTATACTGAGAGTGGACAACGACTATGTCTGTGACCCAGGTGTCAACCCTGCCTTTGTCCTATCATACATTCTGAAGGTTCTTTTTCTTTGCATATACCTGATGTTCCCTTGTGTTTTGAAACAGCAAATCGCCATGCCCAAAAAAAGCTCGTGGCAAGCTTTTTACTGAACCCCCTAAGGGTAAGGACACTGAACTATCAGACTCCAATACCAAAGTGGCTCCCCAGACTCTAGAAGTTGTTACTGCTAGAAATGTTGTTCAGGCTACACCAGTTCCAAATGTTCGTGCCTATGTCAGATGTGCAAATATGTTTCTTCTTCTGCCCAAAACATGGTTTATGTACAACAGTATTTGATGCCAGCAAACTAAACAGGTTGGCGAGGAAACTGGAGCTGCATCTGCTGAGGATCCAAAGAATCTAACTAAGAGGTAGTTTATGGTAAACTTGAGTCAGTATGTCCTAACCAGCATGCTTCTGTGGTTACTAAAACAGACACCTTTTGTTTCATATCGATCAAACCAGTATCTTTGCCATTTTTGGGGTACGCTGAGCAAGATATGTATAGTCTTTGGTCTTCCATTGCTGCCTCTATGGTGAAAAGTAGTGTATGGTGCACTGTATAAACTTTAGATTTTGCTTTTATCTCTGTAGTCAAAAGCAGTTTATGGTCACTTGTTCTATATGTAAAGGACCACCCTTCTACTGCTATTTTCAGAAGACTATCTATATGTATTTACACTGGTTAAAGAAAATGATGACACTGTTGATAAAGAAAAAATTCATTTAAAAAAATCATGTTCAACATGGAATATAACATGATATACACACGTCTTTCACTTCCTGCCATTCTTTACTACTAATTACTATCACTATCCACATTTGGACCTTTTTAGTGTGATTCACAAGACACTCTGCAATCGACTCAATTAGTTCCTCTTGCCTACCAGTATTTTCAGGTCCACTACACCAACGAAAACATGTAGACGTACACAACAACAACATAGGTCCTATGCACACATAGCATGGCGTTCTGAGAGCTTCTAATTAGGTCCTATGACAGGATGAATATTACCTCTTCTTTGGACAATGTCATATCCTGCTTTTAAACAACTACAAGCTATGCTATAACGTATGTGACCTCTACTATTACTAATGTCTATTTCTGCTACTTTTCTCTGGTTCAACCATCAGTTCTTTAACAACAACTTTATATATTTTTGTGTGCATTGTTTCAATATTTGGCTTGCTCTCGCCCTTTGCGCCATATTGAAAAAACTGTATACACTGATATTAGCACCAGCACACCAATTCTCATCAACTTGCTACATGTAACCTTAGAAACTAATATTCATATAGTCTGATATACATGTTTTCTTCCTGCCTATATTTGTTCTCCTTCACTAGAGTACCATACATACAGAAACAACCAATTTACATCTTATGCTCCACATGGGAAGAAATGTAACATGCTCTGCACCCTTCTTTTGCTTCCTGCCATTATTTACATTATTTACTGATAATTGTTCTCAGTATCTATATTTAAACCTTCTTAGTGTAAGAGTGACAAGACACTCTCTAATCCATTTAATTAATTCCTTTTTTCTCACCAGTATTTTCAGGTCAACTACACTGAAAGCAAACTAAAAGATTACATTGACCCAGATTATGATACACTCAAGGTCAGGCTTGCAAACAGTGATCTACACACCAATTGTCACATCATGCTAGGAATCGACAAGAGAACCACTGTAACAACCAACTGGTCTGAGTTCCGCCGCCTTGCAAAAATCCATGAAGGAGACATATGTGCCTTTCGTTTCAAAGTCACAACAAAGCAGCACCAGGATCTCATCGTGCGTTGCCTTTAGATGAACCATCGACAGCAACGGAAGTCGTATCTAAATATCATCTAGCATTCTAAGGACTACTAATCAAGCTCTGTAATAGGATGAAACCTTCCTTTGTTTTTTGACAATGCTATTTGTTGCTTTTGAACAGCTGCCACCTATGCTTTTACCTATATAACCTCTGCTGTTGTTCCTCGCCGATCTATTAATATGCATAACCACACTCCATAACCACACTCTATGCATAATGCCACCCTTATCTATAATTATCTCTTTTTACTACTTTCTCTGTTTCAAACATCGAGTACTCACCAGCTACAACAAATATGCTACGCAAGATGCATGCCCTACCTGGCAGTGTCCACCTTCCACTCAAGCGGTATAGCACTATCATTTAGCACAGAGTGTTCCAAGAGAAACAAAGATCATGAACAGAAATAGTAACCAGCAGTAAGTACTCATTATTTCAATCTATGTCCGAGTTTTCCTATCACTACTCTTACAAATACATGGCTTGATGTCGGCCTTTGCGCCATTGGCGCAACGGGTCATCTAGTCCCTACAAAATCATATGGTCTGGCTATGCTCCCTCTTCATCACACAAAATATTCATATTATGCACAACCCCGATTTCAGCCAAGCACTTGTTTTCATACTCTATTCTTTTCAAACCTTTCAACTTTCACGCAATACATGAGCGTGAGCCATGGATATAGCACTATGGGTGGAATAGATGTGGTTGTGGAGAAGACAAAAAGGAAGAAGATAGTCTCACATCGACTAGGCGTATCAACGGGCTATGGAGATGCCCATCAATAGATATCAATGTGAGTGAGTAGGGATTGCCATGCAACGGATGCACTAGAGCTAAAAAATGAATGAAAGCTCAACAAAATAAACTAGTGGGTGTGCATCCAACTTGCTTGCTCACGAAGACCTAGGGCATTTGAGGAAGCCCATCGTTGGAATATACAAGCCAAGTTCTATAACGAAAATTCCCACTAGTATATGAAAATGACTAATCATGAGACTCTCTACAATGAAGATCATGGTGCTACTTTGAAGCACAAGTGTGGAAAAAGATAGTAGCAATTGTCCCTTCTCTCTTTTATCTAATTTTTTTGGAGGGGCTTTCCTATTTTTATTTTTTTTTATTTTCCCCTCTCTATATATATATTTTTTGGCCTTCTCTTTTTTTTATTGGCCTTTCCTCACACGGGACAATGCTCTAATGATGATGATCATCACACTTTTTGTTACAACTTGAAATTACAACTCGATACTACAACAAGTATGACTCTACATGAATGCCTCCGGCGGTGTACCGGCATAAGCAATGAATCATGTGTGACATGTATGAAAAAATATACATGGTGGCTTTGCCACAACTACGATGTCAACTACATGATCATGCATGGCACTATGACAATATGATGCGTGTCATACGAACGGAACGGTGGAAAGTTGCATGGCAATATATCTCGGAATGGCTATGGAAATGCCATGATAGGTAGGTATGGTGGCTGTTTTGAGGAACAATATGGTGGCTGTTTTGAGGAAGGATATATAGAGGGTTTATGGTACCGACGAAAGTTGGCGGTACAAGAGAGGCTAGCAATGGTGGAAAGGTGAGAGTGCGTATAATCCATGGACTCAACATTAGTCATAAGAACTCATATACTTATTGCAAAAATCTACAAGTCATCAAAACCAAAGTAATCAACGCATGCTCCTAGGGGGGAGGTTGGTAGGAGTTAACCATCGCGCGCCCCCGACCTCCACACAAAGGTTGGCACTCTACAAATACCTCATGCTCTAACTTCGTCACATAGCGGTTCACCATACGTGCATGATACGGGAATCACTAACCTTAACACAAGTATTCTTCAATTTCATAAAAACTCCACTAGCATGACTCTAATATCACTATCCTCATGTCTCAAAACAATTATCAAGCATCCAACATCTCATTCTATTCAATGCACTTGGTGTGAAAATTTTACTACATTGACATTGGATGCTTATCATGTGAAGACTAGTTTCTTTAGACTAAACACATTACCATGCTGTTTTAATAGACTCTCAAATAGATATAAGTGAAGCCTAAGAGTTCAACAATTTCTACAAAATATTACCACCGCCATGCTCTAAAAGATATAAGTGAAGCATAAGAGCAAAAACTATTCAACTCAAAAGATATAGGTGAAGCACATAGAGTGTTCTAATAATTTCTAGGCCATATTTAAGTCTCTCAAATAGGTGTGTACAGCAAGGATGATTGTGGCAAACTAACAAGCAAAGACTCAAATTATACAAGATGCTCCACGCAAAACACATAGCATGTTGCGAATAAAAATATAGCTCCAAGTATAGCTACCGATGGATGAAGACAAAAGAGGGGATGCCTTCCCGGGGCATCCCCAAGCTTAGGCTTTTGATTATCTTGATTTTACTTGGGGTGCCATGGGCATCCCCAAGCTTGGGCCTTTGCTACTCCTTGTTCCATAGTTCATCAAAGCAATACTCAAAACTTGAAAACTTCACAACACAAAACTTAGACAAAAATTCTCGTGAGCTCCGTTAGTAAGAGAAAGCAAACCACCACTCAAAGGTACAGCAAGGAATTCATACTTTGTTTATATTGGTGTTAAACCTACTGTACTCCAACTTCTCTATGGTTCATATCCTCCAATATTACTCATAGATGCATCGGAATAAGCAAACAACACACGAAAAACAGAATTTGTCAAAAACAGAACAGTCTGTAGTAATCTGCTGGGTTCGCCTACTTATCGAACTCCAAAAAATTCAAACTAAATTGTTAAATTTGCGTAATTTGTCTACCAATAAGCAGCAAAAAGAATCAACTAAAAAGCACGCTCCAGTAAAATCTGAAGACTACTTTAGCAAGCGCTAACGATTCTGTTTTTCACAGCAAGATCGTATAAACTTCACACAAGTCCTACCAAAGGTTCTACTTGGCACAAACACTAAACAAAACAAGAAAACACATCTAATCAGAGGCTAGATGCAATATTTATTCCCTAACAGCAACAAAAGCAAAAAACATAAAATTGGGTTGCCTCCCAACAAGCGCTATCGTTTTACGCCCCTAGCTAGGCACGATACAAGATAGATCTGGGTATTGCCATCCTTGGAAGGCAATCCATAAGTGGCTCTCATGATAGATTCATATGGTAATTTGATTTTATTTCTAGGAAAGTGTTCCATGCCTTTCCTTAACGAAAATTGGAATCTAATATTTCCTTCCTTCATGTCAATAATTGCACCAATCGTTCTAAGGAAAGGTCTACCAAGAATAATAGGACATGAAGGATTGCAATCTATATCAAGAACAATGAAATCTACGGGCACATAATTCCTATTGGCAACAATAAGAACATCATTAATTCTTCCCATAGATTTCTTAATAGTGGAATCCGCAAGATGCAAATTTAAAGAACAATCATCAAGCTCATGAAACCCTAGCAAATCACACAAAGTTTTTGGGATAGTGGAGACACTTGCACCCAAATCACACAAAGCATAGCACTCATGATCTTTTATTTTTATTTTTATAGTAGGTTCCCATTCATCATAAAGCTTTCTAGGTATAGAAACTTCCAACTCAAGTTTTTCTTCATAAGATTGCATCAAAGCATCAACTATATGTTTAGTGAAAGCTTTATTTTGACTATGAGCATGCGGAGAATTTAGCACGGATTGCAACAAAGAAATACAATCAATCAAAGAGCAATTATCATAATTGAATTCCTTGAAATCCAAAGTAGTGGGTTCTTCACTATGCAAAGTTTTAATCTCTCCAATCCCACTTTTAGCAATTTTAGCATCAAGATCTAAAAACTCTGAATTATTGGGACACCTTAAAGCAGAATCATCTCCAATCCTATTCTCATAAAGATTAATACTAGAAAACAAGGATCTAATAGGAGACACATCAATAACTTTCAGATCTTCATCTTTATTTTCATGCTCTTCTGGTTTGGCAGCCATCTTATTGATCAAGGTGGACTGTTTATCGGAAATTTGGGAAATTAAGTTCTCAAGATGAGCAAACTGAGATTTCAAACCATAAAATTCCTTAGACATATCATCAAGGTCTTTATTCATATATTCCATAAACTTTTTCTGTTCTTTAAGCTCACTTCTGAAAAAGCATTATGCTCCAATTGTATAGTCATAAAATGTCTAACATTGTTTTCAATCTCCTCCAGCCCCTTGAGGTGAGGGTCAACACTAACAGGGAGAGCCATAATGACAAGCAAGCAATCCAACACACACAAGCAAACAAGAAGCAAGCGAACGAAAAACACACAGCGGAAGAAGGGCGAATAAAACGGCAAAGGTGAAGTGGGGGAGAGGAAAACGAGAGGCAAATAAATGTAATGCAAAGGATAAGGGTTTGTGATAGGTACTTGGTATATGACTTTTGCGTAAGCCTCCCCGACAACGGCGCCAGAAATTATTCTCGCTACCTCTTGAGCTTGCGTTGTATTCCCTCGAAGAGGAAAGGGAGATGCAGCACAGTAGCGTAAGTATATCCCTCAGTTTTTGAGAACCAAGGTATCAATCCAGTAGGAGACCACGCGCGAGTCCCTTGCACATGCACAAACAAATAAGAACTTCGCAGCCAAAGCGATAAGGGGTTGTCAATCCCTTTACGGTCACTTACGAGAGTGAGATCTGATAGAGAAGATAGTTTATATTTTTGGTTTTTTGGTATAATAAAATAGCAAAAAAAAGGTAAAAGTAAAGTAGATGTAGATTGATATGTTGAGAATAGACCCGGGGGCCATAGTTTTCTCTAGTGGCTTCTCTCATGATAACGGTATTCTATGGCGGGTAAACAAATTACTGTCGAGCAATTGATAGAAAAGCGAATAATTATGAGACTATCTAGGCATGATCATTGTATATAGGCATCACGTCCGAGACAAGTAGACCGAAACAAATCTCCATCTACTACTATTACTCCACACATCGACCACAGTGAGGATAAAAAGATGGAGTTTATATCATATTGCTTGAGTTTATCCCTCTACATCATGTCATTTTGCTTAAGGCATTACTCTGTTCTTATGAACTCAATACACTAGATGCATGCTGGATAGCGGTCGATGTGTGGAGTAATAGTAGTAGATGCAGAATCGTTTTGGTCTACTTGTCTCAGACGTGATGCCTATATATAATGATCATGCCTAGATAGTCTCATAATTATTCGCTTTTCTATCAATTGCTCGACAGTAATTTGTTTACCCGCCGTAGAATATCGCTATCATGAGAGAAGCCACTAGAGAACACAATGGCCCTCGGGTCTATTCTCAACATATCAATCTACATCTAATTTACTTTTTCCGCTTTTACTTTCTGTTTTTATAAATAAAAAATACCAAAAATATAAACTATCATCTCTATCAAATCTCACTTTTGTAAGTGATCGTAAAGGGATTGACAACCCCTTATCGTGTTGGCTGTGAAGTTCTTATTTGTTTGTGCAGGTGCGAGGGACTCGTGCGTCGTCTCCTACTGGATTGATACCTTGGTTCTCAAAAACTGAGGGAAATACTTACGCCACTGTGCTACATCTCCCTTTCCTCTTCGAGGGAATACAACGCAAGCTCGAGAAGTAGCATGGTATAATGTGTAATAGCAGCCCATAACTCTATAAATATCAATATAAAAGCATGATGCAAAATGGACGTATCAAGCAACAACAACCCCCCCCCCCCCAAATGTACTTGTAAATATTATTTACTTAATTAAATTATGCCATAGAACAATTGTTCTACGATCACAAGGTCAAAAAAGGCTGTGGGCCGACTGGGCAGTGCCAGCCCTGGCGGATCTGTTATGGATTCTGTTATAGGACTTGGAGATAGTCGAATTCTACTCTTCAGCTCCTTTGAGTATGGCTCTGATCTAGCGAAGACCATCTCGTGCCTTTGACTGGGACGGCTGGATGGAATCTGCTATCTGGGTGGCAGCTGCCAAATTCTGAATTGGGGTGCGAAATACTTGGTAGTCGCGCTGCAGATCACTCGAGAATAGCTACCGCTGTTGTTGATTGGAACTGGGTTGTTGATGTCTGTGCGCACGGTCGTCGATTGATTTGTAGAGATCCTCTAAACGAGTGCACTCGGCCAGATTGGTCAAACGCACTACTTCCAATGCCTGAGCCTCGGGATACGTGCCAACGATGGGTGTCCGGAGGGCATGTTCATTCCTGCACTACAACTCTTCCCTTTGTTGAGGGTTGAGGGGTTGAGGATATCACTCATCATCGTGACAACCTTCGTCGCCATTGATGTCACCGTGTGACGGGCCGTCGATTCCCACGCCACCACGGGGATATCCGGGCGGGTTGTGCTGGGAGCCGGCCATAAGAACCTCTGCAGCAGGATTGTTGCTCTCGCACTCGTGATGCGCCGTCCAAGTGACCAACAGGGAGTCGATCAAGTCGAGGATGGACTCGTTGGCCTCGATCCTCATGATCTGCGAGGCCGCCCCTTGGAGGGTCACCGCGTGCTTGATCCACCGCTGGAGCTGCGAGCGTCTGGAGCACTTGCAACGTCGAACAGCGGAGCGGAGCGATGTCGCCGAACTATCGGCTGGTACGGGGTAGATGGCTGACGAAGGATAACCCCGTATGTGCTAGCGCGGAAGTGCGCCGCCCCGTGAATGGGCAGTGGTTTGATGTCCAATGGGGCTTCCTGGCGCCACGCCGAATCGTCGGTGGCGAAGCTGAGGGCGCCGTGACGCATCTCGCGACCGAAAGGCCGCCCGCCGCCAGAAACCATGGTGAAGATGAAGAAATCGAACTACGTTGGAAGTCGTCGAGATGCCTGCCCCATGGTGGGCGCCAAATGTCATGGATATAGGTCTGATAGTAGTGTATGGGGGTACGAATTAGAGGGTAGAGTCTAGCTACGGCGCATTTGTTACACTCGGATTTTACGAGTTCAGGTCCCTCGCGGAGGAGGTAATTGTTGGGGATCATTGCAAAAATTCAAAAAAAATCTACGCATCACCAAGATCAATCTATTGAGTGACTAGCAACAAGAGAGGGGAGTGCATCTTCATACCTTTGAAGATTGTGATGCGGAAGCATTGCAAGAACGCGGTTGGTGGAGTCGTACACGAAGCGACTCAGATGGCGGCCGAATCCGATCTAAGTGTCGAACAACGGCGCCTCTGTGTTCAACACACGTACAGCCCGATGATGTCTCCCACGCCTTGATCCAGCAAGGAGAGAGGGAGAGGTTGGGGAAGACTCCGTCCAACAGCAGCACGACGGCGTGGTGGTGGTGGAGGAGCGTGGTTCTCCAGCAGGGCTTCGCCAAGCGCTACGAGAGACGAGGAGGAGTTGGGAGGGGGGAGGGCTACGCGTGGCAAGGGGTGCAGCTGCCCTCCCACCTACCTACTGTATATAGGGGCAAGGAAGAGGGGGCCGGCCCCCTTAGATCCAATCTAAGGGGGGGCAGCGCCCAGGGAGGGGGGCTTGCCCCCCAAGCCAAGGGGGCGCCCCCTTTAGGGTTTCCCCCAACCCTAGGCGCATGGGCCCTAGGGGGAAGGCGCCCAGCCCACTTAGGGGCTGGTTCCCCTCCACATACAGCCCATAGGGCCCTCCGGGGCAGGTGGACCCTCCAGGTGGACCCCCGGAACCCCTTCGGTGGCCCCGGTAGAATATCGACATACCCTCGAACACTTCCGGTGACCGTATGATGACTTCCCATATATAAATCTTCACCTCCGAACCATTCCGGAACTCCTCGTGACGTCCGGGAACTCATCTGGGACTCCAAACAACATTCGGTAGACATGTAGATACATTCCCTATAACCCTAGCGTCATCAAACCTTAAGTGTGTAGACCCTACGGGTTCGGGAACCATGCAGACATGACCGAGACATCTCTCCGGCCAATAACCAACAGCGGGATCTGGATACCCATGTTGCCTCCCACATGTTCCATGAGGATCTCATCGGATGAACCATGATGTCAAGGATTCAATCAATCCCGTATACAATTCCCTTTGCCTACAGGTATGATAGTTGCCCGAGATTCGATCGTCGGTATCCCTATACCTTGTTCAATCTCGTTACCGGCAAGTCTCTTTACTCGTTCTATAAGACATCATCCCGTGACCAACTCCTTAGTCACATTGAGCTCATTACGATGATGTCTTACCGAGTGGGCCCAGAGATAGCTCTTCGTCATACGGAGTGACAGATCCTAGAGTCGATTCGTGCCAACCCAACAGATACTTTCGGGGATACCCATAGTGTACCTTTATGGACACCCAGTTATGTTGTGACGTTTGGCACACCCAAAGCATTCCTACGGTATCCGGGAGTTGCACAATCTCATGGTCTAAGGAAATAATATTTTACATTGGAAAAGCTTTAGCAGACGAACTACACGATCTTGTGCTATGCTTAGGATTGGGTCTTGTCCATCACATCATTCTCCTAATGATGTGATCCCGTTATCAACGACATACAATGTCTATGGTCATGAAACCGTGACTATCTATTGATCAACGAGCTAGCCAACTAGAGGCTCACTAGGGACATATTATGGTCTATGTATTCACACATGTATTACGGTTTCCGGTTAACACAACTATAGCATGAACAATAGATGATTATCACGAACAAGGAAATGTAATAATAACCATTTTATTATTGCCTCTAGGGCATATTTCCAACAGTCTCCCACTTGCACTAGAGTCTATAATCAAGTTACATTGTGATGAATCGAACACCCATAGAGTTCTGGTGTTGATCATGTTTTGCTCATGGAAGAGGTTTAGTCAACAGATCTACGACATTCAGATCCGTATGCACTTTACAAATATCTATGTCTCCATCTTGAATATAACCACGAATGGACTTGAAGCGGTGCTTGATGTGCTTGGTCTTCTTGTGAAACCTGGGCTCCTTGGCAATGGCAATAGCTCCAGTGTTATCACAGAAGAGAGTCATCGTGCCCGACATGCTTGGAATAACTCGTAGGTCGGTGATGAACTCCTTCATGTGCTGCTTCAGAAGCAGCTATGTACTCCGCTTCACATGTAGATGCCGCCACGACGCTTTGCTTGCAACTACACCAGCTGACTGCCCCACCATTCAAAATATACACGTATCCGGTTTGTGACTTGGTGTCATCGGAATCTGTGTCGAAGATGGCATCGACATAACCCTTTACGACGAGCTCTTCGTCACCTCCATAAATGAGAAACATATCCTTAGTCCTTTTTAGGTACTTCAGGATGTTCTTGATCGTTGTCCAGTGTTCCATTCCGGGATCACTTTGGTACCTCCCTACCAAACTTATGGCAAGGTTCACATCAGGTCTGGTACACAGCATGGCATACATAATAGAACCTATGGCTGAGGCATAGGGGATGACACTCATCTTTTCTCTATTGTCTGCCGAGGTCGGGCATTAAGTTGTGCTCAATCTCACACCTTGCAATACAAGCAAGAACCCTTTCTTGGACTGATCCATATTGAACTTCTTCAATATCTTGTCAAGGTATGTGCTTTTTGAAAGACCAATGAGGCGTCTCGATCTATCTCTATAGATCTTGATGCCTAATATGTAAGCATCTTCTCCATGGTCCTTCATTGAAAAACACTTATTCAAGTAGGCCTTTATGCTTTCCAAAAGTTCTATATCATTTCCCATCAATAATATGTCATCCACATATAATATGAGTAATGCTACTGAGCTCCCACTCACTTTCTTGTAAATACATGCTTCTCCATAAGTCTGTATGAACCCAAACGGTATGATCACTTCATTAAAGCGAATGTTCCAACTCCGAGATGCTTGCACCAGCCCATAGATGGAGCGCTGGAGCTTGCATACCTTGTTAGCATTCTTAGGATCGACAAAACCTCCCGGCTGCATCATATACAATTCTTCCTGAAGGAAACCATTAAGGAATGTCGTTTTTACGTCCATTTGCCATATCTCATCATCATAGAATGCGGCAATTGCTAACATGATTCGGACGGACTTCAGCATCGCTACGGGAGATAAAATCTCACCGTAGTCAATTCCTTGAACTTGTCGATAACCCTTAGCGACAAGCCGAGCCTTATAGATGGTCACATTTCCATCCGCGTCAGTCTTCTTCTTAAAGATCCATTTATTTTCTATGGCTTGCCAATCATCGGTCAAGTCAACCAAAGTCCATACTTTGTTATCATACATGGATCCTATCTCGGATTTCATGGCTTCAAGCCATTTGTTGGAATTCGGGCCCGCCATCGCTTCTTCATAGTTCGAAGGTTCACCGTTGTCTAACAACATGATTTCCAGGACAGGTTTGCCGTACCACTCTGGTGTGGAACGTGTCCTCGTGGACCTACGAAGTTCATCAATAACTTGATCCGAAGTTTCATGATCATTATCCTTAACTTCTTCTCTAGTTGGTGCAGGTACCACAGAAACATCTTCCTGTGTTGTGCTACTTTCCGGTTCAAGAGGGGTTACAACCACCTCATCAAGTTCTACTTTCCTCCCATTTACTTCTTTCGGGAAAAACTCTTTCTCCAGAAAGGATCCATTCTTGGCAACAAAGACCTTGCCTTCGGATCTAAGGTAGAAGGTATACCCAGTAGTTTCCTTAGGGTATCCTATGAAGACGCATTTTTCCGATTTGAGTTCGAGCTTTTCAGGTTGAAGTTTCTTGACATAAGCATCGCATCCCCAAACTTTTAGAAACGACAACTTAGGTTTCTTCCCAAACCATAATTCATCCAGTGTCATCTCAACGGATTTAGACGGTGCCCTATTTAAAGTGAATGCGGTAGTCTCTAAAGCATAACCCCAAAATGATAGCGATAAATCGGTAAGAGACATCATAGATCGCACCATGTACAACAGAGTACGATTACGACATTCGGACACATCGTTACGCTGAGGTGTTCCAGGCGGCGTTAGTTGTGAAACAATTCCACATTTCCTTAGGTGCGTGCCAAATTTTTGACTTAAATATTCTCCTCCACGATCTGATCGTAAGAACTTTATTTTTCTGTCACGTTGATTCTCAACCTCATTCTGAAATTCCTTGAACTTTTCAAAGGACTCAGACTTGTGTTTCATCAAGTAGACATACCCATATCTACTTAAGTCATCAGTGAGGGTGAGAACATAAAGATAACCACCGCGAGCCTCAACGCTCATCGGACCGCACACATCAGTATGTATGATTTACAACAAGTTGGTTGCTCGCTCCATTGTTCCGGAGAACGGAGTCTTGGTCATCTTGCCCAAGAGGCATGGTTCGCACGTGTCAAATGATTCATAATCAAGAGACTCCAAAAGTCCATCTGCATGGAGTTTCTTCATGCGTTTGACACCAATATGACCAAGGCGGCAGTGCCACAAGTATGTGGGACTATCATTATCAACCTTACATCTTTTGGCATTCACACTATGAATATGTGTAACATCATGTTTGAGATTTAATAAAAATAAACCATTGACCAGCGGGGCATGACCATAAAATATTTCTCTCATATAAATAGACCAACCATTATTCTCAGATTTAAATGAGTAGCCATCTCGCATTAAACGAAATCCAGATACAATGTTCATGCTCAAAGCTGGTACTAAATAACAATTATTGAGGTTTAAAACTAATCCTGAAGGTAGATGTAGAGGTAGCGTGCCAACGGCGATCACATCGACCTTGGAACCATTCCCAACGCGCATCGTCACCTCGTCCTTCGCCAGTCTCCGCTTATTCCGCAGCTCCTGCTTTGAGTTACAAATGTGAGCAACTGCACATGTATCAAATACCCAGGAGCTACTACGGGCGCCAGTAAGGTACACATCAATAACATGTATATCACATATACCTTTGATGTTGCCGGCCTTCTTATTCGCTAAGTATTTGGGGCAATTCCGCTTCTAGTGACCCGTTCCCTTGCAATAAAAGCACTCAGTCTCAGGCTTGGGTCCATTCTTTGGCTTCTTCCCGGCAACTGGCTTACCGGGCGCGGCAACTCCCTTGCCGTCCTTCTTGAAGTTCTTCTTACCCTTGCCTTTCTTGAACTTAGTGGTTTTATTCACCATCAACACTTGATGTTCCTTTTTGATCTCCACCTCCGCTGATTTCAGCATTGAATATAACTCAGAAATGGACTTCTCCATCCCTTGCATATTGTAGTTCATCACAAAGCTCTTGTAGCTAGGTGGGAGCGACTGGAGGATTTTGTCACCGACCGCGTCATCTCGAAGATTAACTCCCAGCTGAGACAAGCGGTTGTGCAACCCAGACATTTTGAGTATATGCTCACTGACAGAACTGTTTTCCTCCATCTTACAACTGTAGAACTTGTCGAAGACTTCATATCTCTCGACCCGGGCATGAGCTTGGAAAACCATTTTCAGCTCTTGGAACATCTCATATGCTCCGTGTTGCTCAAAACGCTTTTGGAGCCCCGATTCTAAGCTGTAAAGCATGACGCACTGAATCAGGGAGTAATCATCACTACGCGACTGCCAGGCGTTCATAACATCTTGAGTTGCTGGGAAAATGGGTGCGTCACCTAGCGGTGTTTCAAGGACATATGCTTTCTTGGCAGCTATGAGGATGATCCTCAAGTTACGGACCCAATCCGTATAGTTGCTACCATCGTCTTTCAGCTTAGTTTTCTCTAGGAACGCGTTGAAGTTGAGGGCAAAATTAGCGTGGGCCATTTGACCTACAAGACATATTGTAAAGATTTTTAGACTATGTTCATGATAATTAAGTTCATCTAATCAAATTTAATGGACTCCCACTCAGATAGACATCTCTCTAGTCATCTAAGTGATACATGATCCGAATCGACTAGGCCGTGTCTGATCATCACGTGAGACGGACTAGTCATCAACAGTGAACATCTCCATGTTGATCGTATCTTCTATACGACTCATGTTCGACCTTTTGGTCTTCCGTGTTCCGAGGCCATGTCTGTACATGCTAGGCTCGTCAAGTCAACCTAAGTGTATTGCGTGTGTAAATCTGGCTTACACCCGTTGTATGCGAATGTTAGAGCCTATCACACCCGATCATCATGTGGTGCTTCGGAATAACGAACCTTAGCAATGGTGCACAGTTAGGGGGAACACAATTCTTGAAATTTTAGTGAGAGATCATCTTATTTAAGCTACCGTCATTCTAAGCAAATAAGATGTAAAAATGATAAACATCACATGCAATCAAATAGTGACATGATATGGCCAATATCATTTTGCTCCTTTTGATATCCATCTTCGGGGCGCCATGATCATCATCGTCACCAGCATGACACCATGATCTCCATCATCGTGTCTTCATGAAGTTGTCTCGCCAACTGTTACTTCTACTACTATGGCTAACGGTTAGCAATACAATAAAGTAATTACATCGCATTTTCATTGACACGCAGGTCATACAATAAAATAAGACAGCTCCTATGGCTCCTACCGGTTGTCATACTCATCGACATGCAAGTCGTGATTCCTATTACAAGAACATGATCAATCTCATACATCACATATATCATTCATCACATCCTTTTGGCCATATCATATCACATGGCATATGCTGCAAGAACAAGTTAGACGTCCTCTAATTGTTGTTGCAAGTTTTTTACGTGGCTGCTATAGGTTTCTAGCAAGAACGTTTCATACCTACGCCAAAACCACAATGTGGTATGCTAATTACTATTTACCCTTCATAAGGACCCTTTTCATCGAATCGGATCCGACTAAAGTGGGAGAGACAGACACCCGCTAGCCACCTTATGCAACCAGTGCATGTCAGTCGGTGGAACCTGTCTCACGTAAGCGTACGTGTAAGGTCGGTCTGGGCCGCTTCATCCCACGATGCCGCCGAATCAAGATAAGACTAGTAACGGCAAGTAAATTGACAAAATCGACGCCTGAAAGTGCAACTAATCCCCGGGTGGTTTTGGCAATTAATAACAACATATATATCATTGAACTAATAGTTACTTGAGAATCATTTCAGAGAAGTTCAGTGATATGGGTATGGCAATGACTGAAGAAGTGGACCCCTCAAAATGCTAAGGCAAGCATTGGCAAAAGCTCAAGACTCCATTTTTGGTTTAGTGATCCAAGATCACATTGAGTCCATAGGAAAAGCCAATACTATTAAAAGGGGATGAGGTTATGTTGATGATCTGGTTGCTCAAGTGCTTAGTGATATATCTCATTTAACTATCAGCAACTTTCACTACAATATACACTCATAAGTAATCTCGGTCCCACCGATATTCCAAACTCAGTCACACCGAGATGAACCACCTCAGCCATAAGCCAAACCCTAGAAAAATCGGATATTCCGAGTTTGAAATCGATTTCACCGAAACATGGGCTACCAAGCTTCTGTAATCTTCTGTCATCAAATCGGTGTCACCGAGATGATGAAGTCGGTCCCACCGAAACTGGCAAGCTCCTGTCTTTGCTCAAATCGGACTAACCGAGATGGTATTTTCGGTCCCACCGAAAACCCCAACGTTCACATTATTTGAACTTTCGGTCTCACCGAGTTGTCCACTTCGGTCCCACCGAGATTGCTCAAATATGTGTGTAACAGTTGGATTTTGTGTGGAGGCTATATATATACCCCTCCACCCCCCTCTTCATTCGTGGAGAGAGCCATCAGAAAGAACTACCACTCCTACCTTACATTTCTGAGAAGAGAACTACCTACCCTTGTGTTGAGATCAAGTTGCTCCACTCCTACCATATGAAACTTGATCTCTAGCCTTCCCAAGTTGCTTTCCACTCAATCCTTTCTTCCACCACAGCCAAATCAGTGAGGAGAGTTGAGTGTTGGGGAGATTATCATTTGAAGCACAAGAGCAAGGAGTTCATCATCATCTACAACATCTATTACCTTTTGGAGGGTGGTGCCTCCTAGATTGGTTAGGTGTCGCTTGGGAGCCTCCGTCATCGAGATGTGGAGTTGAACCAAGAAGTTTGTAAGGGTAAGGAGATCGCCTACTTCGTGAAGATCTACCCCGAGTAAGGCTAGCCCTCCGTGGGCGTAGGCCATGATGGAATAGACAAGGTTGCTTCTTCGTGGACCCTTCGTGGGTGGAGCCCTCCGTGGACTCGCGCAGCCGTTACCCTCCGTGGGTTGAAGTCTCCATCAACGTGGATGTACGATAGCACCACCTATCGGAACCACGGGAAAAATCACCGCGTCTCCAAATTGCGTTTGCTCTTCTCCACCTCTCTTTACTACATGTGCAATTTACTTTCCGCTGCCTATACTCTAGAATTGCATGTGTAGGGTGATGCTTAACTTGATCATAATTGTGAATCTGCCAAAAACTGTTCTTGATCAAAAGGCAGAATTTTTATATCAACAAGTAGTCTAATCACCCCCCCTCTAGACATACTTTCGATCCTACAACACCCACAACAACTTGTGTTCTACTCGTGCAAAGAAACTACGCATAGACCTAGCTCATGATGCCACTGTTGGTGATCGTTGCAGAAATTCAAAAAAAATCTACGCATCACGAAGATCAATATATGGAGTGACTAGCAACGAGAGAGGGGAGTGCATCTTCATACCTTTGAAGATCGTGATGTGGAAGCATTGCAAGAACGCGGTTGGTGGAGTCGTACATGAAGCGATTCAGATCGTGGCCGAATCCGATCTAAGCGCCGAACAACGGCGCCTCCGCGTTCAACACACGTACAGCCCGGTGATGTCTCCCATGCCTTGTGAAAGGATCGATATGGTTGACTAGAGGGGGGGTGAATAGGCAACTAACAATTTTTAGCTTTTCTTAACCAATTTAAATTAAGCAACAAAGTAAGTTGTCTAGATATGCAACTAGGATGACAACTTATAGGAAGCAAAGATAACAACCTCACAAGCAAGCTACCAAAGGTAAACAAGGAAAGCTTGCACAAGTAAAGGAAAGAAATAACCACAAGTGGAGCCGGTGAAGACGAGGATGTGTTACCGAAGTTCCTTCCCTTTGAGAGGAAGTACGTCTCCGTTGGAGCGGTGTGGAGGCACAATGCTCCCCAAGAAGCCACTAGGGCCACCGTATTCTCCTCACGCCCTCACACAATGCAAAGTGCCGTGATTCCACTAGTGGTGCCCTTGAATGCGGCAACCGAACCTTTACAAACAAGGTTGGGGCTATCTCCACAACCGAATTGGAGGCTCCCAACGACACCACGAAGCTTCACCACAATGGAATATGGCTCCGAGGGGACCTCAACTGTCTAGGGTGCTCAAACACCCAAGAGTAACAAGATCCGCAAGGTATTAGTGGGGGGAATCAAATATCTCTTGGTGGAAGTGTAGATCGATGCCTTCTCAAGCAATCCCGAGGAAATCAACAAGTTTGATTGGCTAGGGAGAGAGATCGGGCGGAAATGGAGCTTTGAGCAACAATGGAGCTTTGGGGAGGAAGAGGTGAGTCTTCTTGGAGAAGAAGACTCCCTATATATAGTGGGAGAACAAATCCAACCGTTATCCCACAAATTTGCCCGCAGAGCGCGGTACTACCGCACATAAGTTGCGGTACTACCACTCGGCCCAGCGGTACTACCGCTCTGGTTGCGGTACTACCGCTGGTGCAGTACAAGCCAATACTAGCCCTGTTGCGTTAAAGCACCGGGCGGTAGTACTGCCGGAGCGGTACTACCGCACGTCCTTGCGGTACTACCGCAAGGCAGGGTTAGACTGGCTGAGGAGAAGCGCGGACTAAATAAAATACATCTGCAGCCACATCCGCAGATTTACGGTCGTTGCAAAAACCCGACACGGTACTACCGCTGGCTCGAAGCGGTACTACCGCGTAGGATGCGGAAGTAAAAAATTACTTCTGCGCCTACTACCGTACTAGTTACGACGCTGGGCCGGTCACACGGTACTACCGCACCTCTGAAGCGGTACTACTGTGTGTTCGTGCGGTACTACCGCATGCCAGGCAGTGGTAGTAGTAGGGTGCCACTGTTTTTGTACCGATAAGAAAAACAGCCGGAGCTCCAGAGAAGCAAAGTAAAGGTGGTGCGAATGAGTAGACGTGTATGTGTTGATTCCACCCAAACCTTTCCGAAGAGGACCCCCTCTTAATAGTATGGCTTTCCTATGACTCAATTCCACCGAAAAGAAACAAAAGGAAACACCATCTTCCATAGGTTCCGAGGGGCACTTAATCGTCTTGTGCCTAGGTGAGATATATCTGAAAAGCTCAGTGCACACGATTAGTCCGCAAATGCATTGTTATCAATCACCAAAACTACTTAGGGAGAAATATGCCCTTAAAATCTCCCCCTTTTGGTGGATTGATGACAATACGGGATTTGCACAAGGATATATAAGAAAGTAAGCAAACCTAGCAAAGTTATAGAATATAGGTAAGCTCCCCCTAGATGTGTGCATACAAGAGAAGGTGCTTTGGACTGCACAGCACACATACTAGGATCAATGCTCCCCCTATATTCTACAAACAATATACTCCTTGCAACAAAGAATAAGATTCTACACACATATGTAAGGAGGATAATGTGAGCAAATATAAAGGGCAGGTGAAGCAACCGCTCACAACCTAACAGATAGCATAGACATAGTAACGAGTTATTGAGAAGGGAGCATATGTCTCACACCATATGAAGGTCTCACACACACGACGCAAACACAAGCAAGCAGACAAAGTTCAACCAACGAAACGCAAATAAACACGGCACAAGACGCAAATCCTAACACTCTCTCCCCCTTTGGCATCGAGACACCACAAAGGGAAAGAGGACACCTAAGACAGGTGGTAGCTCAGGCGGAAGAACTCGGTCATCATGTGCTCCGTCAGACTCGTGCTGCTCCTCCTCAGAATCAGACCACGTGTAGCCCTGTTTGGCAATCCACTCAGCCTCAGGAGTGATGATCTCCTCTGACCCATTAGACGGTTCCTCACCAAAGATCTTCATTATCTTCTTGTCACGCTGGCGAGATTGCTTGTGAGTCACATGAGCCAAGTACTGCCCCTTTGCCTACATACAAAACAGTGCCTTCATCTTCCTCTTCAACTTCTTAGCCCACGAGGGCTCAAACGAGGGAGGAGCATATCCTCTAGAATTGTCCTCAGTTGCCTCCTCCTCCACTGGCTCCTCATCTTCATCCATCTGAGCTGCAGCAGCCTCTGCACGGGTAGTGGTGTTAGCCCAACGACTCTTGATGCGAAGTCGGATAGGCTCATGACGAATCCACTGCGGGGCCTCAAACTCCTCATCAGAGTAAAGCTTCTCCCAAGTCTTGGAGATAAGCAGAAACAGAAAAGGACCATAGATAGGCACTTTGCGAGAGAATATCGCAAAGCGGAGCTCACACCGCATGATATGGGAGATATCAAGTGGTTGAGTCTGAGCACTGCGGGCCTCCTCACACATCAGCAACATGTCCACGAGGTATGCATGTACCTTGTCCTTGTCCCCAACTCGAGGAAACAAGGTGTTGCGGAAGATCCTATGCATGATATCCAGAAAGGGGTTCATCACCCAAGTCTTCTTGCCACTAGCAAGCGTCTTCTCCACATAAAAGGCAGCAGCCGGTCCTTGTTGGCAGATTCTTCGTTGGCATGAGCCGAGCTCCAACAGGAGTGTGGAGCCCCTCGTCAGCAACCTGAAGCAGATCCATAAAGTCCTTCCATGTAGCAGTCAACTTATGACCATTTGTCATCCAAGTCAAGTTGCGTTCTACCTTGGGATGGAAGTGCACCGAAGCATAGAACTGTGCCACAATCTCTGGGTCAAAATCCATCTGAAATGTCATGATGTGCTCAGTGCCAAACTGCTCCACAAGATCTATAGCCTCAGCAAAGTAGGCCCGGTGCTCCTCCTTCTGCATGTGGGTCATGTCGATCCAATGTGCATCCACATACAGGTTGTGCTTGCTCTTGAGTACCTCTGTGTAGATACGATACTGCTGCTTGGTCCAGAACAGTTCATCTCCATGGAACTGAGCCCGGGGATCTGCATAGGGGTTGATCTTCCTCCCTGTGATGAACTCATGAGTTGGTATCTCCTACATGGTCATAGTTGGTTCCTTGTTCTTGGTGGTGGTGGTCTTGGTTCTGCGTTGGGGGGCATTGGAGCCCTCAGGAACATCACTTTGGGTGCGCAGACGCTTAGACCCGGTGTCACGACTGGGATTTGTGCGACGGACATTGGAACCGAAGCCACCACCTAAGACACAAACAAAAGAACACGAAAGAAAACAAAGAGAATCAATGCAAAAGCCACAAAAAGCACATGAAGCATGTAGAAAGGATAATATGTATGTGCTACGAAGTAGGTATGAACCAAGCGGTACTACTAGTCGGAGTTTGCGGAAGTAAATTTTTAGTGCCGCCTAGGGGGCGGTAGTACCGCACTGAAGTGGTGCGGTAGTACCGCACAAGACGCGGTACTAAAAAATTACTTCCGCTTTCATCACGGTAGTACCGCTCCATAGGGCGGTAGTACCGTTATGCATCAGAGCGGTAGTACCGCGGTCAGCCAGCGGTAGTACTGCTCGGGGTCAGATCCGAAAGCGGATCTGACAAAGAACGCGGAGAACGGGCGAATGGTACTACGGCTGATCATAGCAACTTAGTAGCAACATACTTACTAGCATTTCTACTCCACAACAACTCTCATATACCATAATCTTCCATGGATAAGGTCACAAACACCACAAAAACAACATGCATCTCCCCAAAACCTAGAAACAACAAACGGGCAAAAAGGAAGAGGGGATTTTGGGGAGAAACCTTCATCCATGGCAAGAGGTCGGGGAGGGGAACGATCCCTCCGGTCGGAATGCGAGGAGAGTGGCTGCGGACGGAGATCCGGCGAGGTCCTTCGGCGTCGTTCTTGAGAGAGAGAGAGAGAGAGAGAGAGAGAGAGAGAGAGAGAGAGAGAGAGAGAGAGAGAGAGGAGACGTGGGGGAGACGAGATGAATGGGTATGGGGGAGTTAGAACTCCCCCTGCCCGCTTATAACCCCCAGTCATCCGAATAAAAGCGGTAGTACCGCGGTCATCGCGGTAGTACCGCCCGGGCGGAAGTACCGCACGCTGGGCGGTAGTACCGCTCTTCCAGCGGCAGTAAAAAAATTACTGCCGTGCTGGTTGCGGTAGTACCGTGAAAGTTCACGGTAGTACCGCTCCCTCAAGAAAAAGCAGGAAACAACAAGAGGGCTTATGCAATGCAAAGACGGGCAAGAACGCACACAAACGACAAAAGGAAAGAGAAGCAACAAACAACTGAGACAACTCACGAGACACTCCTCCTTGAAGGAGGTCGGTGGCCGAAGCCACCTATGTTTGAGCTATTTGGTATGGCACCGCAAAGAACTTTCCTTGGGCCCATGAACAACACTCGTCTTGAAGCACTCATACCATTTAAAATGGCAAATAATAAAGACTTGATCGATTTATGCATAATGGGGGGAGGAAGAGCTCATTGAGAGAACAATACTCCCCCTATGTCCATGCCTACATCTAGGCAAGATAAATATGTTGAGTGGGAGGAGTGTGTGCAAGGTTTCAAGCCACATTGCTCAAATCTATGATATTTAGCTCATGCCTTAACTCGTGAAATCTTGCTTCATCCAATGGCTTCGTGAAGATATCTGCAAGTTTATCATGAGTGTTGACATAGTGAAGCTCGATCTCTCCTTGCCGAATATGATCCCGGATGAAGTGATACCGAATCTCAATATGCTTTGTCTTGAAATGTTGCACCGGGTTGAGAGAAATCTTGATGGCACTTTCATTGTCACACCAAAGAGGCACTTTGTCACAAGTGACACCGTAATCCTTTAAAGTTTGCCTCATCCATAGAAGTTGAGCCAAACAACTGCCAGCTGCCACATGCTCTGCTTCGGTGGATGAGAGAGACACACAACTTTGCTTTTTGGAAGACCAACTTACCAGAGAGCAACCAAGGAATTAGCACCCTCCGGAAGTGGACTTCCTATCCACTTTGTCTCCCGCCCAATCCGAATCAGAGAAACCTACAAGGTTGAAGTTTGCTCCTCTTGGGTACCATAAGCCAAAGTTTGGGGTATGAGCCAAATATCGAAAGATTCTCTTGACTACCACAAAGTGACTTTCCTTAGGAGAAGCTTGAAACCGTGCACAGATTCCCACACTCAACATAATATCCGGTCTAGATGCACAAAGGTAAAGCAAGGAACCAATCATAGAACAATATACCTTTTGATCCACCGCTTTACCATTGGGATCAATGTCAAGTTGGCACTTGGTTGGCATTGGAGTAGTAGCCAGCTTGACATCACTTAGATTAAACCTCTTGAGCATGTCTTGAGTGTACTTGGCTTGTTTGATGAAGATTCCTTCTCTTCTTTGCTTAATCTCAAACCCAAGGAAGTACTTCAACTCTCCCATCATGGACATCTCAAAATGTGTGGTCATGAGTGCGGCAAACTCATCATTGAAAGCTTTGTTAGGTGAACCAAAGATAATATCATCAACATATAGTTGGCAGACAAACAACTCCCCTTTGACCTTCTTAGTAAAAAGAGTGGGGTCGATTTTCCCAATTTCAAACCCACGATCTTGTAACAACTCGGTAAGATGCTCATACCACGCACGTGGGGCTTGTTTAAGGCCATAGAGTGCCTTATCGAGTTGATACACGTGATTGGGAAACTTAGGATCCTCAAACCCCGGGGTTTGTTTGACATAAACCAACTCATTAATAGGACCATTAAGAAATGCACTTTTCACATCCATTTGTTGCAACTTAAAGTTATGATGAGAAGCATAGGCAAGCAACAAACGGATAGATTCAAGGTGAGCAACGGGGGCAAAGGTTTCACCGTAGTCGATACCCTCGACTTGGCAGTAGCCTTGAGCCACCAAACGCGCCTTGTTGCGAATGAAAATGCCATGAGCATCCTGCTTGTTCTTAAACACTTGGTTCCAATGACATTATGGTTCTCCTTTGGCCTCGGCACCAGATGCCACACTTTGTTGCGCTCGAAGTTGTGGAGTTCTTCATGCATGGCATTAAGCCAATCAGGGTCTTCGAGCGCCTCATAGACCTTTTGAGGTTCAACACAAGAGACAAAAGCTTGATGAGCACAATAGTTTGCTAATTGTCTACGAGTGCTTACCCCCTTTGTGATGCTTCCAAGAATATTCTCCATGTGATGTTCTCTAGAAGCAAGCCTGGAGGCAATTTTTGTAGCACGACGCTCCAATTGCTCTTCAAGTGATAATTGAGGAGCACTGAGTTGATCATCTTGAGCGACGTCAAGAGCTTGATCTTGATCTTGAGCTTCCTCTTGATCTTGATATTTCTCAGAGGAGAGAACTTGGCCTTGTGCATCATTTGGTGGCTCACCACCATCTTGTGATTGATCTTGCACTTGGCCTTGTTCGTCCGATTGAGGGCCTTCACTTTGTTCTTCGGAAGCGTGTGGGTCTTGGGTTGATGATGGTTCCACTTGTGTGGAACATTGTCCTTCTCCTTCGGCCACAAGGGGTTCCTCAATGGGTAGGATATATCCAACACCCATTCTTCTTATGGCTTGAGGAGGAATTTCATCACCTACATCACAAGTACCACTTTGCTCCACTTGGGAGCCGTTATTCTCATCAAACTCTACGTTACACGTCTCCTCAATGAGTCCATTGGACTTGTTGAGTACACGGTAAGCATGAGAGTTTGTAGCATAACCAACAAATATGCCCTCATGAGCTCTAGACTCAAATTTAGACAAACGAGCACCTTTCTTGAGGATGAAACACTTACACCCGAACACCCGGAAGTACTTGAGATTGGGCTTGTTACCAGTAAGAATCTCATATGGAGTCTTGTTCAAACCTTTGCGGAGATAGAGCCGATTGGATGCATGACACGCGGTGTTGATGGCTTCGGCCCAAAAGTTGTATGGAGACTTGAATTCCGCCATCATGGTCCTTGACATGTCCATCAATGTCCGGTTCTTTCTCTGCGCTACACCATTTTGTTGAGGGGTATAAGGTGCGGCATATTTATGTTTGATCCCCTCATCACTAAGAAACTCATCCAAGGTGTAGTTCTTTAACTCGGTGCCATTGTCACTTCGGATCATCAAAATCTTTGCTTCATGTTGTCGTTGAGCTTCATTTGCAAAGTTGATGACGGTTTGTTGGGTCTCACTCTTCTTCTTGAAGAAGTATACCCATGTGTATCTTGAATAATCATCCACAATCACCAAGCAATACTTTCTGCCCCAAGACTATCAAAGGATGGAGGCCCAAAGAGATCCATGTGAAGGAGCTCTAATGGTCTTTTTGAGTAGATGATAGTCGTGGGAGGGTGAGCCGTCTCATGTAACTTTCCTTCAATAAAAGCACTGCAAGCACGATCTTTGGCAAAGCTAACATTTGTTAGTCCACGGACATGGTCCCCCTTGAGAAGACTTTGCAAAGATCTCATATTGACATGGGCTAACCGGCGATGCCAAAGCCATACCACATCAACTTTAGCCATTAGGCATGTCGTGGTCTTAGTGGGTTGCTCCGAGAAATTAACCACATAGAGACCGTTCTCGACATGTCCAACATAGGCTACTTTAAGAGTCTTGCTCCACAAGAGGGTCACGGTATCAATATCAAAGAATGTAGCAAAGCCCATGAATGCAAGTTGACGAACAGAAAGTAAGTTTTATGCAAGGGACTCAACAAGCAAGACTTTCTCGATCGTGAGATCATGAGAAACAACAACCTTGCCAAGCCCCAATACCTTAGAAGATGAAGCATCACCCCATTCGACGTTGGTGGCCATGGATGAACCTTGATGCACGTCCACCACCAAGTCTTTGCTTCCGGTCATATGATTTGTGGCTCCACTATCGAGCAACCATGATCCCCCACCGGAAGCAAACTCCTACATGAGATTAATGCTTGGATTTAGGTACCCATTTGGTAATGGGTCCTTTGAGGTTAGTAACAAGGGTCTTAGGAACCCAAATAGACCATTCAATGTACTCATAAGAAGAACCAACAAATTTAGCAAAGACATGACCATCACTAGCACGACATAAAACATATGAAGGATTAAAGTCGCCGGCTATGTTTGATGGTATGGTGGGGGTTTTCTTGACTCCACCACTTTTCACATTGTTCTTCTTAGAAGCACCCTCTACCTCTTTCACAAAGGTTTGTTTGAGAGGAGGAGGTTGCTTGGTCTTGTCGTTCTTCTTCTTCTTGGGCTTGGGAGCAAACCCAATTCCTTCCTTTGCCATAACCTCCTTTTGATTGCTCAAAAGATCGATGAGGTTATTCTCACCTTGTATACATGTCACAAGGCCTTTCTCAAGTTACTTCTTCAACTTGGCATTCTCTTCAACAAGATGCACATGCTCGCAACATGGGTTAGTAGCATTTGCATTATCAATCAACACCATGTGAGGAAAGATAGCTTTCTCCTTGGTTAGCGAAACTTGGAGTTGATCATGAGACTCTTTGAGAGAAGCATGTACACCTTTCAAGGCCTTGTGAGCCTTGTCAAGTGTAACAAACTCCTCCTTGAGTCTATCATGGTAAACCCCAAGTTTTGCCTTCTCGGAATTAATCATACGAGAGACAACTAAAGCATGATCGAGTTCTTTCTTTAATTTAGCATGATCATCGTTGTGTGACTCCTCAAGAGCCAAATGAAGACCACGCTCTTCCTGTGGAGCATTAGAGAGATCTGGTATCTCATCGGCATAGTCTCGACTATGTCCTTCCATTTTAGCAATGGTCTCCTCATGAGCCTCGATCATGTCATTGGCCTCATCGAGTTGTTCCAAGAGAGCAACAAAATGCTTCTTGGGTTTGCCCTTGAGTTTGCTCATAAACAACTCAAATTCATTCTCTTCCTCCTCTGCTCCCTCACTCTCATCAATACAATCCGTCAATGAAGGATTAGAGATGATGGTAGTGTTGATGTTTGGAGTTACCTTGTTGGTGGCCTTAGCCATGAGACACTTGCCGGTGATGTTCTCATTTGGTGAGTCGAAGAGAGATGAGCGTGGAGTAGTAGCAATAGCAATTGTGGCCATGGTGACCATCTCATCATCTTCATCATTATCATCATCCTCAACATATTCTTCTTGGGCCACCAACCCTTTAGGAGGGGTCTTCTTGTTGAGGTTGTTCTTGTTGGGATAAGACTTGGCCTTGTCCTTCTGGATAAGCTTGCCTCCAAAGTCTTCTCTTTTCTCATATGGGCAATCTACAACAAAGTGGCTCACATTCCCACAGTTGAAGCACGTCCTCACTCGTTGCATGCCCTTGTTGCCACTTGAGTTGTTCTTGTTGAAGTTGGGCCTTGAGTTCTTCTTGTTGCCCCAAAATTACTGTGATGCAAGAGCCATGTGCTCATGATAGGCATATTGGTGTCCTCGGGGCAACACTCATCGTCATCCTCCTCCTCCTATTCTTCCACACAAGCCTTGGCCTTCAAGGCAAGGTTAGGCTTCTTTGATCATTGAGCTCTTAAAACCGCATTGTCGGCGGTCTTGTCCAAGATCGTCATGGTAACGAACTCATCCAACACTTCACTTGATGACAAAGTGTGGAAGTCCGGTCTTTGGCGAATGACGGAAGACATGGCCTTGTGGTAAGGCATCATGGCCTTGAGAAACTTGCGCTTGATCCAATTGTCATATGTGTCCTTGCTCCCATGATCTCGAAGTGAAACCGCAAGAGTGGTTAATCTCCGATAAAGTTCACGGGGATCTTCATCTTCGATCATAGCAAACTCATCGGCTTCATCTTGCACAACTTCATAGTTAGAGCGTTGAATGCTTGTGCTTCCCTTGTACATGGAACCAACATGCTCCCATGCTTCCTTGGCCATGGTGAAGGGTCGAAGATGTGCAATGTCTTCGGGAGGGATAGCATCTTGAAGTATGCAAAGAATGGACTCGTTGAATTGATGATCCGCAGCTTCTCTCGGGGTTAAGTTGTCGGGAATTTTTCACAAACTTAGGAGGAGGTCCAACGGAATTTAAATGCAGAGTAGGAACGGGTCCTCCATAGTGGGTAGGAGGAGTGGAGTGGGCAAAGATCCCACTCCCATTCTTAGTAACTGGGGCTTGCTCACTACTAGCTTCTCCCTTGTCGGGAGTAGCCTCCGACACGTTGGTAGTGGGACGAACCACTTCCAACTGTGTGGTGGATAATTTAAGTCCCTCAAGCAATTCCTTAAACATGCCTTTGACCTCGGTCGCTAGTGATTCTTTCAATGTGACCATTGCCACATTGAACTCCTCACGAGAGACCGAGGCTCCCCCATCGGACGTAGGCAAGGACGGAGTTCCACCGGAGTGTCCCTCCATCTCGACTACGTTGTCACCCATACTCTTTGGACAGTAAAGTCCTTAAAAAGAGACGAGGCTCTGATACCAATTGAAAGGATCGGTATGGTTGACTAGAGGGTGGGTGAATAGGCAACTAACAATTTTTAGCTTTTCTTAACCAATTTAAATTAAGCAACAAAGTAAGTTGTCTAGATATGCAACTAGGATGACAACTTATAGGAAGCAAAGATAACAACCTCACAAGCAAGCTACCTAAGGTAAACAAGGAAAGCTTGCACAAGTAAAGGAAAGAAATAACCACAAGTGGAGCCGGTTAAGGCGAGGATGTTTTACCGAAGTTCCTTCCCTTTGAGAGGAAGTACGTCTCCGTTGGAGCGGTGTGGAGGCACAATGCTCCCCAAGAAGCCACTAGGGCCACCGTATTCTCCTCACGCCCTCACACAATGCAAGGTGCCGTGATTCCACTAGTGGTGCCCTTGAAGGCGGCAACCGAACCTTTACAAACAAGGTTGGGGCTATCTCCACAACCGAATTGGAGGCTCCCAACGACACCACGAAGCTTCACCATAATGGAATATGGCTCCGATGTGACCTCAACCGTCTAGGGTGCTCACACACCCAAGAGTACTAAGATCCGCAAGGGATTAGTGGGGGAATCAAATATCTCTTGGTGGAAGTGTAGATCGATGCCTTCTCAAGCAATCCTGAGGAAATCAACAAGTTTGATTGGCTAGGGAGAGAGATCGGGCGAAAATGGAGCTTTGGGCAACAATGGAGCTTTGGGGAGGAAGAGGTGAGTCTTCTTGGAGAAGAAGACTCCCTATATATAGTGGGAGAACATATCCAACCGTTATCCCACAAATCTGCCCGCAGAGCGCGGTACTACCGCACATAAGTTGCGGTACTACCGCTCGGCCCAGCGGTACTACCGCTCTGGTTGCGGTACTACCGCTGGTGCAGTACAAGCTAGTACTAGCCCTGTTGCGTTAAAGCACCGGGCGGTAGTACTGCCGAAGCGGTACTGCCGAAGCGGTACTACCGCACGTCCTTGTGGTACTACCGCAAGGCAGGGTTAGACTTGCTGAGGAGAAGCGCGGACTAAATAAAATACATCCGCAGCTACATCCGCAGATTTACGGTCGTTGCAAAAACCCGAACCGGTACTACCGCTGGCTCGAAGCGGTACTACCGCGTAGGACATGGAAGTAAATAATTACTTCTGCGCCTACTACCGTACTAGTTACGACGCTGGGCCGGTCACACGGTACTACCGTGTCCATGGTACGGTACTACCGTGTAGTGCGGTACTACCGCACCTCTGAAGCGGTACTACCGTGTGTCCGTGCGGTACTACCGCATACTATGAGCGGTACTACCGCATGCCAGGCAGTGGTAGTAGTAGGGTGCCACTGTTTTTGTACCAACAAGAAAAACAGCCGGAGCTCCAGAGAAGCAAAGGAAAGGTGGTGCGAATGAGTAGACGTGTACGTGTTGATTCCACCCAAACCTTTCCGAAGCGGACCCCCTCTTAATAGTACGGCTTTCCTATGACTCAATTCCACCGAAAAGAAACAAAAGGAAACACCGTCTTCCATAGGTTCCGAGGGGCACTTAATCGTCTTGTGCCTAGGTGAGATATATCTGAAAAGTTCAGTGCACACGATTAGTCCGCAAATGCATTGTCATCAATCACCAAAACTACTTTGGGAGAAATATGCCCTCACACCTTGATCCAGCAAGGAGAGAGAGAGAGGTTGGGTGTAATGCCCAGGATGGGATTATACCTCCTACATGTCGAGGCGCGACTTAAAGGTATAAGTCCATTCTAGAATGATCTCAAGTTTGGTATCTTTGCACGACTCATGTAAAAATAGGGATGAAATTGCAAAAGGATAGTTGGCTTACACTCGCCACGTCACACAATACATTACATAAGCAAATCATCATCCAAATAACATCACAACCCGTCTACGGGCAAAGATCCAAATGAAAGATACCAAATACATAAAGCCACAGGTCCGAATCGCCCCTAGTAGAAACCACTACTGATCATCGGGATAGTGCACATAGTATCGACTACGCTCTTCATCGTACTCCCAGTACAGCTCTGTGCCGTCACCTGAGTAGTTCACCATGGTACCTGCATCTGGTGTGGTGTAGAATCTGTCAGCCACGGAGGACTCAGCAATCCTGTTCCCGGGTAGCACATCTATCTAAGCCTTGGGTGAGGAACAAGGCTGAAGAAAGATAAAAGGTTGCAGTTGCACTAGCACTAGCTTATGTGTTTAGAGCGAGAAGAGAAGTGCCACGAGCGTCAAAGTGATCACGAAGTGATCCTATCTAAACACGTCAATCGTAACCCCACCGTGTTCACTTCCCGAACCCCTTTCGGAAAATGACCGTCACGGTTACTCACACTGGTAGTGTGTTCTGAACATGGTGTCAAGTTTTCTACAACCGGATATTAACAAATTCCCATCTGCCACATAACCGTGGGCATGGCTTTCGAAAGTTCAAAACCGTGGAGGGGTGTCCCAACTTAGCCCATTACAAGCTCACGATCCGCGGAGTCGCAACTCCAAGGTGGGAAGGCCCGAGTATTCTCGGAATCCCGTGCTCAAGATACTCCGACTAAGGTAAGACTAATCCAGCAAATCCTCCCGGTGTGCCGACACCCTGATAGTAGCCGCGCATATCTCGTCTCAGGCCACGACCGGATGGGCGATGCTACAGGTTTTTACCAGCCCTCGGGTTCCCCCAAGGTGGCCCTGCAGGACCCCCAGTTTGGACCAACACTCATGTGGAGCACTAGCCCGGGTTGTTGATTAAGAAGAGGGTTTATAACTCCCTATGCAAGTTTTAGTTGTTTAGGCAAATAGTACCAATGTTGGGACTTGCTGGAAAAGACTTAGCGCTAAGCGGTTTATCGAGGGGGTCCCATAACCCCAACCGTGTGAGGAACGCATAATCAAGGAACATAACACCGGTTTATACGGTTCCTAGGGCGGCATGAGTGGAACAAATCACCGAGCAAGAGGCTCAGCCTTCCACCCATTACCAATATATAGATGATTTTTAGTTTAAGAGTTTATATAGTGTGATATCCCAACAAACTTCAACATGAAGCAAGAATCTTCAAATCTTCTCCTGCAACTAGCAATGCTATAAGATGGGCTGAGCGAAGCCTACGTAGCCAAACAAAGGTTTGCTAGGTTGGGTGGTTAGACAGATTCATGGTTACAATAGGAGGCTGACAAACAAACATGGGCATCGAGGCAATAAGCTAAAGAGCGAGACTTCTAGCAATAGGCAAAGATAGTAATGATATTCGGGTCAGGTCATCTTGCCTGTCGAGTCGTTGATGGGATCGTAAGATGGCTCCTCGTTCTCAACCTCGGTAGTAACCTCGTTCTCGTACTCGGTCTCGGCTTCTGGCTCTACTCAACACAAGAACACAACGAGGCACGAAATCAAACAAGGTGCAATGCGCAATCAACATGATGCAAGTCTGATGCACTTATGATGCATGACAAGTCTATATATGATGCAATACAAGGCAAGGTAGGAAGCACAGAGAAACAACACAAGAACATGACAATGTGCTCAAGCAAGTATGATGCAAGACAAGTCTATATATGATGCAAAACATGGCAAGGCAGGAAGCACAGAGAAACAACACAAGAACAACAAGTTTAAATGAGGCCGGAATCCACATATAGGGAATCCGGTAAGTCCTCATATGCATAAGTTGAAAATGGTCCAGGTCTGAACAAACCTTAAGTTAAAGTTGTTAAACAGCAAGTTAACATGCACCATGATGATCTCACGAAGTTCTAGTCAAGTTTCATATAAAGTTTGTTTAAAACGGAGCTACGATCTAGAAGATATGAGCAAAACAAGTTAAGCATGGCAACGGTGCAAGATGCGCCCAAACATCAAGCAAACATACTCCAAACATGTAAACAAGATGATATTATGATTCTACATGCAAAATCACACAAGTTTCATGTAGGGCACGCTCAAAACGGAGCAACGGATCAATACATACACTCGAAACAAGAAACAATGCAAAGCTGAGATTAACAGACACATAGCAACTTTGGAGCAAGAAATATATACTCTAGAGCACTCAAACATGGTGACAAGAAGCATGGGCATGAAGTAGACATATCCTACAGCAAACAACTCCATTGGAGCAACTCCATAGGAGGCATGGATCAATAGCAACAAGCTACAACATTTTGATCATGACGTTAAAAACATGACAGTAATATTTTATAGCAACTTGGGAGCAAAATTAAATAAGCTACAGCAAGCCATATGAGCAAGTGAGAGCATGGATGGATAGACAACAACATATACAACAAGGAACGATCAATGGCCACCCCAAAACTAACATGGATTTTCCTAGGGCATCAAGCAAACATAGCATCAGGATATGACAGATTCCAGACTTAGTGAAATTTCACTAAGTGTTAAAACAGTTAAGTTGGCATGGCATGTTTGCAAGCATTTTTGAGTCACATCAAGGCATATCATGGAAAATGGTTTGCACCACAGCAAAGACCACATGATGGAGATTCTAAAACATATTGGCATGTGACAAGGGGACAAACACATCAATAGCAACAAGCTCTTCAAATCAGCATCTCATAACATGTTACAAAACTTAACAGCCACATGCACTTTTGCAACAAAGATTAAGATGGCAATATGAACCCTAACATGCATGCTACAGCAACCATCATGTAGAGCATCTCATGATGAACATTTGGACATCTCATTTGCTTCATTTGGATAAACATGCACCAAGTTATCACATCTCAAACATGGCATGAAAATAACAAGTAGCAGCAGTTTATATCAAGTAGCACTCTTGTCACGAAGATTAAGACATCTAGATGGACTCAAACAAGCATGACACAATGGAAGAAAACATAGTACACATCACCACGATCATTTTGACATATAATATGCATCATTTGGATAAGCACACAATTAGTTACAGGTGGTCAAACATGCAACAAAAAAACACATGCCAGGGACTAATCTGTAAATATGCAATTAAACGAGAAAAAGGAAAAAAACGCCGGCGGGAAAAAACACATGGGCCAGATCTGGGCACTGGGCATCACCTCACGGGCTCGGCCCGAGGCGGCGGCTGGGCCGGTTGGAGAAGGGAGAGGCCGCGAGGCGGCGGCTTGGCCCAGGAGGCCGGCCCGCGCTGAGGCAGCCTCGAACTGGCGCCCGTCGCCCTCCCGATGGAGGATGCAGCGGCGGCGGCGGCGCTTGGCTCCGGCGAGCCTTGGCGGCGAGCTCCGACCGATAGGATGGCGGGGAAGGACGGGGATGCTTAGATCCGGAGGAGGGGACCCAGATCCGGCAACGGGGGCTGGTCCGGCGGCGGTGGCGCGTCGATCTGGCAGCAGGCAGCGGGGAACGCGGCGGCCGGCGGCGGGGAACGCGGGGTGGCGGCGAGCGGGAGCCGGAAGGAGGTGCAACGCGGCGGCGCTGAGCGGAGGAGGCTCGGCCTCCTCGAGCCGGACGAGACGAAGGGCACGGGCCCGGTGCGGCCTGGGAGCGGGCCCATCGTGGGCTGAGCGGGCTGCGGCGGGGCGGTGATGTGGGCGCGGGCGGCGCCCAGTAAGGGTCTGCCACGTGGCGGCGGGGCGCGAGTTGGACACGTCCGGCCGGCGGGGAAGTGTCCGGCGGCTGCGGGGAGGAGAGAGCTAGGGTTTGGACGAAAAATGGACATGGGGGGATATTTTTATAGGCACAAGGCGCTAGAAGACTCCAAATGGGGAGCGGTTTTCGGCCACGCCATCACAAATCGACGACCGAGATGATGGGAAGGGTTGTGCTGGGTTAGTGGGTTGTTGTGGAGGGGGTCTTGGGCCTCAAAGAAGAGGTTCTTTTAGCCCACTAGGTTAACCGTTGGAGTACCAAACGAACTCCAAACGCGACGAAACTTGACAGGCGGCCTACACGTACCAAAACAACATCGCACGACAAGTCTCATGTCATTCCGGAAACGTTACACGGCCACACATGAAAGAAGGACTCGGGGATGCCACGGGCACGTGTGTGAGCGTCGGAACTCGAAACGGACAACGAGAAGAGACGAGTGGGACCGGATGCAAGTGACAACACAAATGCAATGCAATGCACATGACAACATGACATGGATGAAATGCACACACGCACACGACAAAACGAAGAAACCCGAAATGAAAGAAGAGCCCGGAAAGGAATTGATGAAGCCAAAGTTTATATACTGCCATATTGGGAAAGTGTTACATCTGGGGCATTACATTGGGGAAGACTCTGTCCGACAGCAGCACGACGGCATGGTGGTGGTGGAGGAGCATGGTTCTCCAGCAGGGCTTCGCCAAGCGCTACGAGAGACGAGGAGGAGTTGGGAGGGGGAGGGCTGCGCCAGACAAGGGGTGCGGCTGCCCTCCTACCTCCCCACTATATATAGGGGCAAGGGAGAGGGGGGCCGCCCCCTTAGATACAATCTATGGGGGGCAGGGAGGGGGTGCCCCCTTTAGGGTTTCCCCCAACCCTAGGCGCATGGGCCCTAGGGGGGAGGCGCCCAGCCCACTTAGGGTCTTGTTCCCCTCCACATACAGCCAATAGGGCCCTCCGGGGCAGGTGGACCCCCGGAACCCCTTCGGTGGCCCTGGTAGAATACCGGCATACCCCCGAACACTTCCGATTACTGTATGATGACTTCCCATATATAAATCTTCACCTCCGGACCATTACGGAACTCCTCGTGATGTCCGGGATCTCATCCGAGACTCCAAACAACATTCGGTAACCACGTACATACATTCCCTATAACCCTAGCATCATCGAACCTTAAGTGTGTAGACCCTACGGGTTCGGGAACCATGCAGACATGACCGAGGCATCTCTCAACCAAATAACCAACAGCGGGATTTGGATACCCATGTTGGCTCCCACATGTTCCACGATGATCTTATCGGATGAACCACGATGTCAAGGATTCAATCAATCCCGTATACAATTCCCTTTGCCTACCGGTATGATACTTGCCTGAGATTCGATAGTCGGTATCCCTATACCTTGTTCAATCTCATTGCCGGCAAGTCTCTTTACTCGTTCCGAACACATCATCCCGTGACCAACTCCTTAGTCACATTGAGCTCATTACGATGATGTCTTGACGAGTGGGCCCGGAGATACCTCTCCGTCATACGGAGTGACAAATCCCAGTCTCGATTCGTGCCAACCCAACAGATTCTTTTAGGGATACCCATAGTGTACCTTTATGGCCACCCAGTTACGTTGTGACGTTTGGCACACCCAAAGCATTCCTACTGTATCGGGGAGTTGCACAATCTCATGGTCTAAGGAAATGACACTTGACATTGGAAAAGCTTTAGCAGATGAACTACACGATCTTGTGCTATGCTTAGGATTGGGTCTTGTCCATCACATCATTCTCCTAATGATGTGATCCCATTATCAACGACATCCAATGTCTATGGTCATGAAACCGTGACCATCTATTGATCAACGAGCTAGCCAACTAGAGGCTCACTAGGGACATATTATGGTCTATGTATTCACACATGTATTACGGTTTCAGGTTAACACAATTATAGCATGAACAATAGACAATTATCATGAACAAGGAAATATAATAATAACCATTTTATAATTGCCTCTAGGGCATATTTCCAACAGTAATAGCCTCACGTCTCGACGCTCTAGAGCTTAATTGAATGGAGTGTATAGTTTACAAGAGATTGCGAACCCTTGTTATGGAGTTGGGGCGGCTTATATAGAGTACGCCTGGCCCCTGATGGATGCCCACATAACTAAGGGTTAAAAGGAGGTTTTAAGGGCTACAGTTACTGGTAACGCTAGTATTGAATGCCCTTGAAGGTGGTGGACACACGTCCTGACCGTTACGATCCTAGGGAGGCTCGTGGTCTTCTTTGTCCGACTGGACTCAGCTACTCCGAGTGGTCGATGTCTTCCGAGTGAGACTCGGGTTGCGGTAGTTACAATCGGTAACCTGGCCCTGGGGCCTAGTTTGTAATGCATGGTGTCCTTAGGTAGAGTATGTAGGTCAGGCATGTGACCCTATCCCTAGTATGTGTCCTCGTCATAGAGCTCCCCTTGGATTACAATATATGCTTTGGACCGACAAACTATGTGTGGGGCTCATTTTTGTCCGTCGATAGTTCCTAATTGATGGGGTATGCGAGCAATGACTCGGGTCATGGTGGGATGACCGCGAGGGCTTCGTTTGTGGTGTTTCAGTCCCGACTTGCTGGTTATGTGTTGCGGCTTCTAGAATGGCGGAAGACGGGGCTTCCTCTGGTTCACTTGGATCTTGATAGATGGCTTGTGTGGGAGCACCAGAAATCTGTCTGTTGTGATGGGTTCTCGAGCCGTGACCGTGTGGGCCATGGCATCTGCAACCATGTTATCTAAGTGCCTGACTTGATGTAGCATGATGTCGTATAATTTTCCTTCCAACTGGAGGATCGTTGAACAGTAAGCTGCCATCTTTGGACCTTTCTTATCGAAGGTCTTCATTACTTGCATTATGCCACATTGTTTGGAGTCGGTGATGAGGTCACCTAACATAGGTAAGGTCATGAACCTAACATCTAAGGCTCATCTAGGGTCCCACACCATCATGGATAGGTCTGTGGACCATATATGCATTGGGATGCATGTAACCAAACTTACACTCGGATACATCGACAACACTCGAAATATTACCCGCCAAGCGGCCCGGCCACCATCACTCCAGGTTTGTTGCCTGGGGTCATCCATGGCGAGTGTCGGTGACGCCCACTTCCTTTTTTGTGTTTCCCTTCTGCTTTTTGTTGGATGCAATTTTTTTTGATAAAAAATGATTCGGTCGTTTCCGCATCGTGTGACTATTATCAGCTAATCCTACGCACGCGGTGTGATCTGTCGAAATTTAGGCCAGTCCGCCGGCGCCTATCACTCACCTTTACCTTTGATTAATCTCCCCAACCCCCGCTCCCCCCTGCTCGTTCCCCCGCCGGCGGCCACTCCGGCCCCGGCGTCCACCTCTCCCCGCTGGTGGCCACCCCGGCCCCGGCGTCCACCGCCTCCTCAGGAGGCCTCCGGGGCAGCTGCGCTCTCCTTGCCCAGGTGCCCCTCGCAGATCCGCACGCGCTGGCCATGGCGGACGGCCCTGCTAGTCCGGCATCGGTGTCCTCTCGGCTCCAGCCCATCGTCTCTGGACTTGGCCTCTCGGCCTCGTCGGGTTCTGCGGGCGGCTCGACCGGCGCGGGTGGTGTGCCAGCTGGCGCCAATCCGGAGAGGGCGGCGGAAGCTGCGACTTCTTGGCGCAAGCCCGGGCCTTCGCGCAAGGCTCTTTGGCGCAAGAGAAAGGCGCTCCGCAAGATGACGGCGGCGGGAGGTTCTCGGCCGCGTTCGCCTGCCTCGTCGCCGGAGAGAAGGGAGTGTTGGGGAACGTAGCAGAATTCAAAAAAATTCTACGCTTCACCAAGATCAATCTAAGGAGATCATCTAGCAACGAGCATAAAGGAGTGCATCTACATACCCTTTGTAGATCGCGTGCGGAAGAGTTCGAAGGAACGTGGATGATGGAGTCGTACTCGTCGTGATCCTCGTCACCGATGATCCCAGCGCCGAACGAACGGCACCTCCGCGTTCAACACACATACGGTACAACGACGTCTCCTCCTTCTTGATCCAGCAAGGTGGGAGGAGAGGTTGACGGAGATCCAGCAGCACGACGGCGTGGTGGTGGATGCAACGGGAAAAGCTGCAGGGCTTCGCCGAGACCCTGCGGGAGGAGTTGGAGGTGTAACGGGGGGGAGAGGCGCCAGGGGCTGAGGTGCGGCTGCCCTCTCTCCCCCCCCCCCCACTATATATAGGGGGCCAGTGGGGCGCCGGCCCTAGGAGATCCAATCTCCTAGGGGGGCGGCGGCCAGGGGGGGTTTCTTGCCCCCCAAGCCAAAGGGGGCGCTCCCACCCCTAGGGTTTTAACACTAGGCGCATGGGGGGGAGCCCATGAGGGGTGCGCCAGCCCACTAGGGGCTGGTCCCCCTCCCCCTTCGGCCCACGGGGCCCTCCGGGATGGGTGGCCCCACTCGGTGGACCCCCGGGACCCTTCCGGTGGTCCCGGTACACTACCGGTGACCCCCGGAACGCTCCCGGTGGCCGAAACTGGACTTCCTATATGTAATTCTTTACCTCCGGACCATTCCAGAACTCCTCGTGACGTCCGGGACTCCGAACAACATTCGGATTTCCGTGTGCATATATCTCTACAACCCTAGCATCACCGAACCTTAAGTGTGTAGACCCTGCGGGTTCGGGAGACACGCAGACATGACCGAGACGACTCTCCGGTCAATAACCAACAGCTGGATCTGGATACCCATGTTGGTTCCCACATGTTCCTCGATGATCTCATTGGATGAACCACTGTGTCAAGGATTCACTTAATCCCGTATGTAATTCCCTTTGTCTATCGGTACGGTACTTGCCCGAGATTCGATCGTCGGTATGCCCGATACCTTGTTCAATCTCGTTATGGCAAGTCTCTTTACTCGTTCCGTAATCCATCATCCTGTGACTAACTCCTTAATCACATTGAGCTCATTATGATGATGTCTTACCGAGTGGGCCCAGAGATACCTCTCCGTCATACGGAGTGACAAATCCCAGTCTCGGTTCGTACCAACCCAACAAACACTTTCGGAGATACCCGTTGCGTACCTTTATAGTCACCCAGTTACGTTGTGACGTTTGGTACACCCAAAGTATTCCGACGGTATCCGGGAGTTGCACAACCTCATGGTCTAAGGAACAGATACTTGACACTGGAAAAGCTTAAGCATTACGAACTACACTATCTCGTGCTAGGCTTAGGTTTGGGTCTTGTCCATCACATCATTCTCCTAATGATGTGATCCTGTTATCAATGACATCCAATGTCCATGGTCTGGAAACCGTGACCATCTATTGATCAACAAGCTAGTAACTAGAGGCTTACTAGGGACACGTTTGTGGTCTATGTATTCACACATGTATCGCTGTTTTCGTACAATACAATTCAAGCATGAATAACAGACAATTATCATGAACAAGGAAATATAATAATAATCCTTTTATTATTGCCTCTAGGGCATATTTCCAACAGTCTCCCACTTGCACTAGAGTCAATAATCTAGTTACATTGTGATGAATCGAACACCCATAGAGTTCTGGTGTTGATCATGTTTGCCCGTGGAAGAGGTTTAGTCAACGGATCTGCGACATTCAGATTCGTATGCACTTTACAAATATCTATGTCTCCATCTTGAACATAATTCCGGATGGAGTTGAAACGGTGCTTGATGTGCTTGGTCCTCTTGTGAAACCTGGGCTCCTTGGCAATGGCAATAGCTCCAGTGTTGTCACAGAAGAGACTCATCGGGCTTGACGCGCTTGGAATGACTCCTAGGTCGGTGATGAACTCCTTCATCCAGACTCCTTCTTGGGCTGCTTCGCAAGCAGCTATGTACTCCGCTTCACATGTAGAATGCGCCACGACGCTCTGCTTGCAACTGCACCAGCTGACTGCTCCTCCATTCAAAATATACACGTATCCGGTTTGTGACTTGGAGTCATCCCGATCTGTGTCGAAGCTAGCATCGATGTAACCCTTTACGACGAGCTCTTCATCACCTCCATAAACGAGAAACATATCCTTAGTCCTTTTCAGGTACTTCAGGATGTTCTTGACCGTTGTTCAGTGTTCCATACCGGGATCACTTTGGTACCTCCCTACCAAACTTATGGCAAGGTTCACATCAGGTCTGGTACACAGCATGGCATACATAATAGAACCTATGGATGAGGCATAGGGGATGACACTCATCTTTTCTCTATCTTCTGCCGTGGTCGGGGACTGAGCCGTGCTCAATCTCATACCTTGTAAAACAGGCAAGAACCCTTTCTTGGACTAATCCATATTGAACTTCTTCAATATCTTTTCAAGGTATGTGCTTTGTGAAAGACCAATGAGGCGTCTCGATCTATCTCTATAGATCTTGATGCCTAATATATAAGCAACTTCTCCAAGGTCCTTCATTGAAAAACTCTTATTCAAGTAGGCCTTTATGTTTTCCAAGAATTCTATATCATTTCCCATCAGCAGTATGTCATCCACATATAATATGAGAAATGCTACAGAGCTCCCACTCACTTTCTTGTAAATACAGGCTTCTCCCCAAGTCTGTATAAAGCCAAACACTTTGATCACATCATTAAAGCGAATATTCCAACTCCGAGATGCTTGCACCAGCCCGTAGATCGAGCGCTGGAGCTTGCATACTTTGTTAGCATTCTCTGGATCGACAAAACCTTCCGGCTGCATCATATACAGTTTTTCCTTGAGGAAGCCATTAAGGAATGCTGTTTTGACGTCCATTTGCCATATCTCATAATCATAGAATGCGGCAATTGCTAACATGATTCGGACGGACTTTAGCATCGCTATGGGAGAGAAAGTCTCGTCGTAGTCAATCCCTTGAACTTGTCGATAACCCTTAGCGACAAGCTGAGCCTTATAGATGGTCACATTACCATCCGCGTCTGTCTTCTTCTTAAATATCCATTTATTTTCTATGGCATGCCTATCATCGGGTAAGTCCACCAAAGTCCATACTTTGTTTTCATACATGGATTCTATCTCGGATTTCATGGCTCCAAGCCATTTATTGGAATCCGGGCCCGCCATCGCTTCTTCATAGTTCGAAGGTTCACCGTTGTCCAACAACATGATTTCCAGGACAGGGTTGCCGTACCACTCTGGCGCGGAACGTGTCCTTGTGGACCTTCGAAGTTCAGTAGTAACTTGATCTGTATCTTCATGATCATCATCATTAACTTCCTCCCTTGTCGGTGCAGGCACCTCGGGAACAACTTCCCGCGCTGCGCTACTTTCCGGTTCAGGAAGGGTGACTGTCACCTCATCAAGTTCTACTTTCCTCCCACTTACTTCTTTCGAGAGAAACTTTTTCTCCGGAAAGGATCCATTCTTGGCAACAAAAATCTTGCCTTCAGATCTTAGGTAGAAGGTGTACCCAATTGTTTCCTTTGGGTATCCTATGAAGACGCATTTTTCCGATTTGGGTTCGAGCTTTTCAGGTTGAAGTTTCTTGACATAAACATCGCAACCCCAAACTTTCAGAAACGACGGCTTAGGTTTCTTGCCAAACCAAAGTTCATACGGTGTCGTCTCGGCGGATTTTGACGGAGCCCTATTTAAAGTGAATGCGGCAGTCTCTAAAGCAAATCCCCAAAAAGATAGCGGTAAGTCGGTGAGAGACATCATAGATCGCACCATGTCCAACAAAGTACGATTTCGACGTTCGGACACACCATTACGCTGAGGTGTTCCTGGCGGTGTCAATTGTGAAACAATTCCACAGTTCCTTAGGTACGTGCCAAATTCATGACTCAAATATTCTCCCCCACGATCTGATCGTAAGAACTTTATTTTTCTGTCACGTTGATTCTCAACCTCATTCTGAAATTCCTTGAACTTTTCAAAGGTCTCAGACTTGTGCTTCATTAAATAGACATACCCATATCTACTCAAGTCATTTGTGAGGGTGAGAACATAACGATAGCCTCCGCGAGCTTCAACACTCATTGGACCGCACACATCGGTATGTATGATTTCCAATAAGTTGGTTGCTCGCTCCATTGTTCCGAAGAACGAAGTCTTGGTCATCTTGCCCAAAAGGCATGGTTCGCACGTGTCAAATGATTCATAATCAAGAGACTCTAGAAGCCCATCTGCATGGAGCTTCTTCATACGCTTGACACCAATATGACCAAGGCGGCAATGCCACAAGTATGTGGGACTATCATTATCAACTTTACATCTTTTGGCATCCACACTATGAATATGCGTATCATCACGTTCGAGATTCATCAAAAATAAACCATTGACCAGCGGGGCATGACCATAAAACATATCTCTCATATAAATAGAACAACCATTATTCTCGGATTTAAATGAGTAGCCATCTCGCATCAAACGAGATCCAGATACAATGTTTATGCTCAAAGCTGGTAGTAAATAACAATTATTAAGGTTTAAAACTAATCCCGAGGGTAGATGTAGAGGCAGCGTGCCGACGGCGATCACATCGACCTTGGAACCATTCCCGACGCGCATCGTCACCTCATCCTTCGCCAGTCTCCGCTTATTCCGCAGCTCCTGCTTTGAGTTACAAATGTGAGCAACTGCACCGGTATCAAATACCCAGGAGCTACTACGAGCGCTGGTAAGGTACACATCAATAACATGTATATCATATATACCTTTGACGTTGCCGGCCTTCTTATCTGCTAAGTATTTGGGGCAGTTCCGCTTCCAGTGACCCGTTCCCTTGCAATGAAAGCACTCAGTTTCAGGCTTGGGTCCATTCTTTGGCTTCTTCCCGGCAACTGGCTTACCGGGCGCGACAACTCCTTTGCCGTCCTTCTTGAAGTTCTTCTTACCCTTGCCTTTCTTGAACTTAGTGGTTTTATTGACCATCAACACTTGATGTTCTTTCTTGATATCCACCTCCGCTGATTTCAGCATTGAATACACCTCGGGAATGGACCTCTCCATCCCCTGCATATTGAAATTTAACACGAAGCTCTTGTAGCTAGGTGGGAGCGACTGAAGGATTCTGTCAACGACCGCTTCGTCTGGGAGATTCATTCCCAACTGAGACAAGCGGTTGTGCAACCCAGACAACTTGAGTATGTGCTCGCTGACAGAACTATTCTCCTCCATCTTACAACTGTAGAATGGGTCGGAGACGTCATATCTCTCGACTCGAGCATGAGCTTGGAAAACCATTTTCAGCTCTTGGAACATCTCATATGCTCCGTGGTGCTCAAAACACTTTTGGAGCCCCGACTCTAAGCTGTAAAGCATGCCGCACTGAACCAGGGAGTAATCATCACAACGCGACTGCCAGGCGTTCATAACGTCTTGGGTCGCCGGGAGAATGGGTGCATCACCTAGCGGTGCTTCAAGGACATATGATCTCTTGGCAGCTATGAGGATAATCCTCAGGTTACGGACCCAATCCGTATAGTTGCTACCATCGTCTTTCAGCTTGGTTTTCTCTAGGAACGCGTTGAAGTTGAGGGCAACTTGAGCGTGGGCCATTTGATCTACAAGACATATTGTAAAGATTTTTAGACTAAGTTCATGACAATTAAGTTCATCTAATCAAATTTTAATGAACTCCCACTCAGATTGACATCTCTCTAGTCATCTAAGTGATACATGATCCGAATCGACTAGCCCGTGTCCGATCATCACGTGAGACGGACTAGTCATCAACGGTGAACATCTTCATGTTGATCGTATCTTCTATACGACTCATGTTCGACCTTTCGGTCTTCCGTGTTCCGAGGCCATGTCTGTACATGCTAGGCTCGTCAAGTGAACCCTAAGTGTATTGCGTGTGTAAATCTGGCTTACACCCGTTGTATGCGAACGTTAGAGCCTATCACACCCGATCATCACGTGGTGCTTCGGAACAACGATCCTTAGCAACGGTGCACAGTTAGGGGGAACACAATTCTTGAGATTTTTAGTGAGAGATCATCTTATTTACTACTGTCGTTCTAAGTAAACAAGATGCATAAACATGATAAACATCACATGCAATCAAATAAAGTGACATGATATGGCCAATATCATTTTGCTCCTTTGATCTTCATCTTCGGGGCACCATGATCATCTTTGTCACCGGCATGACACCATGATCTCCATCATAATGATCTCTATCATTGTGTCTTCATGAAGTCGTCTCGCCAACTATTACTTCTACCACTATGGCTAACGTTTAGCAATAAAGTAAAGTAATTACATGGCGTTATTCAGTGACACGCAGGTCATACAATAAATAAGACAACTCCTATGGCTCCTGTCGGTTGTCATTGTCATCGACATGCAAGTCGTGATCCCTATTACAAGAACATGATCAATCTCATACATCACATATATCATTCATCACATCTTCTTGGCCATATCACATCACATAGCACGTGCTGCAAAAACAAGTTAGACGTCCTCTAATTGTTGTTGCAAGTTTTATGTGGCTTCTATAGGTTTCTAGCAAGAACGTTTCTTACCTACGCCAAAACCACAACGTGATATGTCAATTTCTATTTACCCTTCATAAGGACCCTTTTCATCGAATCCGATCCGACTAAAGTAGGAGAGACAGGCACCCGCCAGCCACCTTTATGCAACTAGTGCATGTCAGTCGGTGGAATCAGTCTCACGTAAGCGTACGTGTAAGGTCGGTCCGGGCCGCTTCATCCCACGATGCCGCCGAATCAAGATTGGACTAGTGGCGGCAAGAGAATTGAACAAAATCAACGTCCACAACTTGTTTGTGTTCTACTCGTGCAAGATGCTACGCAAAGACCTAGCTCAGATGCCACTGTTGGGGAACGTAGCAGAATTCAAAAAATTTCTACGCTTCACCAATATCAATCTAAGGAGATCATCTAGCAACGAGCATAAAGGAGTGCATCTACATACCCTTTGTAGATCGCGTGCGGAAGCGTTCGAAGGAACGTGGATGATGGAGTCGTACTCGTCATGATCCTTGTCACCGATGATCCCAGCGCCGAACGGACGGCACCTCCGCGTTCAACACACGTACGGTACAGCGACGTCTCCTCCTTCTTGATCCAGCAAGGTGGGAGGAGAGGTTGACAGAGATCCAGCAGCACGACGGCGTGGTGGTGGATGCAACAGGAAAAGCTCGAGGGCTTCGCCGAGACCCTGCGGGAGGAGTTGGAGGTGTAACGGGGGGAGAGGCGCCAGGGGCTGAGGTGCGGCTGCCCTCTCCCCCCCCCCCACTATATATAGGGGGCCAGGGGGGCGCCGGCCCTAGGAGATCCAATCTCCTAGGGGGGCGGCGGCCAGGGGGGGTTTCTTACCCCCC
>LR738709.1:624892525-624983399 GCA_902687465.1 Secale cereale | reverse complement strand
CCCCCCCCCCCCCCAAGCCAAAGGGGATGCCCCCACCCCTAGGGTTTTAACCCTAGGCGCATGGGGGGAGCCCATGAGGGGTGCGCCAGCCCACTAGGGGCTGGTCCCCCTCCCCCTTCGGCCCACGGGGCCCTTCGGGATGGGTGGCCCCACCCGGTGGACCCCGGGGACCCTTCCGGTGGTCCCGGTACACTACCGGTGACCCCCGGAACGCTCCCGGTGGCCGAAACTGGACTTCCTATATATAATTCTTTACCTCCGGACCATTCCGGAACTCCTCGTGACGTCCGGGATCTCATCCGGGACTCCGAACAACATTCAGATTTCCGTGTGCATATATCTCTACAACCCTAGCGTCACCGAACCTTAAGTGTGTAGACCCTGCGGGTTCGGGAGACACGCAGACATGACCGAGACGACTCTCCGGTCAATAACCAACAGCGGGATCTGGATACCCATGTTGGTTCCCACGTGTTCCTCGATGATCTCATCGGATGAACCACTGTGTCAAGGATTCACTTAATCCCGTATGTAATTCCCTTTGTCTATCGGTACGGTACTTGCCCGAGATTCGATCGTCGGTATGCCCGATACCTTGTTCAATCTCGTTATGGCAAGTCTCTTTACTCGTTCCGTAATCCATCATCCTGTGACTAACTCCTTAATCACATTGAGCTCATTATGATGATGTCTTACCGAGTGGGCCCAGAGATACCTCTCCGTCATACGGAGTGACAAATCCCAGTCTCGGTTCGTACCAACCCAACAAACACTTTCGGAGATACCCGTTGCGTACCTTTATAGTCACCCAGTTATGTTGTGACGTTTGGCACACCCAAAGTATTCCTACGGTATCCGGGAGTTGCACAACCTCATGGTCTAAGGAACAGATACTTGACACTGGAAAAACTTAAGCATTACGAACTACACGATCTCGTGCTAGGCTTAGGTTTGGGTCTTGTCCATCACATCATTCTCCTAATGATGTGATCCTGATATCAATGACATCCAATGTCCATGGTCAGGAAACCGTGACCATCTATTGATCAACGAGCTAGTAACTAGAGGCTTACTAGGGACACGTTTGTGGTCTATGTATTCACACATGTATCGCTGTTTCCGTACAATACAATTCAAGCATGAATAACAGACAATTATCATGAACAAGGAAATATAATAATAATCCTTTTATTATTGCCTCTAGGGCATATTTCCAACAGGGAGATCCCGGCCGATCTGTTTGGCCTCTGCTTCAAATGCTTCAGGGAGGGCCACAGGAGGGAAGACTGCAGCTTTCCCCCGCTCTGCATCCGGTGCGGGCTGGAGGGCCACATCTCCACGGATTGCAAGCGGCCGAGAAGTCCAAGGTCAGAGGAAGAGCTCCGGCGTGATGCTGTTGCCAAGGTAGCACGTCTCTCGCAACCATTGATGCAGGCGGGACTTGCGCACAGGCTGTCGCCAGCCACTAGGCAGACCCCTCCGCCGGAGGGGACCTCGCCAGTGCTGGTGAACACCGCACCTGTGGGGTTCATGCAGGCATCAGTAGCTGCAGCCGAGGTTACTGGTGGCGGCGTTTGCGTGCTTCGCCGGACGCCGGAGATGGATGATCTGGAGCAACGTCTCAGGCTGGCTGTGGTGGCCTATGTGGGCAGAACTAGGCCGGCTGTGTCGTGTCTTCAGGCGGCGGAGGCAATTTCTGAGGAGCTGCACATCCCCTGCCACAGATTCTCAGTTCACAAGTTTCATCCGGAGGACTTTTTGGTGGTGTTCGCGGCGTCGGACCTTCGCAACAGGGCCTTGGCGGCTGGCACCATCGAGCATGGCTTCTTCAAGCTCTTTGTCAAGCCGTGGCTCAAGCAAGCCCAAGCGGCGACAAGAGTGATGCGCACCCAGGTCGATCTTATGATTGAAGGGGTTCCTTCCCATGCGTGGACGACAGAGACGGCGGCGGAACTCCTCGGATCGGCGTGCCTAGTTGAGAGTCTCGCGCCAGAAACGGAGAACCGTGAGGACCTTTCCCTCTTCAAGCTGCGTGCTTGGTGTGTTGATCCAAACGATGTGCTGGTGGACAAACGCCTCTGGGTGCCGGAGCCGGAGATGGGAGGGCCGAGTGCATGCTTGCCCACGTCCCGGGCTTTGCTGGAGTACAAGACGCTCATACATATTGGCAGAATCCGCGAACATGAGGGGCCTGAGCGCTGGTTCAGACCACCAAGCTCAGATGGGAGCGGGCAAAGCGGGCTGCCGGAGGACTCTCAGAGCTACTCTAGCCAGGGATCTTGGCGAGCGCTGCCGTGGACGAGAGGAGTCCGTGATCACCGTGGCGGTGCGCCGGACCGTGGTCACCATGCTCAGGGTCGCTCCTACAGGCAGGCTCTGCTTGGGAGACTGGGGCCGTCAGACTGGAGGATTCCGCCGATGAAGTCAGGCACGGTGGCGGCTCGTGCGACCAGGGGCTGCTCCACGCCGACGGACGCTGGGAGGAGGCATGAGGATGCGGCCGTGGTGGCGCTTGTGCAGCCGGTGCGGCAGCCGCAGTTAGCCACAGAAGATCCAGGAAGGAGGGTGGGGGCCACTCCGGCACATGCGGTGGTAGCCAACCCGACGCCGCCTGCAGTTCCGGGGCTGGTGGCTACCGCTTTTGACCAGGAGGAGATAAGGGAACCGGCCAATCAGATCTCTACTGTGGGGGACAGGCCACGTAAGGAGAGACAGAAGGAGGCCCATACCGATCCCGAGGTAGAGGACAAAGAACGAGAAGGGGCAAGACCCGTCGTGCCATCGGAAGTACCGGTCGCTGCCATGCTTCTTTCGCAGAGTGTGCTAGAGGATATGGTTCTGCCTGAGGGGGACATGCGGGCCCGGAGCGTTGCTATCCAATCCTAGGCTGGTGCGGTGGACGAGGCCTTGCTGCAGGTACTGCTGCCACGTGCTACCATGGATGGTTGGGCGCCTGTCTCGGATGTCATGCAGCTAGCGACAGCGGAAGAGCTGGCTGATCCGTCCAATGACATTGACGCGAGGGGGCCCACCACACGGGAGTTTGGGGAGCGATCCAACGGCATGGACATGACTACGAGGGATGCATGCATGCATCCGCCGCCTGGTGATGAGAATTTGGCATCGCAGCCACAACAAGGAAATCTTTCTCCTAAGGAAATTGTTGCACTTGGAAACATCAAGGTGTTTTGTGTTGGACTGCTCAAAAAACTGGCGCCTCCGCTACTTAAGGAATTTGAAGGGCTGAGGGGAGTAAAATCTGGGCACGACCCTTTCACACCTCGCCGCACAACAAGGTCTGTCTGTGCTGGCGGTTCTAGGAAGACTAAGGCTTCGGCAGCGGAAACGGTTCTGCTCAAGGCCCTGGGCTTTGACTGTGACGATCTGGCGGTCTCGGAAGACGCGCTAGGTCAACTGCGTACGGTTTTCAATTCACCACTTCAGGAGCCGCAACTGAGGGCCATCGCTGCCATCTTCGGGAAGGCGATACCGTTCAACCTAGCGGAGGAGACAGGGATGACCGAGCCACTCCTGGTGCAGTAGACGTGTCCGGCGGTGTTGGAGACATCCTTCTGATGTCGTTCAATGCTTTGGAGTTGGTGTGATGGAACGTTCGAGGTCTCAACAATCCTGCCAAGAGGAAGGCGCTTAGAGGCTTTGTAGATGCCACTCGCGCGGCAATCGTCTGTATCTTAGAAACTAAATTAGAGGTGGTGGACACTTTTGTAATTATGCAATGCTTGGGACTGAACTATGATGGTTTTACCTACTTACCGGCGTCGGACACCAGAGGTGGTATTTTTGTAGCTTGGGACTCCACACGGGTACTCTTGACAAACTATGTCAATGATTCCCACAGCATCACTGGGTACGTATCGCCCAAGGAAGGGGAGCCTTGGTGGCTAACGGTAGTCTATGGGCCACAGGAGGATGAGCATAAGATCAACTTCTTGAACGATTTATCGGAGCGTAGATCGCTTTGTCCTGGGCCATGGCTCGTTATAGGTGACTTCAACCTCATCCTATACGCGGCCGACAAAAACAATTCCAACTTGGACAGGAGAATGATGGGGAAGTTCAAACGATTCATGGATGATAATGCTCTTAAGGAGCTCTTTTTACATGGACGGAAATATACGTGGAGTAATGAAAGGGAGACGCCCACACTCACTAAGATTGACCGGGCCTTTGTCTCAGTTGACTGGGAACTCGAGCACCCGGAGAGCCTGCTACAAGCGCTATCTACTGAGTTCTCGGACCACTGTCGACTCCATCTCGCGCTACACGAACACATGTACACTAAAAAGAGGTTCCGCTTTGAAAAGTTTTGGGTCAAGATGGAGGGGTTTCCGGACGTGGTTAAGGAGGCTTGGGTTTGCGACCCAGATATTACTGATCCGTTCATGCGCCTCGACATCATGCTCCGGAACACAGCCCGAGCACTTGCTGCTTGGGGGCAAAAGGAGATTGGGAACATCAAGCTGCAAATCGCCATAGCTAACATTGTCATATTGCGGTTTGACTGCGCCCAGGAAAGTCGAAACCTGATGGAGGAGGAGAGATGGCTTAGGAAAAATCTAAAACACTTGGTCCTAGGGTTGGCTTCCCTGGAGAGAACTATAGCGCGGCAGAGGTCGAGAATAACTTGGCTCCGTGAAGGGGACGCAAACACGCAGCTGTTCCATTCGGTTGCAAATGGTAGACGTATGAAAAACTACATACCGGCCTTGAACATGGATGGGCGCATCATTACTGATCAGAAAGGCAAGGAGGAAGCTTTCTACAGAGCCTACAATGAGCTGCTTGGCAAGGATGGTGCCAGAGACTTCACACTTGATCTGGAAAGGCTTGGTGTCTCGAGTGTGGACCTCTCGGAGATGGATCGCGTGTTCTCCGAAGAGGAGATATGGGGAGTTATCAAAGATATGCCATCTGACAAGGCACCCGGGTCGGACGGGTTCATTGGCATCTTCTTCCAAAAAGCGTGGGAGATCATTAAGCAAGATCTTATTGCGGTGGTCCACAAGCTTTTCTTGGATAATGGAAGGGGGTTCGGAAGACTCAACCAAGCTCTCATCACACTCATTCCTAAATCCCCGGATGCATGTTCTGTATTCCACTTCCGACCTATAAGCCTGGTGCACAGTATACCCAAGATTGCATCCAAGCTGCTGACTGCCAGACTTAGTAAGCATATGGGAGAGCTTGTTCAGACGAACCAGTCTGCATTCATAAAGGGCAGATGCTTACATGACAACTTCCTCCTGGTTCGGCAAATGGCGCGCACACTGCATAGGAGGAGAGCCAAGGGAGTTTTGCTTAAGCTCGACATAACCAAAGCTTTCGACTCTTTATCATGGCCGTTCCTGTTTGAGGTTCTAAGGGCGAAAGGATTCTCGGAGCGCTGGATTTCTTGGATTGCATCCTTCTCACCTCGGCCAGCTCGAGAGTGCTGGTGAATGGATGTGCCGGTGACAAGTTCATGCATGCCAAAGGCCTCAGGCAAGGGGACTCCATCTCCCCCTTGCTTTTTGTTATCGCCATGGACGTCCTTACGACTATCATCATCAGGGCGCATGAGGCAAATGTACTTAGCACCATCGACGGATGTAGCCCCATGCAGCGCTTGTCCTTATATGCGGACGACGTGGTACTCTTCATAAAGCCAACTTGGCCAGACCTAATGTTCGTTAAGGAGACTCTTACCATATTCGGTGTGGCGTCTGGGCTAAGAATAAACTTTGCCAAATCAGCGGCAATATTGATCAGGGCAGTGAGTGAGGATGAGGAGATTGTCAAGTCCGCTCTACCTTGGAAGATCGATACCTTTCCGAGCAGATACCTCGGGTTACAGTTGAGTATACGACAGTTAAAGAGATCCGAGTGGCAACCGATTGTTGATACTGCTCTGCACATTTTGCCAGGATGGCAAAGAGGACTTGTGACGAGGCCTGGGAGACTTATTCTTGTCAATCAAGTCATGAGGGCACGGGCCACACATCACCTGATGATTGCGGAGGCACCAAAATGGGCTTTGGAAAGAGTGGACAAAGGCTGTCGAGCATTCTTCTGGGCTGGTACGGAGGCGGTGAATGGGGGTAAATGTGTGGTTTCTTAGGCTAAGGTGTGTAAGCCCAAGCATATGGGAGATCTGGGAGTCATCGACTTGCACAAACACAGCATTGCACTTAGAATGAGATGGGAATGGCTCCGTCGCACGGACGTGACCAGACCTTGGCAAGGGCTTAACTTGACCAAAGATAAAAAAGGTGAACCAAGCTTTTGGAAGCTTGGTCAAGTGGAAAGTTGGTTCAGGAGGCAAGACTTTGTTCTGGAAAGATCGATGGTTACATGGTGCAGCTCTCAAAGATATCGTTCCTTTGGTTGTGGCTAGGGTACGCACGCAAGTGGCAAACAGGAGGCTTGTGCGAGATGCGCTACATATGCATGCATGGATGGATGACATGGTAGGTGATCTATGCACAGAGGGACTGGCCCAACTCATAGGGCTCTGGGAGATGCTAGTGGAAGTTCAACTCGATGCCCAAGTGGAGGACCGCCCTATCTGGGCTTGGAATGCATCTGGAGTTTACACAGCATCATCTGCATACAAGATGTTGTGTGAGGGAGGAGTTAGATTCCACTCCTCCGGAGCCATCTGGAAGTGTGGGGCGCCACTTGCGTGCAAAATCTTCATGTGGCTGGCAGTGCAATACCGATTGTGGACATCGGATAGGAGAGCCAGGCATGGTTTGCAAGACCAAATGTCTAAATTCTACCTATGTGACCAGGAGGAGGACACAGTTGACCATATACTGATACAGTGTGTGTTCTCAAGACAAGTGTGGCTCCGCTGCTTCACTAGATTGGGCATTGCGACGGACATATGCCCATCCTATGACTCAAGCTTGGTGCACTGGTGGACGGAGGCTAGAAAACGTATGGATAAGCATTCTCAAAAAGGCTTTAACGCTTTCGTGATGCTAGTCTGTTGGACTCTATGGAAACAAAGGAACGCAAGGCTTTTCGGTGCTGACACGGTCAAGAATGAGTGGGATACCGCCAACATGATCTTTGACGACATCAGGACTTGGGCCAGAGCAAGAGCATTCGGAGGACAACTAGAGTTAGAGTAGTAGAGTAGATAGAGGGAGTGGGGTGGAGGCTAGGCTAGGGTCGACGTGTGACACCTAACTAGCGCATATGTAATCTCTTGTACATATTTTCTCCCTTCTATAAAGCTATGGTACGTCATTGGCGTGCCCTCGAAAAAAAATTAATCTCCCCAACTAACATGTCCGGTTAGGCCAAAAACGCATGTGCTTGTGGGTGTGGGGGGGATGGTGCCGATGAACAGTTGTCCTCTCGCTCTCGGTCTATCCTCCGCGCGGTTAAGTTAAACGAGACTCCAAACTGAACACACCACACCACACCACACCGCCCCAGCCGAGCCGAGCAGCAGCAGCAGGGCATCGCACTCACCGACGCGGCCCGCCTCCACCTCCGCCGCCCGCCCGCGACGGCAAGTGCGAGGCCGGGCACACCAGCCCCCACAGGAGGCGGCGCCACACGACTCCGGGATCTCGAGGTAGTTGCCCGCTCCCCGCTGCTTCCCGCTTCCGACGCTTTCCCCCCCTTCTTCTCCCCCCTCTCGCTTGTTTGGCGCCGAAGGGTTGGAGAGTGCGACTTAGCGAATTTTGGTTAGGATTTGGGGCTTCGAGTATCATATCTCTGGGCGATCTGGTCCGGCACCGGAGGTTGGTGGTGAATGCTGCAAGTTTTCGGTTAATATCTCGCAAGTTGGGTGAACAGTTGGGATCTTTTTAGATGTGAATCTGTGTTAGAGGTGGGAAAATTTCAAACCGACCTACTCGGGCCTGCTTACCCGGATCTCTAGAATTTCTGCCAATGTGTAGTTAGTTCTTGGGATGTAAAGGCTGTGACAGTCAAAACCACATGTCCTGCAAATTGCAGTTTGCATTTCAAGCCTAGTTGATGATAGTGTAGGATTCAGAACCTTTTTGCACATTGCATGATGGTAATCATAGTTCATGTCCTGATTCATCTAACTGAGCGATGTTGGTCTTTCCATCTCCATTGAGCTTGAGTAGGTAGCTTGAGTTACTGTGCAGCACATAGTGGTTTGCCTGTCTTAAATTGCTCATGAGATCAGTAAACTGCTATGGATATATTAAGCACAGTTGAAGAAGCCCCATATTGTTTCATACCGGTGAATGATCAGTGTTTTGTCTGTTTCAGATCTTAGTATCCCTAGAGATGGAAGGAAGAAAGGCAGGTTTATGGTAAACCCTGGTAGATATTCGTGGGAGGTCAGCAAGTGGCGGCCTGATTGAGACTGCTACAACACTTTGAGGTTCATCTCCAATTAACTAGTGATGCCGAGAATGAAGGTCCCAAAGCGTTATGTCATAGTGTTGCTGACATTTATCTGCACAAATGTCTGTTACATTGAGCGTGTGGGTTTCTCGATTGCGTACACCGTTGCAGCTGATGCAATCAACGTGAATCAAGCAAACAAGGGCCTGATACTCTCCATGTTCTATTATGGTTATGTTCTGTCGCAAATTCCTGGTGGATGGGCAGCTCAGAGATTGGGAGGGAGACGTGTTCTGCTGCTGTCATTTCTGTTGTGGTCTTTGATATGCGGTCTAATTCCACTGGACCCCAACAGAGTAGTCATTCTGGTCCTTTCTCGCCTTTTTGTTGGTGTAGCACAAGGTTTCATATTTCCTGCCATTCACACTGTCCTGGCACAATGGGTGCCACCGCAGGAGCGCTCTCGCTCAGTGTCGTTAACCACCTCAGGGATGTACCTCGGTGCAGCTTGTGGCATGCTGTTTTTTCCAAGTCTGGTGAAGCACATGGGGCCCCAATCTGTATGTTTAGTCGAAGCAGTACTTGGAGTAGCATGGTCTGCAATATGGTTGAAGTTCTCCAGTGAGCCACCTCGCACTGACCTTCCAAAAGTGGCAGTGCCAAAAGTAGCATCTCGGGAGAAGATTAAGGCGCAGTCAACAGGGGTTGTTGCACCTCGCACTGTAAAGATACCATGGCGAAGGATTATCTTCAGTCTACCTGTTTGGGCAATTGTCGTGAACAACTTCACCTTCCACTATGCCTTGTATGTTATCATGAACTGGCTGCCTACCTATTTCGAACTAGCCCTTAAGCTTAGCCTCCAGGATATGGGATCGTCAAAGATGCTTCCCTATTTCAACATGTTTATATTCTCCAACATTGGTGGAGTGGTTGCTGATCACTTGATTACAAAAAGGATCTTATCAGTTACCAAGACAAGGAAACTCCTTAACACCATTGGGTTTGTTGTCTCGGCTGTTGCACTTATGGCCCTTCCTTCATTCGGGACGCCCTCAGGGACTGTGATCTGTTCATCTGTATCCCTTGGTTTTCTGGCTCTAGGAAGAGCAGGGTTTGCGGTGAATCACATGGATGTTGCTCCAAAGTTCGCCGGCATAGTGATGGGGGTTTCAAATACAGCTGGGACATTGGCTGGGATAGTTGGTGTTGGCCTCACGGGAAATATTCTGGAGGCTGCAAAGGCCTCTAACATGGATCTAACAAACTCCGAAACCTGGAAAACAGTCTTCTTTGTTCCAGCATACCTCTGTATTTTTAGTTCAGTCATTTTCTTGATCTTCTCAACTGGTGAGAAGATTTTCGAATAGAGGATGATTATTTTTGCCTTTTCTTTTCTTCTCATTTACGGCGAGGCAGGATAGGAAAACGGGAATCTCACATGTATTTTATTCATTATCTGTAAGATTTCAGAGCTCAGACTGCATCCCACACATATTAAGTTATGTTGTGTTAGGAAGAATAACACTTCTCTGTAGTAAATTGTGTTTTCTGGAATGATCCTACGACTATGTTATTCCAGCTGGCTTGTTGGCCTATTTACAGCTATTCCATTGTGTAATTTATAAGGCATACATCATCTCTATTTCATTAGGTATTTTCCTGGGGATAGGAAATATTGTAAATTGGGCAGCAAGAAGTCAGGATGACATGACATTCCTTTTATCCTGGCAACATTTTTGTTTGTTGGCAGGATCTGAAAAGAAAATGTAATTGGTCTATGTTTTAACAATTGGAATTGCTATTTAAACATATCATAGCCAAATCTGACTGGGACATGGAAGGCTCCCTTTGGCTGTGTAGAGGTGCATTTTTGTGTCTGATGAACTTGCTGGAAGATGTTTATTTCACTGTAACTGAAGAGATTCCATTTTGTAAGCTGTAGAACCTGAAAAACCTGTGCCCTCATCCCTGGCAAGCTGGGATGTGAAGCCTACTATCGGCGCAGATCCATTCCCTTACATTCACCTGTTTTTTCTACTGCCTCTTTGATTCATAGGATTTGAAAACCACATGAATAGGATCTGGTTACATGTGCAAAATAGAGGATTGTGAAAATGCATAAATGTGCATAATTGGTCGTTTGATTCGTAGGAATAGGAAAAACACAGTAATCCTAAAAAACATGGTCAAATTAAGGGTACAACTTATGCAAATGTAAGATGAAGATAATATTATGCCACTTTTGGCATTTTGCCTCGTTCTTTGTGCATAGGAATGTAAAAAAGAAATTTCTCACGATTGTAAAATTCCTTCGGTTTTCCTATAAAACTCAACCCAAAGAAAAATCCTTCCATTTTTCCTATGGTTCAATGCTTTGGATCAGATGGATAAACAGTGGGAAATCTTATTCCCATGATTTTTCGTACACTTTCCTTATGAATGAATGTAAAGTCCTAAAGAAAACTACGCTATTCAACCAGTGCTCATTACTTATTCTGCTGCTCATTGTGAAGTCTCGTGGACTTGTTATTATTATTTTTGAACAAGGGCAGCAGGGCGGGATAGTGATCCACACAGGATTCATTAACAAACAAAAAGATTAGAAAAACGCAAAAGAAACGTCCACTACCTAAAACAAAATATTATGTGGAATGTGCTAGAAATGATGATTGCATAGGAGAATATGTGGCGAGAAGTGCATGGATGAACCCGGGTACATATGAACCCACTTTGAGAAAGACACTTCTAAATGCTAAAAAAATCTGAAAAAAGTTACGCGGGTATGTCTCCATGTTCTATGTGCGTGCATAAAGTTTCACGGGAAAAAACTTTTTTGTGGCCTATGCAAAAAGACAAAAAATTATGCCGTGGAACACTATTTAGAAGCGCTGATATTTGTCTTTTTTGTGGAGACAAAAAAAAAAACACAAAACTTTGTGCCGCACACCCACATTTACGAACATGTGTGCGTAGTATTTTCTTTTGAATTTTTTAACATTTTAAAGCGTGCTTAAAATTAATTGTTGGAAAAGTGGGTGCATATGCCCATGGGTTCCGGGGGTGCCCTCTGAATATGTGGCTGCAAACATAAAATAAGATTTACTCCCTCCTTATCAGTTTAGCCTACAAAAACGTTTTATATTTTGATACAGAGGTAGTGCCAAACTTGAGCCTTAACTTCACAATTTGTGTTGGTCAGAGTATGCAATAGAACTGATACGTGCGTGGAAAGGTTCTATGTTTATTGAGAAATGCCATCTTTATGTCACCATTCAGCATAAAGCTGAAGGCTTTGGGGCTTGGGGCATCTCCGTGCGGATGACCAAAACGCTCGCAAATGTTGAGACTGAACGGTCCGAACGTTTTTAGCCATCCAATGCGGATCATAAAACACGCTGAATCGGTCTAGATGTTCAAATCTCCTAGGTCGGCTCCAAATCGGGGGTAGCTCTAGGGGACTTGGATGTCTGCCACGTCAAACTCCGACACCTTGGACCTACCCAAAAAAACCTTCGACCAACTGTAGAACCCTTTAGGCATTTACACTACTTTGACTCGCTTGTTGCTTACCAGTATTCACGCTGACACGTCACTCAAGAAGCCTACCCCAGACCCTATATGTTCACTCTCCCCTCCCAAAGCCGCCACACACACACCACTCCCCACCACCAGTCACCGTGATGGCTAGAAGACCTGGGTGTGGTGGTTGGTAGACGGTTATTGTTTCGGCCAGCCTCCGCTGCTCCAGGACTTCGAATCTAGTTCACGGTGCCGGCCGCGATCACCGGACCCATCTTCGTCCTCAGCTCCGTCCACCATGAAGGATGAGTCGGTCTCGAACATGGAGGAGGAGGAGGAGAAGCCGCTTTAGCGGCAATGGACGACGAGTTCGCACGACACATGGAGATCATGTTGCACCGCTCGTTGATCGACTAGGGTCTGACATGGTCGTCTGCAACCGCGTTGTACAGATCAGACGTCGTGCCAAGGAAGAGCCAGTGTCCCCTCCATGCAGTTGCGGTGTCTGCGTACAACCGTCCCCGCCACCATGACACTCAATGTCGTTCGACACCCATCAAGCAGGAACGGGTTTCGTCCCTGCCAAAGCTGCATCATTGCATCGAGTACTACATCCAAGGAGGCGGCTCGCACGGGGTGTCAGTCCTCATCGGCGCAAAAAATGCATCTATGAGGCAGAGGCACGTCGGGATCGGCGTGAGGCGCACCGATCGGTGGCGTTCGTGAAGACCCAGGTATCGCCAGCATGGGTGCTTACAGACCCCGCGCTCGAGGAAGCGTGGGCCCTCAGTCTGTCCAAGCCCGTCGTGGAATTTGACACTGGAGTCATTGTTGTCTCAACGAGCAGCTCCTCCCGCGTATGGCTGGCCAAGTTCGAGCGCACGGTCCACCAACGAGTCGACGAGAGGCGGTGCGAGGCAGAGGGGGTGGAACGTCTATTTCATGAGTGTGGCGCCACATAGGAGGTGGAACGTCTATTTCATGAGTGTGGCGCCGCGCACGGGGAGGGATGCCGCAAAGCCCGGTGCGCCTTCCTAAAATGGTGTGACGATGAAAACATTGGGAACGACCAGGGCGATGCCCGTGGCCTCAGAGGCCATGCCTACCAGGTCTCTCTCAAAACAGGCTTTCGCCCCGCTTTATAGATAAAGCAACACAACAGAGTACACGGTCGAACCACATTATGGTGAGGAGACCCTCTTACAAAGCGGATCAAAAGATGCAACAATAACCTAGAACAAGCTAACACCTCGCCAAGACCCAGCCGAAGACTCCTGAGCTCCACAACAACGCCCCCAAGAAGGTGACGACGCAAAGCGTCGCCGTTGCCGAGTCTAAGACCAAACCGAAGTTTTCACCCATAGCCCTGGTATAATGAGACCCAAGACGACGACTCCAAGAAGCAAGCGGCACCCACAGTCGTTGCCGACACCGGCGCCAAATAGCGTGAAGCTTTCGCTCGGACACGCGCCAACGCCACCAAGAGGAGTCCCGATTAATATCTCCATGAGGTCCAGCCCATCCAACCACCAGAGCAGACCAAAGCCTCCCATCACTCCACCCCTTGCCACCCACACGACCAAGAGGTAGAGTCACCACCGCCACCACGGAGGTCAACGTCCACTACTTTCGCTCGGATGTCTGTGGGAGTGAAAATTGGTGATACGCATCAGAGACGCTCTTAATATTTTTAAGACAATGTAGTGCACGCGCGTGCACACACACGCGCGCGGGGGCACGCACGCACGCACGCACACGCGCACACACACTCGCGCGCACACACACACACCTAACAGATCTTCTAAAATGTTCGCATACGCGTCCAAATATGTTCGCAAACATCCGATCAGCCGGAAGCCATCCAACCGATGTCTCCTAAAATTTTCATACTTGTCCAACCTCCTCTTTTTGTCAGATTGTCTATATCAATAACAATTCGACCATATATTTAAATAATTGCAAACATATGCAATCACTATCAAAAGCATCGGATGTGCAACAAGGTTTTTACAACTATCAACCCCAAAAGCGAAAGAACCAATTGTCTGAGCCAAAAGCATCAACTTTCAGCGTCGCCCCCTCCTTTGCACAAAGCGTGCGATCATACCACACAAGTCCTAATAAACTTGCCCGCATCGTAATCCAAATCTTCGTCCTTCACATACATGATCTTTTGCTCCTCACACGCTTGCATGGTCGCAAGCTTGCTCTCCTTGAGTTGGATTTTTTTTTTTTGGATTTCCATGAACAGCTAAACCTCTTCGCTTTTTTTTCTTCTGTGTTCTCATTGCGCTTGGCACATCCGCACATGCCTCCTCCTTCTTCGCCATGATGTCCTCGAACTTCTTTGTCATCTTGATCGCCGTCTCTTCTCGTTTTCTCCTTTCGTTCTCCTATTTCCAAGTTGGCTTTGGCACGTCCAAGATAGCTAAACGATACAATGACATGATAAATAAGTTGCAACATAGAGCCATTCAATCAAATTCCCAACACACAGAGCAACACAATGCAAAACTTACGAGCTCGAGGAGTGACGCGCTACTTGGCCACTAGCTTTCCATCTGTGTGTACACACTACAATACTTTGTTGGCGACCTCTTGAATGGTGTATCATCGGTGCTTAGCGACTTTGGATTTCGATCATTGATCACTTCCTTGTTGCCGAGGTGCAATGCTTTTTATCATGAAACCAATCGTGCACACTTTGCCAAAAAGCCGACCCCTTTTTGCTCCGTGCCTTGAAGAGGTTCGAAACTTGTGCCCAACTGCGCCAAAGACAACAATTCATCCTCTTGCTCGAGTAAGACAAACACGTCTTCTTATTTGCGTCTACATTGGGCACATAGGACTATTGGGTGTCCATCGGCGTATTTTGCTCCAATTGTGGTGAGCAGTTGGCATCGACTTGTCTGTCCTCGTGGTTGCCGCCATTGTTGACCATGTTTATCATCTCCTCGTCGGTGGCCGCTATTGATCTTGGGGGAGGCATTCCGCAAGACAGTGACATGATAGGATCCTTGGGAGGAACTTTTGGTAATGGCCTTGATCCTCTATGCTATTTTTTATGTGTTCTTCGTTTTATTGAACTTTTTTCATTCCTTTAAATTTTAAACAAGAATCTACGTAATAAACTAGAATTGAGCCGGTGGAAAAAATGAGAGAGAGGAAAATGTTAAATGGAGAGAGTCGACTAATCCGAGACTTCTTCTTTATATCAGGTAAATCTGTCGGCCCTGTCTGTTTTTTTCAGTTATGACTCTTTGCTTCTTAATTCTATCAAGCCATAGGGAAAGTCCTCAGACGGAAACTGCGATCGGATGAGCGTCGACAATTCAGTGAACACGTAGTCGCTGTTGAAGTCAATGGTGTATATGGCGAAGGGTGGCCAGAGTTGAAAGAGGCGGCAGAGTGTTGTGACGATTGCTGTGCGTCGGGCTAACTGTACTGCTAGGTGGCAAAGTAGTACGACTTCTTGTACTGGGCAGGCCGGGGCAGCATCGACTTGACGATCCGCTGTGGAGGAGCTCATATTTGAGTGGTTGTTTGCGCCTTCCACACACACACACACACACACACACACACACACACACACACACACACACACACGCATACGCACACGCCCGCACACGCACGCACACACACACGCAGACACACAAAGAGAGAGATGGTCGAATTATAGGGGTGGTTTGGGATGGTGATGATACCGCTATCACTAGATCCGGGGACCGAGGATGGCGGGGTGAGAATCTGGGGAGATATTGAGGAGAGAAGTCGACTCAAATAGAGTGTTGCTCATGATTTTCAATAATTTTCAGCGCAAAGAACGTGAGAGCAACTTCCTTTGAGTTTCTCCTGGCAACTTAATTTCACATGTACACACAACTAAAATAATTTCAAATTCGTGAGGGCACCGAATTCATGCAAAGTTCATCCAAGGTCGCGACTTTCGAATCATGCCCTTGCTTTCGTCCAACAACACAATGACCATGATCGGTGCATGTGATGTGAGACCATGCTCTAAGATTTGCTTTGGAGATATATGCTTTTTTTGCGGGTTTTGCGAATATATGCTTAGCAAAACCTTTTATACAACCGGACTACCACACACCAAAGCTATGGGCCAATGAAATAGCACCGTCACGCTCCGCCAGTTGTTAGTACCAACAGAAAGGGCACCATTAGCGTGGCAAATGATCATTGAAGAGCTAAAAAAAGCTTTATTCGAAGACATGAAGTACATCACAGCATCAACACACAAAAAGGAGTCATAAAAAGGGTAGATGGAGTAGCACACACGCCAAGCCAAGCCAAAGTCCTCTCTCATACTAGCTGTGATCACTCCGTCAGTTTTTTTTTCTGGTGCCATCCAGCAGTTCCTTTGTCCACACCAGCACGCCAAATATCAATATCTATCAATCAATAATAAATATAATAAATAATGCAGGAACTATCATTTTCGGCTTTATATTTTTATTATTGTCGAGTCCAAGAGAGCCAAGGCGCGTGTACTGACTGGGCGAGCTTCCTTCCCCTGGCTGGCTGTACCCCTCGCCCCTTCTCCCCCTCGCGCTCGCAGCTCCCCCAGATCCAAAACCCAAGCGCGTGCCCGCCCCCGGAATCCAAACCCTAGCAGCGCCGCCCGCGATGAGGGGCCTCCGGGCGGACGCCGCCGGCGGCGGAGCCTCCTCCTCGTCGTCGGCCTCCACCGCAGGTGATTGTGGCTCCTTCCGCTGCCTGCCCGGCAGTGATGTCCTGGTCTGGTCGGCTGTGGTCGAGTAGAGTTTGATCCGCTCGGGCCTCACCGTCGAATCCGCGCTGCACGCGACCGCATCCTCGCGCGCCTCTGCTGAATTTCGCGTCCCTCGCGCGCGGTCCGGGCGGATTCTCTCCTCCCTGCGTCGCACCAATGGAGATTTATGTTTTTTTTTGTTGTTGTTGCTTCCTCTGCAGAGAACTCGCGCTTCGACTCGGGGCAGTACTCCTTCTTCGGCAAGGCGCCGCTGGAGGGGCTGGAGCTCGGCGGCAGCCTGGCGGATGACGCGGGCCTGGACGGCGGCTATGGCGGCGGCTTCGGTGGGCACGATGATGGGGCTTCTTACCAGCTGTCTCCTGTGGGGGAAGAGGTGCGGCTCTCGACGGCTTTGTATCCGGCCTCCCTGCTGTTGCTATCGATTGTGTGCTGCACTGCTCCTGCATGCTTCGTAGAGTCCTGATTGTGTGTTGGTGCTTGCTACTGTTCGAAAGCTGTGAAATTATGTGCATTGCATGTTTCACACAGTCCTGACTCTGTTTGTTGGTGCTTGTCACTGTTGGATGAGGCATGGCTCATGAGTGGGTGCTCTTTTCTGCACTAGCATGATAGCTCCGTCCTTTTTAGGTACATTCGATTTTTTGCCTTTGTTTTTGTTTTAGTTTTTGCAAGGAGGGATCACATACTTTGGATGCAATAGATCAAGAGATTTGCCCCTCTAGTGTAGAGGGTGATGCATCTGATTTAATATGATAAGAAAAAATTTAGTAAATTGCGCCCCTAAGCATTATGATCTCCCCAAAATGGACCTAAGAAAACTATTTTTGTTGGTGTTTCTAACTGGTTAGGACTTGACTGAACAAAATTGTTCTCTTAGAAAATGGAGGATACATTGTCAACTATGGGTGTTTTTTTAATAATAATAACTCAATACTGAGAAATGTAAATTGGGCAATTGTCATCAGGAAAGGACGTGATGGTAGGATGTGTCTTTGGATTGAATACAATTCCTTCTGCTAGCTGCCTTCCTGTTGTTTAGTTTCAGCTTCCATTGCTCTGTAGCTGAAATGCGTTTCGTTGTCGAATTAGGACTTAGTAATCAATAAGTTATTTTTCTCTGGAATGTTTAAAATTACAGACCAGGACCTTTGAGGGGTGTCGGTACAAGCTTTATCTTCTTCTGCACTACGCCACACCACATAAACAAACACCATCGGTGTTTTTGCCATCAGGGCTTAGATATGAGTACCCACATCCATTTATCGAGAAGATCTGGTCACCAAGTGCAACTTAAAAGGGGTTGCTACTTGTAGTCAGTGCCTATAAGTGTGCAAGCCTATAGGCTGTAGCTGTTATACTGGAATGAAGAATCTGTAGCTACCAGGCTTGTCTGGAGATCAACATGTTTTATTTTCTTTCTTTGTAGTTGATTGCCCAGTATAGACTTTCGTAGTAAGTATAATGATATAGGACTGACCTATCAAACCTTCCACGTTACATTCTGAAATAGCTCAATTTCCACCAATTTCATATTTAGTGTTGCCAATTTGTTTCATAAGTCATTCATGGATCTTATTCTGCAAGTTTTTTCCTGCCTACTTTGTAACTTTGCTCACTTTTCTTTCAGCGTTGCTTTCTTTTGACTCCTGTAGTCATGTTCCCTATATTTTTCATGATGAAAATTTGTCTTCTTCTTACGTTCTTGCAGATTGATTGCATGAGTAACTTGTCTGAAATTGATGATCTTGCAAGCACGTTCGCAAAGGTTAGCAGCCTATACCAACTCCATGACTTCAGTTAGTTGTTTTATATTTCATATGTTTCATACCTATGGTTATAATACATCTAATCATCTATAGTTTCAAATGATTTAGTATGTCCAGGATTATGCTCTTGAAGGCTTATTACTTCATGCTCAATGCAGTTATTTTCCCGCACCATTTCATGAGTCTTTCTAACATATAATATAGTCAACTACTATATTGTGAAAAACCTATTAAAAATATGTTGTGATGATCTATCGTGTCAAATTATGCAATCCTGAAAATGATTTTGGAGTACTCTGTGTTACTATATACTAGGGGGCGCTCCTTCCTTTTCAAGTTTTAGCCATTCATATATAGATTGATAAAACACACCATATGCCCAGATTTAATTGGTCGCACAAGTTCAAAATATGTCATGAATCTTGGGATTGCACTTTTACATATTTACTAAATACCAAAGTTGAAATGTACTAATATGTTAAAAATTAATGGAGTAGGTATAGTACTTTGTCAAAATCTTTGAGCCTTGTGAGTTGAAACTCAGTTTAGGCCCTGGCGTCATGGGCCACCTGATGTTTTTCCCTTTTTATTTATCATGGAGTGTATACTGAAAAAAATGTCTTTGTCTTCAGTTGAACCGAAGTATTAGCGGAACAAGGAATCCTGGTGTTATTGGTGATAGACGATCGATTTCCAGGGAAAGTAAGTTGCATTTCTGCTTCCAGTTACTCCTGAAGCTTGATATTGGAAAAGTTTATTTATGTTACATGCAGTCTAAACATAGGTATACTTAACATTGCGCTGGCAACCTTACTTAGACATGTTTAATATGAAAGATGATAAATCAAACCCTAAATATTGTCCATACATCTGTCTAGATTTTCGTTTCTTTATATTCATAAAAATGTGCCTGAGTTTCTGAGCTAAATATTGTGTTTCTGTAGGTTCTTTGACTACCACCGACTGGGTTCAGGAAGCAGAGTTCTCGAATTGGGTAGATCATGATATACTGGGCAGCGATGAATTGCAGGACAGCAAACAATTGTGTCCACACCCACAGTATTTGCCTCAGTTTGGAGAGTCGAAACCATTGAGCCGAACGTCATCCTATCCCCTGGAGCCACTACAACACCGCTCCAGTGAACCTATTCTGGGACATAGATCTCCTTCATTTACATCCTATCCTCCACCAGGTGGTGGTGAATTATCTTATCCTGCACAAGGTCTTACGCGGCACTCGAGCATTCCTTCACCTGGTGCAGGTTACCAAATGGGTTCTCCAAGTTCGTCGCTTACTGGTTCTCCATACAACATGACTGGTCTACCTCATGGACTGCGATTGGGGCGAAGCATGTCTTACACTTCTGCAGATCTATATGCGAACAACTTCCTGCAAAATGAATGGCCAAGTCAAGCTGGTTCGCATGCTTTTGAGCATCTTAATCTACAGCCCAGTTTATTGCAGCAACAACTATCTTTTCCAAGCAGTTCAATGTCTTCGTTGCTGTTCTCTCAGCAGCAACAGCAGCAGCAGAGGTTGTCACTAGTTCAGCCGCTTCATCACAATTACCTAAACATGCAGCCTCACTTGTATCACCATCATTCCCCAGAGATAATAGGCAGGTTTGATCATATTCCTAGTGTGCCTTCACCAAGGGAAAAGAGATCAAGGTCAGGAAGAGGAAAACACAGTATACGCTTTTCTCAACAACAGTCTGATACAGCTGGCCAGAATGTTGATACTGGAGGAACAAAATTCAGATCAAAGTATATGTCATCCGAAGAGATTGATACTATTTTAAGAATGCAGCACTCTGGTAGTCACAGCAGTGATCCTTACGTCGATGACTACTACCATCAAGCTTGTATAGCCAAAAGATCTGTCAACTCTCAGCAGAAGGTGAATTTCTCCCCCGCATCAATAAAAGACTCCCACTCAAAGTCTAGGTCTGGTGGTGATCAGCATTCATATCTGAAGGTTGATTCTCTTGGAAGAGTGTCATTCTCTTCCATACGTAGGCCTCGCCCTCTTCTTGAAGTTGATATTCCTGCATCTGGTGATGGCCACAAGTCATCTATGAGGCCACTGGAGAAAGAGCCAATGCTGGCAGCAAGAATTACCGTTGAGGATGGTATATGTCTTCTTCTAGATGTAAATGATATTGACCGTGTGTTACAGTCTAGTCAGGCACAGGACAGCAGCTTCCAACTGAGGCGAAGGCGACAGGTCCTCCTTGAAGGCTTAGCTACATCACTTGAGCTTGTCGACCCTTTTGGCCCCAACAAACCTGGCAATTCATCTGGATTGGCCCCGACGGATGACCTTATTTTTCTCCGCATTGTTTCACTCCCTAAAGGACGCAAGCTCTTGGCACGGTATCTCCGACTTCTTGCCCCTGGAAGTGAGCTGACCCGCATAGTCTGCATGGCTATCTTTCGGCATCTTAGGGGCTTGTTTGGGGGTTTGCCGTCAGATTCTGGTGCTGCAGAAACAACAGTTAGTCTTGCCAAGACAGTGTCCTCTTGCGTGCATCACATGGAGCTCAGTGCCCTCAGCGCCTGCCTCGCCGCTGTTGTCTGCTCATCGCAACAGCCACCTCTCCGCCCTCTTGGCAGCTCAGCTGGAGACGGGGCTGCTCTAATCATCAAATCAGTATTGGATAGAGCAACTGAGCTACTGGCTGACCCCCATTCTGCAGCCAACTACAGCAGGTCAACCCGTTCGCTTTGGCAGGCGTCGTTCGATGCCTTCTTTGGGCTCCTGACGAAATACTGTGACAGCAAGTATGGGAGCATTCTGCAGAGGTTCACCATGCAGGGATCCAACTCAATGGCTGGACCTGAAGCCTCGAAGGCTGTCAGCAGGGAGATGCCCGTCGAGCTGCTGCGTGCAAGCCTTCCGCACACCAGCGAAGAACAACGCCAGATGCTTCTTGACTTTGCTCGGAAATCCATGCCCGTGATCGGCTACAACCACTCCGGCGCTAGCGGCGGGCATTCTACTACTTCCGAACCTGTTCCCGGTTAAAACTACAGGTGCTGCTTCTTCTCCTTCAGATGGTGATTACAGAATTGGGATAGACGTGCTTCCTGTTTCGCAAGATGTGTGAGCTTGGAGAAGTTCCGTTGGCTCCGTGTCGAAGTTAGCGTTCCTGAGGCTGTGACTAGGATCCAGGTTAATTTAATAGAACCAGCATTCCCCTTCAGGTGGGTGTGCAATACCCGCCTGATGGTTATATATCCATGACAGATTGTCCATGTATGTACCCTGTGTTGTAACTGTGCAGTGATGGACCAGATGGAAACCTAGTTTTAACCATTGTTTTCTCCCGGTCAAAAACAAGGTGGTGGGGGTGGCAATGGCTGTGCAAGTAGAGTTTCTATAAACTATCTTGTGTTTGCTTCTTGGTGGTGGATGGGTGGGGTGGGGTGGGGTGGGGGATCTTTGTGAGTGGTGGCAGTGTTGAAGCTCAGTTTGCTCTATTCTATATGCATTGGTGAGATATGGTATAGATCCAAATGTGTGTGAGATCTTATCTTTGTAAGCTTGGTTATGGTTGGAGCCTTCTCTCATTTCGTATTGTTTATTCATTTAGCGTTATGCTCTTTTGCTTTGCGCTACAAAAACCGGGCTTTGTTCCTGGAAATTTGTATGTACAGGTGAATCTGGCACGCTGTTATCATGTGCAGGCAGAGCAAATGACTGAAGATCGCAAGAACTTTGATAGCAACAGCAGGCTACTACTCACAGGTGAAGTCTCTACAGCAGTCGGGTTTTCTCACCGTCACCGAAACCTTCTTCCTCCAGTCCGGCCGTCGAGCTCCCCCGGAGCTCGCCGCAGGGCCGCCGTCGCCTTGTCCCCACGCCGTGCGTCCAACACGGCACGGCGTTGGCACCATCGCACCCACCACCACACAAGGTCAAAAACTGCTTACTAACCACTACTCAGCCTCTGCTCAGTTAAAAACACGGCGAGGCTGGCTTTGGTGCGACCGCCGCCTTCCCGCGAAATACCCATCCTGCCCTCCCCATCACCCCGTGCTCGCCTCCCTCCCAGGCAATAGATCTCAGGGGCAAATCCGTAACAGACAGAAGCTCTCCCCCAGCCCAGCTTCGGAACCATCGCCCCCGCGCCGCGCTACACAGCGGCAGCGATGGCGCCCTAGGGTTCAATTCGACCCGCCTCGATCCCTACGCGCGCCACAATGCAGAGCTCGCTCGCCCGGCCCCCGCCCCCGCCCCCGCCCCCCTCGGCGCGGGGCTCCGCGGGCGCGAGGCTCCTCGCTCGGCCCAGGCCCGCGCCGGCGGTGAGATGCCACGGCGAGCCCGCGTCGTCGTCGTCGGCGGCGTCGGGGTGGGCCCCGCCGACGCCGTTCACGGGGAGGGACCCGGACGCGAGGAAGCCGGCGTGGCTGCGGCAGCGGGCGGCGCAGGGGGACAAGTACGCCCGGCTCAGGGAGTCGCTCGGCGAGCTCAAGCTCAACACCGTCTGCGTCGAGGCCCAGTGCCCCAACATCGGGGAGGTAGGTAGTGCCTATCGATCTTCTTGCTACGGAGCCGCTGTGTTCGTGGCTGCGGCGAATGTTTTCAGCGATTTGGTGATGATTTGCCTGCTGCTGCAGTGCTGGAACGGTGGCGGCGGCGCCGGCGGGGAAGGGGACGGCATCGCCACCGCGACCATCATGCTCCTCGGCGACACCTGCACACGGGGCTGTCGCTTCTGCGCCGTGAAGACCAGTAACAAGCCTCCGCCGCCAGACGCCCTCGAGCCTCTGAAAACGGCCATCGCGATTGCGAGTTGGGGGTACAATCACTGACAATTATCGGCATGTTAAGAACTCGGTAAGATGATGTGACGAATATCTGAGGAATGCTCTTGTTTGCAGAGTGGAGTATGTTGTGCTGACAAGCGTCGATAGAGATGACATCCCTGATGGTGGAAGTGGCCATTTCGCCGAAACAGTCAGGGCTCTCAAGGTTTGTCCCTGACGCCTTAGTTTGCTGATTAAGTTAGTGAATCTACCATGTGATAGTTTTGGGTCTTCTGTTCAGGAGTTGAAGCCTACGATATTGGTGGAGTGTCTAACTTCAGATTTTCGAGGCGACCTGGAGGCAGTTACGTCTCTGGCAAACTCTGGTCTAGATGTGTATGCGCACAACATCGAAACCGTGAGGAGTATGCAGAGAATAGTTAGAGATCCCCGAGCAGGGTAATAAGATTCTCTGACTTCTTTTGTATGTTGCTCAGTCTATTGTGCCCCCACCATTGTGCATACTAACTTGGAGAGTCCTCTAAAGCGCTATATCATCAATGCCCTCCTCTGAGTTCATTACACTCATTTACAGTACTCTAATGATTTGGTCACATGACACCTGTAATTTCAAAACCTGCATCTTCACTGATAATTTTAGAAGCATTTACAGAAGGGAAATCACTAATGTCATCATATTTGCAACTGCTACCTTATTTCCAATCTGTTATCTCTACAGATATGATCAGAGCTTAGGGGTTCTGAAGCAAGCAAAGGCTTGCAAAAAGGGCATGGTGACTAAGTCCTCGATCATGCTTGGTCTGGGTGAGACAGACGAGGAGATAAAGCAAACCATGGCTGACTTGAGGGCCATTGACGTTGACATTCTGACCTTGGGACAATATTTACAGGTTCGATGTTTAGCCCAGTTCTTTGAGGAGAATGTTTATCGACTTTACAGTGTACTGTTTGTAGTTTATACTACCCTGCTGCCTTTGTAAATGCTGTAACACCCAAATCTCCTTGATCATACAGCCAACAGAAAGACATTTGAGAGTCAGAGAATATGTGACTCCTGAGAAGTTCGATTTCTGGAAGGAGTATGGAGAATCTTTAGGATTTGTGTATGTTGCTAGCGGACCTCTGGTAAGCATTACATATAGCTGGTTATGTCTTTAGATAATAATATTTGAGACAAGGAATGCCAATGTTTATTTTAAAAGACAAATGTTTTACCAATGATCACTCATCTTGCTAGTTGCAGTTTTGTGGTTGCTGCTGTTGGCAAACTACAGGAACTCACTTTTGTATTCTTGGACTTCAGGTTCGGTCCTCTTACCGCGCAGGGGAGATATTTGTCCAAAATTTCGTCAGACAGAAAAAGGCCCAGCTTGTATCTGCTGCATCCTAGTCAGATTCTCGCCAGTCCATTCTATCCCGTGCCAGAGTTTTACACAGGAAGAGTTAGTTCTGAGGCCTCCAGAGCGTAGGCAGTGCTGATCCTTCAAAGTTTGACCCTTGTCAGTTTTATGATTGCTTACATCTGACATTCAATTTCTCTGGGCACTCTGGCGCGTGCCGAATATTTTTGTCTGTATCACTTGCTTAGGCAGATAGTTGTGTGCTTGTATGGAAATCCAGCAGATGTTGTATCTGCTGCTTCGTCTATGATTTATAGTGCTATATACAGTGGTGTCCTGATTGTTTCTGAAACACAGTGTGTTTTTGACATGTCTGCTGGAGTTCCTTTAGAGTTGCCATTACGCGCCTAAACTGAAATATTTGTTGCACTTGCACTAGTGTGTGCCAGCTCCTTGCAAACTGAGTACTCACTCTGTTCACAAATATAATATGTTATAATATGTTTTTTTTGCGGGTACAAATATAATACTCCCTTCGTCCGGAAATACTTGTCATCAAAATGGATAAAAGGGGTCGTATCTAGATGTATTTTAGTTCTAGATACATCCCCTTTTGTCCATTTTGATGACAAGTATTTTTGGACGGAGGGAGTATGTTCTACTGCAACTTTTTTCTGAATTGGATGCATATAAACACATTTTAGTGCGTCTGTTCACTCATTTCAGTACGTATATAGTCCATATTGAAATATCCAGAAGGAGCAAAAAAGAAATGTCTTTTAGGGACCTTTGGATACCAAGATTTCTGACTCTTACTTTTGTAGTTATGAATTGGGAAATAGAATCAATTGTGAAACTATTGTTTTTAGGGAAATTATGAAATTAATAAGTAAGCCTTCCCTCATCCCTCATCCCTATTGGTATCGGTTTGGGTCACTACACATAATCCTGCTAGGGCCGGTCAATTTATCAAGTTGAGTCATTTCGATTTGGATTTCAAATAAAATCCTGAGTGGCAAAATAACTTGATGCAATGATAAAAAGCTTAACACTTCTTATTTGACTTCTTCATTATTTTGAAATACGAAAAAGATCCAAATCTAAAATGCAAAGGTTGTCATATTCAAAACTTCAATCACCACATTCACTCTCTCGATTTGACAGACCCTGCCCGTGCCATAACATTTGCAAATTTGGATGCTGGTACGGTACTTTTAAGAGGATTAGCTATTAAGGATAATTATCCAGCTACTTTTAAGAGGATTAGCTATCAAGGATATTTATCCAACTCAAAATCACAAGAAATTTGTCCCCCACCCTATTTTCTTCCCTGGATTCCAATAAATTCTACAATTCTCTCATTACAATGTCAAGAACCACATATGCAAGTTTCCCTGCATGTGACTTGGCCGAGGTGCTGCCTACTGACTCTGCATGGGAGCTCAAATTAAAGCTATGAAACAAGTAGCTGACAAATCAACTTTTCTATACTTGCCAATAAATGATGAGCTACAAAAGTATACGTCTTTTTGTGTCAATCTTATATTTGTAAACCAAGGAGTACATATTTAACAGCATGGGAGGCCTTGTGAGAACAAACCCTTGCAGGTTCAACGAGGACCGGACGTATGCACTCAACCATGAGTTGAGGAAACTGTGAGACCAGAAGTGCCATAAAAGTGAACCAAAGCTTAAGTCCTAAATAAAAGTACAAAACTAAGAGCTTAAGACTATGAGACGAGAAGCATGAATATTAAAATCACCCAACATTCAGAAGATGCAGTTTATTTACGGGGAAATTTGATCACTTGCCCGTTTTATTTTCCACTCGGACAACCTGTCCTCCCCATGAGACTGGTCGATGGGGCTCGAGGCTACCTTTCATTGACATAAGCGAGGGCGAATGATCATACACTCAAGTAAAACGGGACAAAATGATGTAACACCTCAAGGTGCCAATGGCAAGCAGGCTAACGAGACCTGGAGACTAAAAGTTCCATCTGGTCCTTTTTTAAACTAAAAATTCCATCTAGTTCTGGTGTGCACATGCATGTCCTCCATCGCCGCTTCCAGGTTATTATTGTTTAGATCCCAGAAGCACTTCTCTCAATTACAGAGAACAATTCTTCCAGTCACTAGGTAAAATTCCGATGAATCACAGGAACAAATAACAGAGGGAGGAGGGATTTGAGAGATAGAGAGGAGAAGGAGCCTCCCTTGTTACGGTCCTTCGGTTCAGTTTTATGATACAACCGGATGTCAAGAATAGATGAATCGAAGACATTTATGTTACAACTTGCACACACTTTCAAGAATGGCCCACTGTCAGTATGTGATCCATTCCTCGCGCGGCGTATCGCTTGGATGGGGTTGGTGGTCTTCTTGACTTGTGGGGCTCACCATCTTGCTCGTTCTCTTTGGATTCAGTGACCTTTCCCACACCAGTGTTGCCTCCACTTTCTTCAGTTTCATCAATTAGCACCTTCGGTCTGCTCTTTTTTCTTATTGTTTTGCTGCTGCATGCTTAGCCTTGGCATGGTCTCGACGCTTCTCTCGGCGCCGCTGCATCCGGAGGCATTACAATTATCAATATGCCAAGCATGTGATTTGCACCAGACGGATCGAACAGTATATTGCGCTGTGCTACAATGTCTAAACATATGATTGTCACCGAATGCATTGAACGGTGTAGGACCTGCACTTCTTAACCATCACATCTAAGGGCTTCTTTGCACTAGCGGAGCTACGTAGAAATCATCTAAGCCCTCCCTCAATTTTTTTTCACTTTTGGGAGAGGCGCGGGGGGGGGGGGGGGGGGGGGACGCCCCCTAGGGTTCCTACCTATGTTGTTCAATTTGTATGATTCAAATCCTCAAGATTGCATTGCACTACAAAAAAGTCCTCTTTTTAACTGGAGCTCACGTGAGCTTGGATGAACAATAAAATTCAAAAAATAATGATGTATTCTTTTGTCAACAAATAGTGATGTATGCACATTCTGTTCTTTTTTTTTTGCAACAAACATTGATGTTTGTTTCACATGCGTCAAAAACGGTCTTTTTGAAGCATGTGAAACAGACATTTTTTTTATAGATTTACTTTTTGGATTCCGGAGCTCAGTGTAATCTCGAGCTAAGGACGAATCTGTATGTAACTTTTTTTACTTATGACTTTCTTTGCACCATCTTATCTTAACCGTTTCTTTTTTTGAGAATAATCTTAACCGTTGATAAATACTAGAAGTTGTCTTTAAAAAAATAAATAGAAGTTGTCTCTTTTTCTTTTGAGGAAAATAGAAGTTATCTCGGAAAAGGGAAAAACTCCACGTCCGACTCCCGATCCAATTAAGGCTGTCCGTAATGAAAGTATCATAGGTAGTATCATGCATGGCAACTAAGCAATTTTGGTGAGGTGACATGAAATTAAATGAAGAAAGAAAGGCTTGAGTATCATATCATGATACCGTATCATATTAAATGATGTGCTACTTTGTGTCATGCATGTCAATAAATGTACTACTCTATGATACCAACATATAATACTATGCATTACAAATGTAGTATCATACACTAGTATCATAGCGTGATACTAGAATATGATACTCCCCATTACAACCAACCTAAACAGGACCGCCTCAAGGCCGACTCGGGTAGCAGGCCGGCTCGGATTAGTTGGCACCTCCGCCAGGCCGCCCTATTTTAACCAGGCCCAGGCGCCCAGCACCAGCACTCGCACGCTGCTGATTCACCTCGGCTGTTCGTCTCCACATCATTCTCTCCGGCGGCGGCGACTCGAGTCTCGGCGAGGGAGGGGCGGAGATGTCGTACCTGCTCCCCCACCTGCACTCCGGCTGGGCGGTGGACCAGGCCATCCTCGCCGAGGAGGAGCGGCTGGTCATGATTCGCTTCGGCCACGATTGGGACGAGACGTGCATGCAGGTACGGCGCCCACCCCCCTAACCAAACCCTAACCTCTTCTTGATCCTCGCTCGATCCAACTGTTTGGTTTGATTGTTTGAGGCCGTTCGGTCTGGGGTGCCCGGGCACCGGATTCGTGTCAGGAATCGGGCGGGGATTTGTTAAAATCGGGCAAGGATTCGCCGCACGCGCTCGGCCATGCTAGATTTAGTTTTAGGGATCCTGGGGCAGTAATTCTGCTTCATGCTGATTTGTGTGACAGTTTCGCTAATTAGCTTCTGTGAGCAGTTCATCTTCATGTTAACAAGTAGTGGCAAGCTCTGGTAAGGACTAGTTGCAGTATGTGTTTTGTAATACAAATATCTGAACTTGGTCTTTAGGAATCCCAGCGCAGCACTGCTGCTTGGATGATTCATACAGTATGTAAACAAATGGCTCCTAGTGCTTTGCAATTGTGCTGCTCCCCAGGTAGTATCCACGAATCCTGCAGGCACCCTTTCCATTGCCTGAGAGGATTTGTGGTTAGTTTGGATATGTGGCACAAGTGGAGGAAGTCGCGCGCCTCTGTTTTTCTTTAAATAAAGCTTATAAGTTTTAATGAGCTAGATAGTTACTCACAATGTATATTCTTCTGCGTGTAACATATTTGGAGTAGTTCAAGCTGCTTCTTTGGTTAAGTTGAGGCAGAACCAGCCATTGTATACTGACATCATGTACCTCACCGCATAATTCTGACGAAATAATAATCCATCTCTGAAGCCCTTTTATTTATGTTGTTGAGTGCAGGTTGACCTTTAATTTTATCAGGTTCTAAATCAATCTAGTAAGTCACTAAGTCTGGATATCTGTAGTATGTTACACGTGGTTGCTATTGCTGCTCTTGGATGATTTCTTGCACTTTGGAGTGCTTCCGTGATCTGTTTATCTTTATGTTAAATAGTTAGCTTTGTCAATGATCTGGTTATGATTGATGATGTTAATACAAATAGCTTAACTGCTGTTTTGGTATACTGGTGCAGGGCTGCTACATAGCTGATTAATATGTGGGAGAAAATGCTCTTAATTCTCCGTATGTACTATCCACACATCCTAGAAGTGATTTTGCATTCAACCTTCCCATTATCATAGGCTCATACCGTCAGAAGCTAGTTGGTCGATTTTTGGATGTCTCCTTTTGTTGAAGTAAAGCTTCTATGTGTACTGAGGCTGGGTAGGAACTCGCCTCTATATTTTGCTGCGTTGCACATATATATTTGGAGTAGTTCACAACTGGTTGCTTGATTGAGTTGAACTGTTGAAGTAGAGCTAGCCATTATACTCTGAGGAAGTTAAGCGATGTGTGCTTTTCTTCTTTTATTGACGGCCAATTGTTTTATATTATTGATTGCAGACTTGCAGTTTAACTTTTTTATTAGCCTTTGGTTCTACATCAATCTAGCATGATTGTATGTTGTTGACTTCATTATGAGTTTCTGACTATCTGATTGTTCATGTTTAGATGGATGAGGTGCTGTCAGGGGTGGCTGAGACCATAAAGAACTTTGCGGTGATCTACCTCGTCGACATCACGGAGGTTCCTGACTTCAACACCATGTACGAGCTGTACGACCCGTCGACGGTGATGTTCTTCTTCCGCAACAAGCACATCATGATTGATCTCGGGACAGGAAACAACAACAAGATCAACTGGGCAATGAAGGACAAGCAAGAGTTTGTTGACATTGTGGAGACTGTCTACAGAGGAGCTCGTAAGGGCCGTGGTCTGGTGATTGCTCCCAAGGATTACTCCACCAAATACCGTTACTGAGGTATCTGTGCCTGGCTATGCATGTGAAGTGTGTGGCCTGCTCTGTTCCGTGAAATGCGCTGTGTGACCCTTGATGTGATGTTTGTCAACTTTGAAAGTGTCGCGTAACTATGTATTTGTATCTTGAATATCAACATGTCATAAACCTGTAACCCTTTGAAGCAGGACCTGCTGTCTATTGGTATTACTGATAAAAGTGATATTTGGTTTGAACTATGTGTGTGAATTGCTGAGCAGAGGTCTTCAGGAATCTTGGTGCAGCACTGCTACTCGGATGATTGATTATATGTAAACAAATGCTGTTAGTGCTTCGCAATTGTGTATAGTTTGAATATGTAGCACAAGTGGAGAAAGGCCCTGTGTCTCCGATTTTCTTGAAATAAAGCTTCTAATTCTTAATGACCTCATGTATTTTTCTTGAATATGGTGTAGCATAAGCTTGACCTCGTGTATTTTTAATTTTAAATGAGGTGAGTAGATAGATTGTTGCTCTCATTTATCTGCCTGTAAGATATTTGAAGTAGTTCAAGCTGGTCCCTTAGTTAAGTTGAAGTAGAACTAGCCATTGTATACTGAAATCATGTACCTCACCACATAATCATGTTACATGAGGTTGCTATATTGCAGCTATGTTTACTGAGAGCTAGGTTGCAGCTGAATGTGAATTGGCGAGATACAGTCATCCCTTTGAACTGTCGCCATGTAGGCAGCGTTAAACACAATGGCATTTGCTAAAGAATACAGGAAGAGGAGCCGTCCATGATTTGCATGGATCTGTCGGTACTAACAAGAATGTTTGTTTCGCTGCTTGTACACCAAAGGGGTGGTGGAGCAGTTGGCTAGCTCGTAGGTCTCATAGATCGATTTAGGTCGAGAGTTCGAGTCTCGCTGCCCTCATCATGAAAGACCTCGTAGTGATGAAACGCTCGGTGACAACTTGGGTCGTCACGTCAACACCTGATTAATCAGGTGAATTGAGCAACTCTGAACCTGGTCTTTTTTTGTTTTTGTTTCATACTAACTGCTGCGCTCTCTCCCTCGCTGCTCCTCTGCTTGTTCAGGCTCACAAAAAGATGGGATTTCGCATAGTTTGTTGACATCGTGGAGATTTTCTACAGGGGAGCTCGTAAGGGCCGTGGTCTTGTGATTGCTCCCAAGGATTACTCGGCCAAATATCGTTATTGAGGTATCACCGTGTGCCTGGCTGGCTATTCATGTGCAGCAGAGCACTGCAGTGTGTGGCCTTCTCTGTTCTGTGAAATGCCAGTACATGCGCTTTGACCCTTGATGTAATGCCTGTTAAGTTTTGAAGTGTCGCGTAACTATGTATGCATCTTGAATATCGACATGTCGTAAACCTGTGACCCTTTGAAACATGACCGCTGTCTATTGGTATTACTACTGATGAAGAAGATATTTGGTTTGAAACTATGTGTGTGAATTGCTGAACAGAGAGCTCCGAGTTATCATGTTTTCTAAAATGTTAATCATCTCCTTGCATCTACCCCATGTTGCGGCTGAGCCGCTGAAGCAGGTTCATATTTTCAGTGAATGAAAAAATCGCAGGCATCAAACATATTTGACTTGCAGGTCCCACATTTTTTTTCTTGTTCTTGTTTTGAATGGTTGGTGATGAACTCGAGCCCTCTGTCTCGTGGTTTATAAATTAGAACTGGTCTTGTGTGTTTATTATGCCATATACTTGTCGATACCAAATGTCCCTCCTGATTAAGTTAGTTGGTCCTGCGTAGTGATGTGATGTTATATGACCGCAGGCCAAGCCCTCGGCCGATTTACTCATTTGAACAAGTTCCTCCTGATTCAGTTAGTCAGGTGTTGAAAAGTTGTATGTCAGCATATAAATGATGAAGAAAGAACAATCAGTGATCTGTATGGCCTGGAGATAATCTTTGTGATGTACTGTATTTTTTTTTAATTTTTTGAGGGATTTGGGTTGTGGTTTGCATGGATCCTTGTGTCGAATCTCATCCGGCTCTTCATCAGGGAACTTAACTGGATGTGAATCGGCAAGATACAATCATCCCTGAATTTTCGCCATGTACGTAGCGTTAGCAAGTTGGCAGTATGAAGAAACTTGTTCTTTCCTGATTAAGGACTTTTGTATCGCTTCCATAACAACAAGTGGGGTGGTGGCGCAGTTGGCTAGCGCGTAGGTCTCATAGCTAAAACCGTGAGTGATCCTGAGGTCGAGAGTTCGAGCCTCTCTCACCCCACAAAATAAAAAGACTAACTCGTTGTGATGAAACGCTCAATGGCAACTTGGGTCGCCACATGGTACATCTGATTCGTCAGGTGAAACCGAGCATGTCTGAACCTTGGTCTTCTTTTTTTTGGTTTTTTTTTTGTTCTGCCTAGCACAATAATCATCTCCTCCACGGTTGCAGTTCCCTGCTCCTTTGCTTGTCCCGCCCAAGCACTGATGTTCTGGCTCACAAAGGTTGGATTTTCACATGATATGCTGCCTAATACATCTTGATTATGCACTGGGTTACTAAACTTGGGGTTATGGATTAATGGTCTGGGAACTTGGAGGAGAAATGGGAGCACCTTCAGATGAGGGAGCATCCCATTCTCATTACAGCAGTATATATATGAAGCACTTGGGAGCTCTTTTGGTTCATCTTCCTTAACAAAGATCGGACGGCGACCGGCCCTGGCGAGATCGGGACGCGCTCCCTGTCCGGCGGCCGTCGCGGTCGCACGAGCGTCGGGTACTCTGTTCGGCGCGCATGCAGGGCCGGCTGCTGTGCGTGTGTACGTACGTGCCCTGGCAACCGTGTGTACGTACATGAGCAGACCAGGTCAAATGTCCTCATGATTCAGTTACAGTTAGTTGGTCCTGCGTAGTGATGTGCTATATGACTGCAGCAGAGCAAGTTTGAGAAGTTGTATGTCCGGGGATAATAATCAAGAAAGAACAATCAGTGATCAGTATGGTCCCGCGACAATAATCAGGTGTTGTGTGTGTGGATCGTTGTCTGAAACCTCATCTGGCCGTTCATCAGGGAGCTTAACTGGATGTGAATTTTCGCCATGTAGGCAGCGTCAAACCACAATGCACCTGCTAAAGATTCAGGAAAGAGGAGCCGTCCATGATTTGCATGATCTGTCGGTACGCACAAGAATACTCGTTTCGCTCGTAGCACACCAAAGGGTAGCAGCGCAGTTGGCTAGCGCATTTGTTTCGGACCGTGAGCTCGAGAGTTCGAGCCTCTCTTACGCTACACATCTTGAAAGACCAACTCGTATTGATGAAACGCTCGGTGACAACTTGGGTCGTCACATGTTCACCTGAATCATCAGGTGAAATGAGCAAGTCTGAACATTGTCTTCTTTTTCTTATTTTTCTCCATGTGCAGTACTGTAGTGTGTGGCCTTTAGTGTACGGGCGACAGAGAGCGAGAGGCGAGTGCGAGCGGCGCGGAGGGGGAAAGAGTGCGCGAGGGTTTCCCTCGACCGATGCTGGGCGCTCGTTTTGTCCCTCCCGATCGGAGCGCGGGACCGTCCGATTCGATCCAGCGGCTGTAATAGAAACCCTAGCCGAGCTGGGCCAACTGGGCCGAAAGTGGACAGGCTGCGGGCGCCAGCCGAGCCGCCGCCGCGGGCGTGCGAGCTGGCCCGAGCGCTGCAGGCCACTTGTGGCGAAAGAAGAGGCAGCTGCGGGCGCTGCGCGCTGGGCCGAGGCACCAGATGTTTGGTTTGAGCTATATGTGTGTGAATTGCTGAACCAAGGGCTTGAGTTGTCATGTTGGTTGAACATTACCGCTCTTCGAGTTATGTCGCGCCCGAGGCAGATTCATTTTCAGTGGACGAAAATTCCAGATGTCTTCTCACGGCCTCACTCATTGCTTCTAAATTTGAACCAGTGTTGTGTGCCACACTTGTCGACACACAAAGTTGCTAAGACTGCAGAACAAGTCCTCGATTGATTAGCTGCGCTATAAGTTACTCCTGTCAGTATAAAAAAACAATCAAGAAAAGAACAACCAGCCATCTGTTTTGTCCGGGGATAATAGTTGTGTCGCTTTTTTTTAAGGTATCTGTGCTGTGTTGTTGTATGGATCCTGAATTCTTCACCCCTTTTTCTCACAAATCTGAGGACTGCCTCTTTTGAGATATTTGTTCGCCCGTTTCGCTTTCCGCCACAACCAACTGAACAAAAGCAGTCGTTTCGATCACTTCCCGGGAAGATGGACAGAAGCTGTTGGCAGAGATACACGGAGGCATATGTGGCCACCACATTGGCGCAAGAGCGCTTGCCGGGAAGGCATTCCGGCAAGGTTTCTTTTGGCCAGAAGCCCTCCAAGATGCAACTGCACAAGTAACCAAGTGTGAAGCGTGCCAGTTCCATGCCAAGCAAATACATCAGCCAGCTCAAGCTCTCGAGACGATCCCTTTGTCCTGGCCATTTTCGGTCTGGGGGCTCGACATCCTTGGCCCCTTTCCCCGCGCAGTCGGGGGCTTCGAGTACTTGTACGTCGCCATCGACAAGTTCACGAAGTGGCCGGAAGTGGAACCAGTGAGAAAGGTGACCGCACAGTCAGCAGTCAAGTTCTTCAGATCGATCGTTTGCTGTTTCGGAATCCCTAACAGGATCATCACCGACAACGGCACACAGTTCACAAGTCGCACCTTCATGCAATACGTCCAAGACCTTGGCGCCAAGGTCTGCTTCGCTTCTGTTGCTCACCCGAGGAGCAATGGTCAAGCGGAGAGGGCCAACGCTGAAGTGCTGCGTGGACTCAAGACAAGAACTTTCGACAGGCTGCACAAGTGCGGAAGAAACTGGATTGAGGAGTTGCCGGCGGCTCTTTGGTCAATCAGGACGACACCAAATCGAGCCACCGGACAGACACCTTTTGCTCTTGTCTATGGAGCAGAGGCAGTTCTCCCCACGGAACTTGTATACGGGTCTCCTCGAGTGCTCGCTTACGATGAGCTCGAGCAAGAGCAGTTGCGGCAAGATGATGCACTGCTCCTCGAGGAGAACCGTCTTCAGGCTGCTGTACGAGCTGCTCGATACCAGCAAGCTTTCCGCCGCTACCATAGCCGCAAAGTTAGAGCCAGAAGTCTCGAGGAAGGCGACCTTGTTCTTCGGCGCGTTCAGTCCGCCAAGAATTCCAACAAGTTGATGCCGAAGTGGGAAGGCCCTTATCGGGTGAGACAAGTCACAAGGCCCGGCGCTGTCCGCCTTGAGACCAAAGAAGGCTTACCGGTGAGCAACTCCTGGAACATTGAGCATCTTCGCAAGTTTCACCCATGAGGCGCGGTTGCCGTGATCCGCTCCGGCAACCACCTTTTGTACAAGTCTTGCCGCTGTTGCATGTAAACCTTTGTACAAAGCCGAGCGCAGACCCCGTGCATCAGTAAAACTTTTGTGCTTCGCACGACTTGTCATTTCATGTCTTTCCGTTTTCTTGCATGTGTTATCTGACACTCTGTGCAGCACACACCCCCGGTAAGCAATGACAAGCCGCAAGGCTCCATATCTGTGTTTCCTCCCTTTTTCCTTTTTTTTTCTCTCAAGCAGAAGAACTGTTCCTCGCGCACAAGTTTGCCGGGGGGAAGGAGACAGTGGTATGGACCAAGTGCTGTTCAAGAAAGGAAAGCCTTGCCGGGAAGCAAACAACCCACGAAAGCTAAGTTGCCAAAGTTTGAGCATTCAAAATTTTCAAAATTCTTAGTTATCTTCCTTGAACGACCACACTTTGTATGGAAAACCTGTGCGCGGAGAAACCTACCCATGGCTAGCCGCGCCCTTACTTTGTTTCGAGCACGCTCAACGGCTTAAGTGAGCTGCGACAAGTGTCGCGCCCTTACTTCGTTTTCGAGTTCGCTCAACATTCTAAGTGTGCTGCGACTAGCTGCGGCAAGGTTTCTTGCCGGCAGGGGCATTGCCAGCAGGCTGCTGAAGTTCCGCACTCAGCGCTCGCGGCAAGGGTCCCTTTGCCGGCAAGTTCCCTAAGAGCGTAGGGTGAGAAGCATACAAAGTAAAGGAGTCGAGCAAGGGAAATAACACTGCATTAACTATCCAAAATAAAGTTATATTACAAGATGACTTGTCGCTGTTCTAATAAACTACTGTCCATGACTTGATTCACAGCGACAAGGAAAGCAGAAAAGAAAGCAGCCTAGTCTACACGGTCACCATCAACTCTTCTGATCTTGCCCAACTTGGCCACGATGTGGGCGACACGAGCCTTCAGCGCTTCCTGGTCAGCGTCGGGCGGCAAGGTCCGGAGGACGTTGTCAAGATTGATCCCGGGGTTGCGGTACACGATCTTCGTCAACACTCGCTCCACAGTACCCATGCAAAGTCTGCGCGCCTCGTCCGCCAGCTGCGTGGGGATCCTCTCCCGGAGCCGCGCGAGGGCCGGCGCTATTCCCCTGAGGAATAGGCTCAGCTTGGCGCTGTGAGGGAGGTTCGCGTCGGGGGAGTACACGAGGTGCTCCGTCCTCAGCGCCGCCATCTCCCTGTCAATGGCAGCGGCGGCGGCGATGAGCCCCTCGGTCCACTGCTCCACCGTTTCCCTGAAGTTGTTCTGCGTAAGGGCGGCGCTGTCCAGCAATGCTCTCTCGGCGTGGAGGTCCTCCTTCAGCTTCGTTTCACGGTTCCGGGCGCCGTCAAGTGACTCCGTGAGGGTGGACACCTTCAGCTCCAAGTCTGCAATGGAATCCTTGGCGTCGTTGAGCTCCTTGCCCTTGTCGGAGAGACGGACCTGCAGCTCCGAGTGGCTGTGGGCGTCTTTCTCCCTCTCAAGAGTGAGCGCGGCAACCTTCTCCTCGCTCGTCTTCAAGTCGAGCTCCAGCTGCGCCACCCTCGCCTCCAAGTCCCTCTTGTTGGTCTCTGCGGCAGCAGTGGCGTCCCTCGCCTCCTGCAGAGCCCCGCCAATGGACTGCTCGCGCGCGGTAAGGTCGTCCTCGTGGCTATCGAGGTCGACCTTCCGCTGCCTCAGCTCTCCTTCCCGCCGAGACAGATCCTCGGCGGCTAGTCGTTGCTGCTCCTCAACCTCGGCCTTCTCGAGGATGAACGCCTGGTGCGCCTCGGCGAGCTCCTCCCGCTCCTCCGCCAAGTTCCGGAGAGCCGCTTGGTTGGCGGCGCGGAGGTCCTCGGCGCACTTCTCCAGATCGACGCCTGCCTTGGCAGCCAGAGCCTCTCGGGCCTCCAGCTTTGCCTGCCTGGCGCGGTACAAGGCCAGAAGACGGCGCAGAAGCTGCTCCTCCTCGGGCTCGCTGCTGCTGCCGGGCGCGTCGATGAATTTCAACCCCGCGGAGGCGAGGACTTCTCCGTCGAAGACCTCCCCCTCCGCGGGCGCCCTTGATGTAGAAGCCCACGGGATCTGAATGAAGACCCCGTTCCCAGCCTCCAAGTAGGCACCGGTCCCCGCTGCGGCAGCGGCAGGGTCGGCGGTCGGCGCGGCGTCAAACGCTCCCGCGGCCTCAGGGCCGTCGGTGCGACCGCCGGTCCCCTCTCCAGCTGCCGCGCCGGCGTCTCTGGTTGCCTCTTCAACGGCGGGCTCTTCAGTGCCGATCGCCTCCTCGGTGGCCGCGACACCATTAGTGTTGCCGCGCGCGGCCTCCTCGGTGGCGGCCTCCGTCTCCATAGGCTCTGGAGCGGGCGGATCTGAAGAGAAGAAAAAGAAAAAAAAGAAGAATGATCAAGCAAATATCCAAAAAGAAAAATTCAAGGAAGAAAGAGTTCAAGGATTACCTGCGCGGGCCTCTTCAACGACGGGGTCCCTTGCCGGGGTGTTCTCCCTCGGCGGCGTGGTAGCGGCCCCCGCTGGCGGAGGGCCGCTGGCGCCTTCCCTTGGCGGGGTGGCCACCCTTGGCGGGGTGCTCGCCCTTGGCGGGGTACTCGCCCTTGGCGGAGTACCCGTCCTTGGCGGAGTACTCTCCCTCGCCGGGGAGCTCCTCCTTGGCGGGGAGGTCGAGACGTGCAGCTCGTCGGGAGCAATCTCCTGGCGCTCCTGAGGCTGCGGCTCTACTTCTGCACAAACCAGCAAACAAACAAGATATTAGCAAGAACAAGAGGTCCATGCGCGCCCAACAAGCGAAGAAGTAAACAAGGGACTTACGCTGGGAGCTGCGCTGGGGGCTGCCTTGCGGGACAGCAGGCTGGTCCGACAAGCTTGTCGCTGGCGCATCCCCCGCAACTGCGACAGGCTCGTCCTCGAGATCAACCACCGGGATTTTGGCCCTCTTCGCCGCTCTCTGGGCCAAGGTCCTGGAAGATAAACAAGATCAGAATCAGGCAAAGAAAATTCAAGACAAGAACAATGAAAATCAAAAGAAATAAGAGTTGCAAGTGCTTACTCTTCCTCCTCCTCGTCGGAACTGAGGACGGAGAAGTCGAAGTCCGCCTCGCGCGTCCCGGCGCGAGGAGCTGGAGGAGTAGGCTCCCTCGGGCGCTTGGCGGGCTCCGGAGCCGTGGTCTGAGAAGACCCCGCTCCGGACGTCGCCGAGGCCCGAGGGGCAGAAGGAGCGGTGGAGCCCGTGCGGGAGGATCCTCCCCCAGGCGCTGCGGAGGCGCGAGGCGCCCCCTTGACGGCCTTGCTCGTCGTGGTGGCGCACGTCGAGCGACGCTGCGGCTGCTGGACCGCCGGCTGCTTCACCGTGTCAGCAGCCTTACGGAGACGCTTCTTCATTTGAGGCGGAGGACTTGGTGGTGGTGGAGAATCCCCCGAGGATGAAGAGGCGTCGTCAAGACCCAGAGACCCGCCTGAGTCTTCTGAAGGGTCGCCCGATTCGGCGTCCTCCTCGGCGGGCTCACTTGACTCTGTGCCTTGCCCGGCAGCCTCGCTCGTCCCGGCAGGCTCCTCGGCAGGCTTCAACAATTTGAGGATCTCTTCCTCCTCGGCCTGGCTCACTGCATCCGCTGCATCTGCCTCATCCAAGGAGTACCCAAACTCGCCCGCGGCATCGGCCACGGACGCCTCCTCCATCCTGGTGGCGATATATGCCAAATCCCGGTCGGTGGTGTCACGGGTGAGACCTTTCTTCTCATCAAGATTGATCGGCAGCTCAACCAAGTTGTCGAAGAAAGCTTGTGCAGTCTCATCAGAAGGTGCCAGCCAAGTGGGATCAACCCCGTGGGAGTCGCACATCGGCATTGCCGCGCGGATAGCACTAAGTGCAGAGTTGTTACATAGAGGAACTACTCCCCGCGACGGGGCAAACCACTCAGGGTGCTTGGGGTCATGCTTGAACAGCGAACGGATCATCCCCTTGAGTTCCAAGACAGTGAAGTTGTAGTTGAGGCCGAGGCGTAGCCTCATGCAGTCTGCCGCGTTGCCGAATTCCCAAGCAGACCTCTTCCTGTCCTGCAAGGGGGCAATGCGGCGGCGAAGGAAATCCGCCCCGACCTCACCTACAGTAAGGTTGGCTTGCCGGAGGCGAAGGATCCTAGTGAGGGCTATCTTCAGCTTCTCGTCTTCCGGGGCCAGGTCACTCCAATCCTTGCCGCGCACTATTGCAGCTCGGCGCGGGGAGGTAAATTGCTGAGGTTCATCTTCCATAACCCAGCACCAATCGGCCCTCCACTCCTCCCACTTGCCGCGGAGCTCTCCAATCAAGTACGCCTCTTTCTTGTTGAGCCTAAAGATCCAAGAGATGCCACCAGACAGAGGAGACCCAGACTCTACTCGAGGTGTGAAGAAATGGCGGAAGAGAGCTACGTTGGGGGTGACTCCGACAAAGTTTTCGCACAGATGTGCGAAAACGGCCAAGGTTAAGACTGCGTTCGGGGTGAAATCTAGAAGATGGAATCCATACGTGTTCATAACGTCGCAGAAGAACTCGGAGTATGGAGGGTAGAGACCGCAATGGAAGAACAGAGCAAAGTAATGGTAACCTCCCGGATACATGTCGCAGGCTTTGGCGGGGAGAACTCTGGTGCGCGGGTGAGCCTTCGTCTCCCTCGACCAGAACAAGTAGTACTTGTCCTTCAACTCCCTTGCGCCGAGCCTCGGCGGGAAGACCACCATCCTCTTCCGCATTGCTGCCAGCTTCGCCGCCCGGTCGGACTTCGTGTTTTTCGCCTTGTCGCTCTTCGGGGCCATGGCGGGGACGGCGAGTGGGGTCGGCGGCGCTGGGGAGGTTGGCGGCGGCGGAAGAGGGGTGGAGCTCGGCTCTCTTTCGACCTTTGAGGAGGGGAAGAGCGGCGGGGGTTTCTGGAGGTTGAAGACGCAATGAAGCAATGGGGGAAACTGCCCCTGTTTCCTCTGCTTTTAAGGGGGAGCGGGGGACGTTCTGCATTTTCCCATTAAAGAAACAGGCCATGATCTCTCCCACGACGCCGCAATCGACGCGTGCCGTTAGGGAGGGATGCGGCGGATACGGAGTGGGATACGGCGTGCCGTGGGCTGCGTGTGTCCGTGCACTGTTTTGGGCCTGGCCCAACAGCGCTCGGCACCGTGTGTGGCCCAGGCCCGGGGGCTCCTGTCGGTGTACTAAAGTAGGGGTACCTTAGTATCCCGACTTGTGCACGGGCAGTAGCAGCGTCCCGTGGCAGGGCTTGCCACGCGCTCGCCAAGGCCCACCCTAGTTCCTTTTGAGCCATTCAAGAACAAAGTATTCAAGTTAAGAAACAAGACCCCGGCAAGAGGAGCTTGCCGGGAAGGCCGCTCCAGGCTCAAGACCACCCCTCTAGCGCAAGACCCTGGCAAGAGGAGCTTGCCAGGAAGACCGAAGAACAGCATTTCAGAAGACTTGCCGTGGCGCATCGCGCGCCCCGGCAAGGTCCGGAGAGCGACAAGCTTCCGGGCCCGGCAAGGTAGCAACCGCGGCAAGATGCTTGCCGCGGCAAGCTTCCACTGTGTGCCCGCGCTCCAGCTCATCCGGCCACGCGTCGCCCTGGGGCCCTTCCAGGGGCACGTGGCGGAAGGCTGTGCAGCCTGGGGGACACGGTGGCAGGCCACGATGACGAGACCTCCGTCGTGGCGAACGGAGACTCCCGGACGGACGCTTTTTACACTATTTGGGGCGACGGCGACGGGCATTCAATGCCCTTGTCCCCCACCGTCTAGGTTAGGTACAGGACACTGTACATACACTGTTACAACTACCACCACTTTTACGTTTTTACCCTCGTCTACGTTGCCACCTGTTAGAGACCCCTTCGACCTATAAAAGGAGGCCCATGCACAACGTAGAGGGGGTCCCGATTCCTGATCACTCTCACGCTCGGTGTAGCTAGCCTCAAGCACTGTAGATCTTCTTGCTCCCGAGCCAAGAACTCAATACAACCAAGGCAGGAGTAGGGTTTTACGCATCCGTGCGGCCCGAACCTGGGTAAACTGCTCGCGTGTGCACCTCGATCCGCTCTTTGTGCTCCCTCCGCTCCCTTGTCGTACCGAAAAGGGGCTCCGGTCCCATAGGTGTCCGTGGGCGATCAGTTTCCCCGACACACGCCCCTTCCCATGGTTAGGCGGGTTGCGAGGAGCTGGGTTCCTTGGTGGCATCCCGCGGCCTTGTCCTGGGTTCTGCGCATTGGGGCGCGGGGCATCAGGCTTCTTGTCAGGGCACACCCTTGAGATGTGTCCTGACTAACCACATCCAAAGCAAGTGACTTGGTTTGGATTATTGACCTTGTTGCCACCACTGTTATTGGGGTTGAAAGCTGGCCTTGGGTTGGCATACTGCTGAGGCTGATAGTTGGTGCGAGGTGCAGGAGCTCTTGGTTGCTGGTAGGTTGGCTTGACCGGGGCTGGCTGCCACGGGCGAGGCTTCTGGTTGCTGGAACTTCCCTTGCTGACCATCTTGCGCTTGTGAGTGTCTTCCATAGCACGCCGCTTGTCTTCAAGCATGAGTGCTTTGTTCACCAGGTCAGGGAAGGTTGGGCAGTCGCACACGACAAGCGAGTACTGTAGAGTCTGATTGAGGCCTTCCATGAAGCACTCCCTTTTTGCAGCATCAGTACTGACATCTTCAGGAGCATACCTTGACAGAACACTGAACTTCTGCATGTACTCCTTGACAGTGCCACTTCCTTGCTTCAGGGCTCGAAACTCACGCTTTTTGATAGCCATGATTCCTGAAGGAATATGGGCCTTGCGGAATTCTGCCTTGAAGTTGTCCCAAGTGATGTCTTGCCCAGCATGCATGACCTTGAATCCATCCCACCAAGCTCTAGCAGTCCCCCCGAGGCAGTGGGCAGCATAAGCCACCTTCTCGCGGTCTTCGATGCATCCGACTAGTCCAGCAAGTCCTCAATGGTGCGGACCCAGTCATCTGCATCCAGGGGTTCAGCAGTCTCGATGAAAGTTGGCGGTGCATGCTTCTTGAACTCTGCCAACGTGGAACATCCATTGCCATCCCCGCCGGCTGGCGGTTGTTGGTGACAGCTTGAGCAATCATCTGAAGGGCTGCGGTGTTGGCTTGGCGTTCCTCTCAAAAAGCTTGGAGAAGCTGGGCCATGTCCATGTTCGGAGGAGGTGGTGGTGGTGGAGCTTGGTCGTTGGTTTGGTTGTGGCCGGCCTCTGATTGGGCGGATGCTCCGGCTTCAGGCTGCTGGGTAGAGGTACCAGTACGAGTTACAACAGGCATCCTGTTGGAGCGGTAAAAGGTCTGATGATTTGGAAGAGGGAAAGCAATAAAGATGGGTGCCTAGTAAGGGGGTGGGTGTGACACTAATCAAATCATGCAAGGGCCAAAAGGGCCAAACACATTCATTAAAATCCAAATGGGTGATGCAGTCGTTTACATATTCCCGAAGGGAGAATACGATGTCCATCCAAAGACAACAAAAGCAAACACTAGATGGCTACATATGAACCATACAAGGACTCGACTTCACATAGGGGTTACACGACCTATCCTACTGTAGAAGTCACGAACTGGCATATCCGAGTTGCGAATAATGCCTAAGCGGCGGAATGCTCGGCCGCGTATTCTGTCTCTTCTGGGTCTTCCTCCTTGTCTTCATCTGTCTGGGCCCCCTTATCACTTGAGGGTGTGGGAGAGTGGAGGAGTTGGATACGGCGGTGTTTTGTCGGTGGTGCAGGGAAAAGCTTGCGATATTCCCTTGCCGTCATACGGCGTCGCCGGGGTGGTTCTTCATCCTTGGAGGATACATCTCCTGAGGGCCTTCCGCCTCGGTACGCGATAGCGGACTGTCCGGGAGGCGCTCCTTCCTTCTTGATCCTATCCGTCTTCTCTTGTGCTCGACGAAGAAGTGCCTTGGTCTTGTGAAGTTCTTCTCGGAGCTTCATTGATTCCGAGGCCATATCTTGTGCCAAGTATTCGACACATAGGCTGAAGTAGGTCTGGAATCGAAGTGGAAGTCCTTCCTTCAGTGGAGGGGCTTGTGCGCTGCTTTCATCTTCACCTTCCTTCCGGTAAGGCAAGAAGCGGGTTGTCATCTTGGCTGCCATCTCCGGAAGAAGCTCACGGAGACGGGTTAGTGCCTTGAGTGCAGCAGCCTCGACAACGAGAGGTAGTGTTGCCATCTGGGGTCCCTCGAAGAACCAACTTGTGGGAGGATCGTTTGCCTTCACGATCACTTCCACATGGTACTCCACCTCAGTGTCGTTAACCCAATGCTCAAGGTAGGTGAGGATGGGTGCTCGGTGGAACTGGCACTCCTGGAGGCTATCCTCGAGAAGCAAGGGAAACCCAGTGGTCAGGTGCTCTTCAGGTACAGCGGCCATCTACAAAGGTTGAAAAGGAGAGGTTAATAAGCCGATGATATCTCAGGTTGGTAAGGTTTAGAAAAGAAGAGAGGTTCATAAGGTTTTTGAAAAGGGTCTCATCTAACTAACGCCCATGCTAACTAAGGCTTCCTACAGTCAGGATGGCTCTGATACCAGCTCTGTGGGTACCCCGATTTAAGAGTCTAGATCACCGAATGCACGTGTACAGTGATCCCAGAGATCAATGCTCACTGAACACACAAAAGTTGAATGACAAGAGTCTTACATCCATACATACCGTTTTACACAAATTAGGACCATTATGGCCAAGTCTTACATAGATAAAGCCTTAAGGGCTGAATAGCAAATAACTCGAATAGCGGAAGTCTTTGTAGATAAGTAGAACCCATACCATCTGCCTTAACCCTACAGGCATTCTGACTGGGAAAGCGTCCTAGTTCGCATGTTCGTCTCCATAGAATTCTTCTTCGTATTCCTGCTCCTCCATGCCTGGCCAATTAAATAACCAGTGGCAAGCCAATGAGTACTTTGAATGTACTCGCAAGCAACCCATGATTTGGTTCAAGGTAACAATGCAAATATACAACAACGAGCAACCTAGCTACAAGCTAGATTAAATATTCTACCACCATGTAAAATGCATCAATAAATTTGGGTAACCTCGAAGACAAGTTACATATATCAACATGAATAGAGTTTAATTCTTCCTCAAAAAGTCAAGTCACCACCTTGACTCAACACACATGCACATACTATTACCGAGATTGTAAAATTCTGGACATAGTTTAAGTAGCATCACTGATACGTCCAAAACGTACCTATAATTTCTGCTTGCTCCATGCCTCTTTTGTGTGATATTGCTATGATATTTATGCACTTCCATACACTTTTGATCATATTTGGACTAACCTATTAACTCAGTGCACCCGAGTGCCAGTTTCTGTTTTCTGCTGTTTTTGTATTTCAGGTTTTCCCATTACGTAAATTGCCAGAAAAATCTCGGGAAAAATATATAAAAAATCAGCGTTCCGGAAGCTTCCATGCGGCCAAAGTAGGGCCAGAGGGGGGCCACCAGGGCTCCAAGCGACCAGAGGGGGCGGCCCCCCTCCTGGCCGCGCCGCCAGGGCGCCTGGGCCCCCCTTGCCTCTTCTGATGCCCCCCTTTGGCATATATTTACACCGCGTCCCAAAACCCTCGAGGACGGAACCCTTCTTCGCGATCTCATCTCTGTTCCACCGCCGCCGCGCTTCCAAGATCGGGAGCACCAGGAGAACTCTTCCCGGCACCCTGCCGGAGGGGAGAACCACCACCGGGAGCTTCTCCACCACCATGGACGCCTCCCGGATGAGTTGTGAGTAGTCTCCCTTGGACCATGGGTCCATGACCAGTAGCTATGTGATGTTCTCCTCCCCTCTTTGTCCTTCATCGATTAGACCTCGTGAGCTGCCCTACATGATCGAGGCACATATGTAATCCTTATGCTGTTGCTATGATGAGTTTGCTGGGATCCGATGGATTATGAGATTATGTTCAGATTGTGTGTGAGTAATATATTTGATTTACCTCTTTTATATTTATGTTCTTGAGTAATTCTTGCATGTTCTCCGTTGCTGTTTATTGCTTTGGCCAAGTAGTAGGTAGTAAGTCCAAGAGGGAACGTTATGCTTGATTGTGGGTTCATGCCCCTCGATGACTAGCCTGAGTGACAGAAACATGAGTCTAGGGGATGTGCTGTTGCCACAAGGGGGAAAACAATGGTGCTTGTACTTGCGGGTGCAAGGATTGTTTACTTTACGCAAAGTTCTTTTAATGCAGTTGTCTGTTGCTTTGAGTTTACACTATGGGTGGGACTCGCAACTTAATACCAGCGAGATGTTCTGGATAGATATCTCAAGGTGGATGATTAGTAGTAGATGCAGATGGATTTCGGTCTACTTGCCTTGGCGTACCGCCCATGCTTTTGAGCCTCTACCTTTCTTTGCAGCATAGTTAGCATTGGTTTGCGCACATAATCCTGTCAATTGCCCAGCTGTAAGTCGTTTACCTAGCTTAGCTGTTTTATCGTCTTTTGGGAGAGAGACATCACTAGTGAACATCATGGGACCCCGGTCCATATTACCATCACTGATCACACCCGCTATTTACTTTCTGTTCTTACTTACTAGTTGCAGTCATACCTAACACTATTATCTCTTGCGTTTGATCCTTTGTAAACGACAAGGCTGGAGGGATTGACAACCTCTCTGTACTCGTTGGGAGCAAAGTTATTTGTATTTGTGTGCAGGTCCTGTCAATCGCTAAGTTGCGCCGCTAGCAGTTGACACCTTCTTGTTGACCCTCGGAGTCTCAGGGGATTCGATCCTTGGTATCTTTGCCAAGGGAAAACTACCGCTACACTGCATCTCAAACCTTCCACTTGGGGTAACCAACGAGGGGCGAGAAGCCACCAAGCAAAGTTTTCTGGCGCCGTTGCCGGGGACTCCACTCTTCAAGATAGGGGAGTTGCACGCTATCTTTTACCTTTGCTTTTTAGTCTTGTTAGTTTACCTTTCAGTTTTTGCTTTAGTGTCTTTTATCAAAAATCACAAAAATAGTTATCTTGCTTGCTTGCTGCTATGGGTTCCACCGAGAACACCAAGTTGTGTGACTTCACTAGTCATAACAACGATGACTTTATCTGCACGCCTATTACTACACCTGCCACTTCAGCACCTTCTTATGAAATTAAACCTGCTTTACTGAACCTAGTTATGAAAGATCAATTCTCCAGTGCTGGAGATGATGCTGCTTTACACTTAAACAATTTTGTTGAACTCTGTGATATGCAAAAGTACCAAGAAATAGATGATAATATTGTTAAGCTTAAGCTTTTTCCTTTCTCCTTGAGAGGAGGAGCTAAAATTTGGTTTCAATCTTTGCCTAGAAATAGCATAGATTCTTGGGACAAGTGCAAGGATGCCTTTATTGGGAAGTACTATCGACCTGCTAAAATTATCCAACTAAGGAGTAACATAATGAATTTCAAACAATTGGATAATGAACATGTTGCCCAAGCTTGGGAACGCATGAAATCTCTTGTCAAGAACTGCCCTACTCATGGTTTGACTACTTGGATGGTTATCCAAACTTTTTATGAAGGCTTGAACTTTACCTCACGGAACTTGTTAGATTCGGCCGCGGGAGGAACCTTTATGTCAACTACACTTGGTGCTGCCACGAAGCTTCTCGATGAGATGATGACCAATTATTCCCAATGGCACACCGAACACGCTCCAACTGGTAGGAAGGTAAACTCTGTCGAGGAGATTTCCTCCCTAAATGAAAAAGTTGACTTGATCATGTCTCTACTTTCCAAGCAATCTTCTGTTGATCCTCGTGATGTTCCTTTAAATTCTTTGATTGCTCAAGATCAAGTAGATGTGAACTTTATCTCTAGAAATAATTTCAATAACAATGCTTATAGGAGTAATTTTGGTAGCAATCCTAGACCGCTCCCCTCTAATTCCTATGGGAACAACAATGCTTATCCTAGCACCAAGAACTCCACTTCTGAACTAGAGATTATGCTTAAAGATTTCATCACTACCCAAAAAGCCTTCAATAAGAGTGTAGAAGAAAAACTAGCCAAAACTAGATGATCTCTCTTCGAAGGTAGACAATTTAGCCCATGAGGTAGAGTTGCTTAAAATTAGAACTTCCCCTCTTGAGGAGAGGAAGACCACTCCTATGAATGCTATTCAAGTGCAAATTAATGAAAACATTAGGATGTTGGCTAAACTTAAAGAGAGATGGGCTAGAGAAAAGGAGGAAGAAGATAGAATTAAGAGCCTTCCTACCCACCACACTGTTGCTACTATCCAAGTTGTTGAGGATATCCAAACTCTTAGCACCCAATGCACTCCTGGTCCCGTTGGACCTATTAATGGTGATGCTATGACCTCAACCGTAGAAACTCCTATGACGATAGAAACTACCAAACAAGTGAGCCTAAAGGACACCACTACCACTTTACTTGATAGTAGTGACCTTGATTTTGATAATTGCACCCTTACCGAAGTTATTGATTTTCTTCACAAGATGTCTAGAGATCCCCACACTAGCACGCTTAATCTTGCCTTTACAGAGCATATCACTAATGCTCTCACCAAAGCTAGGGAGGAGAAACTTAGGGTAGAAGCCTCCATACCTAGAAAGCTAGAAGATGGTTGGGATCCTATGATTAAAATTAAGTTGAATAACTTCTCTTGCTATGCTTTATGTGATGTTGGAGCTAGTACCTCCGTTATGCCCAAAAGAATATATGATATGCTTAAATTGAAACCTTTTGATTCTTGTTCTTTTGGTGTTCGTCTTGTTGATTCTTCCATAAAGAAACCCTTGGGGAGGATCGACGATGTTCTTATCATTGTCAATGACAATTATGTTCCCGTTGATTTTACTATTATGGATATTGAATGTGAACCTTCTTGTCCAATTATTTTGGGACGTCCTTTTCTTCGCACCGTTGGTGCTATCATTGACATGAAAGAGGGGAATATAAAATTCCAATTTCCTCTCAAGAAAGGGATGGAACACTTCCCTAGAAAGAAGATTAAGTTACCTTTTGCGTCCGTTATACGGGCTAGCTATTCTTTTACTCTTGATAAGACTTGATCTCTTTGCATTATGCCTAGCTTAAAGGCATAAAAGAAAGCGCTTTTGGGAGGCAGCCCACAATGAATAAAATTTTATTTTTGCTTTTGTTGTGTCTTGATGTTTGTTACTACAGTAGCATCATCATTGTATCTTTACTTTTCAGCTTTGTGCCAAGTTTAGCCTCTGATTGCAAGAAAGTTCAAAAGTTGTGACGTGCTGTCCAGGAAACAGATTCTGTCCTTGGACAGAAAAATTCATATAAAATCACCAGATCATCTTTTTGGTCTGAATTTTTTCGACAGCGTGGTCTATACAATTGGATTTCGGGCGTCTGTTCTGAGTTTTTTGATTTGAGTTGCAGAAGTGCCCCGAAAAAATTATTTACTACCTGCTGGTCTGTTTTTCACAGATTATGTCCTGTTTTGCCTTTCCTTCGTTTTGCAAACCTTGAGCTTGCTTTTTCTTTGCAAAAACCGTTTGGCAATCTTGAGAAACAGTAGACCTTCAAGATTATCCTTATTTCCAGCAAGGAAAAATTATTTTATTATGGGTACTAACCTCGCTAATCAGATTATGATGAGTTATGTATGAAGGGAGTTTTCAAGTGTGCGAGGGAAGATGATAAAAAGATTCAGGAGTGTCAAACGCTCAAGCTTGGGGATGCCCCCATGCACCCCCAAGAAATATTCAAGAAGACTCAAGCATCTTAGCTTGGGGATGCCCCCGTGCATCCCCTTCTCCATCAACAATTATCAGTTCGTCTTTCATTCCACTATATTTTAATCACTTCATGTGTTATGTGCTATGCTTGGAGCGTCTTGCTTTTAGTTTCCTTTTTAGTTTTCTTTAGCTTTGCTTGCTATTCATAACGAGTTGGAACCCATCTTTCTTTGTGTGGGAGAGAAACACGCTCCACTTCAACCTAGAACATAACATGGGATTTTCATGTTTATCTTTGCTGTGTATGTTCTTTGTCTTTCAATAGCTACTATCATGTTCAACTCTTAGTTTTCATGCTTTACTTTTTAAAGAGCTTTTGTTTAGTTGGTCGCTAGAACTCTCTTGAGTTATCATGCTTATCTTGTTAAGAGAGTTGGCTTCTGTTGCACTGGTTGATATGTCTATGATAAAAATGCTATGTGCATAATGGTGCTTAGTAGTTCATGTTTTCTTATGGTTAGTCTCAAATAGCTGGGGGGTTCTTAATGTGTTATTGAAGTACCAACAGGATTTGTTTGCCTATGATGTGGTATGGTTTAGTGATATCTTCCTCCAAGAATTTATTTTGATTGACTTGGCATATGCTCACGCATATTTAAGACTGTAAAGAAAGTCTATCAAGCCTTGATGATCTTTAATTTCTGAGTAGCGATATAACTTCCATGCCCGATTCAATGTTGCTTTGTCGCTCTACATGATTATGGCCGTCATTGCTCTTTTAGTTGGTCGCTCCCAGTCTTTTGCTAACCTTCGCCTGCACTAAGCGGACTGACTGCTTGTGCATCCAAAATCCTTTAAACCAGTTATGCCATATGAGTCCACCATACCTTCCTATACATGGTATTTACTTGCCATTCCTAACGAAGACTTTCGTGTACCATCTCGAAATTAATCAAAAGCATTTCTATTTTGTGCCTCTATTTTAGCTCATGAGGAAGTAGTAGTTAATTCATGATCTTTTTAGGTTGGACAAGCTTCACCCCGGGATTGCATGTCTAATGTGCAAACCCCTAATACGAGAAGGAACTGGCAAACAGTGCGCCCGGCTCATTAAAAAAATATACAACAAACAAACCCTCATTCACGCTTTGTTCATGAGAAATCAGAAAACTTTGGCAGTGATAAACAAAGGAGATTAAGAGGATGTGATCGTCCTCGTGCGGGAGCCGTTCCTCGAAACTTGTCCAGCTCGAGAAGTAATTGAGTTATCTACTAGCATTCGTTGACGAAATATGCATCTCTAAAAAAATAATTTTTACCTCTGTTTTTAAAACCAAGAGCTCTGGTACATGTTTAGTTTTTGTTTCCGACCACGGGTTTTCAACCTTGCCATCAAAAGCCACGGTTCGAGAGTCTCCACCTTCTTTCTTCAAAGCACCAACTATTGAGAGCATGATTGTCATTCTGAGTGTAATGTGCATTGTCCCAAAGTACCATTGTCTTCTGCATGACTATGATATCGTTTATTCTGAAATCATTGTATCTAGTCGTCACTTAAACTTTGGAGGTGCCCTGCATTTATGTTTTGCTTCACTAAAGGGGGCAAGCGAGATATCACTTTGTCATGTTTGCACACCATGCTCACTACAAATCTATTGAGTGTTTCAGTATCATATTGTAAAACTTTCAGTTCTTTGTGATATTCTCATGAGGCAACTTAATTACTACAAATTCATTATCTCAGTAAGCATTTGTCATGTGACTGTGAAAAGTTCTTATATGGTTAATAGCATGTCACCACAGAAATTATGCTTGTTATCATTTACCTACTCGAGGACGAGCAGGAATTAAGCTTGGGGATGTTGATACGTCCAAAGCGTATCTATAATTTCTGCTTGCTCCATGCCACTTTTGTGTGATATTGCTATGATATTTATGCACTTCCATACACTTTTGATCATATTTGGACTAACCTATTAACTCAGTGCACCCCAGTGCCAGTTTCTGTTTTCTGCTGTTTTTGTATTTCAGGTTTTCCCATTACGTAAATTGCCAGAAAAATCTCGGGAAAAATATATAAAAAATCAGCGTTCCGGAAGCTTCCATGCGGCCAAAGTAGGCCCAGAGGGGGGCCACCAGGGCTCCAGGCGACCAGAGGGGGCGGCCCCCCTCCCGGCCGCGCCGCCAGGGCGCCTGGGCCCCCGTTGCCTCTTCTGACGCCCCCTTTGGCATATATTTACACCGCGTCCCGAAACCCTCGAGGACGGAACCCTTTTTCGCGATCTCATCTCTGTTCCGCCACCGCCGCGCTTCCAAGATTGGGAGCACCAGGAGAACTCTTCCCGGCACCCTGCCGGAGGGGAGAACCACCACCGGGAGCTTCTCTACCACCATGGACGCCTCCCGGATGAGTTGTGAGTAGTCTCCCTTGGACCATGGGTCCATGACCAGTTGCTATGTGATGTTCTCCTCCCCTCTTTGTCCTTCATCGATTAGACCTCGTGAGCTGCCCTACATGATCGAGGCACATATGTAATCCTTATGCTGTTGCTATGATGAGTTTGCTGGGATCCGATGGATTATGAGATTATGTTCAGATTGTGTGTGAGTAATATATTTGATTTACCTCTTTTATATTTCTGTTCTTGAGTAATTCTTGCATGTTCTCCGTTGCTGTTTATTGCTTTGGCCAAGTAGTAGGTAGTAAGTCCAAGAGGGAACGTTATGCTTGATTGTGGGTTCATGCCCCTCGATGACTAGCTTGAGTGACAGAAACATGAGTCTAGGGGATGTGCTGTTGCCACAAGGGGGAAAACAACGGTGCTTGTACTTGCGGGTGCAAGGATTGTTTACTTTACGCAAAGTTCTTTTAATGCAGTTGTCTGTTGCTTTGAGTTTACACTATGGGTGGGACTCGCAACTTAATACTAGCGAGATGTTCTGGATAGATATCTCAAGGTGGATGATTAGTAGTAGATGCAGATGGATTTCGGTCTACTTGCCTTGGCGTACCGCCCATGCTTTTGAGCCTCTACCTTTCTTTGCAGCATAGTTAGCATTGGTTTGCGCACATAATCCTGTCAATTGCCCAGCTGTATTTCGTTTACCTCGCTTAGCTGTTTTATCGTCTTTTGGGAGAGAGACATCACTAGTGAACATCATGGGACCCCGGTCCATATTACCATCACTAATCACACCCGCTATTTACTTTCTGTTCTTACTTACTAGTTGCAGTCATACCTATCACTATTATCTCTTGCGTTTGATCCTTTGTAAACGACAAGGCCGGAGGGATTGGCAACCTCTCTGTACTCGTTGGGAGCAAAGTTATTTGTATTTGTGTGCATGTCCTGACAATCGCTAAGTTGCGCCGCTAGCAGTTGACACCTTCTTGTTGACCCTCGGAGTCTCAGGGGATTCGATCCTTGGTATCTTTGCCAAGGGAAAACTACCGCTACACTGCATCTCAAACCTTCCACTCGGGGTAACCAACGAGGGGCGAGAAGCCACCAAGCAAAGTTTTTTGGCGCCGTTGCCGGGGACTCCACTCTTCAAGATAGGGGAGTTGCACACTATCTTTTACCTTTGCTTTTTAGTCTTGTTAGTTTACCTTTCAGTTTTTGCTTTAGTGTCTTTTATCAAAAATCACAAAAATAGTTATCTTGCTTGCTTGCTGCTATGGGTTCCACCGAGAACACCAAGTTGTGTGACTTCACTAGTCATAACAACGATGACTTTATCTGCACGCCTATTACTACACCTGCCACTTCAGCACCTTCTTATGAAATTAAACCTGCTTTACTAAACCTAGTTATGAAAGATCAATTCTCCGGTGCTGGAGATGATGCTGTTTACACTTAAACAATTTTGTTGAACTCTGTGATATGCAAAAATACCAAGAAATAGATGATAATATTGTTAAGCTTAAGCTTTTTCCTTTCTCCTTGAGAGGAGGAGCTAAAATTTGGTTTCAATCTTTGCCTAGAAATAGCATAGATTCTTGGGACAAGTGCAAGGATGCCTTTATTGGGAAGTACTATCCACCTGCTAAAATTATCCAACTAAGGAGTAACATAATGAATTTCAAACAATTGGATAATGAACACGTTGCCCAAGCTTGGGAACGCATGAAATCTCTTGTCAAGAACTGCCCTACTCATGGTTTGACTACTTGGATGGTTATCCAAACTTTTTATGTAGGCTTGAACTTTACCTCGCGGAACTTGTTAGATTCAGCCGCGGGAGGAACCTTTATGTCAACTACACTTGGTGCTGCCACGAAGCTTCTCGATGAGATGATGACCAATTATTCCCAATGGCACACCGAACGCGCTCCAACAGGTAGGAAGGTAAACTCTGTCGAGGAGATTTCCTCCCTAAATGAAAAAGTTGACTTGATCATGTCTCTACTTTCCAAGCAATCTTCTGTTGATCCTCGTGATGTTCCTTTAAATTCTTTGATTGCTCAAGATCAAGTAGATGTGAACTTTATCTCTAGAAACAATTTCAATAACAATGCTTATAGGAGTAATTTTGGTAGCAATCCTAGACCGTTCCCCTCTAATTCCTATGGGAACAACAATGCTTATCCTAGCACCAAGAACTCCACTTCTGAACTAGAGATTATGCTTAAAGATTTCATCACTACCCAAAAAGCCTTCAATAAGAGTGTAGAAGAAAAACTAGCCAAACTAGATGATCTCTCTTCGAAGGTAGACAATTTAGCCCATGAGGTAGAGTTGCTTAAAATTAGAACTTCCCCTCTTGAGGAGAGGAAGACCACTCCTATGAATGCTATTCAAGTGCAAATTAATGAAAACATTAGGATGTTGGCTAAACTTAAAGAGAGATGGGCTAGAGAAAAGGAGGAAGAAGATAGAATTAAGAGCCTTCCTACCCACCACACTGTTGCTACTATCCAAGTTGTTGAGGATATCCAAACTCTTAGCACCCAATGCACTCCTGGTCCCGTTGGACCTATTAATGGTGATGCTATGACCTCAACCGTAGAAACTCCTATGACGATAGAAACTACCAAACAAGTGAGCCTAAAGGGCACCACTACCACTTTACTTGATAGTAGTGACCTTGATTTTGATAATTGCACCCTTACCGAAGTTATTGATTTTCTTCACAAGATGTCTAGAGATCCCCACACTAGCACGCTTAATCTTGCCTTTACAGAGCATATCACTAATGCTCTCACCAAAGCTAGGGAGGAGAAACTTAGGGTAGAATCCTCCATACCTAGAAAGCTAGAAGATGGTTGGGATCCTATGATTAAAATTAAGTTGAATAACTTCTCTTGCTATGCTTTATGTGATGTTGGAGCTAGTACCTCCGTTATGCCCAAAAGAATATATGATATGATTAAATTGAAACTTTTTGATTCTTGTTCTTTTGGTGTTCGTCTTGTTGATTCTTCCATAAAGAAACCCTTGGGGAGGATCGACGATGTTCTTATCATTGTCAATGACAATTATGTTCCCGTTGATTTTACTATTATGGATATTGAATGTGAACCTTCTTGTCCAATTATTTTGGGACGTCCTTTTCTTCGCACCGTTGGTGCTATCATTGACATGAAAGAGGGGAATATAAAATTCCAATTTCCTCTCAAGAAAGGGATGGAACACTTCCCTAGAAAGAAGATTAAGTTACCTTTTGAGTCCGTTATACGGGCTAGCTATTCTTTTACTCTTGATAAGACTTGATCTCTTTGCATTATGCCTAGCTTAAAGGCATAAAAGAAAGCGCTTTTGGGAGGCAGCCCACAATGAATAAAATTTTATTTTTGCTTTTGTTGTGTCTTGATGTTTGTTACTACAGTAGCATCATCATTGTATCTTTACTTTTCAGCTTTGTGCCAAGTTTAGCCTCTGATTGCAAGAAAGTTCAAAAGTTGTGACGTGCTGTCCAGGAAACAGATTCTGTCCTTGGACAGAAAAATTCGTATAAAATCACCAGATCATCTTTTTGGTCTGAATTTTTTCGACAGCGTGGTCTATACAATTGGATTTCGGGCGTCTGTTCTGAGTTTTTTGATTTGAGTTGCAGAAGTGCCCCGAAAAAATTATTTACTACCTGCTGGTCTGTTTTTCACAGATTCTGTCCTGTTTTGCCTTTCCTTCGTTTTGCAAACCTTGAGCTTGCTTTTTCTTTGCAAAAACCTTTTGGCAATCATGAGAAACAGTAGACCTTCAAGATTATCCTTATTTCCAGCAAGGAAAAATTATTTTATTATGGGTACTAACCTCGCTAATCAGATTATGATGAGTTATGTATGAAGGGAGTTTTCAAGTGTGTGAGGGAAGATGATAAAAAGATTCAGGAGTGTCAAACGCTCAAGCTTGGGGATGCCCCCATGCACCCCCAAGAAATATTCAAGAAGACTCAAGCGTCTAAGCTTGGGGATGCCCCCGTGCATCCCCTTCTCCATCAACAATTATCAGTTCGTCTTTCGTTCCACTATATTTTAATCACTTCATGTGTTATGTGCTATGCTTGGAGCGTCTTGCTTTTAGTTTCCTTTTTAGTTTTCTTTAGCTTTGCTTGCTATTCATAACGAGTTGGAACCCATCTTTCTTTGTGTGGGAGAGAAACACGCTCCACTTCAACCTAGAACATAACATGGGATTTTCATGTTTATCTTTGCTGTGTATGTTCTTTGTCTTTCAATAGCTACTATCATGTTCAACTCTTAGTTTTCATGCTTTACTTTTTAAAGAGCTTTTGTTTAGTTGGTCGCTAGAACTCTCTTGAGTTATCATGCTTATCTTGTTAAGAGAGTTGGCTTCTGTTGCACTGGTTGATATGTCTATGATAAAAATGCTATGTGCATAATGGTGCTTAGTAGTTCATGTTTTCTTATGGTTAGTCTCAAATAGCTGGGGGGTTCTTAATGTATTATTGAAGTACCAACAAGATTTGTTTGCCTATGATGTGGTATGGTTTAGTGATATCTTCCTCCAAGAATTTATTTTGATTGACTTGGCATATGCTCACGCATATTTAAGACTGTAAAGAAAGTCTATCAAGCCTTGATGATCTTTAATTTCTGAGTAGCGATATAACTTCCATGCCTGATTCAATGTTGCTTTGTCGCTCTACATGATTATGGCCGTCATTGCTCTTTTAGTTGGTCGCTCCCAGTCTTTTGCTAACCTTCGCCTGCACTAAGCGGACTGACTGCTTGTGCATCCAAAATCCTTTAAACCAGTTATGCCATATGAGTCCACCATACCTTCCTATACATGGTATTTACTTGCCATTCCTAACGAAGACTTTCGTGTACCATCTCAAAATTAATCAAAAGCATTTCTATTTTGTGCCTCTATTTTAGCTCATGAGGAAGTAGTAGTTAATTCATGATCTTTTTAGGTTGGACAAGCTTCACCCCGGGATTGCATGTCTAATGTGCAAACCCCTAATACGAGAAGGAACTGGCAAAGAGTGCACCCGGCTCATTAAAAAAATATACAACAAACAAACCCTCCTTCACGCTTTGTTCATGAGAAATCAGAAAACTTTGGCAGTGATAAACAAAGGAGATTAAGAGGATGTGATCGTCCTCGTGCGGGAGCCGTTCCTCGAAACTTGTCCAGCTCGAGAAGTAATTGAGTTATCTACTAGCATTCGTTGACGAAATATGCATCTATAAAAAAAATAATTTTTACCTCTGTTTTTAAAACCAAGAGCTCTGGTACATGTTTAGTTTTTGTTTCCGACCACGGGTTTTCAACCTTGCCATCAAAAGCCACGGTTCGAGAGTCTCCACCTTCTTTCTTCAAAGCACCAACTATTGAGAGCATGATTGTCATTCTGAGTGTAATGTGCATTGTCCCAAAGTACCATTGTCTTCTGCATGACTATGATATCGTTTATTCTGAAATCATTGTATCTAGTCGTCACTTAAACTTTGGAGGTGCCCTGCATTTATGTTTTGCTTCACTAAAGGGGGCAAGCGAGATATCACTTTGTCATGTTTGCACACCATGCTCACTACAAATCTATTGAGTGTTTCAGTATCATATTGTAAAACTTTCAGTTCTTTGTGATATTCTCATGAGGCAACTTAATTACTACAAATTCATTATCTCAGTAAGCATTTGTCATGTGACTGTGAAAAGTTCTTATATGGTTAATAGCATGTCACCACGGAAATTATGCTTGTTATCATTTACCTACTCGAGGACGAGTATGAATTAAGCTTGGGGATGTTGATACGTCCAAAGCGTATCTATAATTTCTGCTTGCTCCATGCCTCTTTTGTGTGATATTGCTATGATATTTATGCACTTCCATACACTTTTCATCATATTTGGACTAACCTATTAACTCAGTGCACCCCAGTGCCAGTTTCTGTTTTCTGCTGTTTTTGTATTTCAGGTTTTCCCATTACGTAAATTGCCAGAAAAATCTCGGGAAAAATATATAAAAAATCAGCGTTCCGGAAGCTTCCATGCGGCCAAAGTAGGGCCAGAGGGGGGCCACCAGGGCTCCAGGCGACCAGAGGGGGCGGCCCCCTCCCGGCCGCGCCGCCAGGGCGCCTGGGCCCCCGTTGCCTCTTCTGACGCCCCCTTTGGCATATATTTACACAGCGTCCCGAAACCCTCGAGGACGGAACCCTTTTTTGCGATCTCATCTCTGTTCTGCCGCCGCCGCGCTTCCAAGATCGGGAGCACCAGGAGAACTCTTCCCGGCACCCTGCCGGAGGGGAGAACCACCACCGGGAGCTTCTCCACCACCATGGACGCCTCCCGGATGAGTTGTGAGTAGTCTCCCTTGGACCATGGGTCCATGACCAGTAGCTATGTGATGTTCTCCTCCCCTCTCTGTCCTTCATCGATTAGACCTCGTGAGCTGCCCTACATGATCGAGGCACATATGTAATCCTTATGCTGTTGCTATGATGAGTTTGCTGGGATCCGATGGATTATGAGATTATGTTCAGATTGTGTGTGAGTAATATATTTGATTTACCTCTTTTATATTTATGTTCTTGAGTAATTCTTGCATGTTCTCCGTTGCTGTTTATTGCTTTGGCCAAGTAGTAGGTAGTAAGTCCAAGAGGGAACGTTATGCTTGATTGTGGGTTCATGCCCCTCGATGACTAGCTTGAGTGACAGAAACATGAGTCTAGGGGATGTGCTGTTGCCACAAGGGGGAAAACAACGGTGCTTGTACTTGCGGGTGCAAGGATTGTTTATGTTACGCAAAGTTCTTTTAATGCAGTTGTCTGTTGCTTTGAGTTTACACTATGGGTGGGACTCGCAACTTAATACTAGCGAGATGTTCTGGATAGATATCTCAAGGTGGATGATTAGTAGTAGATGCAGATGGATTTCGGTCTACTTGCCTTGGCGTACCGCCCATGCTTTTGAGCCTCTACCTTTCTTTGCAGCATAGTTAGCATTGGTTTGCGCACATAATCCTGTCAATTGCCCAGCTGTAGTTCGTTTACCTCGCTTAGCTGTTTTATCGTCTTTTGGGAGAGAGACATCACTAGTGAACATCATGGGACCCCGGTCCATATTACCATCACTGATCACACCCGCTATTTACTTTCTGTTCTTACTTACTAGTTGCAGTCATACCTATCACTATTATCTCTTGCGTTTGATCCTTTGTAAATGACAAGGCCGGAGGGATTGACAACCTCTCTGTACTCGTTGGGAGCAAAGTTATTTGTATTTGTGTGCAGGTCCTGTCAATCGCTAAGTTGCGCCGCTAGCAGTTGACACCTTCTTGTTGACCCTCGGAGTCTCAGGGGATTCGATCCTTGGTATCTTTGCCAAGGGAAAACTACCCCTACACTGCATCTCAAACCTTCCACTTGGGGTAACCAACGAGGGGCGAGAAGCCACCAAGTAAAGTTTTCTGACGCCGTTGCCGGGGACTCCACTTGTCGGGGGAAACTGTCCTCCCACGAGCACCTATGGGACCGGAGCCCCTTCTACGTTGCGGTAAGGGAGCGGAGGGAGCACGGAGAGCAGATCGAGGAGCGCACGCGGGCAGTTTACCCAGGTTCGGGCCGCGCGGACGCGTAAAACCCTACTCCTGCTTAGGTTGTATTGAGTTCTTGAGCTCGGGAGCTTGAAGATCTACAGTACTAGCTACACCGAGCGAGAGAGTTGTCTAGGTTTCGAACCCCGCCTACGTCGTGCATGGGCCTCCTTTTATAGCTCAAAGGGGTCCCCGACAGGTGTCAACGTAGAGGAGGGTAAAAGTGTAAATTTGGTGGTAGTTGCAACAGTGCATGAACAGTGGTCTTCACCTAACTTTGACAGTGGGGGACAAGGGCATTAAATGCCCGTCGCCGTCGCCCCCAAAAGCGTCCGTCCATGCTTCTCCGTTCGCCACGGCGGTAGCCTCGTCACCGTGGCTTGCCACCGTGTGCCCCAGGCTGCACAACCGTCTGCCACGTGCCCCTGGAAGGGCCCCAGGGCGACGCGTGGGCAGATGAGCTGGAGCGCGGGCATACAGCGTAGGTTTCCCCGGCAAGCACCTTGCCGGGGTAGTGATCTTGCCGGGCCCGGAAGCTTGTCGCTCTCCGGGGCCCGCCGGGGCGCATGATGCGCCGAGGCATCTCTTGAGGTATGTGTTCCTTGGCCTTCCTGGCAAGCTCCTCTTGCCAGGGTCTTGTGCTAAAGAGATAACCTTGAGCCTGGTGCGGCCTTCCCGGCAAGCTCCTCTTCCCGGGGCCTTGATCTTCCGACTTGTATACTTTGTTCTTGAATGGCTTCATAGGGACCAGAAAGGTTCTTGGCGAGCACGTGGTAAGCCCAACCACGGGAAGCTGCTGCTGCCCGTGCACAAGTTGGGGTACTAAGGTACCCCTATCTTAGTACACCGACAGGAGCCCCCGGGCCTGGGCCACACACGGTGCCGAGCGCTGTTGGGCCAGGCCCAAAACAGTGCACGGGCACACGCGGCCCACGGCAAGCCGTATCCCCTTCCGCATCCGCCGCATCCCTCCCTAACGGCACGCGTCGATTGCGGCGTCGTGGGAGAGATCGTGGCCTGTTCTTTAATGGGAAATGCGGAACGTCCCCCACTTCCCCCTTAAAAGCAGAGGAAGCAGGGGCAGTTCCCTCCGTCGTTTTCATTGCGCCTTAATTCTCCAGAAACCCCCGTCGCCCTCCGCCTTCCAAAGGTCGACAGAGAGCCCAGCTCTTCCCTTCCTCCGCCGTCTCCCGCATCCGCGGCACCGTCGAGCTCCTCGCCTCTTTCCTTGCCGCCCCCGCCATGGCTCCGAAGAGCGACAAGGCGAAAGTAGACAAGGCCAAGAAGGAGAAGTCCGAGCAGGCGGCGAAGCTGGCAGCCCTGCGGAAGAAGTGCGTGGTCTTCGCGCCGAGGCTTGGCGCGAGGGAGCTGCGGGACAAATACTATCTGTTCTGGGCGAGGGAGACCAAAGCTCATCCCCGCACCAGAGTCCTCCCCGCCGTCGCCGCTGACATGTTCCCCGGCGGGTACTTTTTCTTTGCTGCATTCTTCCATTGCGGTTTGTGCCCTCCGTACTCGGAGTTCTTCTGCGATGTAATGAATACGTACGGCCTCCAGCTCCTAGATTTCACCCCCAACGCCATCCTTACGATGGCCGTTTTCGCACATCTGTGCGAAAACTATGTTGGGGTTCATCCAAATGTAGCCCTTTTCTGCCACTTCTTCATGCCTAGAGTAGAGTCTGGTGCTCCCCTCTCCGACGGCATCTCCTGGATCTTCAGGCTGAACAAGAAGGATTCGTACCTGAAGGGAGAGCTCCGCGGCAAGTGGGAAGAGTGGAGAGCCGATTGGTGCTAGGTGCTGGAGGCTAATCTTGAGCCCTTTACCTCGCCGCGCAAGACTGCCATAGTGCGCGGCAGGGATTGGAGTGAATTGGCCTCGGAGGACAGCAAGCTTCAGATCGTCCTCATTAGGATCATTCGTCTCCGGGTCGCCAATCTGACTGTTGGAGAAGTTGGAGCAGATTTCCTCCGCCGCCGCATCGCCCCTTCACAAGAAAGGAAGAGGCCTGCCTGGGAATTCGGCAACGCGGCGGACATCATGAGGCTGCGCCCTGGATTGAACTACAACTTCACCGTCTTGGAGTTGAAGGGGATGGTCAAGGAGCTCTTCAAGCATGACCCCGCCCACCCGGAGTGGTTCAGACCTTCCCGGGGAGTGGTGCCGCAGTGCAACATCACTGCCCGCAATTCCATACGCGTGATGATGCCCGAGTGCGACTCCCATGGCGTCGCCCCTACTTGGATAGAGCCTCCACCGGAGACCGTGCTGACCTTCTTCGACAACTTGGTCGAGAAGCCCCGCAACGCCGAGGAGAAGAAGGGCCTCACCCGGGATACTACTGATCGGGATGTAGCTTTCATCGCCTCCAGGATGGAGGAGGCCGCCGCAGCTGCGGCTGCGGGCGAATTTGGATACACAGTGGAAGAGGCAGAGACCGCGGACGCAGTGAGTCAAGCAGAGGAGGCGGAAATCCTCAAGCTGCTGAAGATTGCGCCCGAGGAGTTTGCCGGGGAGCCTTCCGTGAAGCTTGCCGGGACGAGCGAGGTTGCCGGGGGGAGCGAGGCCGCCGGGCATGGCACTGAGTCCAGCGGGCCTGCCGAGGAGGAGGAGGACGCCGAGGATGGAGATTCCGAAGAAGACTCCGGTGGATCCCTGAATCTTGAGGACGATGCCTCCTCATCCTCGGAGAACTCTCCGCCTCCGCCAAGCCCTCCGCAGCAACCGAAGAAGCGCCTCCGCAAGGCAACTGAGACGGCGAGGCCGCAGGCGCCTCGACAGCAGCCGGCGCGCCGTGCGACGCGCGCCACCAAGACGAGCGAAGTTGTCAAGGAGGCGCCCCGTGCTAGAGCGCCAAGCGGAGGGGGATCTTCCCGGAGCGGAACGGGTGCTCCTTCTGCTCCTCGGTCCTCGGCGTCGACGGGGGCCGGGTCTTCACAGCCCACAGCCCCGGAGACCGCCAAGCGCCCGAGGGAGCCTTCTCCTCCTGTTCCTCACGCGGAAGTGCACCAGGCGGAGTTTGACTTCTCCGCCCTCAGCTCCGACGAAGAAGAAGAGGAGTAAGTACTTGCAATTCTTTTAGTTTCTTTGATTTTCCTTGCTTGGTTCTGATCTTGCTTTTGCTTTGCTTTCAGGACCCTGGCCCAGCGGATGGCGAAGAGGGCCAAGATCCCTGTGGTCGAGATTGAAGACGACAAGCCCGCCGCGGCGACGGGAGACGCGCCAGCGGCAGTCTTGCCGGATCAACCTGCTGCTCCGAGGAGCAGCCCCCAGCGCAGCCCCCAGCGTAAGTCTGGTACTTATCTTTCTGCTTGATGGGTGCGCTTGATGTTATCATCTTTATTTGATGTCTTGTTGTCTTGTGCAGAAGTGGAGCCGCAGCCGCAGGAGCACCAGGAGGTCGCCCCCGACGAGCCACTTGCTCCACCCTCCCCGCCAAGGGTGAACTCCCCGGCAAGGGAGAACGCTCCGCCAAGGACGGGCACTCCGCCAAGGGCGAGTACCCCGCCAAGGGTGAGCAGCCCGACAAGGGTGAGCACCCCGCCAAGGGAGGGCGCGGGCGGCCCTCCGCCAGCAGGGGCTACTACTCCGCCGCCGAGGGAAAACTCCCCGGCGAGGGACCCTGTCGTCGAAGAGATCCGCGAAGGTAAACCTTGCAGCTTCTTCTTCTTGAATTTGTCTTTTTGGATATTTGCTTGATTCTTTCTTTTCTTTTTCTTCTGCTAGACCCTCCTGCCCCAGAGCTGATGGAGACGGAGGCCACCGCTGCGGAGGAGGTGCATGGCGACGGCGGCAACGCCACTACCGCCGAGGAGGTGGCTGGAGCTGACGAGCCGGCCGTCGAGGAGACCGCCCCAACCGCCGATGCCGCGGCTGGGGAAAGGACCGGCGACCATACCGCTGGCCCGGAGGCCGCGGGAGCGCCGGACGCTGCACCGGCCGCCGACCCTTCCGCCTCCGCGGACCGGTCGGGCGTCTACTTGGAGGCCGCCAACGGGGTCTTTATTCAAGTCCCGTGGGCGTCCTCGTCTCGTGCACCCGCGGAGGGAGAGACCTTTGACGGAGAGGTCCTCGCCTCCGCCGGATTGAAGGTTGTTGAAGCGCCCGGCAGCAGTGACGAGCCCGAAGAGGAGAGACTCCTTCGTCGGCTCCTGGCCTTGTATCGGGCCAGGCAGGCGAAGTTGGAGTCTCGAGAGGCTCTGGCCGCTAAGGCTGGAGCTGATCTGGAGAAGCGCGCCGCGGAGCTCCGCGCCGCCAACCAGGCAGCCCTCCGCAACTTGGCGGAGGAGCGTGAAGAGCTTGCCGGGGCGCAGCAAGCCTTCCTCCTTGAGAAGGCTGAGGCCGAGGAGCAGCAGCGGTTGGCCGCCGAGGAGCTGTCTCGGCGGGAGGGAGCGCTCAACCAGCGGAAGGTCGACCTCGATAGCCACGAGGATGACCTCACCGCCCGGGAGCAAGCCATCGGCGGGGCCCTGAAGGAGGCGAGGGACGCCGCCGCTGCCGCGGAGACTACCAAGAAGGATCTGGAGGCCAAAGTGAAGCAGACGGAGCTGTACTTGAAGGCGAGCGAGGAGAGGGTCACTGCGCTCAACGTGGAGCGGGAGAAAGATGCCCACACCAACTCTGAGCTGCAGGTACGCCTCTCCGAGAAGGGCAAAGAGCTCTCTGACGCCAGGAACTCCATCGCTGACTTAGAGCTGAAGGTTTCCACCTTGACTGACTCGCTCGACGCCGCCCGGGACCGCGAAACGAAGCTGAAGGACGAACTCCGCAAGGAAAGGGCCTTGGTGGATAGCGCTGCCGTCTCGGCAAACAACTTCAACCGGGCAGTGGAGCAGTGGACTGATGAGCTGGTCACCTTCGCTGCCAAAATTGACATGGAGATGATGGCGCTGAGGGCGGAGCATCTCGTGTACTCCCCGGACGAGAGTCTCCCCCACAGTGCCAAGTTGAGTCTGTTCTTCAGGGGAATTGCACCGGCGCTTGCGCGGCTACGGGAGAAGATCCCCGTGCAGCTGGCCGACGAGGCGCGTCGGCTCTGCATAGGCACCATGGAGCGGGTCTTGTCGAAGATCGTCTACCGCAACCCCGGCATCAACCTCGTCAACGTCCTCCGCACCTTGCCGCCCGAAGCTGACCAGGAGGCGTTGAAGGCGCAGGTTGCCCACATCGTCGCCAAGGTGGGCAAGATCACGAGGCGTGAAGGCGACCGCGTAGATTAGATTCCTTTCTTTCTGCTTCCTTTGCCGCTGCAAAGCATGTTACGGACAAGAATCTGTTAGTATTGCGGCAAGTTATCTTTGTAATATACAATCTTATTTTGAGCAAACAATGCAGTGTCATATCCCTTGCTTTGGTCCCTTCACTTTGTATGTATTCCACCCTACGCTTTCAGGGGACTTGCCGGCAAAAGGACCCCTGCCGCGAGCACTGAGTGCTGGACTCTTAGCAGCCTGCTGGCAAAGGCTTTGCCGGCAAGAAACCTTGCCGTAGCTAGTCGCAGCACACTTAGCTTGCTGAGCGAACTCGAAAACGAAATAAGGGCGCGACACTTGTCGCAGCTCACTTAAGCCGTTGAGCGTGCTCGAAACAAAGTAAGGGTGCGGCTAGCCGCGGGTAGGTTCCTCCGCGCACAAGTTTTCCATACAAAGTGTGGTTGTTCAAGGAAGACAACTAGAAAATTTGAAAAATTTGAATTACTCAAGCTTTGGTAACTTAGCTTTCATAGATTGTTTGCTCCCCAATAAGGCTTCTCTTTCTTGAACATCACTTGGTTCATGCCTCCATCTCCTTCCCCCCCCGGCAAACTTGTGCGCGAGGAATACTCCTTCTGTTTAAGAGGGAAAGAAAAAGAGGAGGAAAAACAAGTATAGGGCCTTACGGCTTGCTAGTGCTTACCGGGGATGTGTGTTGCACAAGGTGTCAGATGATGCATGCAAATAACAAAGAAAAGCATGGAAATGACAAATAGTACGAAGTACAAAAGCTTTACTGATGCACGGGATCTGCGCCCGGCTTTGTACAAAGGTTTACATGCAACAGCGGCAAGACTTGTACAAAAGGTGGTTGCCGGAGCGGATCACGGCAACCGCGCCTTATGGGTGAAACTTGCGAAGATGCTCTATGTTCCAGGAGTTGCTCACCGGTAAGCCTTCTTCGGTCTCAAGGCGGACAGCGCCGGGCCTCGTGACTTGTCTCACCCGATAAGGGCCTTCCCACTTCGGCGTCAACTTGTTGGAATTCTTGGCGGATTGAACGCGCCGAAGAACAAGGTCGCCTTCCTCGAGACTCCTGGCCCTAACCTTGCGGCTATGATAGCGACGCAAGGCTTGCTGGTATCGAGCAGCTCGTACAGCAGCCTGGAGACATTCCTCCTCAAGGAGCAATGCGTCATCTTGTCGCAGTTGCTCTTGCTCGAGCTCATCGTAAGCGAGCACTCGAGGAGATCCGTATACGAGTTCCGTGGGGAGAACTGCCTCTGCTCCATAGACAAGAGCAAAGGGTGTCTGTCCGGTGGCTCGATTTGGTGTCGTCCTGATTGACCAAAGAGCCGCCGGCAACTCCTCTATCCAGTTTCTTCCGCACTTGTGCAGCCTGTCGAAGGTTCTTGTCTTGAGCCCGCGCAGCACTTCAGCATTGGCCCTCTCCGCTTGACCATTGCTCCTCGGGTGAGCAACAGAAGCGAAGCAGACCTTGGCGCCAAGGTCTTGGACGTACTGCATGAAGGTGCGACTTGTAAACTGTGTGCCGTTGTCGGTGATGATCCTTTTAGGGATTCCGAAACGGCAAACAATTGATCTGAAGAACCTGACTGCTGACTGTGCTGTCACCTTTCTCACTGGTTCCACTTCTGGCCACTTTGTGAACTTGTCGATTGCTACGTACAAGTACTCAAAGCCCCCGACTGCGCGGGGAAAAGGGCCGAGGATGTCGAGCCCCCAGACCGAGAAGGGCCAGGACAAAGGGATCGTCTGGAGAGCTTGAGCTGGCTGGTGAATTTGCTTGGCATGGAACTGGCACGCTTCACACTTGGTTACTTGTGCAGTTGCATCTTGGAGGGCTTCTGGCCAGAAGAACCCTTGCCGGAACGCCTTCCCGGCAAGTGCCCTTGCGCCAATGTGGTGTCCACATATGCCTCCGTGTATCTCTTAACAGCTTCTGTCCATCTTCCCTGGAAATGCACTTCAACCTGACACCATTGAGTCTTCTTCTGTACAGTTCATTGCCAACGAACTGGTACATACTTGACTGCCTGGTTATTTTCTCTATCTCTTCTGGCTCGTCGGGAAGTTCTCCAGTTTGCAGAAAGCGGACGATTTCTTTTCCATGCTGGAGCCTGAGGCTCAACAACAAGGACTAAAGGCATGAGGGCTGCTGCGGGAACCTCAGCTTCCACGGCAAGAACCTGCGGCTCTGCCGGAGCTGATGGTCCCCCGGCAAGCCTGCCGGGGCAAGTCTTGTCGGGAATGCCTGCTTCAACTGTACAGACCCTTGGATCTGCAGGAGCAAACTGTTCCTCAGCATCTTGGCTGTTGATCTTGGGGACCTTGGCGGCGGCTTCGGGAAGATCTGCCGGCAAGTAGTCGCCGGAGACCAACTTTCTCTTCTTGTTTTGCCCAACTGATGGTATAACGGATGGCTGAGTTAACTTGAGCATGAAGGTCCCTGGTTCCACAGGTAACTTCATTGCAGCACACTTTGAGAGGCCATCTGCAATATCATTCTGAGCTCTTGGGACGTGCTCCATTTGCAGACCTTCAAAGTGCTCTTCAAGCTTCCTCACTTCATCAACATAAGCTTCCATCAAAGGGCTCTGGTCACTTTTATTCACTTGTCGGACCACCAACTGAGAATCTCCCCGCACAATCAACTTCTTGATCCCAAGCTCGGCCACAATTCTGAGGCCGGCAAGCAGACCTTCATACTCAGCAGTATTGTTTGTTGCTTGCTCCTTGGGAAAGTGCATCTGGACAACATACTTGAGGTGCTCTCCGGTGGGCGCTATGAGTACCACACCGGCACCGGTGCCTTGCAGCGAGAAAGCACCATCAAAGTACATTATCCATTCGTTGCTCGCTTCTTGGATGGGGACGTTTGTCTCTGGGATTTCTTCATCTGGCGTTGGGGTCCATTCTGCTATGAATTCTGCCAAAGCTCTGCTCTGTATGGTTGAAGTACTCTCAAACTTGAGACCAAAGCTTGACAGCTCCAGTGCCCACTCGACGATCCTGCCTGTTGCTTCTGGATTTTGCAATATCCTCTTCAACGGAAAGCGAGTGACCACTGTTATCTCGTGTGCTTGGAAGTAATGGCGCAACTTTCTTGAGGCCATGAGGAGGCCGAACAGCAACTTCTGCACCCCAGAGTATCTTGATCTAGCCCCCTGTAGAAGGGAACTGACGAAATACACTGGGCGCTGCACCATCTTCCTTCGCACTTCTCCTTGTTCCTGCACAGACTTGTCCTTGTCGGGGCCAGAGCTTGTCGGGGAAGCCCCCTGCTTGTCGCTGGATTCGCTTGCCGGGGACGTGGGTTCCTCATCTGCCTCCCTCTCCGCTACCAACGCAGCACTAACCACTTGATTGGTTGCCGCTAGGTACAGCAGCAACTTCTCTTGTGGTCTAGGTGCGACAAGTATTGGAGTGGAGGACAGGTATCCTTTCAAGTCTTGCAGCGCTGCCTCCGCTTCCGGAGTCCATTTCATTGGACCTGCCTTCTTCAAAATTTTGAAGAAAGGCAGGGCGCGCTCTGCAGACTTTGAAATGAATCTGCTGAGGGCAGCCACACAACCAGCAAGTCTTCTTACGTCCTTGACGCGCTTCGGGGCTTCGATCTGCTCGATGGCTTTTATCTTGTCGGGATTGGCTTCAATCCCCCTCTGGGACACAAAGAACCCGAGAAGCTTGCCGGAGGGGACTCCGAAGACGCACTTCTCGGGGTTCAGCTTGAGTTGGATCTTGCGCAGATTCTCAAAGGTTTCCTCTAAGTCCTGTATCAGGGTATCCCTGCTCTTGCTCTTGACCACTATATCATCCATGTAGGCTTCTACATTTCTGTGTATCTGTGGCTCAAAAGCAGTGTGCACCACCCTTGCAAATGTCGAGTCTGCATTCTTCAATCCAAAGGGCATGCGTATGAAGCAATATGTGCCGCATGGAGTAATGAATGCAGTCTTCTCTTCATCTTCCTTGGCCATGAAAATCTGGTGGTAACCTGAGTATGCATCAAGGAAGGAAAGCAGCTCACATCCGGCGGTGGAGTCGACAATCTGGTCAATACGCGGCAAGGGAAATGGATCCTTGGGACACGCTTTATTCACATCAGTGAAGTCTATACAAAGTCTCCACTTCCCATTGGCCTTGCGCACGACAACTGGATTGGCTAACCACGTGGGATGGATCACGCCTCTAACCAGGCCTGCTGCTTCCAACTTCTTTATCTCTTCGGCGGTGAATTCTTGGCGCTCCACGGCTTGCTTCCTGACCTTCTGCTTGACGGGCCGCGCATGAGGACAAACAGCAAGCTTGTGCTCAATTACCTTCATGGGAACGCCGGGGATGTCAGATGGTTGCCATGCAAACACATCGACATTCGCCCGCAGGAAGGCAACGAGCGTGCTTTCCTATTTGGGGTCGAGTGTAGCACTGATGGTGAAGGTACCACCAGTGCCGTCCTCCTTGGCGGACACCTTCTTGGTTGCCGGTGGAGCTGCCATTCCCTTCTTGCACTTGCCGGTGGAGCTCGATGGTGCGTCCTCGATGGTAGCGCAGCACTCCGAAGAGGTGCGTTTGCCGGAGTGGGCCCCAGAGCTCTTGCCGGACTTGGTCTTGTTCTTCCCCCCGGGAGCTTCAGCGGCAAGTGTGTTGCTTTCTGCTGCGGCTGCTGCATCCCGGTAGATCTTGTCGGCGTAGATAAGCGCGTCCTTCTTGTCGCCAGGGACAGAGATGACGCTTATCGGCCCCGGCATCTTGAGTACGTTGTATGCATAGTGGGAAGCTGCCATGAACTTGGCGAGGGCAGGACGACCAAGTATCCCATTATATGGTAATGGGATATCGGCGACGTCGAACGTGATCCTCTCCGTCCTGAAGTTGAGTTCCCCACCAAAGGTCACTGGCAGCGTAATCTTCCCCTTCGGCTTGCTCCTTCCCGGGTTGATCCCTTGGAACGACCCGGTTTCCTCGAGCTCGCTGTCGGGGATCTGTAGCTTCTTGATCACAGCTGAGGAGATCAAGTTCAGGCCGGCCCCGCCGTCAACCAACATCTTGGTGACCTTGAGGTTGCGGATAGTTGGTGAGACCAACATCGGCAAGCACCCGACCGCAGTTGTGCGGTCAGGGTGGTCCTCAAGGTTAAAGATGATGGGCGTGGCGGACCACTTCAGCAGCCTGCGTGACTCGACGGGCGGCTCAGCTGCATTCACTTCTCGCACCCACTGCTTGAGCTGGCGGTGGGAAGTGTGTAGAGAGGCACCTCCGTCGACACACAGAACCTTTGTGGCCTTCTGGAACTCCTGCTCGCTGTTGTGTAGGATCGAAAGTATGTCTAGAGGGGGGGTGATTAGACTACTTGTAAATATAAAAATTCTGTCTTTGACAAAGAACAGTTTTAGGTAGTTTCACAATTAAGATCAAGTCAAGTATCACCCTACACATGCAATTCTAGAGTATAAGCAGCGGAAAGTAAATTGCACATGTAGTAAAGAGAGGTGGAGAAGATCAAACGCAATTTGGAGACGCAATGATTTTTCCCGTGGTTCCGATAGGTAGTGCTATCGTACATCCACGTTGATGGAGACTTCAACCCACGGAGGGTAACGGCTGCGCGAGTCCACGGAGGGCTCCACCCACGAAGGGTCCACGAAGAAGCAACCTTGTCTATTCCATCATGGCCTACGCCCACGGAGGGCTAGCCTTACTCGGAGTAGATCTTCACGAAGTAGGCGATCTCCTTGCCCTTACAAACTTCTTGGTTCAACTCCACATCTCGATGACGGAGGCTCCCAAGCGACACCTAACCAATCTAGGAGGCACCACCCTCCAAAAGGTAATAGATGTTGTAGATGATGATGAACTCCTTGCTCTTGTGCTTCAAATGATAATCTCCCCAACACTCAACTCTCCTCACTGATATGGCTGTGGTGGAAGAAAGGTTTGAGTGGAAAGCAACTTGGGAAGGTTAGAAATCAAGTTTCATATGGTAGGAATGGAGCAACTTGATCTCAACACAAGGGTAGGTAGTTCTCTTCTCAGAAAGTGTAAGGTAGGAGTGGTAGTTCTTTCTGATGGCTCTCTCCACGAATGAAGAGGGGGTGGAGGGGTATATATAGCCTCCACACAAAATCCAACCGTTACACACATAATTGAGCAATCTCGGTGAGACCGAAGTGGAAACTCGGTCAGACCGAAAGTTCAAATATAGTGAACGTTGGGGTTTTCGGTGGGACCGAAAATACCATCTTGGTTTGTCCGATTTGAGTCAAGGTAGGAACTTGCCAATTTCGGTGAGACCGAAATCATCAACTCGGTTATTCCGAAATGATGACAAACGGTTACAGAAGGTTGGCAGCCCGTATTTCGGTGAGACCGAACTCAAACTCGGATTGACCGATTTTTCTAGGGTTTGGCTTATGGCTGAGGTGGTTCATCTCGGTGGGACTGAGTTTGGAAAATCGGTTTGTCCGAGATTACTTATGGGTTTGTATTGTAGTGAAAGTTGCTGATAGTTGAAGGAGATATGTCACTAAGCACTTGAGCAACCAGATCATCAACACAACCTCATCCCCTTTTAATAGTATTGGCTTTTCCTATGGACTCAATGTGATCTTGGATCACTAAACCAAAAATGGAGTCTTGAGCTTTTGCCAATGCTTGCCTTAGCATTTTGAGGGGTCCACTTCTTCAGTCATTGCCATACCCATATCACTGAACTTCTCTGAAATGATTCTCAAGTAACTATTAGTTCAATGATATATATGTTGTTATTAATTGCCAAAACCACCCGGGGATTAGTTGCACTTTCAATCTCCCCCTTTTTGGTAATTGATGACAACATATAGATCAAAGCTTCGACAAAGGATATAATCAATGAATAATATCGTCGCTTTGAGAAGTATGTGATAAACAAGAGCTCCCCCTAAATTTGTGCATTATTTAAAATTTGCGTTTGAATGCAAATGCACAATCGATTAGGATTATGGGTCACTCTTCCATGTCACATACATCTTGGTGGAGCGCACAAAATGATAAGAATGAATAACATGCACCCAATCACCAAGACATGAGTAAAAAGCCATACAAGAAGGAATAGCATATGATAAGCATTAAGCACACATTAAAGCATAGTATGACTAAGCACTCATTAAGGTAGCATCAAACGTAGTATCAAGCACACTGAAAGTTTTCAAGAACCAAAAGAACCAAATGTATCTCAAAGAAACCGCAAAAGAACGAAAGAGCACTCTCTCTCTCGAAGCCCTATGATCCCTATGATCTATACAATTTCTCCCCCTTTGGCAACAAGTTACCAAAAAGTTTGAAAAAGCATAGAGCTAAACGTCACTGTGGGCTCTGCTGGCGGCTCCCGTCTGGGTAGATGTCGGAGTAGATATGACGGCATCGGCGAAGACTTCAGCTGATGTCTGCGCTGGAGGAGTGGATGCTGGAGCTGTGGCTGGAGTGACTGCTGGAGCTGTAGGAGGTGCTGAAGTGGTAGTCCTGGAGTCAGTCACTGGGATAGCAGCTGATCGGGATCCTCTGGGAACCGGAGCAGTCTGGCGATGAGAGTCCTGGACTAGGTCATCCTGCATGAGCTCTGCCCTGTCCTGCCTTGCTTCCTCCATGTCTGCCTCATGCTTGTTGACGGTCACCTGAAGTTCAGTCAGCTTCACGTCCAGAGCGTGGACCTTCTCGTCAACAATCCTTTCCAAGCTTTCCTGAGATTGTTCAATGCTGGCCAGGCGTTGTTCAATCCTCTGGGTAGCTTCAAGAATCTGCTCTCCGAAGCTCTTTGGTTTAGCTGCTGCTGCTGCTGCCTCTTTGTCAGCTTTGGCTTTCCTAGCAGCTTCAATCTTGGCTTGACCTTCAACCGAAGTTGGATCCTCCTCGTCCATCACAACAACATTATCTTCATGCTCTGGCTGCAGTGGTAAGTGCTTCCTATCCAACAAGAATTTGCCCGTGCCAAACTTGGCATTGATAAGCATCTGAATCTGCGGGGCAAATCCACACGACCTCTTCTGGTCAGCTGCAGTCCTCTTAATGGTTTCTACCATTAAGTCCATCACCTTGAAAGGTGCCTTCTCATCAAGTATGTGCAGCATGTTGATAGAATAGCCTCGGATCATGCGATGGTCTCCAGACTTGGGCATCAGGGTATGCCTCAGAATAGTGTTAGTGGTAGGTAGACCTGCCTGGAGATAGTACACTGAGCCAAGCTTCCACACTTCCAAATCTCTTGCGGGGATCTCCTTGTACATGTTCTTCATGGAATCATGGTTCTTCTTGGGAATCCCATAGACATCAATGTCGTCCTCTCTTTGCACTGGAGCATTCAGAAGTTCTGCCCATTCTTCAACAGACGAAGAAAACCTTTGACCTTCAGTCATCCAGGTGATCTTCCCATCAGGATAGAAGTGGGCTGTGGCGTAGAACTGCATAATCATCTCATCGTTCCAATCTGTCAGTTTCTGACCCACAAACTCATCAACTCCACATGCAGTGAAGCTCTCATGCACATGGGGAAAGAAGTCTCGGTGCTCTTCACTGTCAATGTACTTCCAGTCAACGTATCTGGTATCTGCAACTATAGGCTTCTTATCCATCAGCACAGTCTCATAGAAGTCCTGCTGCTCTCTGGTGTGGAATCTGGGGTCCACAGCAGTCCTTCTCCTCACGGCATATGGATCAGACTGTCTCCATAGCCTGAGACCTCTATCCTTCCTTGCCTTCATATCCTCGGCTTGAGGATGAGCATCGTTGTGGAGTGGCAATTTTGGACGGAGCTTCAGCAACACATGTTCTTCTTCATCAGACTCAGACGGTGGCACATCACCTTTGTTCTTCTCAGAGGCTGGGATGTTCCTGGTAGTCCTCTTGGGCTTGGCAGAAGGCTTTGCTGGAGCTGCCTTAGCTTGAGCAGGCTTCTTGGGCTTAGAAGTGGCTTGAGCCCTAATTGCATCACCCATGAGTTTCTGCTTCTGAGGAGCAGGCTGGGGTGCTTCTTCTTCTTCTTCCTCAACTGCTGCTTCTGCATGAGGTTCAGCATACACTACCCTCTTCCTCTTGGAAGTTTTCTTCACTTTACTTGGGGCTGGCTCTCCCAAGTTCAGCTTCTTGGCAACAGCTGACTGCTTGACCTTGCTGGTGCCTTTCTTCGACTGCTGCCCTTGTTGCTCTTTGGCAACAACCTTTCTCTTGGGCTTGGAGGTTACTTCCTCAGCAATGAAGTCAGAGTCCTCATCATCAGAATTTCTCTGCTTTCTGGTTCTGGTGGCTGCAGGAGGCAAACCACTAGGTGTACTCCTCTCACCATCATCAATAGGACTACTAGCCTCAGGACTAGTATCTGCCTCAGGAATCTCTGCAAAAGGTGACTCAGACCTGTTCTGGCTGTCACTGGCATCTGACATGGCTGACAACCTGTGAATAGATAAGGTATAGGCAGAGTAGAAGAGTTATCACAAACTGCAGAGGTTTTTGCAAAAAAAATGAGTTCAAATCTTAGTTTTAAGTTTTCACAGAATGCATTTCGGTCAAACCGATTTTCAGTTTCGGTGAATCCGAAGTGTATAACAGAAACTTACACACCACTTTCGGTTGGACCGAAATGGGTTTCGGTCCTGCCGATACTCTAGGGTTTCACTAAAACCATACTTCGGTCACACCGATTTGCACAACTCGGTTAGACCGAAAGTGCAGTGCAATGGCCAGAGGCCAAATCGGTCACACCGAAAATTTAAAACCGGTTTCACCGAGATGTGTTCCGTGGAAACCTAAACCTAAGAATTTTACTCGAAACTAGAAACGATCTGATGGAAAGGAAGTTTTTCAATCGTGGCTAGATGCAGGGCAAACCAATCGTGCAATGAATCGGATGGGGAGCACGAGAGGGATCGAGACTCACCCTAACTTGGTGGAGTCCCTCTACGGCGGCAACGGCGCGGAGGAGAAAACCGTTGACGGCGGCGGAGACCTGCGGCGAGGGCGCACAGGCGACGACGACGACGATCCGGAGATCAGGGCGACGGCAGCAGGGGACTTGGGGGCGAAAACGTTTGAAGGAAAAAATCGCGCGCTGCCCTCAGTATTTATATCCCCTTGCTGTCGGTGGGACCGAGTTGAAAAACTCGGTGACACCGAGATGGATAACTGCTATGCAGTTACGCATATCGGTCATGCCGAGATTTAGAACTCGGTTTCACCGAGATGAAACCTAGATCAGTCTAAGCGTTTCGGTTGGACCGAGTGGGAGAAGTTGGTCTGACCGAAATTGACTTAGAAGGTTTTGGAAGTCAGCCTTAGACGGATCGGTGGCTCCGAGTGCTCCTCACTCGGAGAGTCCGAAAATGACTTGTTCAAAGTTTGTGATGTGAGCATGAATAGAATTTGAGACAAGAAAGCATAGATAGCTAGGGAAGGTGCTTAGGCATTCTTGTCCATCCATTTGGCCAGAAAAATCAAAACAACCAAAACAACAAATGGATGTCCTCGAATGAATAAAATCATGCATTCAACATGCTCACACAATAAGATGGCAAATGAAATATGTGTCAAACATGCACAACCAACACTCTAGCTACTAGCACACAATTTGTCGATGACTAGGTCATCTATATATGAGTATTTTGACTTAGGAGCCAAATGAGAACATTTGATCATAGGTCATACTCATCGTTTAAGCACAAGTGGGGTTACCACTTTTACATAAAGCATTGATGTGTTCACATCATTTGGAGATGCTTTAGCTCAATTTTTAGAGCAAAGCTCCCCCTAGATGTGAGAACCCCTTTTAAAGGGTCAAACTAACCTTGGGTTGTCATAGAAGACTTCATGTAGATGTTGAAGATGTGGATGCTCAATGTTGATGTAGATCATCAAGAGTTGGGAGCTATCCTTTGGATTAGGGCACTTTCAATACCTACATGGGTTAGTCCCACAAGGAACAAACAAGGATATCCATGGACATAGATTGAAGTTCACAATAGATGATGTCCATGAAAGCAATGATTACCTTGTCCCTTGACTTACCAACAAGAGGGTTTGTGACTCCATGAACTAGTGCATGATGTGGAAGTTGATTGCACAAGTTCTCGCCAAAATGAATGTGAGTGAAGTATGTTGGCGGAGTCACCCTCAAGAACCTTCTAGTTCTTCTTCTTCGGGATCCACATCATCTTGATGGGAATCCTTGGGGTTGTAGTTGAGCTTGACGAAGTAGAACTTGACGTGTCCTTGGGAACCCACTTGACCATGGCTTGAGGTGCTTCAATGAATGCATCAATCTCCTCTTGAAGCTTGTCCTTGGCTTTCAGCTTGTGGTCTTGTGGTGGAAGGTCATCTTGAGCTTGTTCCACATTGGAAGAAGTAGGATCATACTTCTCCTTTTGAGAAACAAACTGTGGAGTAGGGTATTGACCTTCTTCCCACTCAACACCTTCGGCGTTGAACTTTCGCTCAAAACCAATCCCTTGATTCTTCCGGTGCCTTCCTTGTTTGCGAACAATTTCCTCAAAGTTCTTGCTTCCGGCAAGACTCTTGTAGACACCTTTCTCTATGATTTCCTTCAATAAGCTATTCTCTTGCTCAAGTGTAACTTGGCTTGAAACATTGTTAGTGGAATCAAGAGAACTACTAGAAGCAACAACATTGGATTTAACATGGTTATTGTTACTACTAGAGGAAGAATTTTTCTTATGCTTGTCATGCTTAGTCTTAATAGGTGGCAAGAAATTAGACAAGAGAAGTCGTTTGGCAAGATATGAAGAACTCTTCTTTCGAAGATCGTCATTGATCTCTTTTAGAAACTCATGTTCTTGCTCTAGAGTGAGCTTCTCGAAGCGTAGCTTCTCATGAGATCTTAAGAGCTCTCTATGATCTTCTTGAGTTGTTTCATGAGCTAACTTAAGAGTGTTTAGTTCTTTAGTTATACGCTCAATCTCCTTCATAGCATTGTCATTCGACTCTTCTCGACTATAAAGACTACTAGCATTTTCATCGTTACTAAGCTCACTAGATTTATCATGCAAGAGCTCATCTTCACCAAGCAAGTCATCCTCATCACTATCAAAGTCAATGAATTCAGGGTGTGTTACCTTGGTGCCTTTAGCCATGAAGCATCTTCCAATTCCCTCATTTGGTGAATCAAATAAGTCGTAGGAGTTGGAGTTGGAGGATACGAGAGCAAGTCCGGCAACACCTTCATCTTGACTGTAGTCGGAGTCGGAGTGATAGCTTCCATCGGATTGATTGTCGGAGTCGGAGCCGGAGACCCATTCACCTACATGAGCTTGATGTCTTCTTCTTGTGTAGCTCCTTGATGACTTGTCTTTCCTCTCCGAATCCTTGCTTCTCCGAGAGGGTCTTCGTTCATAACGATCATCTCTACTCCTTCTCTCTCTCCGAGGTGGCTCATCTCTTGATCTTCTTCTTGGAGATTCTTCTCTTCTCTTGTGGGGAGCCGTACACTCATTTGAGAAGTGTCCGGGTCTTCCACAATTGTAGCAGTTTCGATCACGACTAGAAGATCTCTTTTCATCATATGATCTAGACTTTGAGCTTCTCTCTTTGCCTCTATTCTTGTAGAATTTGTTGAAGTTCTTAACCATTAGGCTTATCTCTTCATTGGAAATTAACTTGTCACTTGAGGTTGTGGGAGCATCACTTGTAGCTTTGTAAGCACCACTTGACTTGTTGTGAAGCTCTTCCTTATCCTTAAGTGTCATCTCATGAGCAACAATTCTTCCAATGACTTCAGTTGGCTTGAGAGTCTTGTAGTTTGGCATCATTTGGATCAAAGTGCACACGGTGACATATTTTCCATCCAAAGCTCTGAGAATCTTCTTAATGATGAATCGGTCAGTCATTTCTTCGCTTCCTAAGCCGGCAATCTCATTTGTGATGAGAGCAAGCCTAGAGTACATTTCAGCGACTCCTTCACCATCCTTCATCTTGAACTTGTCAAGTTGACCTTGAAGAATATCTAGCTTTGATTCCTTCACAGATTCAGTACCTTCGTGCATTTCAACCAAAGTATCCCAAATCTCTTTAGCATTCTCAAGACGGCTGATTTTGTTGAACTCCTCGGGACACAAGGCATTGAAGAGAATGTCACAAGCTTGAGCATTGTTTTGCAACATCCGCAACTCTTCCGGTGTAGCTTCGCGATCCGGAACTTTTCCTTCCTCGAAGAATTCACCTTGCATACCAACACAAATAATGCCCCATGCGGCTGGGTTATGACCAAGAATATGCATTTTCATTTTATGCTTCCAACTAGCAAAATTTGTACCATCAAAGTAAGGACCTCTACGATAATTACCCTCACTAGACGCCATACTCTCCTAGGTTGTGAAACCAAGCTTATGGAGTCCAATGCAATGGAAACCAAAACAATGGAGACCAAAGCTCTGATACCACTTATAGGATCGAAAGTATGTCTAGAGGGGGGGTGATTAGACTACTTGTAAATATAAAAATTCTGTCTTTGACAAAGAACAGTTTTAGGTAGTTTCACAATTAAGATCAAGTCAAGTATCACCCTACACATGCAATTCTAGAGTATAAGCAGCGGAAAGTAAATTGCACATGTAGTAAAGAGAGGTGGAGAAGATCAAACGCAATTTGGAGACGCAATGATTTTTCCCGTGGTTCCGATAGGTAGTGCTATCGTACATCCACGTTGATGGAGACTTCAACCCACGGAGGGTAACGGCTGCGCGAGTCCACGGAGGGCTCCACCCACAAAGGGTCCACGAAGAAGCAACCTTGTCTATTCCATCATGGCCTACGCCCACGTAGGGCTAGCCTTACTCGGGGTAGATCTTCACGAAGTAGGCGATCTCCTTGCCCTTACAAACTTCTTGGTTCAACTCCACATCTCGATGACGGAGGCTCCCAAGCGACACCTAACCAATCTAGGAGGCACCACCCTCCAAAAGGTAATAGATGTTGTAGATGATGATGAACTCCTTGCTCTTGTGCTTCAAATGATAATCTCCCCAACACTCAACTCTCCTCACTGATATGGCTGTGGTGGAAGAAAGGATTGAGTGGAAAGCAACTTGGGAAGGTTAGAAATCAAGTTTCATATGGTAGGAATGGAGCAACTTGATCTCAACACAAGGGTAGGTAGTTCTCTTCTCAGAAAGTGTAAGGTAGGAGTGGTAGTTCTTTCTGATGGCTCTCTCCACGAATGAAGAGGGGGTGGAGGGGTATATATAGCCTCCACACAAAATCCAACCGTTACACACATAATTGAGCAATCTCGGTGAGACCGAAGTGGAAACTCGGTCAGACCGAAAGTTCAAATATAGTGAACGTTGGGGTTTTCGGTGGGACCGAAAATACCATCTTGGTTTGTCCGATTTGAGTCAAGGTAGGAACTTGCCAATTTCGGTGAGACCGAAATCATCAACTCGGTTATTCCGAAATGATGACAAACGGTTACAGAAGGTTGGCAGCCCGTATTTCGGTGAGACCGAACTCAAACTCGGATTGACCGATTTTTCTAGGGTTTGGCTTATGGCTGAGGTGGTTCATCTCGGTGGGACTGAGTTTGGAAAATTGGTTTGTCCGAGATTACTTATGGGTTTGTATTGTAGTGAAAGTTGCTGATAGTTGAAGGAGATATGTCACTAAGCACTTGAGCAACCAGATCATCAACACAACCTCATCCCCTTTTAATAGTATTGGCTTTTCCTATGGACTCAATGTGATCTTGGATCACTAAACCAAAAATGGAGTCTTGAGCTTTTGCCAATGCTTGCCTTAGCATTTTGAGGGGTCCACTTCTTCAGTCATTGCCATACCCATATCACTGAACTTCTCTGAAATGATTCTCAAGTAACTATTAGTTCAATGATATATATGTTGTTATTAATTGCCAAAACCACCCGGGGATTAGTTGCACTTTCATGTTGTCTCCTTCTTCCATGTCATCATCGTCGTCTTCGTCCTCATCCTTGTCGCGGCCCCGGGGAGGTCTATCACCTTGCCGCTGCTTGGCCTTGCCGCGGCGTCCTCCCCGGCCATTGAACGGCCGCTTCTTGCTGGGTTCTCCTCCGCCTCCTTGGGCCTTCTACTTGTCGCGACGCTCGTATTCAGCCTTCTGCTGCTCTACGAGGTACTCGACTCTTTTGCAGTTCTGAAGATCGTGGCCCTTGGTGCAGTGGATCTTGCAGTACTGCTTGTCGGAACCTTCCTGCTTGTCGGCTGTCGCTACAGGGGCGGGCTCCTTGCCGGAACTGCCAGCCTGTGCCTTCTTGGCGGGAGCCTCCTTGCCGGACTGCTCGACAACCACCACCTCCTTGCTCTTCTTCTTTCTGTTATTCCGCCGCCGGCTTTTCCTTGCCGGGGCGGCATCTTCGCTGTCACTTCGTCCTGCGCCAGCATCCTCTCCGGGGAGTCTCCTCCCCTCTTCAGCGCGCGCGCACTTGTCAGCTAGAGCGTAGAGCTCGCTGACATCCCGGATCTTGGTCATGGCCATCTCCTCCCTCATCCGACGGTTACGCACGTTCTGGTGGAACGCGCTGATAACCGCGGCAGGGTGGACGTCGGCAATGTTGTGCTGGACGCGGCTGAATCTTTGGATGTATTTGCGCTGGGACTCTCCCTCCTTCTGGGCGAGGATGTGGAGATCGCTCTCCTGGCCGTGGGGTTTGTGGCCGCCCGTGAAGGCGCCAACAAACTGGTGGCACAGATCCGCCCATGAAGAGACGGAGTTCTCCGGCAAGTGCATAAGCCAAGACCGAACGTTTGGCTTAAGCACAAGCAGGAAATAGTTGGCTAGAATCTTCTCGTCGCGTCCCCCGGCAGCCTGCACCGCAATGGTGTAGATGCTGAGGAACTCCGAGGGGTGTGTCTTGCCGTCGTACTTCTCGGGTACGTCGAGCTTGAAATTCTTCATGCTGGGCCACTGGACTTGCCGCAGCTCACGGGTGAACGCAGGGCAACCTGCCGCGTACGGCAAGTCGCCCGGTTCACCGGGCGCGTGCGCGTCGACAGCGGTCCCAGCGCGCTGATCTGACTGTCTTCGGGCTTCTCGTCGATGCTCGATGCGAGTCCGAGCGTCCTCTTGCCGCCTGTCGTCTAGGACTTGGCGCTGATCGCGACGAGCCCGCGGATCCGATGACGCCGTAGAGTCGTCGTCGACGTAGATCCGGCGGGGTGGCGATTTCTGCTTCCGCGGCGGGGAGTGCACGGTAGTTGCACCCCCGACGGTCTTGTCGCCGTCGGCCTTCGCTTGGTCGACTTGCCGCGGCCGCGAAGTTGCCGGTTGCTGAGGCGCGTCGTTGTTGGCGAAGGCGATGAGACTCTGGATCGTTGCCCTCCAGTCTTCGGCCTTGTCTGCCGCTGGAGGGAAATCGAGGAGCAGCTGGGCCCTGGCCAGGGCCTCTGCTGGAGAAGAGGGGAACGGTGGCGAACGGTGCGAGGAGCGGGACACGCTCGGACTTCTAACCACGTTAGAAGGAGCATGTTCCCGCACCGGCGACCGCGCCTTGCTCGTACCAGCGCGCTGGCCTTGAGCATCCCGCGATCCTCCGGCTTGGCCACGCCCCAGCAAGCGTATGGTACCTCCAGTACCACGCCGCTGCTGGTCTTGCACCTCCTGAGAGGGACGTGGTGCGTGCACGGACGCTGAGGCTTTAGAATTCGCCCGGTCGTCTGCCTTGTCCTTGGACTTGGTGGCGCCGTGAGTTTCCTCGCCGGCGACCACCCTTCCGCCGGCGTCTCCTCCACCAACCGTTGGTTCTGGTGGCGGTGGAATCGACGCAGACGGGCCTCCGACCTCCGAAGCCTTCTTCTTTGGAGGCATGTCGTTGTAGCTGATGAAGTCGATGAAGCTGGAGAAGTTGTTGAAGGTTGCGCCCACGTGAGCGCCGGATCAGGTTCACACAACCTCGACGCCCCCTACCTGGCGCGCCAAAGATGTCGGGGGAAACTGTCCTCCCACGAGCACCTATGGGACCTGAGCCCCTTCTACGTTGCGGTAAGGGAGCGGAGGGAGCACGGAGAGCAGATCGAGGAGCGCACGCGGGCAGTTTACCCAGGTTCGGGCCGCGCGGACGCGTAAAACCCTACTCCTGCTTAGGTTGTATTGAGTTCTTGAGCTCGGGAGCTTGAAGATCTACAGTACTAGCTACACCGAGCGAGAGAGTTGTCTAGGTTTCGAACCCCGCCTACGTCGTGCATGGGCCTCCTTTTATAGCTCAAAGGGGTCCCCGACAGGTGTCAACGTAGAGGAGGGTAAAAGTGTAAATTTGGTGGTAGTTGCAACAGTGCATGAACAGTGGTCTTCACCTAACTTTGACAGTGGGGGACAAGGGCATTAAATGCCTGTCGCCGTCGCCCCCAAAAGCGTCCGTCCATGCTTCTCTGTTCGCCACGGCGGTAGCCTCGTCACCGTGGCTTGCCACCGTGTGCCCCAGGTTGCACAGCCGTCTGCCACGTGCCCCTGGAAGGGCCCCAGGGCGACGCGTGGGCAGATGAGCTGGAGCGCGGGCATACAACGTAGGTTTCCCCGGCAAGCACCTTGCCGGGGTAGTGATCTTGCCGGGCCCGGAAGCTTGTCGCTCTCCGGGGCCCGCCGGGGCGCATGATGCGCCGAGGCATCTCTTGAGGTATGTGTTCCTTGGCCTTCCTGGCAAGCTCCTCTTGCCAGGGTCTTGTGCTAAAGAGATAACCTTGAGCCTGGTGCGGCCTTCCCGGCAAGATCCTCTTGCCGGGGCCTTGATCTTCCGCTTGTATACTTTGTTCTTGAATGGCTTCATAGGGACCAGAAAGGTTCTTGGCAAGCACGTGGTAAGCCCAGCCACGGGAAGCTGCTACTGCCCGTGCACAAGTTGGGGTACTAAGGTACCCCTATCTTAGTACACCGACACCACTCTTCAAGATAGGGGAGTTGCACGCTATCTTTTACCTTTGCTTTTTAGTCTTGTTAGTTTACCTTTCAGTTTTTGCTTTAGTGTCTTTTATCAAAAATCACAAAAATAGTTATCTTGCTTGCTTGCTGCTATGGGTTCCACCGAGAACACCAAGTTGTGTGACTTCACTAGTCATAACAACGATGACTTTATCTGCACGCCTATTACTACACCTGCCACTTCAGCACCTTCTTATGAAATTAAACCTGCTTTACTGAACCTAGTTATGAAAGATCAATTCTCCGGTGCTGGAGATGATGCTGCTTTACACTTAAACAATTTTGTTGAACTCTGTGATATGCAAAAGTACCAAGAAATAGATGATAATATTGTTAAGCTTAAGCTTTTTCCTTTCTCCTTGAGAGGAGGAGCTAAAATTTGGTTTCAATCTTTGCCTAGAAATAGCATAGATTCTTGGGACAAGTGCAAGGATGCCTTTATTGGGAAGTACTATCCACCTGCTAAAATTATCCAACTAAGGAGTAACATAATGAATTTCAAACAATTGGATAATGAACACGTTGCCCAAGCTTGGGAACGCATGAAATCTCTTGTCAAGAACTGCCCTACTCATTGTTTGACTACTTGGATGGTTATCCAAACTTTTTATGCAGGCTTGAACTTTACCTCGCGGAACTTGTTAGATTCGGCCGCGGGAGGAACCTTTATGTCAACTACACTTGGTGCTGCCACGAAGCTTCTCGATGAAATGATGACCAATTATTCCCAATGGCACACCGAACGCGCTCCAATAGGTAGGAAGGTAAACTCTATCGAGGAGATTTCCTCCCTAAATGAAAAAGTTGACTTGATCATGTCTCTACATTCCAAGCAATCTTCTGTTGATCCTCGTGATGTTCCTTTAAATTCTTTGATTGCTCAAGATCAAGTAGATGTGAACTTTATCTCTAGAAACAATTTCAATAACAATGCTTATAGGAGTAATTTTGGTAGCAATCCTAGACCGTTCCCCTCTAATTCCTATGGGAACAACAATGCTTATCCTAGCACCAAGAACTCCACTTCTGAACTAGAGATTATGCTTAAAGATTTCATCACTACCCAAAAAGCCTTCAATAAGAGTGTAGAAGAAAAACTAGCCAAACTAGATGATCTCTCTTCGAAGGTAGACAATTTATCCCATGAGGTAGAGTTGCTTAAAACTAGAACTTCCCCTCTTGAGGAGAGGAAGACCACTCCTATGAATGCTATTCAAGTGCAAATTAATGAAAACATTAGGATGTTGGCTAAACTTAAAGAGAGATGGGCTAGAGAAAAGGAGGAAGAAGATAGAATTAAGAGCCTTCCTACCCACCACACTGTTGCTACTATCCAAGTTGTTGAGGATATCCAAACTCTTAGCACCCAATGCACTCCTGGTCCCGTTGGACCTATTAATGGTGATGCTATGACCTCAACCGTAGAAACTCCTATGACGATAGAAACTACCAAACAAGTGAGCCTAAAGGACACCACTACCACTTTACTTGATAGTAGTGACCTTGATTTTGATAATTGCACCCTTACCGAAGTTATTGATTTTCTTCACAAGATGTCTAGAGATCCCCACACTAGCACGCTTAATCTTGCCTTTACAGAGCATATCACTAATGCTCTCACCAAAGCTAGGGAGGAGAAACTTAGGGTAGAAGCCTCCATACCTAGAAAGCTAGAAGATGGTTGGGATCCTATGATTAAAATTAAGTTGAATAACTTCTCTTGCTATGCTTTATGTGATGTTGGAGCTAGTACCTCCGTTATGCCCAAAAGAATATATGATATGCTTAAATTGAAACCTTTTGATTCTTGTTCTTTTGGTGTTCGTCTTGTTGATTCTTCCATAAAGAAACCCTTGGGGAGGATCGACGATGTTCTTATCATTGTCAATGACAATTATGTTCCCGTTGATTTTACTATTATGGATATTGAATGTGAACCTTCTTGTCCAATTATTTTGGGACGTCCTTTTCTTCGCACCGTTGGTGCTATCATTGACATGAAAGAGGGGAATATAAAATTCCAATTTCCTCTCAAGAAAGGGATGGAACACTTCCCTAGAAAGAAGATTAAGTTACCTTTTGAGTCCGTTATACGGGCTAGCTATTCTTTTACTCTTGATAAGACTTGATCTCTTTGCATTATGCCTAGCTTAAAGGCATAAAAGAAAGCGCTTTTGGGAGGCAGCCCACAATGAATAAAATTTTATTTTTTGCTTTTGTTGTGTCTTGATGTTTGTTACTACAGTAGCATCATCATTGTATCTTTACTTTTCAGCTTTGTGCCAAGTTTAGCCTCTGATTGCAAGAAAGTTCAAAAGTTGTGACGTGCTGTCCAGGAAACAGATACTGTCCTTGGACAGAAAAATTCGTATAAAATCACCAGATCATCTTTTTGGTCTGAATTTTTTCGACAGCGTGCTCTATACAATTGGATTTCGGGCGTCTGTTCTGAGTTTTTTGATTTGAGTTGCAGAAGTGCCCCGAAAAAATTATTTACTACCTGCTGGTCTGTTTTTCACAGATTCTGTCCTGTTTTGCCTTTCCTTCGTTTTGCAAACCTTGAGCTTGCTTTTTCTTTGCAAAAACCTTTTGGCAATCTTGAGAAACAGTAGACCTTCAAGATTATCCTTATTTCCAGCAAGGAACAATTATTTTATTATGGGTACTAACCTCGCTAATCAGATTATGATGAGTTATGTATGAAGGGAGTTTTCAAGTGTGCGAGGGAAGATGATAAAAAGATTCAGGAGTGTCAAACGCTCAAGCTTGGGGATGCCCCATGCACCCCCAAGAAATATTCAAGAAGACTCAAGCGTCTAAGCTTGGGGATGCCCCCCGTGCATCCCCTTCTCCATCAACAATTATCAGTTCGTCTTTCGTTCCACTATATTTTAATCACTTCATGTGTTATGTGCTATGCTTGGAGCGTCTTGCTTTTAGTTTCCTTTTTAGTTTTCTTTAGCTTTGCTTGCTATTCATAACGAGTTGGAACCCATCTTTCTTTGTGTGGGAGAGAAACACGCTCCACTTCAACCTAGAACATAACATGGGATTTTCATGTTTATCTTTGCTGTGTATGTTCTTTGTCTTTCAATAGCTACTATCATGTTCAACTCTTAGTTTTCATGCTTTACTTTTTAAAGAGCTTTTGTTTAGTTGGTCGCTAGAACTCTCTTGAGTTATCATGCTTATCTTGTTAAGAGAGTTGGCTTCTGTTGCACTGGTTGATATGTCTATGATAAAAATGCTATGTGCATAATGGTGCTTAGTAGTTCATGTTTTCTTATGGTTAGTCTCAAATAGCTGGGGGGTTCTTAATGTGTTATTGAAGTACCAACAGGATTTGTTTGCCTATGATGTGGTATGGTTTAGTGATATCTTCCTCCAAGAATTTATTTTGATTGACTTGGCATATGCTCACGCATATTTAAGACTGTAAAGAAAGTCTATCAAGCCTTGATGATCTTTAATTTCTGAGTAGCGATATAACTTCCATGCCTGATTCAATGTTGCTTTGTCGCTCTACATGATTATGGCCGTCATTGCTCTTTTAGTTGGTCGCTCCCAGTCTTTTGCTAACCTTCGCCTGCACTAAGCGGACTGACTGCTTGTGCATCCAAAATCCTTTAAACCAGTTATGCCATATGAGTCCACCGTACCTTCCTATACATGGTATTTACTTGCCATTCCTAACGAAGACTTTCGTGTACCATCTCAAAATTAATCAAAAGCATTTCTATTTTGTGCCTCTATTTTAGCTCATGAGGAAGTAGTAGTTAATTCATGATCTTTTTAGGTTGGACAAGCTTCACCCCGGGATTGCATGTCTAATGTGCAAACCCCTAATACGAGAAGGAACTATCAAACAGTGCGCCCGGCTCATTAAAAAAATATACAACAAACAAACCCTCATTCACGCTTTGTTCATGAGAAATCAGAAAACTTTGGCAGTGATAAACAAAGGAGATTAAGAGGATGTGATTGTCCTCGTGCGGGAGCCGTTCCTCGAAACTTGTCCAGCTCGAGAAGTAATTGAGTTATCTACTAGCATTCGTTGACGAAATATGCATCTCTAAAAAAATAATTTTTACCTCTGTTTTTAAAACCAAGAGCTCTGGTACATGTTTAGTTTTTGTTTCCGACCACCGGTTTTCAACCTTGCCATCAAAAGCCACGGTTCGAGAGTCTCCACCTTCTTTCTTCAAAGCACCAACTATTGAGAGCATGATTGTCATTCTGAGTGTAATGTGCATTGTCCCAAAGTACCATTGTCTTCTGCATGACTATGATATCGTTTATTCTGAAATCATTGTATCTAGTCGTCACTTAAACTTTGGAGGTGCCCCTGCATTTATGTTTTGCTTCACTAAAGGGGGCAAGCGAGATATCACTTTGTCATGTTTGCACACCATGCTCACTACAAATCTATTGAGTGTTTCAGTATCATATTGTAAAACTTTCAGTTCTTTGTGATATTCTCATGAGGCAACTTAATTACTACAAATTCATTATCTCAGTAAGCATTTGTCATGTGACTGTGAAAAGTTCTTATATGGTTAATAGCATGTCACCACAGAAATTATGCTTGTTATCATTTACCTACTCGAGGACGAGCCGGAATTAAGCTTGGGGATGTTGATACGTCCAAAACGTATCTATAATTTCTGCTTGCTCCATGCCTCTTTTGTGTGATATTGCTATGATATTTATGCACTTCCATACACTTTTGATCATATTTGGACTAACCTATTAACTCAGTGCACCCCAGTGCCAGTTTCTGTTTTCTGCTGTTTTTGTATTTCAGGTTTTCCCATTACGTAAATTGCCAGAAAAATCTCGGGATAAATATATAAAAAATCAGCGTTCCGGAAGCTTCCATGCGGCCAAAGTAGGCCCAGAGGGGGGCCACCAGGGCTCCAGACGACCAGAGGGGGCGGCCCCCCTCCCGGCCGCGCCGCCAGGGCGCCTGGGCCCCCGTTGCCTCTTCTGACGCCCCCCTTTGGCATATATTTACACCGGGTCCCGAAACCCTCGAGGACGGAACCCTTTTTCGCGATCTCATCTCTGTTCCGCCGCCGCCACGCTTCCAAGATCGGGAGCACCAGGAGAACTCTTCCCGGCACCCTGCCGGAGGGGAGAACCACCATCGGGAGCTTCTCCACCACCATGGACGCCTCCCGGATGAGTTGTGAGTAGTCTCCCTTGGACCATGGGTCCATGACCAGTAGCTATGTGATGTTCTCCTCCCCTCTTTGTCCTTCATCGATTAGACCTCGTGAGCTGCCCTACATGATCGAGGCACATATGTAATCCTTATGCTGTTGCTATGATGAGTTTGCTGGGATCCGATGGATTATGATATTATGTTCAGATTGTGTGTGAGTAATATATTTGATTTACCTCTTTTATATTTATGTTCTTGAGTAATTCTTGCATGTTCTCCGTTGCTGTTTATTGCTTTGGCCAAGTAGTAGGTAGTAACTCCAAGAGGGAACGTTATGCTTGATTGTGGGTTCATGCCCCTCGATTACTAGCTTGAGTGACAGAAACATGAGTCTAGGGGATGTGCTGTTGCCACAAGGGGGAAAACAACGGTGCTTGTACTTGCGGGTGCAAGGATTGTTTACTTTACGCAAAGTTCTTTTAATGCAGTTGTCTGTTGCTTTGAGTTTACACTATGGGTGGGACTCGCAACTTAATACCAGCGAGATGTTCTGGATAGATATCTCAAGGTGGATGATTAGTAGTAGATGCAGATGGATTTCGGTCTACTTGCCTTGGCGTACCGCCCATGCTTTTGAGCCTCTACCTTTCTTTGTAGCATAGTTAGCATTGGTTTGCGCACATAATCCTGTCAATTGCCCAGCTATAATTCGTTTACCTCGCTTAGCTGTTTTATCGTCTTTTGGGAGAGAGACATCACTAGTGAACATCATGGGACCCCGGTCCATATTACCATCACTGATCACACCTGCTATTTACTTTCTGTTCTTACTTACTAGTTGCAGTCATACCTATCACTATTATCTCTTGCGTTTGATCATTTGTAAACGACAAGGCCGGAGGGATTGACAACCTCTCTGTACTCGTTGGGAGCAAAGTTATTTGTATTTGTGTGCAGGTCCTGTCAATCGCTAAGTTGCGCCGCTAGCAGTTGACACCTTCTTGTTGACCCTCGGAGTCTCAGGGGATTCGATCCTTGGTATCTTTGCCAAGGGAAAACTACCGCTACACTGCATCTCAAACCTTCCACTTGGGGTAACCAACGAGGGGCGAGAAGCCATCAACCACCCAACTGTCCATGACCGTGGACACGGCTATTCGAATAGTTTTACACTCTGCAGAGGTTGCGCACTTTACCCACAAGATCCGGGAAGCTTTCGTGTCACCCACGACCCCGCAGTACCTCAAGTACTCGGGGGAAGCACCCGGTCATTATCTTTCCCTAGACGACACTAGCATAGGGTCCACTCGTTGGTGCACGGCCCTCGAGTACAAACAATAGATCATGGGACTTGCCCTATTTTCAATGTCATGCGTACAAGAAGGGACCAACGGTGTGTCCCGTGCCCTGTAAAAACAGTCATGGTCGTCTATCTAAGCACGACCCCGTCCCAGGAGTGACCTCAAGTCTTCCCCGTCACTAGTGATGTGGGCACCATGCTAGTATCAGCCTAAGTAATCAATAATGCCCCGTCCCATAAGGGGTAGAGTGGTTGCACATGTTTGGTTGGGACGGTAGTCACACATAAATCTAATCCATCATTTCACCCGCACACAAGATCTTTCTTGGCACACCACTTCTTCCTCAAGTGATGACCTAACTCAACATCACCCTCGGGCATTAGGGTCACCCGATGGGGTTTTCGAAAAAGAATGCAACCACGAAGGATTCATGGCACACATGCATCACTAAGCATCACTACTAATCATTTGCATTGCATCTAAGCATATAGCAAGATCATGAGTAAGGCATGCATCATGTGGTGGCTTTCAACTAGGTCACCACCGTCACTCTTATCATCATGCATTCGGAAATAAATAGGGTTCCGAGGAACACAAGGGTATCATGGTCAAAGGGTTGCTTGCCTGGATTGGCTTGGTCTTCAAGGTATTCAAATCCTTCCCCTCCTTCTTCTTCAGCAACCTCGTCAAACACGGTATCTAATCGTCGTAATAAACAACGGGAAAATAAGACCACAATAAAAACAGAAAAACCAAAGTGCTCAGAAAAATGTCAACCTATTTTTATCAAATACTAGAGGGAAAACTAAGATGGCAAAAATTCTTAGTTTGAGTTTTGGAGTGATAGAATGGGGTACATGAATTTTTGAACAGAGGTTTTAGTGTCCAAATATGAATTTAAATTTGAACATAACAGAAAAGGTCCATGGATATGGGTGAAAGTGACATCATTAAATAGGTTGGATTTTTACAAGTTTTTAGGAACTGGAATTATTTCATTTGGATAAATATTTAATCCTGTGGAATTATTTGAAAATCTCACAGAAAAGAAAAAGAAAAAGGGTCATGTGCAACTGGGCCAGAACGGCCACAGTGCAGCAGGCCCAGGGCGAATCAGCCCACCGCACGGGCGCCAGCGCGCGCGCCAGGTTTTCAAACCTGACGGGCGGGGCCCGGTGTCAGTGAGAGGAGAGAGGGGTGAGGGCGAGAGGAGGCTGACAGGCGGGCCCGCCTGTCATCCCTAACCCTCCGGCAGAGGGCCGACGAGCTCACCGGCGACGACTCGGGGCACGGCAGGGCGAGCTAAGGGCAGGGACGAAATCAGCAAGGTGTCGCTGATCTAGTGGAGGTGGAGTGGGTCGCCGGAGTGGCCTGGTTCGCCGACGGCGAGGTCACGCGGCGGAGGAGCTTCGGGTGGTGGTGGTTCTGGCCGTTTTCGGCAGCTGCAGAGAGGGAAAAGAGGGGGAAAAGAATCAGTGGGGCGTCGTGGTGCTAGATCGAACGAGAGGAGTGGCGGGGAGGGCCTGTACCGAGCGGACGACGGCGAGCCGCCGCGGCGGAGCTCGAGCTCGATCTCGAGCTCGGGCCTGTCTGGAGTGGTGTGAGTGGCGTAGGGGGGAGATTGAGTGGGTGAGAGAGTAGTTGGTGAGGAGAGGAGGAGCTCGGGGGGGTCCTTTTATAGGCGAACGACGAGGTGCCGTGGACCTGTGCGCCGGCGAGCTTCTGCTCGTTGCCATAGGGCTCGGGAGGAGCTGGGGAGGTGTCTGCGGAGTTGCTGGATGCAGTCCAGGGCCGGGGAGAGGAAGAGAGAGAGCGGGCGAAGCTTCCAGAGCAGCGCGCGTGTGAGGCAGGGGATTGGGGCTCGCGGGCGACCGGCGCGCGTGCGAGGGCAGCCACAGGAGGGAGAAGGGGGAGGGGGACAGCGCCGGGGCGTGTTGCGGACGTCGAGGAGCATCGAATGGCGCAAGGGGGAAGCACGAGGTGGTCGGGGGCGGCTGATTGGAGGAGGCTACAGTGCGGGCGTGCACTGTAGCGCTCTCTGGAGCACGCCTATTGCATTCCAGGGCATGCCTTTGGCTTGCTGGACGC
>LR738709.1:624849287-624874163 GCA_902687465.1 Secale cereale | reverse complement strand
CCCCCCCCCCTCCTCCTCTCTTACTTTCGTTCCTGTAAGACTGCTGTATTTTCGTTCTTACTAATGAAAAGGGGGTTAGCCCGGTTCAAAAAAATTAAAATGATACTATCTCATAAACCTATTGTTAGTTTGAATCGTGTGTGAATCAAGGGCCGTGTTCAGTTTGAAACTTTGATACCACATTATCAGTCATGAGTAATGTTTGGTTTGTTTGAGCAGCTCCTATTATCCATACACAAAGTTTTATGCACCTTACCCTACTAGAAACCATACAAAACCATCAATGATATGAAATGTCCTGTTATACAATTCTGTAGTTGTTTCGAGGAGTACAACCTGTATAAATGTCACGGAAATGCATATGTACTCACATTGTACATAGATGAGCTTATCAAGAACCAATTGATTAAATGGTTAGGAGGGTGTTTGTACCCGCAAATCACAAAGGAACCAACCCTAATTTTGGCGCCACATTTGTCCATTAAAGCACCTGCGTCTTTCAGTGGGGGCGTCTGCGTCTTTACATATGAGCCTCTGCTTATATACTGTTTTTCGGAAACTGAAAAACAATTGAGCTTATCAGGACAGTTGCTCTACCACAATACTAGTGCCGCAATGGGTTGCCGGCACAGTAGGCCCTCGTAACTGAATGTGAGGCCGAGTCTCCGTCACCCTCAACTATCTGTGACCTTTCTAGTGATGAATCGCTCAGCAAATCAAAATCTTAAATATAAAAATTTCCCAAGATACAAAGGCAACCATTTGTTGTACACACCATGAACAAAATATCTTGTAATGCATGACAAATTAGTACTGTGTACATATGAACTGTTTCATGTCATGCCAAATCCGTAGCCTTTGTCATGCAAACAAACAAAAATCCACACCCCTAGTTGTTGATTATGGCCATGCGTTCTGTTGGCGTTCCTCTCAGAAACATTAAGAGCGTGTTTGGTTGCCGTGTGCTACAGTACCTCCATTGCATTCCCTTCTCCACTCAGTCTAGCTCTGAAAAAACAGTCTCATATGTGACATCTGCGAGTTGTTTGGTTGCCTATATATGGACTTCCTGCATTAGGGGATCAACTTTGGCATATTGTTTGGTTGCCTGCATTGTCTCGACGCATACAACTACACGCTGTTTGATTGCCCGCATGGGGTATGATTAAGAGCTAGCACTTGCACTTAGCACACAGGGTTAAGAGCTAGCAGAGAAAGGGGGAGAAGAAATGCAGTGTGCGACGAACCATGGCGACTGCGGTGGACAGTGGTCGTGGCGCCGTGTCCGACATGACGAGCATAGAGTCGTGGGCGAGCGACCCCATCGGCGGCATGGCGAGCGACACCGTCGGCAAACTAGTTGCGGTGCTCGTGCAAAGACAGTGGACATGGGAGGAGAATGCGGTGCTCGCGCCATGGTATCGTTCGTGCGGTAGGACGAGAGAGGAGGCCGAGATGATCGACGCCGGAAACAACTCCTGTGTAGTGGGACGAGATAGAGGAGGCTGAGATGATCGACGCCGGAAACGACTCCTGTGTAGTGGGACGAGATAGAGGAGGCCAAGATGACCGACCCCGTCGGTGACGCGGCGAACTGCAGTGTGCGCGCCATTGCAGCGTGAGTGCAGTAGGAGGGCGATAGAGAGTAGGCCGAGATGAGCGACACCGGAAACGACTCTAGTGTAGTAGGACGCGGGCAAGGAGATCAAGGGGAAGGGCGTCGGCGTCGAGAGGGACGAATAGGAGGGCTTTGAGCAGAGTGCAGTAGACTGCTGTTCAAAGAGAGATGAAGCTACGATCGTCGAAACCAAAAACTTACAACACGAATGTTGTGAGGAACTGCGAGATTAGGCTGCTGGTCAAAGAAAATTTCAAATGATCGATCGTGCGCGACGAATCTGACAAAATTCGTCCAGAATATCTCCAAATGGGAACATGAGATTAAGAACTTATGACCGATGAAACTATGACCCGATCGCCTGAATGAAACCGTAGCATCGAGGTGCATCTTTTTCGTGTAGAGCTTACCTCAAACCGAAGCACCATTGTCTAGATCGGAGGGACAAGGAAGAGAGGAGATTAGAGAGAAGCTTACTGGAGGTTGAAGAAGACCTAACGTAATCACCTCGCATCCCTCCCATCTCCACTCGTGCAAGGGCCCACTCGCTTGCGCTCGGCTCGGCTTGGCTCGCGAGAAACTGCCGATTCCTACGTTTCCAGCGAGCCAGCCTCTGGGCTGTTTTAAGAAACGTGCGATGCAGGCCCAACAGTGAAACCAGGCAATCAAACATGCCTCTTTCTTCACACGCGGGCCTGATTGGGCTCTATGCAGGCAACCAAACACGCCCTAAGAAAATATGTCGCCCTTGTTGTGTATCAGGCGTGCAATCCTCTGATGTACTTCCTCCGTTCCTAAATGTAAGTCTTTTTAGACATTTTAAAATTTAAATAAACTACAACATACGGATGTATGTAGACATATTTTAGAGTGTAGATTCACTAATTTTGCTTTGTATGTAGTCATTTGATGGAATCTCTAGAAAGACCCGCAAAAAAGGGAACGGAGGGAGTAGTTCTGTTTTCTTTTTGTGAATCTCTGGTGTTGTCTTATTGGCTTTCCTTTATGTAACACGATGTGGATGTTGTGTTTATACCTTAGTAGTAATTCCTAAGAGCATCTCCAACAGCCGCCTTGTGACACCCCGAGACCGATGTGTCAGGTGTCAGTCAGTTATTTGTTGTCATTGCCATGTCATTTGCTTGCGCGTTGCACTTTGCCTTGTCATCATGTGCATTGCATCCTTATGTTTTCAAAACTTGCATCCGTCCGAGTCCCCTCGTCCTCTCCGTTGTCCGTTCTGAGCCCATACACACTTGCACGCGCCCGCGGCATCTCCAGATATTATTTTTATGAGTGGCCGGAAAAACGTTCTCGGAATGGGATGAAACTTGGCGTGTGGTGTTATTGTAGTGTAGAAAGGCCGACTGCCAAATTTCGTCGCATTCGAAGCTCGTTTGATAGCCCAACGGATAACTATAGCGGCACTATAGCCGGTTAAATGTTGGGCGTTTCGGTCTCCGAAACGTGTGTCGGGCCGCACTTCATCTCTCTCTCCTCTCCTCACAGCCCACTCATGCCTCTACACAGCCCACTAAGCCCACTTACCTTCCCCCTCCACTCGGAGCCGCACGATCGAGATCGTACGTTCCGAAAACGGAGCAAAACCCCTAACCCTATGCCACCTATCCTATTTATTCACACCCACATGCCATTTTGGCCTTCCCCAACCTCCCTCCTCAATTTTCGTGCCATCCCACTCCTCAGCCGCCACCCAGGCGCCCCCTTCTCAGTTTCAGCGCCGGCCACCTCGCCTCCGCCACTTGGCGCGCCGCCATTCGCCAGCGCCGTCGCAACCAGCGCCCTCAGCCAACCCCCTGCCGCCACCTCAGCCCCCGGCTCCCCACCCCGCCGCCAGCCCGCTCCGGCCTGGGCCAGGCCCGCAGCAGGCCGAACCGGGACCCGTCCACGAGCGCTCCCGCTCGCCCCGCTCGAACAGACCCGGAAGGTCCCGACCTCACCGCCGTCCGCCGCCGCCTCGCGATCCCGCCACCGCGCCCGTTCGGCAACAGGAATCACCGTCGGCGACCTTTGTCCCAGCCAGGCCAGATCCGCCGGCCCTTCTCCTTCCCCTTCTCCCTCTTCCTCCCATGTGCTCTCACCTCTCTCTCCCATGCTAGGAACCGCCGCCGCCGCCCCGCATCTCCGGCGAGTCAGCGCGCCGCTCTGGCCAGATCCGCCCGAGCCGCCGGCCAGCTCCCCGCTCCGCCAGCCGCCGCCGACGAGCACCCTGCCGGATCTGCTCCGCCCCGCGTCGACTCTCCTCGCCATCTCCCGCACCGAACGCCACCGCGCCACCGCCGCCGACCACGGCCTCACCGGCGTTCACCGCCGCCTCGCCCGGCCAGGCCCGTCGCTCCACCACCTACCTCGTCCCGATCCAGCTGCGTCCGGACATGTCCGGCCAGATCCGGACATGTCCAGACCCCCCTCTGTCCGTGCCACTAACTGTGGGCCTCAGACTTCAGACGTGTCCGACCAGCCCGGATATTGTCCACCCGAGACCCCTTCGAGGTTGTTTTTCCCACTAAGTCCCTGGCATTTTTACTCATGATGCATTCTTGTGGGGTTGATAACTTTTTGCATACTTGTCCAAATGAAGCATATGATATTTCCAGATGTTCGTCTCGTGATGCTCTACATGTTAGTTGCATCTGCATGCATGTTACTGTTCATCTTGTTGTCTTAATCTTCGTTGCAAAACTGCTATGTGATGTTAGTGTCAAGTTTTGTTGTTTGTCAACAATATGTTAGCATGTTTGACATGTTGTAACTTTGTGCATGTTGGTCCAAATGGAGTGCATGATATGTCAAAATGTTCATTGTGAAGTGCTCTACATGTTGGTTGCTGTAGCACTCATATTAGGTGCCATATTGCCATGTTTATCTCTGTTGCAAAAGTGCATGTGGCTGTTAAGTGCTGGAACTTGTTATGAGATGCTGATTTGTCATTTTTGTATCTTTATGTGTGATTTTGTTTGAGCTACATGTCAATATGTTTTAGAAGAACAATCATGTCCTCTTTGCTGTGGTGCAATCCACTTTTCATGATATGCCTTGTGGTGTTTGCAATAAGCTTGTAAAGTAGCCTACTCGCTGTTGTTGTTTTCTATGACTTGTGAAAAACTGCTAAGTCTGAAACTGTTTTAACCTGATGCCATATTTGCTTGATGCCCCACTCAAATCCATGAATGTTTTAGTATGTCAAATGATCATGTCTTGTTGTCAATGTTATGATCTATCCATCCATGCCCTTGTTTGCATGTATGGCCTGCTGTAGCTTGTTGTTTTCATGCTCTCAAGTTGCTATAAAATGTTTCTGTCAGCATGTTATCAGTAAGTTCAGTTTTGCCATGTGAAGAGTTAGTGTTCTATGTATCCTATGACCACGTTCTTGCCATGAGTAGCTTCATAAACATGTCTTATTGCTGTTGGTTATCTTCACATGCCATGGTATGCTTTGAGATGAGTTGCACAAGCTTGCAAACATGCCTACTTGTCGTTGTTGCTGCCATGTCTAGTTTATTTTCACTAAGTCTGTGAAACTGTTATCTTTTGCAATCTTTCCATGATGTTTTGAGCATGTTCTTGTGATGTTTGGTAGTAGCTCAGGGGTCATGCTTGTAGTGCTGGACATGTACATGCTTGCCATGCCCTTTGTTGCTATGAAATGTTATTGTATCATGTTGTTTTGATGTCAACTAAGTGCCATGTTGCTGTTTTGGCGAGATACAGTCAACCCTTGAATTTTGCAAAAATGGCTTGTAGTGTCCACCGAGCGTTTGTCCATGATTGGCAATGGTCTTGCTGCTGCTCAAGGACATTGGTTTCGCTTGTTTTACAACAATTGGGGCGTTGGCGCAGTTGGATAGCGCGTGAGGCGTAGGCCTCATGGCTAGCAGGGTTGAGAGTTCGAGCCTCTCACACGCCGCACGTATGAAAAGAGACCTTGTATTGATGAAACGCTCAGTGACTACTTGGGTCGTCACATGTACACCTGACTCATCAGGTGAAATGAGCAAGTCTGAACCTGGTCTCTTACTTTTCTTATTTTTTTCATCAGCCCTCTCTCCCTTCGCTGCTACTCTGCTTGTCCTCCTACCCAACCTCACAAAAAGTTGGAATTTCACGTGATAAGTTGCCTAAGATATCTTCATCATGCTGTTAACCTGTAACCCTTTGAAACAGGACATGCTGTCTATTGGTAATGACTGAGAAAACAGATGTTTGGTTTGAACTATGTGTGTGAATTGCTGAACCAAGGGCTTGAATTGTCATGTTGGTTGAACATTACCGCTCTTCGAGTTATGTCGCGCCGAGCCAGGTTCATTTTCAGTGAAGAAAATTCCAGATGTCTTCTCACGGCCTCACTCATTGTCTCATTGCTTCTAAATTTGAACCAATGTTGTGTGCCACACTTGTCGACACACAAAGTTGCTAAGACTGCAGAACAAGTCCTCGATTGATTAGCTGCGCTATAAGTTACTCCTGTCAGTATAAATAAACAATCAAGAAAGAACAACCAGCGATCTGTTTCGTCCAGGGATAATAGTTGTGTCGCTTTTTTTTTTGAGGTATCTGTGCTGTGTTTTTGTACGGATCCAGATCCAGTCCCGCAGAGAGCTTCGAGTGGTGGAAGGGCAAGGTTGGTGGTGATCTTCGTTCGTTTGCGGCGGCCGCGGCCACTCCCACCATGGAGGGGCGTGGCGGTCGCGGTGCGCGTCGAGGCGGAGGCGAGGTTGGCCGCATGGACCGCGGCGGAGGGTGCCAGGGCGGCCGCGGCAACGGCCGTGGAGGCGACAGGAACAAGTTCTCGTGGAGGCGAGAGGACGGGGGCGGCTCCAACAACTCCTCCTCCAACATCACGCCGGCCTCGGGGGACACTTCCCGATGGGACGAGGAGGCCGCCTCCGGCCACCAGGAGCTCCAGTCCGGTGGCGTCTGGATCCAGAAGGGCCAGGCGACTCTGGGATCGGGGGACAACTCCACCGGGCGTCCTGCCGCGCCTATCCCTCGTCAAGCTCATGGGAAGAAGAACCCTAATCAGGTGCCCCCTTCCAAAAAACCCGATCCATGCCCTATTTGCAAATCTCATGAACATCCTCCTACTAGATGCCCTCAAGCTTTTTGTGAGAGGTGTGGTAAACTTGGGCATCTGGTCTCTGTCTGTGCTGAGTTTCTTCCTTGGGATTGCATGGCATCGATGTGTGCATTTCAAGCTAGAGGGCAGGGATTTTACTATATCCATGATTCTTGCACGGCTAATCAACATAAGGAAAGGGCAAACAATATTGTGGTTACCATCATTGAAGGGGAAACGTCTACGCGTCAGATGGAATTAGATTTGAATGCATATCTAGCCACTGATTGGCGATGCTCTGCCCATGCTATCGGGCCAGGGGTGTTTGTGGTTCGTTTTCCCAACCCTCGTGCAGTTGCACAGATCTGTTATGTTGGGAGAATCACTCTCAAAACCAGTGGGGCAGTGATTCATGTTGCTCGCTGGTCGTCCTCGGTTGGGGCTAAGGGCGTGATGGAAACAGCCTGGGTTAAAATCAGTAACATTCCTCTTGACAAAAGAAATGAGAGAAACCTGGCATATGTGGCATCCTTGGTTGGGGTTCCCCTTGAAATTGATCCAGCCACTTTGCATCGATCGGCTTCTGCCCGGGTCAGATTGGGATGCAGAAACGTGGATGAGATTCCTGTAATGGCAGAGGCTGTTCTTGGGGATCACTTCTATGATTTCTATTATGAGGTTGAGCAGATACTTGTGAGGGACCCTAAAAGAGAGAAGGTGGGAATAAAAAACCCTCCTAACCCTGATACAAAGAACAATGAAAAAAAGAGTAACCCTGTTCTGAATCCTGGAACTCAAGCGAGTGGTATGTCTGTTGACCTAGGGGGGAAATCATGCATCCCCCAGGGTGACAAGACATAAACTATCCGAGAATCACAAGAGAGTGTGGAATCTGACGATTCCCTTCACAATACCCTACTTATTGAGACCATGGCCCAGGAGATGATGCAGGGGAAAGTAAGAAATCACTCTGAGTTTCCTTCTGATTCTGATGTTAAAAAAATCAAAGAAGTCTTACTCTGATGCTGTTAAAAAATGTCACCAGGCAAGAGGTGAGATTAACCACTATGAACCTATCATGAGGGTTGATAGTGAATATGTGGTGGAATCCCCCAAGGAAGAGAAGAAAGATATGACGCACCCTTTTCCTCCTCTGGTTACTGAAGAGAACCTTCGCTTTAGCCTCCGCAATGTTCAGGACAAGATGGAGAAGATTGAGGAGAAGGCCATGGCAGTGGCAAAAAAGAGAGACTTAGAAGGTATGCCACAAAAAACTAACTCCTTTGATGCGTTGTCTAATCCTGAACTTATACTTAGAGCTGTTAAAATGGGTGTCGATATTCCTGACACGGACTTTGCTAGTGTTGATATCTTGCGAGAACTTGAAAAATTCAGGAATAAAAATGATATTAACGATCTTAATGGAAGACATGACATCGAGGAAAAAGGGGAAATGGTTTTGACTAACGAAACCGGAGACCGGACTCCTTTAAACATGAATTGGGATGAGGGGAGAGATGCTGATGAGGATAGATTTACGGTGGTGAGGTCTAGAAAAAAGAGGGAAAGAAAACCGAATATAGTTATCTCTAGACCCGTCACTAGAAGCCAAAAAAATGAGATTCCCTTGATGAAGGATACTGGAAACTCTACTCTGACTCCTAGTAGAGTTACCAGGAAGGGGGGGGGGCTAAAAAGAAAAAAATGAATGGCTTATTCTGGAATTGTAGAGGAGCAGGTAAGAAGGGGATGACTACCTGCTTCTCTGACATTATCAGAGATCATTCCCTGGATTTTATAGGCCTCCTAGAAACTAAGAAGAAAAACTACACTCCTAAATTCCTTAGGAAAATTGACCCCTATGATAGCCTTAGTTGGAATTGGATTCCATCTATAGGCAAAGCTGGTGGTATCCTCTGTGGTATTAGGAAAGACAATTTGGAAATTATTTCCTGGGACTCTGGTAGCTATCTCCTTCAAGCTACGGTGTTTGATGTTAAGTTGAGATGTGTTTGGACTCTAGTAGTGGTCTATGGGGCTGCTCATGATGACAGGAGGGGGGAGTTTCTGGAGGAACTTAAAAACATGTGTGAGAACATTAACAACCCTTATGTGATAGGGGGGATTTTAATATCCTGAGGGATAGCGATGAAAAGAACAAGGAAATTCGCCGATCCAAACATATGGACAGGTTTAATTCTGTTATTCAACATCTGAATCTTAGGGAGATTCATATGGGTGGAGGCAGGTATACGTGGTCGAATAACCAGAAACATCCTACTCTTGAAAAGCTTGATAGAATCCTCATGAGCTATGATTGGGAAGATCTCTTTCCGCTTGTTGCTGTCCGCAAGCTGGTAAGAGATGTCTCAGATCATAACCCTTTGTTATTGAACTCGAATCCTGTAAAGAAGAAGGACCTTCGTCAACGTGATTTTAGATTTGAGGTTAGCTGGCTTAAAAATGAGGACTTCTATGGTAAAGCTAAGAACATCTGGGAGCAGTGTGTCGTTTCGGAGGACCCTATAGACATCCTCAACATTAAGCTAAAGCGCATCAAAAAATATTTCAAAGGATGGGGCTCCCACTCCTTTGGTCATGCCAGAAAGAGGAAAAAACTGATCCAGAAAGAACTAGAGGACCTTGAAGCCAAAGAGGAGATCGGACCTTTAGACACAGAGTCCTATGAGAGGAGAAGTGCTCTGTGTGTGGAGCTCAATGAGCTGCTGGCTGACGAAGAGCTCTTTTGGCTCCAACAGTCTAATGAGAGGTGGCTTCTAAAAGGGGATTGTAATACTGCCTATTTTCATAGAATAGCGAATGGCAAAAAAAGGAAAAACACCATCCACTCCTTGGTTAGTGGAGATACGGTTGTTGAAGGGACCAAGAACCTCCTAGCTCATGCTACTTCGTTTTACAAAGAGCTTTTTGGTCCTGCTAGAGGAAACATATTTCATCTATCTCCTGAAACTTGGGCGAATGATGAGAAAGTTTCAGAAGATGACAATATCATACTTACTAGACCTTTTACTGAAGATGAGGTTAAGAAAGCCTTATTTAACATGGAGAGCAACAGGGCCCCCGGCCCGGATAATATTCCGGCTGAGTTCTATAAGGCTTGTTGGGAGTTTGTGAAAAAAGATATTATGCGGCTCTTTGAAGCCTTTTATAATAACAATCTGGATGTTGCCAGATTGAACTACGGTATTATCACTTTGATACCTAAGATGAACGGGGCAAAAAAAATCCAACAATATCGTCCCATCTGTCTTCTTAGATGCCCATACAAACTCATCACTAAGGTGCTGGATAATAGGGTAGCTTTGTTCACGGACAAGTTGATTAGTAAACATCAAAATGCCTTCATTAAGCACAGGAACATTATGGATGGTATCCTCACCCTTCATGAAATCCTACATCATGCTTACCGTAAGAAAAAAGTGGGGGTTGTTTTGAAGTTGGATTTCGAGAAAGCATATGATAAGATCAGCTGGGACTTTTTGATTGAGTGCCACAAGAATCGGGGTTTCTGCACCACTTGGTGTGGGTGGGTGGAGAAAATCCTTCGTAATGGTACGGTGAGTATCAAGCTTAACCAGGAGACTGGCCCGTACTTTCAAATCTACAAAGGGGTGCGCCAAGGTGACCCCCACTCCCCTTTCCTGTTCAATATGGCTGTGGAAACTCTATCAAAAATGATCCGTAATGCCCAGAAAGAAAAACTTTTAACTGGGCTGGCCTCGGACTTGATAGAAGATGGAGTGGCTATTCTGCAATATGCAGATGATACGGTCGTTTGTATTGAACATGATAGGGAGGCTGCTGTCAACTTAAAACTGTTGCTGTACATCTTCGAACTCATGTCAGGTCTGAAGATCAACTTCGAGAAGAGTGAGATCCTATGTATTGGGGGCGACGATGACATGAAATCCTTCTATGCTGAGCTGTTTAATTGTAACATTGGCCACTTCCCTATGAAATACCTGGGAGTGCTTGTGAGTTTTTCTACCCTTCGTAGCCTAGACTGGGATTTCCAAGATGATAAGTTCATGAAATGCTGTGAGTCCTGGATTGGGAATGCAGCCTCCTCGGGAGGACGTCTGATCCTTGCCAACACGTCCCTAACGGGGATTGTGTATTATTACATGAGTATGTTTCTGTTGGCGAAAGGTGTGATTGGGAAATTAGACAAGCATCGCAAACGTTTCTTCTGGCAAGAACATGAAGGGCGTAAGCGATACCACCTGGTTAAATGGTCCAGGATTTGCCGGTCGAAAGATAAAGGGGGCTTGGGAGTGAAAGACCTACGCAAGCAGAATGTCAGTCTCCTTACCAAATGGTGGTGGAAATTGGATACGGAACAAGGGTTGTGGCAAGATATAGTTCGGGCCAAATATCTGAAAAAAGACACGATTTCCTCGGTTAAAGCTAAATTTGGTGATTCTCCTATCTGGAAAGATATCATGAAAGTTAAAGATGTTTACCTTGCTGGCCGGAGGATTACTCTTAAGGCTGGTGATATTACTAGGGTGTGGTTTGACATTGTTGAAAATGACCCGCCTTTACATAGTCGCTTCCCTACTCTCTTTAATATCTGTAATGAGCAAGATATTACGGTGGCTAAATTTAGAGAGGGCGTAGGGCCTGATTTCTTCAGAAGAAGTCTGCATTCCACATGGCTGGAGCAGTGGAAAGAAATGCAGGCTGTTGTTAATTCATGGCCTTGCTCTAGTGAGCCGGACAAAGTTAGTTGGTCCCTGGGGGGTAGGAAGAAGAATAAATTTACCACCAGATCTGTTTATGATTATCTGGAGAGAAATATAGCAGGTTGTAACTATAAATGGATCTGGCGAGCTAAAGTTCCACTTAAGATTCAAATCTTCATGTGGCAACTTTCCCAGGATGCCGTGTTAACTAGAGATGTCATGAAAAAAAGGAAATGGATGGGAAATCCTTCTTGTTCTTTCTGTGACGAGAGGGAGACATCCCAGCACTTGTTCTTCACTTGTCCGGTGGCCAGGGTTGTGTGGAGAACTGCAGGTTGTGCCCTGGGCACGGGCGTCTGTCCTAATAATATTTGGCAATTCTTCTCGTGGTGCTATATCTTCCTACCTGATGGAGAAAAATTCTATACCTTTTGCTTAGCGGCTGTTTGCTGGGCAATGTGGAACAATCGTAATAGCGTCACCTTTGAAAGTAAAAAGATGCGGTCACCTTTTGATATTGTATACTCTGCTTGTGGACACATGATGTACTGGGCAGGTTTGCTGATGGGAGAGGATCGCGAAGCTATGGAGCGAGGTGCGAAGATTCTGAAGGCCAACACTTCGAACATGATGCGTCTGTGTGCTCCGCCAGGTGATTCGAGCTGAGCTGGAGATGTTCGAGACCTCTTGCTGCTTCAAGTCTCGGCTCCCGATCAATATCTAGTGGTGTTCTGATCTATTTTAGCTCCTGCGTGAGCCTATGTGATGTTCTCTTATTAGACTCCTATGGTGGTTTGTTCCTCCTAGATGAGATGGTAAACTTGTTTTAGCTTTATTGTGGTGTCGCTGGGTTTTCGCCCCATGGCAAACTGCCCGATGACGGGTGTTTGTTGTGGGTTTCCCAGCGATGCTTTGAACTTGCTTTTCCCCTTTCTTAGCCTCCTTACTTTGGTCTGGGACTGTTGTATTTCCGTTATGATTTTAATGGAAAGGGGTAATGCCCGGTTCAAAAAAAAAATGAATTGCTGAACCAAGGGCCTGAGTTGTCATGTTGGTTGAATGTTACCGCTCTTCGAGTTATGTCGCCCCGAGGCATGCTCATTTTCAATGAACGAAAATTCCAGATATCTTCTTACGGCCTCACTCATCTATAATACCTAAATAGTTCATCCCCACTATGATATTTCTCTTGACATGCAGACTATCCACATCAGCAATACTGCCACGTCAGCATTTTGTTAGAGGCTTCCATGCGAGGCCCACACTACCCACCACAATAGAAAACATGCACGTAAGCTTCAGTTACTGCCAATTGAACGCAACCTCCTGTTCACCTCGGCACAATTCAGTGTGTTCTACCTTTTTTTAATTAGCATGCGTGTTCCATTTTCGACTTTATTATGAGCCACGCAATCAATACAGTATGGAAACTGAGGCGAGCGAGTTGGCCTTCTCCGCTTCCTCTTCCTGGCACCGCTTATTCTTCCCCTTCCCCTCTCCTCGGCTTTCCCAAGCCTCCCCGTGCCCCGAACTCTCCCTCCTGTTCCAATGCATCGCTTCCCGTTCTGGGATCCCTGCAATTCGTCGCTAATGGGCCTTCTGATTGTAGGCGCATCGGAGTTCTAGCTATCCCTATAGGCGCTCACGTTGGATCCGTTCATCCTTTCCGAGGAAGGAGTCATCGATGCGGCCATCCTAGCGCAGCCGAATCAGCATGTGCGCACGCCGTTGATCTGCTCCTGGTTCTCCTGACGCGGGCAACCTCGGACACGCCGCTCTGCTCCGGGCTTCCTCGCGCTGGCGTCCTCAGACGCGTCCACCATCACCATCGCGGCCCGATTCCAGTGTAACGGCCGTGCCTGATGCGGACATCCCTGCGAAGCCAAGCGAGTTGTGTGCGCACGCGTTGCTCTGCTCCATGCCGTCCTCGCGTCGACGGTCTCAGACGTAATATGACCATCCCTGTTGTGGCGACGTTTCCAGCGGATGAGTTCAGGAAGGAGAAGGTCGCTGGCCTCACAGATGCCCTCTTTATGTCGCTATGAACACCCGCAAGCCCAACTAAAAAGAGCATGAGCATCTCTTCTCCTTACGATTGACCCGTCAGGCCATCACTGCGAGCACTTATTAGCTGCTGTATTTTTTAGATTTCTGGTGGTGCTTTGGAGGATTAATCTTCTGTCTTTTTTGATGGATTTTCATGGTCTGCACAGCTCCGATGAAGATCAGTACCAATGGTGAGCTCGAGCCTCCTATATATTCTGGATTTCTTTCTTTGTGATTAGATTAATTTCCTGTTCCTATGTTGTTTGTACGTTTTGTTCCGCTTGCTGGTAGTTCCGATGTGCTTGCTAGCTTCAACTTGGCGAGGACGGCCACCTACGGACTACAACAACAACGCTTTTGCAGTTTAAGGTCAAGTGCTCCTGTGTTGATCTTCAGTTTGTTATTTTCCTATGCAGATGTACATGCATGCTGGAACACTGTGCAGCCCAATTCTATGTTGTTCTCTGGATAAGTATAAATGTCTGAGAATGTATTAGCGCTTCTTCATGTGCACCCTAATCCTAATTCTGGATTTCATATAAAACCATCTGGCAGGTTTGGTACGTACGAGCCCCATCTTTTACAAAATTTTAATTTTTATGTGCACTACACATGCATTGCATTTGATTCTGCACATCTTAGATAGCCAAATCATGTGATTTCTTATGTGTGCTACACAGCCTAACGGACAATCTTGCTGCACCCATACGAACCATCTTAAACATTGGGTTAATTTTATGAAAAAATATTGGGTAATTATTCTCCTATTGCATGGAAAAAATAAATAGATTAATTGACTTCACAAAGTAACATATCGGTCCACTGTTTACATAAATTTAATTGTCACTACTGGTATTTCCATTGTAGGAATCATATGCATGGGTCCTCTCACACAGGTGATTTCTTTTGTTGGGAATAAAAGAAACATGTGATAAGTTAATGTCTACACCAATACATCCTGTATATCAGGGTTGTGACTTTTCATCGCAAAGTTGATCAAAGTTTTCGATGTTGAGTACATACAATAGCTGATTCATTGTATGCTTCCACCCATTAGTTTGTAAACACTTTCTCTCAACGCCCGAGATGGCTCATGAGAATGTCACCTTTTTTATAGTAGAACACTTGAGGAGGATTACTAAATTGATTCATGTATGCCCATAATCTGATTCTGCAGTTCCGCTCCCCTCATGCACGACAATGGAACTTGAATGAATCTTCCATCAATAGATATTAGATAGAGGGTTGTGATGGCGACCAGGGCGGTCGGCGCCTCGGGGGCACGGCCGGCCGAAGGTCGATTCTGGGCCCTAGCGGCGTGTGACGGTGAGGAGGACGATGACGACGATGCCGGACTGGCGGAACCCTCTTCTCCGACGGCGTCTGATCTCATTTGCGAGGCGCTTGAGGCGGGGTACGAGGAGAAGGATCTGGCTTCAATGGTGGATGCGGTGGTGCCCCGTGAGGATCCGGCGAGGGTTGGGGTCGCGAACGAGGAGGTGGAGGAGATCGTTCGGCGTGTTGCGCACCGGCGGACGGCTGCGACGGCGATCCGGCCATGGCGTGGTCCTCTTCCAAAGGTGAGTCTTCCAAACCTCCTGCTGTTCGATCTCATGCCGGTGCACACTTGGAAACATGTTCAGAGAAGAAAGAAAGGAGGTTTGAGGTCGGTGGCGGCGGCGGCACCGGCGGCGCCGGTGACCTGCCAGCTTGCCGAGATCCGAGCGGCGCGGAGACTGCGCTTGAATTCCTTACTAGGCCTAGTTGGGCCAGACAGTAGGGTTGACTCGGAGTTTCGGCCCACTGGGGACGGTGATCGTCTTGTTGGGTCGGGGGGCGTCATATGCGAAGCCGGAGGATCGGCCCGTATTGCTGATCGATCGGCTCGGGGTGTCCGTGATATCGATCGTGCTGCAGCTGCATGCACGAGATCATCAGGCCCTTCGACGCCGCTGACTAGGGTTCGTCCGCTTCGCCCTAGACCTGGCTTCCCTCGCGGTTCGTCGCCTCGTGTGCCTGCGATGGCCGGCCGAGGTAGTGCTGGCCCCCCGCCCGTCAAGCCCTCCGCCCCCAAGGCCGCTTCAGCTGGAGTGCCCCGTGGCGCTGTGCCGCAGCCGGCGGTGAGCGCCCAGCAAGGTGGGGGTGGGGGAGTAGTCCGGCCGGGTGGCCAGAGACCTCTTGGTCGAGGTGCTGCGGTTGTTCCTGCTGCGGCAGTGGCAGGCCGGGGGCATCCCGGTCGAGGTGCGGCGGCTGCGCCGGCCGCGGCGGAGGTGGGCCGAGGGCGTCATGCCCAGGATGATGGCGGCGGGTTTTACAACCGCAACCCCCCGAGACGTCGGTGGGGCGATGATGGCTATGATGCCTATGGAGAGGGCCAGCATCGAGGTTCTTCTTCAACCGGCGGTGGTCGGGGTTATGCTTGGCAAGGCGACGGAGGTGTTGGTCGCGGTAACGGTCAGCAAGGAGGCTTCTATGGACCACCTGGTGGCTTCGTTGAGGGTGCTTCGGGGCCCAACCACCGCTTCCGGGGAAGGTACCGCGGAGGTAGGGGAGGAGGCAGACGGCATCCTCCTCCTCCACCGAGGCAAGTCATTGATGCGCCGGTCGTGCCTTCGGTGGAGACTTCGGGGGCGGCCCCTCAGACGCTTTCTACGGCTGCGGTTGAGGTGGTTCGTGCTCTTGCTTCAGTAGAGGTACCGGAACAGGATGCTGGGTTGTCTGACAAGGCTGTTGACAAGCCGATTGTTGATCGTTTATCCAAATGGTTGCGCAAGAAGGAAAAGATGATTTGTCGCCGGTGTGGAGTGGCGGGGCACTTTGCGGCCGAGTGCACCACGGTGATGTGCGACACGTGTCAGAAACCTATGCATGATTCAGGGGAGTGCCCTGAACTCCAGGGGCCCATGCCGGCGGTGGCTGTGTACGGTGTCTGTTCTGCGGATCTTATGTTCTTCGAGTCTCCTTCTGAGGAGGCTGAGGCAGTTGTGACGGAGGCTTCGCTTACAGGGATTGTCAAAGTCACGAATGGAACGTTGTCTGAGGCTCAGATTGTGCATACGCTCAGTGAGTTGATGCCAGGTAACTTTCAGTGGAAGCTGGTCAAGCTTGAGGGGCAATCATATAAGGTTGAGTTCCCCTCCCTGGATGATCTGAATCATGCGCTCAAGTATGGTATGTGTCGGGCGGCAAGTACTAGCTGTATCATCGAGTTTGCTCCGTGGAAGAACCCGGAGCCTCAGGGGAAGGCCCTCCCGCAGATTTGGGTTCGTTTTCTAGGGGTGCCCCCGAAGCCCCTTCTGAGTGCTCGGACTACTTGGAGTCTTGGCTCGCTTATTGGTAAAACTGAGAAGGTCGACATGCCTTTCTCGCGAGCTAATGGAATTGCTCGCCTGCTGGTGAGTGTTCTGGATATCAAGTTGGTTCCTTTTTTTGTGAGATGGTACTATGCTGGTCTTATGTACGAGTTGGAGATCGAGATTGAGCTTGAGAGTTCTGTTCTTGCTCAGTCCGCCGATGGGAATGTGGACACTGATATGACTGATGGGGATGATGCACGTGGGGTGAGTGAGTCTGCTGCGGGAGCGCAGGCTATGCCTGGACAGACACTGACGCCGAGTCAGTCTCAGCAGCCCTCCGGAAGCTCTGGAGGGAAAGGGGAAGCACCCCCAGCCACTTCTCTGTCTTCGCTCCGTTTTGGGTCCTTTGGGGCGGCTTCAGCCCCCAGTCGATTGTGGGGCCACAGAGCTGAGTTGGACGATCCGGTGGAGCTGGAACTTCCACCGCTGACGCCGGTGCTTCTGGATGCTACTCTCCCTGGGGAGGAGGGTGTCAGGGGGGAGTCCCCTAGTGTCACGCCACCCCCTGCAGTTCAGCGTCGCGAGGGCGCCCTGGAGGTTTGGGCCAATCGGAGAGCTTCTTCTGAGTCTGGCGATCCGGTACCGGTTGTTCTGTTACCAGCTCACGACGTGTCTTCTGGAGGTATTGCGACCAGCCCGAGTGTGGCTGTGTCTGGAGATTTTACGTCTCGAGAGGCGTACTCTCGGTTGGCGCCAGGGTCTGCTACTGGGACCCCTGTGGCAGGAGGCGCAGGTCTTCGTGGACCGGTGGGTGGGGGTGTACTTGGGTCTACGGCAGGAGGCCCTACCCCGAGTGAACCCTCCACCGCCGATATCGTCGCCTTCGGAGGGATAGCTGATCCCGTGACTGAGGGCCGACGACTCAGCAGTCGTCTGCAGGACCAGCCGGATGCGGATGATCTGCAGATGGGCCGTGCCATGAGGCAGGCCAAGTTGCGGGACATTGAGGACTCGACAGGTATGTCAGTCTGTATTTCCAATTCGATTTTGCATTTTTCTGCTGATGATGTTATTAATAATGCAAATCAATTGGGGGTTTCGTTGGGCGGGAACGGGAAAGAGGTTGCTCAATCTGTTAATGACTTGTTTGATCGTGAGGCAGAACGGGCGATCGAGGTTATTACAAACTTAGCAGCCGTTAAGCCTTTAAATAACTCAGATTTTGATGCTCTAGGGGTGAGGGCTCTGGATAGTTTTTGTGCGGACCTTGATCCGGCTTTTGCTCAGTCGGAGGATGAGGGTAATGGAGAAGTCCTGGAGGAGTTCATCCAGGCTGATACCGCGATTGCTCAAGTACCTGAACCTGGTTGTACGGACCGGGCCGGGGAGCAGACCGTACACAAGCGTAAATGGAACCGCAAAATTTACCCTGTGTCGGCCGTACGGAGGAGTGTTCGGATTCGGACCGCCAAGAAATTCCATGATGAAAAATGAGAGGCATTTTCTGGAATAGCAGAGGTCTGAAAGACTTGGCTAAACGTAGGTTCTTGGCGGAGGCGTCGGTTGAACACAAGCTTGATTTCATAGCCCTCTCCGAAACTGGTAGAGATAACTTCACCTCCCAGTTTCTGGGTACTCTTTCTAGAGGTGTGGCTTTTGACTGGCATTGCCTACCCCCGAGAGAAAGGTCCGGTGGGATTTTACTGGGGGTAAGAAGAGATTCTTTAGAAGTCCGTAACGTGGTCTTGGGAGAGTTCGCCGTTAAGTTCCGGGTGAGATCCAGGGTAGATGGATTTAACTGGGCTCTGGTGGCAGTTTACGGAGCTGCGCAACATGAGCTCAAACCAGACTTTTTGGCGGACCTCGTTCGGATTTGTGGAGATGAGCAGCTCCCAATTCTGGTGGGTGGTGATTTTAATATTATTAGGAGGCGGGAGGAGAAGAACAACGATAATTTTGACGGCAGATGGTCGTTTATGTTCAATGCTATTATTGAGAGCTTGGATCTCCGGGAGATAGAGCTTTCGGGCCGACAATTCACCTGGGCCAATTCACTACCAAACCCGACTTATGAGAAGCTAGATCGTGTTCTCTCTAGTGTGGAGTGGGAACAGAAGTTTCCCATGGTCACCGTTCAGGCTCTGTCGAGGGCTATTTTGGACCACACTCCTCTATTGGTAGATTCTGGGGAGGCAACATATACAGGGAATAAGAATATTTTCTCCTTCGAGCTAGCGTGGTTTGAACGAGAAGGTTTCTTGGACATGGTTGCCAGGGAGTGGGCGAAGGGTGAAGGCGGTAGATCGGCCATTGACAGATGGCAGAATAAGATTAGGCATTTAAGGCAGTTTTTACGAGGTTGGGCTAAGCATCTTAGCGGTGTGTATAAGGTTGAAAAGGAGAGGCTTATCAACCTTATTCAGATTCTTGATGTTAAAGCAGAGTCATCTATCCTTTCGCCCGGTGAACTGGGGGCTAAGGTAATGGCAGAATCTAGGCTGAAAGAATTGCTGCGGGAGGAAGAATTGAAATGGGCACTTCAAGCTAAAGTGCTTGAAGTTATCCAAGGGGATGATAACACACAATTCTTTCACTTGATAGCTAATGGTAAACATCGAAAGAAAAAAATCTTTCAGCTTGAGCAGGATGAGGGAACGATTGTAGGGCAGGAGAATCTCAAACTTTACATCACTGACTATTATAAGCGGCTGTTTGGGCCCCCGGATGATAGTTTCGTGTCTCTGGATGAGACCCGAATTCAGGATGTCCCTCAACTAGCGTCAGTGGAGAATTCAATCTTATCTGCCCCGTTCTCGGAGAAAGAGGTGTTGGATGCGATCTCGCAGATGAAGAATAATAAAGCTCTTGGCCCGGATGGTTTTCCGGCAGAGTTTTATAAAAGATGCTGGCATATTATTAAGGCGGATCTACTTGCGATGTTCCAGGATTTGTTCGATGGACATCTGCAACTATTCCACCTAAATTTTGGTACAATAACGTTGCTTCCTAAGAAAGCAGAGGCGAATCGAATAGAGCAATTTCGACCAATCTGTCTTCTTAACGTCAGTTTTAAGGTGTTCACCAAAGTGGGAACCAATAGATCGACGCAGATCGCACATAGTGTGGTGCAGCCTTCTCAGTCGGCTTTCATGCCGGATAGAAACATCCTGGAAGGGGTTGTTGTCCTCCATGAAACGCTCCATGAAATCCACACGAAAAAACTTGATGGGGTAGTTTTTAAGGTGGACTTTGAAAAAGCATATGATAAAGTCAAATGGCCGTTCCTTCAGCAAGCTTTAAGAATGAAAGGATTCGATCCATCTTGGAGAAAACAGGTGGACTCCTTCACTCAAAAAGGCTGTGTCGGAGTAAAAGTCAATGACGATATTGGTCATTTCTTCCAGACTCACAAGGGGTTAAGACAGGGGGACCCGATGTCTCCTATCTTGTTCAACATTGTAGCAGACATGTTAACAATCCTTATTGGTAGAGCAAAGGAGAATGATCAGGTAGGGGGTCTCGTTCCTCATCTAGTGGATGGAGGACTTTCTATTCTACAGTATGCGGATGACACGATTCTTTTCATGGAGCATGACTTGGCTAAGGCGAGAAATATGAAACTTGTGCTTTGCCTTTTCGAGCAAGTCTCGGGGTTAAAGATTAACTTCCATAAGAGTGAATTGTTTTGCTTTGGAAGAGCCAAAGATGAACAAGAAGCTTACATGCAGCTATTTGGATGCGGGGTAGGGTCGTTACCGTTCACATACCTTGGCATTCCGATCCACCATCGGAAACTCTCTAATAAAGAGTGGAAGAGTCTGGAGGACCGTTTCGAGAAGAAACTTAGCTGCTGGAAGGGTAAGCTTTTGTCATATGGGGGCCGATTGATTCTAATTAATTCGGTACTTACGAGTATGCCCATGTTTCTTCTGTCCTTTCTCTTGATCCCAGTAGGGGTAAGGAAACGACTTGATTTCTATCGATCGCGTTTCTTTTGGCAAAGTGATGAGGTGAAGCGCAAGTATAGGTTGGCTAGATGGGATGTTATTTGCAGACCGAAGGATCAAGGAGGTCTTGGAATTGAAAATTTGGAGGTTAAAAATAGGTGCTTACTCAGCAAGTGGCTGTTTAAGTTATTCTCTGAGACTCAGGCTACATGGGCCCAGATATTACATAACAAATACCTTACAACCAAGACACTAGCTCAGGTGACAGTTAGACCAACTGATTCACCCTTTTGGAAAGGACTGATGAAAGTAAAGTCAGCCTTTTTCAATAGAACTCAGTTCTTGGTTGGCAATGGTGCTTCCACAAGATTCTGGGAGGATACATGGCTGGGAGAGACGCCCCTAGCTACTCAATATCCTTCTCTTTACAACATTGCTCAACGTAAAGAATATTACGTTGCATCAGTGTTACAGTCAACTCCTCTTAATATTCAATTCCGAAGGGCGCTGGTTGGACACCGCTGGGAAGCCTGGCTCCATTTGGTGAGAAGACTGATGGATGTACAGTTGTCTCAGCAGGCAGACCGTATTCATTGGAAACTGACTAAGAACGGGACGTTTTCAGTGAAATCGATGTATTTAGATTTAATCAACTCGGTGCCTATCCCTAGGACTGCTCACATTTGGAAGGTCAAAATACCCTTACGAATTAAAGTGTTTATGTGGTTTGTTCATAAACAAGTAATTCTCACTAAGGATAACCTAGCCAAACGCAACTGGGATGGGTCTTTGAGATGTAGTTTTTGTGACAAGGAAGAATCAATTAAACACCTCTTTCTCGATTGCCCTATGGCTAAAGTTTTATGGCGTTCGGTCCATATAGCTTTTAATATTACTCCGCCTACTAGTATCACTACGCTGTTCGGGACGTGGTTGAATGGAGTCGCGAAAGAATTAGCGAGCCATATACGTGTGGGTGTTTGTGCCTTATTATGGGCTATATGGAATTGCAGGAATGATTTGGTTTTTAACAGATCAACAAATGTTCATTTTTTGCAGGTTATTCACAGGGCCACTGCTTTGATCCGTATGTGGTCGCTACTCACTCCGATGAATGCCAGGGAGCGTTTGGTTACTGGGTCTATCCGTTGGGAGATGGTAGCTCGGGCTATCTTCAACCGATTTGGATAGCGGTCATGTAATAGGATAGGAGTTTAGGTCCTGTTTACATTAACGCATCCGAATGTGGTGTCCTCTCGTTTTTTCTAGCTCAGTCTGAGCATTTTGTAACTTTGTTTTGCATACTTGGAGACCTTGACCTTGATTATTAATAAGATGGCCGTATGCATCAGTTTGATGCAGAGGCCGGGGAATACCCCTTTTCTAAAAAAAAATGTATCTATATTACATATTATGTAAATCTTTTCCACCTGAAAAAGTAGTTCTATAAGCCCAATTTTTCTATTTGTTTTATATAATCATTCCCGCAGCAACGCGCGGGGTATCTTCTAGTTGCTTCTAAATTTGAACCAGTGTCGTGTGCCACACTTGTCGACACACAAAGTTGCTAAGACTGCAGAACAAGTCCTCGATTGATTAGCTGCGCTATATGTTACTCCTGTCAGTATAAATAAACAATCAAGAAAGAACAACCAGCGATCTGTTTGGTCCAGGGATAATAGTTGTGTCGCTTTTTTTTAAGGTATCTGTGCTGTGTTGTTGTATGGATCCTGAATTCTTCAAACCCTTTTCTCACAAATCTGAGGACTGCCTCTTTTGAAATATTTGTTCGCCCGGTTCGCTTTCCGCCACAGCCAACTGAACAAGACAACAAGTGGGGTGGCGGCGCAGCTGGCCTCAAGTTGCAACTTGGGTCGCCACATGTTACACCTGAATCATCAGGTGAAACTGAGCATGTCTGAACCCGGTCTTTTTCATTTTTTGTTTGATGATCTTGTTCTTTTTCATTTTTTGTCTGAATGAACACTTGCGGTAGTTAGTTATGCCTAAGCCTAGTGGAACCGCAGAGAAGAGAACCAAACACAAGTTGGACGTGCTGTGTTAATGCCTGACGCCCACCATGCACTGTTGCTTCCTCCCGGTGCCTGGTTCGTTGTGGTTGGGCGCGCTTGACAGCCGGTAGGAATCTCTGACGCCAAAGGTGGCAAGATGATCCAATATAAATGTGCTCGAGTGCCTCTGCCTGCAATACATACTTGCAACACACACTTGGCACCTGAGAGAGGGAGAGAGAGAGCACACATCTATCGGCAGCAATGGCAACGATCAGCGTCACCACCGTCGGCTTCTTCGCCGCCGGACCGTCGCCGGCTGCAGGGCTGCCTCAGCTGAGAGTGGCCAGGGCCGCGAGGCTGAGGTGCAGCTACTCCAAGGACCACAAGATGAAGATGTCTTCGGCTCTGGCTCCGTTGGTAGCCAAGGGCGCGCCGCTGCTGGTTGCGGCCCCGGCACTGGTGGAGCAGGTGGACGAGCGGATGTCGGCTGAGCGCACCTGGCTGAGCGACAGCCTGCTGGGGTGGATCCTGCTGGGCGCCGTCGGCCTCGTCCTGTCCTTCCACGGCGTCTACTCATACATCCTCGACGACGGCGACCAGTCCGGCATCACGCTCTGAACACCACCACCATCTTCTTCTCCTGTCTTCCTGATCCGTGAAAGCCTCACAAGCTATCACTTATCAATTACTCTACTAGAGGAAAACCGAAGCTGGCACTGTCAAATCATTGCCGGGTTACGGATTATGTGTGTCTGATTTTGTAACACAGATCTGTGGGTAATTTAAGTTGCGTTAAACGGAACCTCATCGCTTCATCAAGCTGTTTATAGGGAGCTTAACTGAACATCCCCTGAATTTATTCCGTGATTTGTACGGTGCTGTCGTTGCTAACACGTACGTTTGATCCGCTCGTAATTCAACAGTGGGGTGGTGGCGCAGTTGGCTAGCGCTAGTGATGAAAAGCTCTGTGACAACTTGGGTCGTTGCATCTACAACTGAATCATCAGTTGAATTGAGCATGTCTGAACCTTGATCTTTCTTTTTTATCCATTTTTTTAGCCTTTTCCATATATATATTTGGTCCTGGGTTTTTAGTGGTCTGAGAATTGGATGGATGCATGGTACTGGTAGCTTGGAAGTTGGAACAGTCTGGGTACTTTTGAGTTCATCCTTAAGAATCCACTGTGATGAAATTGTTGTTCGATTGCTGGGAGATGTATCTACGTATTTCCTAACGTGCCAAGATAGGGAAGAGAATAAAAACATGCTTGGGATTAATTCCGTTGCACTGTTTGTTTGGGATTAACATCTGAAGCTCTTATGCTTTGTTTTCCTGGACATGTACAGAGAAGAAGGCACCTGAAGCCAGCTTTAACAGTGAAAAAAAAAAATCATCGGCGTAGCATGTCATCTATGATTTGCAGCCAGATTGCAGCAGTGCTTCCTTCAGGATTCAGGGGTGTAGTTGATTGTGGCTGGACGCGTTTAACCGTCAGCAGGAAGAATCTGTGCTGTCTCCTTTCCACAGAATTTCCCCAGATGATGCAATATATCCTGGGCTGCCTTTGCTGTTTGAATTCACTCCATGATTTTGCATGGTCTTGCTGCTTAATTAGGAAGTTTGTCTCGCTTCAAAAACAACAGTGGAGTGGTGGCGCAGTTGGCTAGCGCGTAGGTCTCATAGCTGAAATAATTGCGAGTGATCCTGAGGTCGAGAGTTCGAGCCTCTCTCACCCCACACTGAAAAAAAGACCATCGTAGTGATGAAAAGCTCTGTGGCAACTTGGGTCGCCACATGTGCACCTGATTCATCAGGTGAAACTGAGCAAGTCTGAACCTGGTCTTCTTTTTCATCCTTTTTTGCTTATTAATAGACCCTTCATGCCCTGGTGTTTTATAGTTGCTGCCATTGCATTGTCTCAGCATGCCATCCTCTCTAACTGCAGAATTCCTTGGCTGCTTCTGTTCACCACTGGAGACCTGATCTCTACTTCTTTAATCTTGGTGAGGATCCTTGACTGCATCTTCTTTGCAGCCCCCTTTTTTTTGTTATTAATCACCATGATTCTGACGATCCAACAAACACGATTCAAAGTGTCTTGAATCTTCAGCTGCCTTAACTATATTGGTCTTGAATCATGATACTCTCTCATTAGTGCGTTGAACTC
>LR738709.1:624830837-624849193 GCA_902687465.1 Secale cereale | reverse complement strand
CCCCCCCCCCCCCCTCCTCTTACTTTCGTTCCTATAAGACTGCTGTATTTCCGTTCTTAGTAATGGAAAGGGGGTTAGCCCGGTTCAAAAATAAAATAAAATGATACTATCTCATAAACCTATTGTTAGTTTAAATCGTGTGTGAATCAAGGGCCGTGTTCAGTTTGAAACTTTGATACCATGTATCAGTCATGAGTAATGTTTGGTTTGTTTGAGCAGCTCCTATTATCCGTTGACAATTTTTTTATGCACCTTACCCTACTAGAAACCATACAAACCATCGATGATATGAAATGTCCTGTTATACAATTCTGTAGTTGTTTCGAGGAGTACAACCTGTATAAATGTCACAGAAATGCATGTGTATTCTCATTGCACACAGATGAGCTTATCAAGAACCAATTGATTAGATGGTTAGGAGGGTGTTGGTACCACCAAACCACAAAGGAACCAACCCTAATTTTGGCACCTGCGTCTTTCAGTGGGGGCGTCTGCATCTTTACATATGAGCCTCTGCTTATGTACTGTTTTTCGGAAACTGAAAAATGCTCTACCACAATACTAGTGTCGCAATGGGTTGCCAGCACAATAGGCCCTCGTAACTGAATGTGAGGCCGAGTCTCCGTCACCCCAACAAACTGTGTGACCTTTTTAGTGATGAATCGCTCAGCAATCTAAATCTTAAATATAAAAATTTCTCAAGATACAAAGGCAACCATTTGTTGTACAAAACATGAACAAATTAGTACCGTGTACATATGATATGAACTGTTTCATGTCATGCCAAATCCGTAGCCTTTGTCCTGCCAAACAAACAAAAATTTGAAGCCCTTGTTGTGTACTGTTCATGCGTTCCTCTGATATTATTATGGCCATGCGTTCTGTTGGCGTTCCTTTGATAGACACTAAGAAAATCTGTAGCCCTTGTTGTGTATCAGGGGTGCAATCCTCTGACGTTGTTCTTTTTGTGAATCTTTGGTGTTGTCTTGTTGGCTTTCCTTTCTGTAACACGATGTGGATCGATGTTGTGTTTATACCTAGTAGTAATTCCTAAGGAATCTGTGATGTCAAAGATGGCAAGTGCAACCCCATTGGAGGCATACATGGTGATATCCTGTCACTTTAGCTATTTATAAGTTGCCTGATTTTATTTTCCGTTTCATTAGTTTTTCTTCTTCTTTTGCTCCACCACGCAGTTACTGATTATGCGTGTTTGATTTTGTAACGCAGATCTCTGGTTCATTTAAGTTGTGTTAAACCTCATCACTTCATCAAGCTGTTTAGGGAGCTTAACTGAACGGGAATTGGAAAGACATAAACATCCCTTGAATTTACTCCATGATTTGTATGGTGCTATTGTCGCTAACAAGTACGTTTGTTCCGCTCATAATTCAACTAGTGGGGTGGTGCGCAGTTGGCTAGCGTGTAGGTCTCATAGCTAAAATAAATGCGAGTGATCCTGAGTTCGAGAGTTCCTCTCTCACCCCACACCAGAAGACCTTGTATTGATGAAATGCTCTGTGGCAACTTGGGTCGTCAATGTGGCACCTGATTCATCAGGTGAAACTGAGCAAGTCTGAACCTGGTTTTCTTTTTCTTCTTTTTTGTGCATTCATGCCATTCTGTTCACCACTGGTGACCCGATCTCTACTTTAATCTTGGTGAGGTTCCTTGACTGCATCTTCTTTGCCGCCTTTTTTTTGTTAATCACCATGATTCCGACGATCCAACAAACACGATTCAAAAGTGTCTTCGATCTTCAGCTGCCTAAGTAACTATGTTGGTCTTGAATCAAGATACTATCTCATAAACCTATAGTCCTTTCGGTGCGGATAACACTGATTTTAGTTTGAATCGTGTGTGGATCACGTGTTCAGTTTGAAACTTTGATACTCGAGTGAATAGCACGAGAGAGATAGGCAGAAATCTTAGTCAAAATTTACCATAACTCCTGCTAGTATATAACATTAACTAAAGAGCCAAGGTCACACAAACCATAATAAGATGTGCTTCCAAAGGAGCACAACAATATAGGTTTCCAATCTAGAGGCCGTTTCCGGCACTTTGCCGGAGGGGGAAACGATCACGGAGGGGTTCATCATCCTTATTGGTGCTCCTCCGATGATGCGTGAGTAGTTTACCACAGACCTACGGGTCCATAGTGAGTATCTAGATGGCTTCTTCTCCCTTTTTATCTTCAATACAATGTTCTCCTCGATGTTCTTGGAGATCTATTTGATGTAACTCTTTTTTGCGGTATGTTTGTTAGGATAACAAGATGGGGTTATTCCTACATGAATAGATCTTGTCTACATCATGTCATTGTTCTTATTGCATTACTCTGTTTTTCCATTAACTTAATACACTAGATGCATGCTGGATAACGGTCGATGTGTGGAGTAATAGTAGTAGATGCACAATCGTTTCGGTCTACTAATCTTGCACGTGATGCCTATATACATGATCACTGACTTCGATATCGTCATAATTATTTGTTTTTCTATCAATTGCACAACAGTAATGTGTTTACCCACCATATGCTATTTTCTTGAGAGAAGCCACTAGTGAAATCTACGGCCTCAGGTCTATTTCCTATCATATATTTGCAGATCTATTCGACAAAAAATCCAAAAATACTTTGCTGCATTATTTGCTTTTATCTTATTTGCATATATAAATCTATCTATTTATCATATCTCAATACCGTTGAACGCGTTGGGTTGCAAGAATTGTTGTTTGTGTGCAGGTGTTGTTTACATAGTGTTGCTTGGTTCACCTACTGGATTGATAACCTTGGTTTCATAACTGAGGTAAATACTTACCTCTGATGTGCTGCATTCACTAAAGAAGAGCTGGAGCAACAACTTCAAAAGGTGAAAGATGTGAGTCCAGGAAAGCTTGTAAAGAAAAGAAAGTGCAAAGAAGGTCAATGTTGGGACCGAAGGTCTTGCTTTGTGGGACCTGCCATACTGGGCTGATATGAAATCAAGTAATAGTATCGATGTAATACACATTGAGAAAAACATATGCGAGAATCTGCTAGGGATGACTCAGAACATTGAAGGGAAGACAAAGGACATGGTTAATTCTATTCTTGATTTGGAAGACATGGACATAAGAGAAGATTTTCATCTACAACATGATGAAGATGAAGATTCATTTGAAATTCCACGAGCATGGTATACAATGAGTAAAGAAAAAAAAGCTTGCATTCTGTGAATTCATAAGAGCGGTGAGATTTCTAGATGGTTATGCTCTAACCTAGCAAGTGTGTTACTTCTGATGGATTCAAGCTTCAAGTACTGAAAACCAATGACTGCCACATCCTCCTCCAAAGGATTTTACCGGCGGGCCTCCGAGGAATCATGGACAAGGATATATATGAAGTGGTTGCTGAGCTAGGAAATTTCTTTAGAGAACTGTGCTGCAAAACACTCAAGTTAACTGTTCTGGAAAGACATGAAAAAGAAAATCCAATTATTCTTTGCAAGCTTGAGAAGATTTTCCCTCCAGCTTTCTTCACCGTGATGGTCCATTTGGTAGTGCATTTACCAAAAGAGTCAATGCTTAGAGGCCCTGTACAATACGATTGGATGTACCCAATCGAAAGAAGGACGCTTACTTGTAAACGTTACGTGCGAAACACGGCAAGACCTGAAGGTTCGATTGATGAAACATATGTCGTTGATGAGTGCTTGAAATTTTGCTCTAGATACTTTGGTGATGTGGAAACGAGATGGAACCGGCCGGGCAGAAATAGAGAGCGGTCTGATTCACAAAGTGGTGATGTCTCGGTTTTCAACCATGGTGTTAACTTTCTTGGAGCCTCCCAATACTTGGAGGCTAGTGGTGAGTATGACAAGATGAGGTTCAGCAATTGCGCTGAGGTTCTACCATATATCAAGTACGTTGTATCTTGTGCACTCGTTATATTTTTTTTTTTGCTTGGGTTGGCACCAGCCTAATGTTTGAATTCACTTGTTTTCTTGGCACTGCAGGAAATGCAAGGAAGAGTTGAATGAGGAAGAAAGCCAGATCCATATTGATAAAAGGGTTGCCAATGGATTTGCTAAATGATTTAAGAATCAAGTGAGATCTTTAGCCACATGTTTTATGTTTTCTGTGTTATTCACCAACTGTTAAATACCATTGTTGCTAAATGGTTTATTTGTGCAGATTGGAAAGTTGCATGAGGAGAAGAAGGTCAGTGATGATCTATTTGCCTTGGTATGCGGACCGGATAAGTGAGTGAGACTGTATTTAACATGCATTGCTGACGGTGTCCGGTACCACACCACTGACCGCGAAGAAAAAAAGAAAGGCACAAAATAGCGGAATCGTCACTGAGGGGTCACATGATGGTGAGAACATTGACTTCTATGGCTAGCTGATAAGCATCGTTAAGTTGCAGTACATCTCTAGCAGAGGCATCCATCGCTTGGTTGTCTTATTTCACTGTGACTAGTTTGATCTTGGTGGCAAGAAGAAGAGAGGAGTCAAATATGATGGCCACTTCAAAAGCATCAACACAGCAAGGTGCTAGTATAAGAATGATCCCTTTATTCTAACAACACAAGCAACAATGGTGTTCTATCTGCCAGACACTCTTTTGCACAGAAAATGGCAAGTTGTGCAAAACTTTGAGCATAGACACTTGTGGAGTGTGACTAAAACTAAAATGGAAAAGGGCCCCGATGGTAGTGGACTAACATACCAGGATGATGAATCTACAGAAGTTCCCGTGCAAGCCGATGATGACTCTATGGAAGTTCCGGTGGAAACACAAGTGTGAAGGGATTGGGAACGTGTTCTCGTTGATGCTACAATTGTTGAAGGAATTAGGAAAAAAGAAAGGTGGTAGCGATGGACATGAGAGCGAGGATGATGAAAACATGACTGGTCATACTATGCTGCAATATTGTGGGGACGATGAGGAAAACTTGAGTGGGCATATAATTCCTTGTTTTGGTATCGACGATGATGAGTAGCGAATGGACATGAAGGTAATTTTTGTATCCTTGGTGACCTAATACTATTACTGCATGTTCCTAGGTTTGATTGGTGATCAACCTTCTCTATAGTTTTTGTTGATGTGATCTTGATGTAGTTTTTGTACTACAATTCTCTCCAGGTAGCAAAATGCATGAGACGGATGGATGTAGTGATGGAGAGGCAGATGGTGAAGATACAATGCAAAATGATGTAATGATCATGATGGTTCTAGTGATGGAGAGGCATATAGTGATGTAGTGATGGCTCTAGTGATTGGTGTCAGAACTGTTGGTTGTGATGTGATCTTGATTCAAAATGTTGTCTTGTAATGCTTGAAGATTGCAAAATATTTCGTGAAGTTTTTTGAACTGAATTGAGATGTTCTCAAAGCTGTTTTTCATACTAATTTTGCTGTTAATGTTGTTGTTTTCAGAGATTTTTAATTGAGATGTTGTTAATTGAATTTTGTACTCCATGGGCACGCTCCATCAGATATCTTTCTTATTCCATGCGTGGCTCAAAGACAGTGGGCAAAAAAATATGCGCAAGCGGGAACTCGAACCCACGACCGTGCGCTTATTTCACTTTGTTTATACCACTGGGCTCGGAAGAGGCTATTGGTTGATTACAGGAACGTTTCACTATTAAACAAGTCACGTATTAGGCAGAACATGTTGACAAGTGGGACCCACTCTACCCACTCCTCCTCTCCACTCGACTCACTCTTCCCCCCACTCGAACCACCGTTGATTCCGCCGCCGCCGCCGACTCCTTCCTGTCCCACCACCGCCGACTCCGTCCTCTCCCGTGGAGGTATGAATCCACCGCTGACTCCTTCCTCTCCCGTTGGTTTTCCAATGATTAGGGTTTGATTAGGGTTCTTGCCGCCGCCAAGAACCCTAATCAAACTGATTGGATTAGGGTTTGATTAGGGTTCTTGCTGCCGGTGTTCTTTTGTATTGGATTGAATTAGGGTTTGTTTGGAAATTTGGGTTAGATTAGGTTGTAGAAAAATATGATATGGTTCCGCTTGATGTTATTGAAGGAAATATGCCCTAGAGGCAATAATGAAGTTATTATTTATTTCCTTATATCATGATAAATGTTTATTATTCATGCTAGAATTGTATTAACTGGAAACTTAGTACATGTGTGAATACATAGACAAAACAGAGTGTCCCTAGTATGCCTCTACTAGACTAGCTCATTGATCAAAGATGGTTATATTTCCTAGCCATAGACATGAGTTGTCATTTGATCAACGAGGTCACATCATTAGGAGAATGATGTGATGGACAAGACCCATCCGTTAGCTTAGCAACTTGATCGTTTAGTTTTATTGCTATTGCTTTCTTCATGACTTATACATGTTCCTATGACTATGAGATTATGCAACTCCCGAATACCGGGGGAACACTTTGTGTGCTACCAAACGTCACAACGTAACTGGGTGATTATAAAGGTACTCTACAGGTGTCTCCGAAGGTACTTGTTGGGTTGGCGTATTTCGAGATTAGGATTTGTCACTCCGATTGTCGGAGAGGTATCTCTGGGCCCACTCGGTAATGCACATCACTATAAGCCTTGCAAGCATTGCAGCTAATGAGTTAGTTGCGGGATGATGTATTACGGAACGAGTAAAGAGACTTGCCGGTAACGAGATTGAACTAGGTATTGAGATACCGACGATCGAATCTCGGGCTAGTAACATACCGATGACAAAGGGAACAATGTATGTTGTTATGCGGTTTGACCGATAAAGATCTTCGTAGAATATGTGGGAGCCAATATGAGCATCCAGGTTCCGCTATTGGTTATTGACCGGAGACGTGTCTCGGTCATGTCTACATAGTTCTCGAACCCGTAGGGTCCGCATGCTTAAGGTTTCGATGACAGTTTTATTATGAGTTTATGAGTTTTGATGTACCGAAGGAGTTCGGAGTCCCGGATGAGATCGGGGACATGACGAGGAGTCTCGAAATGGTCGAGACGTAAAAATCGATATATTGGACGACTATATTCGGACATCGGAAAGGTTCCGAGTGATTCGGGTATTTTCGGAGTACCGGGGAGTTACGGGAATAGAGGAGAGAGGCCAAAAGGAAGGGGGCACGTGGCCCCCTTCTGGCCTCTTCCTCCCTCCTTTATATACGGGGGCAGGGGGTCACCTCTAGACACAACAATTGATCGCTTGATCTCTTAGCCGTGTGCGGTGCCCCCCTCCACCATAGTTCTCCTCGATAATATTGTAGCGGTGCTTAGGCGAAGCCCTTCGACGGTAGAACATCAAGATCGTCACCACGCTGTCGTGCTGACGGAACTCTCCCTCGACACTCAGCTGGATCGGAGTTCGAGGGACGTCATCGAGCTGAACGTGTGCTAGAACTCGGAGGTGCCGTAGTTTCGGTGCTTGATCGGTCGAGCCGTGAAGACGCACGACTACATCAACCGCGTTGTTCTAACGCTTCCGCTTTCGGTCTACGAGGGTACGTAGACACACTCTCCCTTCTCGTTGCTATGCATCTGGTAGATAGATCTTGCGTGATAGTAGGAAAATTTTGAAATACTACGTTCCCCAACAGTGGCATCATGAGCCAGGTCTATGCGTAGATGATATGCACGAGTAGAACACAAGTGAGTTGTGGACGATACTAGTCATACTGCTTACCAGCATGTCATACTTTGAGTCGGCGGTATTGTTGGATGAAGCGGCCCGGACCGACATTACGTGTACGCTTACGCGAGACTGGTTCTACCGACGTGCTTCGCACACAGGTGGCTGGCGGGTGTCAGTTTCTCCAACTTTAGTTGAATCAAGTGTGGCTACGCCCGGTCCTTGTGAAGGTTAAAACATCACATACTTGACGAAATATCGTTCTGGTTTTGTATGCGTAGGTAAGAACGGTTCTTGCTAAACCCGTAGCAGCCACGTAAAACTTGCAACAACAAAGTAGAGGACGTCTCACTTGTTTTTGCAGGGCATGTTGTGATGTGATATGGTCAAGACATGATGAGTTATACGGTTTTGTATGAGATGATCATGTTTTGTAAAGTTATCGGCAACTGGCAGGAGCCATATGGTTGTCGCTTTATTGTATGAAATGCAATCGCCATGTAATTGCTTTACTTTATCACTAAGCGGTAGCGATAGTCGTAGAAGCAATAGTTGGCGAGACGACAACGATGCTATGATGGAGATCAAGGTGTCGCGCCGGTGACGAAGGTGATCATGATGGTGCTTTGGAGATGGAGATCAAAAGCACAAGATGATGATGGCAAAGGGATAGAAGGGGAACTTCAAAGAACAATGACAAGCAAGTTGTCACTCCCGTGAAGAAACCCAAAGCTAAACTCAAGCCTGAAACTAAGTGCTTCTACTGCAAAGGAAATGGTCACTGGAAGTGGAACTGCCCTAGATACTTGGTGGATAAGAAGGATGGCAAAGTGAACAAAGGTATATTTGATATACTGATCATTGATGTGTACTTTACTAGTGTTCATAGCAACCCCTGGGTATTTGATACCAGTTCAGTTGCTAAAATTAGTAACTCGAAACAAGAGTTGCAGAATGAACAGAGACTAGTTAAAGGTGAAGTGACGATGTGTGTTGGAAGTGGTTCCAAGATTGATATGATCATCATCGCACACTCCTTATACTTTCGGGATTAGTGTAGAACCTAAATAAATGTTATTTGGCATTTGTGTTAAGCATGAATATGATTTGATCATGTTTGTTGAAATACGGTTATTCATTTAAAGTCATAGAATAATTGTTATTCTGTTTACATGAATAAAGCCTTCGATGGTCATACACCCAATGAAAATAGTTTGTTGGATCTCGATCGTAGTGATACACATATTCATAATATTGAAGCCAAAAGATGCAAGGTTAATAATGACAGTGCAACTTATTTGTGGCATTGCCGTTTTGGTCATATTGGTGTAAAGCGCATGAAGAAACTCCATAGTGATGGACTTTTGGAATCACTTGATTATGAATCACTTGGTGCTTGCGAACCATGCCTCATGGGCAAGATGACTAAAACTCCGTTCTCCGGAACAATGGAGCGAGCAACAGATTTGTTGGAAATCATACATACTGATGTATGTGGATCGATGAGTGTTGAAACTCGTGGAGAGTATCATTATTTTCTGACCTTCACTGATGATTTGAGCAGATATGGGTATATCTACTTGATGAAGCACAAGTCTGAAACATTTGAAAAGTTCAAAGAATTTCAGAGTGAAGTAGAGAATCATCGTAACAAGAAAATAAAGTTTCTACGATCTGATCGTGGAGGTGAATATTTGAGTTACGAGTTTGGTCTTCATTTGAAACCATGTGGAATAGTTTCACAACTCACGCCACCTGGAACACCACAATGTAATGGTGTGTCCGAACGTCGTAACCGTACTTTATTAGATATGGTGCGATCTATGATGTCTCTTACCGATTTACCACTATAGTTTTTGGATTATGCATTAAAGACAGCTGCATTCACGTTAAATAGGGCACCATCTAAATCCGTAGAGACGACGCCTTATGAACTGTGGTTTGGCAAGAAACCAAAGTTGTCGTTTCTTAAAGTTTGGGGCTGCGATGCTTATGTGAAAAAGCTTCAACCTGATAAGCTCGAACCCAAGTCGGAGAAATGTGTCTTCATAGGATACCCAAAGGAAACTGTTGGGTACACCTTCTATCACAGATCCGAAGGCAGGATATTCGTTGCTAAGAATGGATCCTTTCTAGAGAAGGAGTTTCTCTCGAAAGAAGTGAGTGGGAGGAAAGTGGAACTTGATGAGGTAATTGTACCTTCTCCCGAATTGGATAGTACTACATCACAGAAACTAGTTCCAATGATTCCTACACCAATTAGTGAGGAAGCTAATGATGATGATCATGAAACTTCAGATCAAGTTACTGCTGAACCTCGTTGGTTAACCAGAGTGCGTTCTGCGCCAGAGTGGTACGGTAATCCAGTTCTGGAAATCATGTTACTAGACCATGATGAACCTACGAACTATGAGGAAGCGATGATGAGCCCAGATTCCGCAAAATGGCTTGAGGCCATGAAATCTGAGATGGGATCCATGTATGAGAACAAAGTATGGACTTTGGTTGACTTGCCCGATGATCGGCAAGCCATTGAAAATAAATGGATCTTTAAGAGGAAGACTGACGCCGATGGTAATGTTACTGTCTACAAAGCTCGACTTGTTGCGAAAGGTTTTCGACAAGTTTAATGTGTTGACTACGATGAGATTTTCTCACCCGTAGCGATGCTTAAGTCTGTCCGAATCATGTTAGCAATTGCCGCATTTTATGAAATCTGGCAAATGGATAACAAAACTGCATTCTTTAATGGATTTATTGAAGAAGAATTGTATATGATGCAACCAGAAAGTTTTGTCAATCCTAAAGGTGCTAACAAAATGTGCAAGCTCCAGCGGTCTATCTATGGACTGGTGCAAGCATCTCGGAGTTGGAATATACGCTTTGATGAGGTGATAAAAGCATATAGATTTATACAGACTTGCGGTGAAGCCTGTATTTACAAGAAGTGAGTGGGAGCACTACAACCTTTCTGATGAATATATGTGAATGACATATTGTCGATCGGAAATGATGTAGAATTTTCTGGAAAGCATAAAGGAGTGTTTGAAAGGAGTTTTTCAAAGAAAGACCTCGGTGAGCTGCTTACATATTGGGCATCAAGATCTATAGAGATAGATCAAGACGCTTGATAAGACTTTCGATGAGTACATACCTTGATAAGATTTTGAAGTAGTTCAAAATGGATCAGTCAAAGAAGGAGTTCTTTCCTGACTTGTAAGGTGTGAAGTTGAGTAAGACTCAAAGCCAAACCACGGCAGAAAAATATAGAGAGAATGAAAGTCATTCCCTATGCCTCAGCCATAGGTTCTATAAAGTATGCCATGCTGTGTAGCAAACATGTTGTGTACCTTGCCATGAGTTTGACAAGGAGGTACAATAGTGATCCAGGAGTAGATCACTGTACAGCGGTCAAAATTATCCTTAGTTACTGGATGACTAAGGAAATGTTTCTCGATTATGGAGGTGATAAAGAGTTCGTCGTAAAGAGTTACGCCGATGCAAGCTTTGACACTAATCCAGATGACTCTAAGTATCAATCTGGATGCGTATTAAAAGTGGGAGCAATTAGCTAGAGTAGCTCCATGCAGAGCATTGTAGACATAGAAATTTGCAAAATACATACGGATCTGAATATAACAGACCCGCTGACTAAACTTCTCTCACAAAGCAAAACATGATCACACCTTAGTACTCTTTGGGTGTTAATCACATGGCGATATGAACTAGATTGTTGACTCTAGTAAACCATTTTGGGTATTGGTCGCATGGCGATGAGAACTATGGGTGTTAGTCACATGGTGATGTGAACTATTGGTGTTAATCACATGGTGATGTGATCTAGATTGTTGACTCTAGTGCAAGTGGGAGACTGAAGGAAATATGCCCTAGAGGCAATAATAAAGTTATTATTTATTTCCTTATATCATGATAAATGTTTATTATTCATGCTAGAATTGTATTAACTGGAAACTTAGTACATGTGTGAATACATAGACAAAACAGAGTGTCCCTAGTATGCCTCTACTAGACTAGCTCATTGATCAAAGATGGTTATGTTTCCTAGCCATAGACATGAGTTGTCATTTGATCAACGGGGTCACATCATTAGGAGAATGATGTGATGGACAAGACCCATCCGTTAGCTTAGCAACTTGATCGTTTAGTTTTATTGCTATTGCTTTCTTCATGACTTATACATGTTCCTATGACTATGAGATTATGCAACTCCCGAATACCGGGGGAACACTTTGTGTGCTACCAAACGTCACAACGTAACTGGGTGATTATAAAGGTACTCTACAGGTGTCTCCGAAGGTACTTGTTGGGTTGGCGTATTTCGAGATTAGGATTTGTCACTCCGATTGTCGGAGAGGTATCTCTGGGCCCACTCGGTAATGCACATCACTATAAGCCTTGCAAGCATTGCAGCTAATGAGTTAGTTGCGGGATGATGTATTACGGAACGAGTAAAGAGACTTGCCGGTAACGAGATTGAACTAGGTATTGAGATACTGACGATCGAATCTCGGGCTAGTAACATACCGATGACAAAGGGAACAATGTATGTTGTTATGCGGTTTGACCGATAAAGATCTTCGTAGAATATGTGGGAGCCAATATGAGCATCCAGGTTCCGCTATTGGTTATTGACCGGAGACGTGTCTCGGTCATGTCTACATAGTTCTCGAACCCGTAGGGTCCGCACGCTTAAGGTTTCGATGACAGTTTTATTATGAGTTTATGAGTTTTGATGTACCGAAGGAGTTCGGAGTCCCGGATGAGATCGGGGACATGACGAGGAGTCTCGAAATGGTCGAGACGTAAAAATCGATATATTGGACGACTATATTCGGACATCGGAAAGGTTCCGAGTGATTCGGGTATTTTCGGAGTACCGGGGAGTTACGGGAATAGAGGAGAGAGGCCAAAAGGAAGGGGGCGCGTGGCCCCCTTCTGGTCCGAATTGGACAAGGGGTGCAGCCCCCTTTTCCTTCTCCCTCTCCCCCTCTTTCCTTCTCTCCTACTCCGGAAAGGAAAGGAGAATCCTCCTAGGACTTGGGAGTCCTAGTAGGACTCCCCACACTTGGCGCGCCCCCTCTAGGGCCGGCCTCTTCCTCCCTCCTTTATATACGGGGGCAGGGGGTCACCTCTAGACACAACAATTGATCGCTTGATCTCTTAGCCGTGTGCGGTGCCCCCCTCCACCATAGTTCTCCTCGATAATATTGTAGCGGTGCTTAGGCGAAGCCCTGCGACGGTAGAACATCAAGATCGTCACCACGCTGTCGTGCTGACGGAACTCTCCCTCGACACTCAGCTGGATCGGAGTTCGAGGGACGTCATCGAGCTGAACGTGTGCTAGAACTCGGAGGTGCCGTAGTTTCGGTGCTTGATCGGTCGAGCCGTGAAGACGCACGACTACATCAACCGCGTTGTTCTAACGCTTCCGCTTTCGGTCTACGAGGGTATGTAGACACACTTTCCCTTCTCGTTGCTATGCATCTGGTAGATAGATCTTGCGTGATCGTAGGAAATTTTTGAAATACTACGTTCCCCAACAGTTATCTGGTTGATTGCCATTGCCATTCATTAGTAAAGAGGTAGTAGCAAATTGGTCCATTTATAGTAGATATGGTTCTAGCTGTGTTTGCCATTCATTGTAGATAGAGTAGTAGAAAATTGAGGCCATTGCCATTTATAGTAGTATTCAAAATTGAGGCTCTGGCAAACACATCTAGTAAATATTCTACTGTTTTCAAGTGCTTGTTTCCTATGCTGCTTGCATATATTGACTGATTCAACTGCGATGTAATTTTATTTCATGGGGAATGAGTAGAAGAAGAAAAAAGAGGTGTTATTGCCATCATAAATGTCCATGTTTTTTTTACTAATGTCCTTGTTTTTTACTACTGTTCTAAGGGTGCCAATTGCCATTGCCAACTAACCTACCAAATTAATTAAGTGATGTTGATGTTGTTGACCACAAGTGCATTGCTTTTTTCCCCAGTTTTGCCTAGAAATAAGCAGGTTCCGTTCCAAGTACTTGGCACGTCCTGAAAACTAGGCTCTATTCCAAGTACACCACTTTCATGTCTAAAAATCTTGGCTCTGTTCCAACTAGTTGATTGACCTACATCTCTTTCATGTCTAAAGAACTTGGCTTTGTTCCAACTATGTCCAGTCCTGTTTATGGTAACTTGTTGTTTAATTACAATGCAGTAGTAATTGTTTGTTGCACTGCTGCTTTTCAGAGACGAGGGGAGGCCTCTGATGTCTACTACGCAACCTTCTTCTTGTAGACTCGTGTTGGGCCTCCAAGCACAGAGTTTTGTAGGACAGTAGAAAATTTCCCTCAAGTGGATGACCTAAGGTTTATCAATCCGTGGGAGGCATAGGATGAAGATGGTCTCTCTCAATCGACCCTGCAACCAAATAACAAAGAGTCTCTTGTGTCCCCAACACACCCAATACAATGGTAAATTGTATAGGTGCACTAGTTCGGCGAAGAGATGGTGATACAAGTGTAATATGGATGGTAGATATAGGTTTTTGTAATCTGAAAATATAAAAACAGCAAGGTAACTAATGATAAAAGTGAGCACAAATGGTATTGCAATGCTTGGAAACAAGGCTTAGGGATCATACTTTCACTAGTGCAAGTTATCTCAACAATGATAACATAATTAGATCATATAATAATCCCTCAACATGCAACAAAGAGTCACTCCAAAGTTCCTATCGCGGAGAACATAGGATAAAATTGCTTGTAGGGTACGAAACCACCTCAAAGTTATTCTTTCGGATCGATCTATTGGGCTATTCCTATAAGTGTCACAAACAGCCCTAGAGTTCGTACTAGAATAACACCACGTGACACACATCAATCAACCCTAATGTCACATAGATACTCCAATGTGAGCACAAGTATCCGTGGGCTAATTATACGATGTGCATCACACAATTTCAGATTCATAATATTCAATCCAACACAAAGAACTTCAAAAGCATCCCGAGATTTCTATCGGAGAAAAGAATATGAAAACGCATTCCAACCCCTATGCATAGATTACCCCAATGTCACCACATGAATCTGCAAGTTGATAACCAATACATAGATCAAATGGATCAATAGAACATCCCATTGTCACCACGGATATCCCATCGCAAGACATACATCAAGTGCTCTCACATCCACAGATTCAATTCGACATAACAAAACCTCAAAGGAAAAGACTCAATTCATCACAACGTAGAGAGGGGGAGAAACACCATATGATTCAACTATAGTAACAAAGCTCGCAGTACATCAATATCACGCGAAATCAAGAACGCGCGAGAGAGATCAAACACATAGCTACTGGTACATACCCTCAGCCCTGGAGGTGAACTACTCCCTCCTCATCATGGAGACCGCCGGGATGATGAAGACGACCACTGGTGATGGTTTTCCCCTCCGACAGGGTGCCATAACGGGCCCCCGATTGGTTTTTCGTGGCTACAGAGGCTTGCAGCGGCGGAACTCCCGATCTAGGTTATGTTCTGGAGGTTTTGGGATTTATAGGAAGTGTTGGCGTCGGGAACAAGTCAAGGGGGCCCATAAGGCAACGACAAGGACGGGGGGCGCGCCCTCCACCCTTGTGGTGGCCTCGAGACTCCTCTCTGATATCTTTTCGTTCCAGTATTTTTTTTTATTTTCCAAAAATATTATCTGTAAATTTTCAGGTCAATTGGACTCCGTTTGATATTCATTTTCTGCAAAACTCAAAAACAAGGAAAAACAAAAACTGGCATTGGGCTCTAGGTTAATAGGTTAGTCCCAAAAATAATATAAAATAGCATATAAATGTATATGAACCATCCAAGATGGATAATATAATAACATGGAACAATAAAAAAATTATAGATACGTTGGAGACGTATCAGTCACCACCACCGGTTGCGCTCTGCCACGCCAAGAAGTGAGATGGCCGGCTTGGAAGGTTTCGAGTTCTTTGAGATCATAATTGAGAAATCCTGTAGCAGGCGTGTATATACAAGACAAGATCTCCCCTTCACCCATCTCTTTATCATCACTCTGCTGTCTAGTGCTTGATCACCGCAATTAATCACTGCTTGACCCTTGCTGCAGAGGCTGCCTGACAAGTTTGCGAAGATGCTCGACGATCGTGAGCCCCAGAAAGTGAAGGTACGGGAGGCCGGCATCGAGCGTCGCAGGTTGTGGGACATGGTGGTGTTGTTCGACGCCGACGGCAACATGTACCTAGGGTGGGGCTGGAAGCATTTTGCCCGCACCCATGACCTATAGCTCGGGCACTTCCTTACCTTCAGCTACAATGGTGACGTCGTGCTCACCGTGAAGGTGTTCTACGGGAGCATCTGCCGCAGGCACTACCAGCACGTGACGATGTCAGTAAGCTCTGCCTCTCTTATTCCTCTCTTTTTGGCTTCGTCTCACACAAATTGCTAAAAAACTTTTTTGCATTTGGCCAGGCAATGGGAGCAGCATCGGGGATGAGGAGGAGCGGAGTGGGGAAGAAGAGGAGCGAAGTAGGGAAGAAGAGGAGCAAAGTGGTGAGGTGCATCCTATTCTGGTTGACAATGACCTTGCTATGGTGGTGGCTCACGATGACCTTGCGACGGTGGTGGCCGACAATGACCTCGCGATGGTGGTTCCTGACGATGGCCCTGCGATGGTGGTAGCACCGGTGATCCCACAACTAGGAGATAGGACCAGGCCAATTGTGGAAGAGGAGTAGATCCGCGTCGGCATCCGCCACTCTAAGCACATCATGATGATGAAGGAGAAGAAGGAGAAGAATGAGGATTGAAGATGTTAATAAATCAAGTGGCAATGTAAGCATGTTAATCTGAACATGTGAATGTTAAGTATGTGAGGTTTAAGCTTGTTAGTGTATATATCTTAAGTATGACAATGTTAGTCTACTGTAGTTTCTTAATTATGTGTGTCTATCTCCATCACCTTCCAAGCTCAGTTTGGTAATTTATGGGAATTGAAATTTTGTGCATGCTCACGGATGAAAGATAAAATTATGGGGTTTTGTGTATGCTCATATATGAAACAATATAAGTTTCATTTTCTAATTCTTAAAAACATGGTTTTTCGTTACGATTTGAACCGACTGAAATTTGAGTTGCGGGTGCTCCATAACTGCCGCGGTTACGAATTTGGCTTGGAGTACCGCTGTTTTCTTGAAAAGGTGTTCTCAAAAAGGACCAACCATGAATGAAGATTCATGGCTTTCAAGCCAAATGAGCAATGATATGGACGCATTCATTGAATAGTTTGTGATAATATGCCAAAATTTGACACATGCCTGCATCTTGGGATGGCAAACAATGTTGCCAAAGCGAGGTCCCAACTTGTTTCACAAAAAAACCATTTTCCATTTTATGAATGCTAAAAACATGTGTTTTTCATGAAGCATTTACAAAAAGAGTCCTTCCAAATGGCACCATTCCATGTCTATCTCAAAGTATACCATATTTTACGGATGGTCGCCAAAAATCATGCATTTTCGAGCCTCGTAGCTACCCCCAGCCATCTAGACAACCATCGGCCAATTCAGCTAGAACCAGCTGAAATTTGAACTGTGGGTGCTCTATAGCTTGCCCATTATTTTTAGTAAAAGTTGTTTTTACCTTCACATGTAAGCATTTCATCAAAGAATTGCCAACAACTTTGCATAATTCAACCTGTAACCATGGACGGCCGTCGCAACGAATTCAGACGGATTTTGAAAACACCGTAAGAAATTCATTTTTTTCGAAATAATGGGAAACCTCCGCGTCACATCATCAAATGTGACCTACCAACTAGCAAAAATATTAAACTAGGAATATCAATGTTTTATTGAAAAGGTGTTCTAAAAAACAACCTACCATGAACGAAGATTCACGGCTTTCAAGCCAAGCGAACAATGATTGGCCGCATTCGTTGAATAGTTTGTCATAATTTGCCCAAATTTGGCACATGCCTGCATCTTGGGATGGCAAATAACGTTGCCAAAGCGAGGTTCCAACTTGTTTCATACAACAAAACCATTTTCCATTTTTTTGAATGCTAAAAACATGTGTTTTTCATGAAGCGGCTACAAAGAGAGTCATTCCAAATGGCGCCATTCCATGTATATCTCAGAGTAGACCATATTTTACGGACAGTCACCAAAAATCATGCATTTCCGAACCTCGTAGCTACTCCCGGCCATTCAGACAACCATCGACCGATTCAGTTGGAACCGGCTAAAATTTGAACTGCGGGTGCTCCATAGCTTGCTCGTTATTTTTTAATAAAAATCATTTTTAGCTTCACAGGTAGGCATTTCATCAAAGAATCACCAACATCTTTGCATGATTCAACCCCTAGCCACGAATGGCCACCGCGACGAATTCAGCTGGATTTTGAAAACACCATAAAAAATTCAAAATTCAAAAAATAGGAAACCTCCGCGTCACATCATCAAATGTGACCTACCAACTAGGACAAATATTAAACTTGAAATACCAATGTTTTCTTGAGCTATTCGGTATGATTTTAACCATTATTTGTACAAAGTTTACAAATAACCTAATAATTTCCGCCTCCAAACCCAAAAGAATTTCCCTCCATCAAAATTTCCTTCCACTCCCTCTCCCAAAATTTTCCTCCGCTCCCTCTCCCACTAACACATGGGATCCGTCACTCCCTCTCCCACTAGTCCACTACCACGCGGGATCCCCTCCCCCCCCC
>LR738709.1:624602803-624830798 GCA_902687465.1 Secale cereale | reverse complement strand
CGCAACCCTATCCCTCTCCATTCCCCTCCCAACCAATGGTGAATCCCCTTCCTTCCCCCCCAAAAATTCCCCTCACCGACAGCGACTCCCCTCCCTCTCTGCAAAATCCCCCCCGACGGGAAATCCCCTCTCCTCGATGATGAATCCCCTATCCCCTCTCACCGACCGTGTGCGTGACGATGGCTATGTGCGACGACGGGACAGGAAGGTCAGCTGCATCGTACAACGCAGCTGGTGAGTTCTTCCATCCATCTCCCTAGTTCTTCCGTCCTTCTAGGGTTAGGGTTAGGATTTGGTTGATCTATAGGGTTAGGGTTAGGACCTCCTGGTGGTTCGGTCGATCTGTAGGGTTAGGGTTCTTGTTCATGGGGATGGATTGATGGGGATGGGAATAGATTCATGTTTTTTGTTGCATGGGCACGATCTCCCTCTGGTTCATGGGGTTAGGGTTAGGGTTCATGTTGCACGGGGTTAGGCTTCTTGTTGCACGCCATAGGCCATCCTAAATTTTGAAGCAGAAGACTTCTTTTATGATATGCCTTCTAGTTTGTATGAGTGCATAGTACGTCCCAGTGAACAAGAGAATGCTTAGTACTTAGTGTTGTATTGAATTCTGGATCTCCCTCTGGTTCATGAGGTTAGGGTTCATGGGTTTCATGGGGTTAGGGTTCATGGGGTTACAATTACATGAATCCCCATCAAGGGGCATGATTGGTTGCATTCTTGGTATTCATTGGGTCCTACATTGGGGGAGAAATCTTTGAAATTTCCTTCATATGCATGATTTCAATGGGCATGCTTATTTGTTTATTAAGTGTTGGGGATTCAGTTTATTTACTGTTATACTAGTGTTGGTCAAAATGCATAGTTTTGCGTGTGCAACATGCGTTAGCCTGCATTTGTGATGGGTAACAAATGGGGGTGCACAAAGCCACATGCTAATTTCTGTTTATCTTAGTTTAGTTTTATTTTAGATTAGTTTTGCTTGGTATACACAGAGTAATACAATCAGTAGAATGTCAGTCCAAGCGTTGTTAGTCTCTTCACTACATCATGGGGATGCTTTGCTTGCTTGCTCCTACTCTTAAATTTAGTTGCTTGCTGGCATACATAGGGTTAGGGTTTGCATCAACAATACTACTAGCACTTTGCTTGCTTGCTTGTGTACTTTATATGAGGTAGTAGGAAGATTTCTTGATGTACACATAACTACCTCCTACTTGATGTAGTGAAGATATTAAGGGATGTGTCGGGGAAACTGATCGCCCACGAACACCTATGGGACCGGAGCCCCTTTTCGGTACGGCAAGGGAGCGGAGGGTGCACGAAGAGCGGATCGAGGCGAGCACGCGAGCAGTTTACCCAGGTTCGGGCCGCACGGATGCGTAAAACCCTACTCCTGCCTTGGTTTGTATTGTGTTCTTAGCTCGGGAGCAAGGAGGGCTACAGTGCTTGTCGCTAGCAACACCGAGCGTGAGAGTGATCGAGGATCGGAACCCCCTCTACGTTGCGCATGGGCCTCCTTTTATAGGTCAAAAGGGGTCACCGACAGGTGGCAACGCAGATGAGGGTAGAAACGTAAAAATGGTGGTAGTTGGAACAGTATATGCATAGTGCTCTATACCTAACCCTGACGGCAGGGGACAAGGGCATTGAATGCCCGTCGCCGTCGCCCCAAACAGTGCAAAAAGCGTCCGTCAGGGCGTCTCCGTTCGCCATGATGGTGGCCTCGTCATCGCGGCTTGCCACCGTGTACCCCAGGCTGCACAGCCTTCCGCCACGTGCCCCTGGAAGGCCCCCAGGGCGACGCGTGGCCAGATGAGCTGGAGCGCGGGCACGTAGTGGAAGCTTGCCGCGGCTTGCACCTTGCCGCGGTTGTTAACTTGTCGAGTCCGGGAGCTTGTCGCTCTCCGGACCTTGCCGGGGCGCGCGATGCGCCACAGCAAGTCTCCTGAAATGCCATGTTTTGGCCTTCCTGGCAAGCTCCTCTTGCCAGGGTCTTGTGCCTAAGGGGTGGTTTTGAGCCTGGAGCGGCCTTCCCGGCAAGCTCCTCTTGCCGGGGTCTTGTCTCTTTAACTTGAATACTTTGTTCTTGAATGACTCCAAAGGAACCATAGTGGGCCTTGGCGGGCGCGTGGCAAGCCCTGCCACGGGACGCTGCTACTGCCCGTGCACAAGTTGGGATACTAAGGTACCCCTACTTTAGTACACCGACAGGAGCCCCCGGGCCTAGGCCACACACGGTGCCGAGCGCTGTTGGGCCAGGCCCAAAACAGTGCACGGGCACACGCGGCCCACGGCGCGCCGTATCCCACTCCGTATCCACCGCGCCCCTCCCTAACGACACGCGTCGATTGCGGCGTCGTGGGAGAGATCGTGGCCTGTTTCTTTAATGGGGGAAATGCGGAACGCCCCCCTTTTCCCCTTAAAAGCAGGGGAAACAGGGGCAGTTCCCTCCATTCATCCATTGCTTCTTCATCCTCCAGAAACCCCCGCTGCCCCCCTCCTCCCCGAAGGTTGAAAGAGAGCAGCGCTCCGCCCTTCCTCCGCCGCCGCCAGCCTCTCCAGCGCCGTCGACTTCCCCCGTCGTCCCCGCCATGGCCCTGAAGGGCGACAAGGCGAAAGCCGCGAAGACTGCCAGGGCGCTGAAGCTAGCGGCGATGCGGAAGAAGATGACGGTCTTCCCGCCGAGGCTCAGCGCGAGGGAGCTGAAGGACTCCTTCTACCTCTTCTGGTCGAGGGAGACAAAAGCGCACCCGCGCACCAAGGTACTCCCCGCTGAAGCCTGCGACATGTTTCCGGGAGGATACGCCTTCTTTGCTCTGTTCTTCTATTGCGGACTCTGCCCACCATACTCCGAATTCTTCCGCGATATTATGAATACCTACGGGTTTCATCTCCTTGATTTCACCCCAAACGCCGTCTTGACCATGGCCGTTTTCGCACATCTATGTGAGAACTTTGTTGGAGTCTACCCCAATGTAGCTCTTTTCCGCCATTACTTTACACCTCGAGTCGAGTCTGGGTCTCCTTTGTCCGGCGGGATCTCTTGGATATTCAGGCTTCATAAGAAAGAGGCATACTTGACTGGGGAACTCCGCGGCAAGTGGGAGGAGTGGAGGGCTAACTGGTGCTGGATCATGGAGGATGAACCCCAGCAGTTCACTTCCCCGCGCCAAGTTGCAATAGTGCGCGACAATGACTGGAGTGACCTGGCCCCCGAGGACGACAAGCTGAAGATAGCCACCACTAGGATTCTTCGCCTCCGGCAAGCCAAGCTCACTGTAGGGGCCGTCGGAGCAGATTTCCTTCGCCGCCGCATCGCTCCCTTGCAGGAGAGGAAAAGGCCTGCTTGGGAGTTTGGTAACGCGGCAGACTTTATGAGGCTGCGCCCAGGCCTCAACTACAATTTCACCGTCATGGAGCTTAACGGAATGCTCCATGAGCTATTCAAGCACGACCCCAAACGTCTAGAGTGGTTTGCATTGCCGCGGGGGGTAGTTCCGCTATGCAACAATTCGTCGCTCAGCGCTATCCGCGCGGCGATGCCATGGTGTGACTCCCATGGAATTGACCCCACTTGGCGGGAGCCTTCTGACGAAGTCGTGCAAACGTTCTTCGACAACTTGGTGGAGCTGCCAATCAATCCCGATGAGAAGAAAGGCCTCACCCGCGACACCACCGACGAGGAGATGGCTTATATTGCCACCAGGTTGGAGGAGGCAGCCGCAGCCGCGGCCGCGGGCGAGTTTGGGTATACCTTGGAGGAGGCAGATGCAGCGGAGGCGGTAAGTCTGGCCGAGGAGGAAGAGATCCTCAAGCTGATAAAGCGTGCCGGGCAACCTGCTGGGACGAGCGAGGCCACCGGGCAAGGTACAGAGTCGAGCGAGCCCGCCGAGCAGGGCGCCGAATCGGGCGATTCCGCCGAAGACTCAGGCGGGTCTCTGAATCTTGACTCTTCTTCATCCTCGGGAAGTTCACCGCCACCGGCAAGTCCTCCGGCTCCAGCGAGAAGGCGCCTCCGCAAAGCCGCAGACGTGGCGAGGCAGCCGGCGGGCCAGCAGCCGCAGCAACGTCCGACACGCGCCACCGCGGCGGGCAAGGCCGCCAAGGGGATGCCCCGCGCTTCAGCAGCGGCTGGAGGAGGGTCTTCCCGGGCTGGGGCTAACGCTCCTGCCGCCCCCCGTGCCTCGGCGACAACTGGGGCGGGATCTTCTCAGACCACCGCCCCTGAGCCCGCCAAGCGACCGAGGGCGCCTACTCCTCCAGTTCCTCACGCCAGGACGCGCGAGGCAGATTTTGACTTCTCCGTGCTCAGCTCCGACGAGGAGGAGGAAGAGTAAGCACTGTCAACTCGTGTTTCCTTCGATTTGCTCTTGTCTTGAATCTTCTTTGCCTGATTCTGATCTTGTTTTTCTTCCAGGACCCTGGCCCAGAGGGCGGCGAAGAGGGCCAAGATCCCGGTGGTCGATCTTGAGGACGAGCCCGTCGCAGCGGCAGGGGATGCGCCAGCGACAAGCTTGCCGGACCAGGCAACTGCTCCGCAGAGCAGCCCCCAGTGTAGCCCCCAGCGTAAGTCTTCTGTTCACTTCTTCGCTTGTCGGGCACGCGCAGGCTTCTCGTCCTTGTTAATCTTTTTGCTTGTTTGTTGACTTGTACAGAAGTAGAGCCGCAGCCTCAGGAGCGCCAAGAGACTGCTCCCGACGAGCCGCACGCCCCGACCTCTCCGCCAAGGAGGAGCTCCCCGGCGAGGGAGAATACTCCGCCAAGGGCGGGTACTCTGCCAAGGGCGAGTACCCCGCCAAGGGCGAGCACCCCGCCAAGGGAAGGTGCCAGCGGCCCTCCGCCGGCGGGGGCTACCACCACGCCGCCGAGGGAGGACTCCCCGGCGAGGAACCTCATTGAAGAAGAGGCCCGCGCTGGTAACCCTTGGACTTTTCTTCTCTTGAATTTCTCTTTTTGGATATTTGCTTGACAATTATTTTCTTCTTTCTTCTTATTTTCTTGTGTTCAGACTCATCCGCTCCAGAGCCTATGGAGACGGAGGCCGCCACCGAGGAGGCCGCGCGCGGCAACGCTGGTGACACCGCGGCTACCGAAGAGGCGATCGGTACCGACGAGCCTGCCGTCGAAGAGGCAGCCAGGGCCGCCGACGCGACAGCAGAGGAGGGGACCGGCGGTCGCACTGACGGCCCTGAGGCCGCAGGAGCGTCAGACGCTGCGCCGACCGCCGACCCTGCTGCTGCCGCGGCCGGAACTGGCGCCTACCTGGAGGCTGGAAACGGGGTCTTCATTCAGCTCTCGTGGGCATCTACGTCAAGGGCGCCCGCGGAGGGAGAGGTCTTCGATGGGGAAGTCCTCGCCTCCGCCGGGCTAAAGTTCGTCAACGCGCCCGGCAGCAATGGCGAGCCCGAGGAGGAGTGACTCCTGCGGAGGCTCCTGGCCCTGTACCGCGCCAGGCAGGCCAAGCTGGAGTCCCGAGAGGCCCTGGCCGCCAAGGCGGGCGTCGACTTAGAGAAGCGCGCCAAAGAGCTCCGGGCCGCCAACCAGGCGGCCCTCCGATCCTTGGCGGAGGAGCGGGAGGAGCTCGCCGAGGCGCATCAGGCGTTCATACTCGAGAAGGCCGAAGCAGAGGAGCAGCAACGGCTCGCCGCCGAGGAGCTGTCCCGGCGGGAAGGAGAGCTAACGCAGCGGAAGGTCGACCTCGACAGCCAGGAGGACGACCTTGCCGCGCGCGAACAGTCCCTTGGCGGAGCTCTGCAGGAAGCGAGGGACGCCGCTGCAGCTGCAGAGACCGCCAAGAGAGACTTGGAGGCGAGGGTGGCGCAACTGGAGATCCACTTGAAGACGAGCGAGGAGAAGGTTGCTGCGCTCACGTTGGAGAGGGAGAAGGACGCCCACAGCCACTCCGAGCTGCAGGTCCGTCTCTCCGACAAGGGCAAGGAGCTTGCCATCACCAAGGATTCCGTTGCAGACTTGGAGTTCAAGCTGTCCACCCTCACCGCATCACTTGACGGCGCCAGAAATCGGGAGACGAAGCTGAAGGAGGACCTCAGGGCTGAGAGGGCGCTGTTGGACAGCGCCGCCCTCACCCAAAACAACTTTAGGCAGACGGTGGAGCAATGGACCGAGGGGCTTGTCGCCACCGCCGCTGACATCGACAGGGAGTTGGCGGGGCTGGGGACGGAGCACCTCGGGTACTCCCCCGACGAGAACCTCCCTCACAGCGCCAAGCTAAGCTTGTTCTTCAGGGGAGTGGCGCCGGCCCTCGAGCAGCTCCGGGAGAGGATCCCCACGCAGCTGGCGAACGAGGCGCGCAGGCTTTGCACGGGAGTCGTGGAGAGAGTGCTGACGAAGATAGTCTACCGCAACCCAGGACTCAACCTCGAGAACGTCCTCAGGACCTTGCCGCCCGACGCCGACCAGGAGGCGCTGAAGGCCCTTGTCGCCCCCATTGTGGCCAAGGTGGGCAAGATCAAGAGAGTCGACGGCGACCGCGCAGATTAGGCTGCTTTCCTTTTTGTTCCCTTTGTCGCTGCGAACCACGAACATTAGTCTATTAGTACTGTGACAAGTTGCTTTGTAATATAACTCTATTTTGGGTAGTTAACGCAGTGTTATTTCCTTTACTTGACTCCTTTGCTTTGTATGCTTTTACCCTACGCTTTTAGGGAACTTGCCGGCAAAGGGACCCTTGTCGCGAGCGCTGAGTGCGGAACTTCAGCAGCCTGCTGGCAATGCCGCTACCAGCAAGAAACCTTGTCGCAGCTAGTCGCAGCACACTTAGGTTGTTGAGCGAACTCGAAAACGAAGTAAGGGCGCGACACTTGTCGCAGCACACTTAAGCCGTTGAGCGTGCTCGAAACAAAGTAAGGGTGCGGCTAGCTACGAGTAGGTTCCTCCGCGCACAGGTTTTCCATACAAAGTGTGGTCGTTCAAGGAAGATAACTTTAAAATTTAAAAATTCGAATGCTCAAACTTTGGCGACTTAGCTTTTGTGTTGTTTGCTACCCGGCAAGGCGAGGCTTTCTTGAATGGCACTTGGTCCATACCACTGTCTCCTTCCCTCCCCGGCAAACTTGTGCGCGAGGAAAAGCTTCCTTCTGCTTGAGAGAAAAAGAAAGAGGGAGGAAACATAGATATGGAGCCTTACGACTCGTTATTGCTTACCGGGGGCGCGTGCTGCACAAAATGTCAGATAATACATGCAAGAGAAGCGAAAAGGCATGGAATCGACAAGTTGTGCAAGGCACAAAAGTTTTACTAATGCACGGGGTCTGCGCCCGGCTTTGTACAAAGGTTTACATGCAACAGCGACAAGACTTGTACAAAAGGTGGTTGCCGGAGCGGATCACGGCAACCGTGCCTTATGGGTGAAACTTGCGAAGGTGCTCAATGTTCCAGGAGTTGCTCACCGGTAAACCCTCTTCGGTCTCAAGGCGGACAGCGCCGGGTCTTGTGACTTGTCTCACCCGATAAGGGCCTTCCCACTTCGGCGTCAACTTGTTGGAATTCTTGGCGGACTGAACGCGCCGAAGAACAAGGTCGCCTTCCTCGAGACTTCTGGCTTTAACTTTGCGGCTATGGTAGCGGCGCAAAGCTTGCTGGTATCGAGCAGCTCGTACAGCAGCCTGAAGACGGTCCTCCTCAAGGAGCAGTGCGTCGTCTTGCCGCAGCTGCTCTTGCTCGAGCTCATCGTAAGCGACCACTCGAGGCGACCCGTATACGAGTTCCGTGGGGAGAACTGCCTCTGCTCCATAGACAAGAGCAAAGGGTGTCTGTCCAGTGGCTCGATTTTGTGTCGTTCTGATTGACCAAAGAGCCGCCGGCAACTCTTCAATCTAGTTTCTTCCGCATTTGTGCAGCCTGTCGAAAGTTCTTTTCTTGAGTCCGCGCAGCACTTCAGCGTTTGCCCTCTCTGCATGACCATTGCTCCTTGGGTGAGCAACAGAAGCGAAGCAGACCTTGGCGCCAAGGTCTTGGACGTATTGCATGAAGGTGCGGCTTGTGAATTGTGTGCCGTTGTCGGTGATGATCCTGTTAGGGATTCCGAAACGGCAAAAAATTGACCTAAAGAACTTGACTGCTGACTGTGCGGTCACCTTCCTCACTGGTTCCACTTCCGGCCACTTTGTGAACTTGTCGATGGCGACGTACAAGTACTCAAAGCCCCCGGCTGCGCGGGGAAAGGGGCCGAGGATGTCGAGCCCCCAGACCAAAAATGGCCAGGACAAAGTGTCGGGGGAAACTGTCCTCCCACGAGCACCTATGGGACCGGAGCCCCTTTCTACGTTGCGGTAAGGGAGCGGAGGGAGCACGGAGAGCAGATCGAGGGGCGCACGCGGGCAGTTTTACCCAGGTTCGGGCCGCGCGGACGCGTAAAACCCTACTCCTGCCTTGGTTGTATTGAGCTCGGGAGCTTGAAGATCTACAGTAACAGCTACACCGAGCGAGAGAGAGTGAGCAAGTTTCTGGAATTGAACCCCCTCTACGTTGTGCATGGGCCTCCTTTTATAGCTCAAAGGGGTCACCGACAGGTGTCAACGTAGAGGAGGGTAAAAGTGTAAATTTGGTGGTAGTTGCAACAGTGCGTGAATAGTGCATGAACAGTGGATGAACAGTGGTCTTCACCTAACTTTGACAGTGGGGGACAAGGGCATTAAATGCCCGTCGCCGTCGACCCCAAAAGCGTCCGTCCATGCTTCTCCGTTCGCCACGGCGATAGCCTCGTCACCGTGGCTTGCCACCGTGTGCCCCAGGCTGCACATCCATCTACCACGTGCCCCTGGAAGGGCCCCAGGGCGACGCGTGGGCCGATGAGCTGGAGTGCGGGCACACAGCGTGGGTTTCCCCGGCAAGCACCTTGCCGGGGTAGTGATCTTGCCGGGCCCGGAAGCTTGTCGCTCTCCGGGTCCTGCCGGGGCGCATGATGCGCCGAGGCATTTCTTGAGATAGGTATTCCTTGGGCTTCCTGGCAAGCTCCTCTTGCCAGGGCCTTGTGCTAAAGCGATAACCTTGAGCCTGGTGCGGCCTTCCCGGCAAGCTCCTCTTGCCGGGGCCTTGATCTTCTGACTTGTATACTTTGTTTTTGAATGGCTTCGCAGGGACCGGAAAGGTTCTTGGCGAGCACGTGGTAAGCCCTGCCGCGGGAAGCTGCTACTGCCCGTGCACAAGTTGGGGTACTAAGGTACCCCTATCTTAGTACACCGACAGGAGCCCCCGGGCCTGGGCCACACACGGTGCCGAGCGCTGTTGGGCCAGGCCCAAGATAGTGCATGGGCACACGCGGCCCACGGCACGCCGTATCTCCTTCCGTATCCGCCGCATCCCTCCCTAACGGCACGCGTCGATTGCGGCGTCGTGGGAGAGATCGTGGCCTGTTCTTTAATGGGAAATGCGGAACGTCCCCCACTTCCCCCTTAAAAGCAGAGGAAGCAGGGGCAGTTCCCCTCCTTCGTCTTCATTGCGCCTTGATTTTCCAGAAACCCCCCTGCTTCTTGCCTCCGCCCTTCCTCCACCGTCTCCCGCATCCGCGGCGCCGTCGACCTCCTCGCCTCTTTCCTCGCCGCCCCCGCCATGGCTCCGAAGGGCGACAAGGCGAAGAGCGACAAGGCCAAGAAGGAGAAGACCGAGCAGGCGGCGAAGCTGGCCGCCCTGCGGAAGAAGTGCGTGGTCTTCGCGCCGAGGCTTGGCGCGAGGGAGCTGCGGAACAAATACTATTTGTTCTGGTCGAGGGAGACCAAAGCTCATCCCCGCACCCAAGTCTTCCCCGCCGTCGCCAAAGATATGTTCCCCGGCGGGTACTTTTTCTTCGCTGCATTCTTCCATTGTGGTCTGTGCCCTCCGTTCTCGGAGTTCTTTTGTGATGTAATGAACACATATGGCCTCCACCTCCTAGATTTCACCCCCAACGCCATCCTTACGATGGCCGTTTTCGTACATCTTTGCGAAAACTTTGTTGGGGTTCATCCAAGTGTAGCTCTTTTCCGCCACTTCTTCATGCCTAGAGTAGAGTCAGGTGCCCCTCTCTCCGGCGGCATCTCCTGGATCTTCAGGCTGAACAAGAAGGACTCGTATCTGAGGGGAGAGCTTCGCGGCAAGTGGGAGGAGTGGAGAGCCGATTGGTGCTGGGTGCTGGAAGCTAATCCTGAGCCCTTTACCGCGCCGCGCCAGACTGCCATAGTGCGCGGCAGGGATTGGAGTGAATTGGCCCCGGAGGACAGCAAGCTTAATATCGCCCTCATTAGGATCATTCGTCTCCGGGTCGCCAATCTGACTATCGGAGAAGTTGGAGCAGATTTCCTCCGCCGCCGCATCGCCCCTTTACAAGAAAGGAAGAGGCCCGCCTGGGAATTCGGCAATGCGGCAGATATCATGAGGCTGCGCCCTGGATTGAACTACAACTTCACTGCCTTGGAGTTGAAGGGGATGGTCCGGGAGCTCCTCAAGCATGACCCGGCCCACCCGGAGTGGTTCAGACCTTCCCGGGGAGTGGTGTCGCTGTGCAACAGCACTGCCCGCGATTCCCTTCGCGCGATGATGCCCGAGTGCGACTCCCACGGCGTCGTCCCCACTTGGCTGGAGCCTCCACCGGAGACCGTGCTGACCTTCTTCGACAACTTGGTCGAGAAGCCCCGCAACGCCGAGGAGAACAAGGGCCTTACCCGGGCTACTACTGAGCGGGATATAGCTTACATCGCCACCAGGATGGAGGAGGCCGCCGCAGCTGCGGCTGCGGGCGACTTTGGATACACTGTGGAAGAGGCACAGGCCGCGGATGCAGTGAGTCAAGCAGAGGAGGCGGAAATCCTCAAGCTGCTGAAACTTCCACCCGAGGAGTTTGCTGGGGAGCCTTCCGTGAAGTTTGCCGGGACGAGCGAGGTTGCCGGGGGGAGCGAGGCCGCCGGGCATGGCACTGAGTCCGGCGGGCCTGCCGAGGAGGGGGAGGACGCCGAGGCTGGAGATCCCGATGAAGATTCTGGTGGATCCCTGAATCTTGACGACGATGCCTCCTCGTCCTCGGAGAACTCTCCGCCTCCGGCAAGCCCCACGCAGCAACCGAAGAAGCGCCTCCGCAAGGCAGCTGAGGCAGCGAGGCCACGGGCGCCTCGACAGCAGCCGGCACGCCGTGCGACGCGCGCCACCAAGACGAGCGAAGTCGCCAAGGAGGCACCCCGTGCCCGAGCGCCAAGCGGAGGGGGATCTTCCCGGAGCGGAACGGGTGCTCCATCTGCCCCTCGGTCCTCGGCGACGACGGGGGCCGGGTCTCCGCAGCCCCCGGCCCCGGAGCCCGCCAAGCGCCCGAGGGAGCCTTCTCCTCCAGCTCCTCGCGCTGGAGCAAACCAGGCGGAGTTTGACTTCTCCGCCCTCAGCTCCGACGAAGAGGAAGAGGAGTAAGTACTTGCACTTCTTTTAGTTCCTTTGATTTTGTTTTGATTTTCCTTGCTGGTTCTGATCTTGCTTCTATTTTGCTTTCAGGACCTTGACCCAGCGGATGGCGAAGAGGGCCAAGATCCCTGTGGTCGAGATTGAAGACGACTCGCCCGCCGCGGTGACGGGAGACGTGCCAGCGGCAAACTTGCCGGATCAACCTGCTGCTCCGAGGAGCAGCCCCCAGCGCAGCCCCCAGCGTAAGTCTGGGATTTACTTTTCTGCTTGACGGGCGCGCTTGAGGTTGTTGCTTGTACTGACATTTTGTTGTCTTGTGCAGAAGTGGAGCCGCAGCCGCAGGAGCGCTCGGAGGTCGCCCCCGACGAGCCACTTGCTCCACCCTCCCCGCCAAGGATGAACTCCCCGGCAAGGGAGAACGCTCCGCCAAGGACGGGCACTCCGCCAAGGGCGAGTACCCCGCCAAGGGTGAGCAGCCCGACAAGGGTGAGCACCCCGCCAAGGGAGGGCACGGGTGGCCCTCCGCCAGCAGGGGCTACTACTCCGCCGCCAAGGGAGAATTCCCCGGCGAGGGACCCCGTCGTCGAGGAAGTCCGCGAAGGTAAACCTTGTAGCTTCTTCTTCTTGAATTCTTTTTTTTGGATATTTGCTTGATTCTTTCTTTTCTTTTTCTTTTGCTAGATCCTCCTGCACCGGAGCGGATGGAAACGGAGGCCACCGGCGAGGAGGGCGTGCATGGCGACGGCGGCAACGCCACTGCCGCTGACGAGCCAGCCGTTGAAGAGACCGCCTCGACGACCGACGCCGCGGCTGGGGAAGTGGCCGGCGACTGTACTGCTGGCCTGGAGGCTGCAGGAGCGTCGGACGCTGCACCGGCCGCCGACCCCTCCGCCTCCACGGAGCGGTCGGGTGTCTACTTGGAGGCCGCCAACGGGGTCTTTATTCAAGTCCCGTGGGCGTCCTCGTCTCGAGCACCCGCGGAGGGAGAGACCTTTGACGGAGAGGTCCTCGCCTCCGCTGGGTTGAAGGTTGTTGAAGCGCCCGGCGGTAGCGACGAGCCCGAAGAGGAGAAGCTCCTTCGTCGGCTCCTGGCCTTGTACCGGGCCAGGCAGGCGAAGTTGGAGTCTCGGGAGGCTCTTGCCGCCAAGGCTGGAGCTGACTTGGAGAAGCGCGCCGCGGAGCTCCGCGCCGCCAACCAGGCGGCCCTTCGCAACCTGGCTGAGGAGCGCGAAGAGCTTGCCGGGGCGCAGCAAGCCTTCCTCCTTGAAAAAGCTGAGGCCGAGGAGCAGCAACGGTTGGCCGCCGAGGAGCTGTCCCGGCGAGAAGGAGTACTCAACCAGCGGAAGGTCGACCTCGATGCCCACGAGGACGACCTTGCCGCCCGGGAGCAGGCCATTGGCGGGGCTCTGAAGGAGGCGAGGAGCGCCGCAGCCGCCGCAGAGACCTCCAAGAAGGACCTGGAGGCCAAGGTGGAGCAGCTGGAGTTGTTTCTGAAGGCGAGCGAGGACAGAGTCACTGCGCTCAACGTGGAGCGGGAGAAAGATGCCCACACCAACTCTGAGCTGCAGGTACGTCTCTCCGAGAAGGGCACTGAGCTCTCTGACGCCAAGAACTCCATCGCTGACTTAGAGCTGAAGGTTTCCACCTTGACTGACTCGCTCGACGCCGCCCGGGATCGCGAGACGAAGCTGAAGGACGAACTCCGCAAGGAAAGGGCCTTGGTGGAGAGCGCCGCCGTCTCGGCGAACAACTTTAACCAGGCAGTGGAGCAGTGGACTGATGAGCTGGTCACCTCCGCTGCCAATATTGACATGGAGATGATGGCGCTGAGGGCGGAGCACCTCGTGTACTCCCCGGACGAGAGTCTCCCCCACAGCGCCAAGTTGAGTCTGTTCTTCCGGGGAATTGCGCCGGCGGTTGCGCGGCTGCGGGAGAAGATCCCCGTGCAGCTGGCCGACGAGGCGCGTCGGCTCTGCATGGGTACAATGGAGCGGGTCTTGTCGAAGATCGTCTACCGCAACCCCGGCATCAACCTCATCAACGTCCTCCGCACCTTGCCGCCCGAAGCTGACCAGGAGGCGTTGAAGGCGCAGGTTGCCCACATCGTCACCAAGGTGGGCAAGATCACGAGGCGTGAAGGCGACCGCATAGGCTAGATCCCTTTCCTTCTGCTTTCTTTGCCGCTGCCAATTAAGTCATAGGCAGTAGTTGATTAGAACAGCGGCAAGCTATCTTTGTAATATACAATCTTATTTTAGGTAATCAATGCAGTGTTATTTCCCTTGCTCTGGTCTCTTCACTTTGTATGCATTCCACCCTACGCTTTTAGGGATCTTGCCGGCAAGGGGCCCTTGCCGCGAGCGCTGAGTGCTGGACTCTAAGCAGCCTGCTGGCAATACCCTCGCCGGCAAGAAACCTTGCCGCAGCTAGTCGCAGCATACTTAGATTGCTGAGCGAACTCGAAAATGAAGTAAGGGCGCGACACTTGTCGCAGCTCACTCAAGTCGTTGAGCGTGCTCGAAACAAAGTAAGGGTGCGGCTAGCCACGGGTAGGTTCCTCCGCGCACAGGTTTTCCATACAAAGTGTGGTTGTTCAAGGAAGATAACTAAAATCTAAAAAATTTGAATTACTCAAACTTTGGTAACTTAGCTTTCATAGGTTGTTTGTTCCCCGACAAGGCTTCTCTTTCTTGAACAGCACTTGGTTCATGCCTCCATCTCCTCCCCCCCCCCGGCAAACTTGTGCGCGAGGAACATTCCTTCTGCTTAAGAGGGAAAGAAAAAGAGGAGGAGAAACAAGTATAGGGCCTCACGGCTTGCTAGTGCTTACCGGGGATGTGAGTTGCACAAAGTGTCAGACGATGCATGCAAATATCAAAGAAAAGCATAGAAATGACAATTAGTGCAAAGCACAAAAACTTTACTGATGCACGGGATCTGCGCCCGGCTTTGTACAAAGGTTTACATGCAACAGCGGCAAGACTTGTACAAAAGGTGGTTGCCGGAGCGGATCACGGCAACCGCGCCTTATGGGTGAAACTTGCGAAGGTGCCCTATGTTCCAGGAGTTGCTCACCGGTAAGCCTTCTTCGGTCTCAAGGCAGACAGCGCCGGGCCTTGTGACTTGTCTCACCCGATAAGGGCCTTCCCACTTCGGCGTCAACTTGTTGGAATTCTTGGCGGACTGAACACGCCGAAGAACAAGGTCGCCTTCCTCAAGACTCCTGGCCTTGACCTTGCGGCTATGATAGCGACGCAAGGCTTGCTGGTATCGAGCAGCTCGTACAGCAGCCTGGAGACGTTCCTCCTCAAGGAGCAGTGCGTCATCTTGTCGCAGTTGCTCTTGCTCGAGCTCGTCGTAAGCGAGCACTCGAGGAGATCCGTATACGAGTTCCGTGGGGAGAACTGCCTTTGCTCCATAGACAAGAGCAAAGGGTGTCTGTCCGGTGGCTCGATTTGGTGTCGTCCTGATTGACCAAAGAGCCGCCAGCAACTCCTCTATCCAGTTTCTTCCGCACTTGCGCAGCCTGTCGAAGGTTCTTGTCTTGAGTCCGCGCAGCACTTTAGCATTGGCCCTCTCCGCTTGACCATTGCTCCTCGGGTGAGCAACGGAAGCGAAGCAGACCTTGGCGCCAAGGTCTTGGACATACTGCATGAAGGTGCGACTTGTAAACTGTGTGCCGTTGTCGGTGATGATCCTGTTAGGGATTCCGAAACGGCAAACAATCGATCTGAAGAACCTGACTGCTGACTGTGCTATCACCTTTCTCACCGGTTCCACTTCTGGCCACTTTGTGAACTTGTCGATTGCTACGTACAAGTACTCAAAGCCCCCGGCAGCGCGGGGAAAGGGGCCGAGGATATCGAGCCCCCAGACCGAGAAGGGCCAGGACAAAGGGATCGTCTGGAGAGCTTGAGCTGGCTGGTGAATTTTTTGGCATGGAACTGGCACGCTTCACACTTGGTTACTTGTGCAGTTGCATCCTGGAGGGCTTCTGGCCAGAAGAACCCTTGCCGGAACGCCTTCCCGGCAAGTGCCCTTGCGCCAATGTGGTGGCCACATATGCCTCCATGTATCTCTGCCAACAGCTTCTGTCCATCTTCCCTGGAAATGCACTTCAACCTGACACCATTGAGTCTTCTTCTGTACAGTTCATTGCCAATGAACTGGTACATACTTGACTGCCTGGTTATTTTTTCTATCTCTTCTGGCTCGTCGGGAAGTTCTCCAGTTTGCAGAAAATGGACGATTTGCTGTGCCCATGCTGGAGCCTGAGGCTCAACAACAAGGACTAAAGGCATGAGGGCTGCTGCGGGAACCTCAGCTTCTACGGCAAGAACCTGTGGTTCTGCCGGAGCTGATGGTCCCCCGGCAAGCCTGCCGGGGCAAGGCTTGCCGGGAACGCTTGCTTCAACTGTACAGACCCTTGGATCTGCAGGAGCAAACTGTTCCTCAACATCTTGGTTGTTGATCTTGGGAACCTTGGCGGCGGCTTCGGGAAGATCCGCCGGCAAGTAGTCGCCGGAGACCAACTTTCTCTTCTTGTTTTGCCCAACTGATGGTGTAACGGATGGCTGAGTTAACTTGAGCAGGAAGGTCCCTGGTTCCACAGGTAACTTCATTGCAGCACACTTTGAGAGGCCATCTGCAATATCATTCTGAGCTCTTGGGACGTGCTCCATTTGCAGACCTTCAAAGTGTTCTTCAAGTTTCCTCACTTCATCAACATAAGCTTCCATCAAAGGGCTCTAGTAACTCTTATTCACTTGTCGGACCACCAACTGTGAATCTCCCCGCACAATCAACTTCTTGATCCCAAGCTCGGCCGCAACTCTGAGGCCGGCAAGCAAACCTTCATACTCAGCAGTATTGTTTTTCGCTTGTTCCTTGGGAAAGTGCATCTGGACAACATACTCGAGGTGCTCTCCGGTGGGCGTTATAAGTACCACGCCAGCACCGGCGCCTTGCAGCGAGAAAGCACCATCAAAGTACATTATCCATTCACTGTTCGCTTCTTGGACAGGGACGTTTGTCTCTGGGACTTCTTCATCTGGTGTTGGGGTCCATTCCGCTATGAATTCTGCCAAAGCTCTGCTCTGTATGGTTGAAGTACTCTCAAACTTGAGACCAAAGCTTGACAGCTCTAGTGCCCACTCGACGATCCTGCCTGTTGCTTCGAGATTCTGCAATATCCTCTTCAACGGAAAGCGAGTGACCACCGTTATCTCGTGTGCTTGGAAGTAATGGCGCAGCTTCCTTGAGGCCATGAGGAGGCCGAAAAGCAACTTCTGCACCCCAGAGTATCTTGATCTAGCTCCCTGCAAGAGGGAACTTACAAAATACACTGGGCGCTGCACCATCTTCTTTCGCACTTCACCTTGTTCCTGCGCAGACTTGTCCTTGTCGGGGCCAGAGCTTGTCGGGGGAGCCCCCTGCTTGTCGCTGGATTCGCTCGCCGGGGCCATGGGCTCTTCCTCTGCCTCCCTCTCCGCTACTAACGCAGCACTAACCACTTGATTGGTTGCCGCTAGGTACAACAGCAACTTCTCTTGTGGTCTAGGTGCGACAAGTATTGGAGTGGAGGACAGGTATCCTTTCAAGTCTTGCAGCGCTGCCTCCGCTTCCGGAGTCCATTTCATAGGACCTGCCTTTTTCAAGATTTTGAAGAAAGGCAGGGCGCGTTCTGCAGACTTTGAAATGAACCTGCTGAGGGCAGCCACACAACCAGCAAGTCTTCTTACGTCCTTGACGCGCTTTGGGGCTTCAATCTGCTCGATGGCTTTTATCTTGTCGGGATTGGCTTCAATCCCCCTATGGGACACGAAGAACCCGAGGAGCTTGCCGGAGGGGACTCCGAAGACGCACTTCTCGGGGTTCAGCTTGAGCTGGATCTTGCGCAGATTCTCAAAGGTTTCCTCTAAGTCTTGTATCAGGGTATCCTTGCTCTTGCTCTTGACCACTATATCATCCATGTAGGCTTCTACATTTCTGTGTATCTGTGGCTCAAAAGCAGTGTGCACCACCCTTGCAAATGTCGAGCCTGCATTCTTTAATCCAAAGGGCATGCGTATGAAGCAATATGTGCCGCATGGAGTAATGAATGCAGTCTTCTCTTCATCTTCCTTGGCCATGAATATCTGGTGGTAACCTGAGTATGCATCAAGGAAGGAAAGCAGCTCGCATTCGGCGGTGGTGTCAACAATCTGGTCAATACGCGGCAAGGGAAATGGATCCTTGGGACACGCTTTATTCACATCAGTGAAGTCTATACAGAGTCTCCACTTCCCATTGGCCTTGCGTACGACAACTGGATTGGCCAACCACGTAGGATGAATTACGCCTCTAACCAGGCCTGCTGCTTCCAACTTCTTTATTTCTTCGGCGATGAACTCTTGGCGCTCCACGGCTTGCTTTCTGACCTTCTGCTTGACGGGCCGCGCGTGAGGACAAACAGCAAGCTTGTGCTCCATTACCTCCCTGGGAACGCCGGGGATGTCAGATGGTTGCCATGCAAACACATCGACATTCGCCCGCAGGAAGGCAACGAGCGCGCTTTCCTATTTGTCGTCGAGTGTAGCACTGATGGTGAAGGTACCACCAGTGCCGTCCTCCTTGGCGGACACCTTCTTGGTTGCCGGTGGAGCTGCCATTCCTTTCTTGCACTTGCCGGTGGAGCTCGATGGCGCGTCCTCGACGGCAGCGCAGCACTCCGAGGAGGTGCGTTTGCCGGAGTGGGCTCCAGAGCTCTTGCCGGATTTGGTCTTGTTCTCCCCCCCGGGAGCTTCTGCGGCAAGTGTGTTGCTTTCTGCTGCGGCTGCTGCATCCCGATAGATCTTGTCGGTGCAGATAAGCGCGTCCTTCTTGTCGCCTGGGACAGAGATGACGCTTATCGGCCCCGGGATCTTGAGTACGTTGTATGCATAGTGGGAAGCTGCCATGAACTTGGCGAGGGCAGGACGTCCAAGTATCCCATTGTATGGTAATGGGATATCGGCAACATCAAACGTGATCCTCTCCGTCCTGAAGTTGAGCTCCCCGCCAAAGGTCACTGGCAGCGTAATCTTTCCCTTCGGCTTGCTCCTTCCCGGGTTGATCCCTTGGAACGACCCGGTCTCTTCGAGCTCGCCGTCTGGGATCTGTAGTTTCTTGATCACAGCTGAGGAGATCAAGTTCAGGCCGGCCCCGCCGTCAACCAACATCTTGGTGACCTTGAGGTTGCGGATAGTTGGTGAGACCAACATCGGCAAGCACCCGACCGCAGTTGTGCGGTCAGGGTGGTCCTCAAGGTCAAAGATGATGGGCGTGCCGGACCACTTCAGCAGCCTGCGTGATTCGACGGGCGGCTCGGCTGCATTCACTTCCCGCACCCACTGCTTGAGCTGGCGGTGGGAAGTGTGCAGAGAGGCACCTCCGTCGACACACAAAACCTCTGTGGCCTTCTGGAACTCCTGCTCGCTGTTGTCTCCTTCTTCCATGTCATCATCGTCGTCTTCATCCTCATCCTTGTCGCGGCCCCGGGGAGGTCTGTCACCTTGCCGCTGCTTGGCCTTGCCGCGTCGTCCTCCCCGGCCATTGAACGGCCGCTTCTTGCTAGGCTCTCCTCCGCCTCCTTGGGCCTTCTCCTTGTCGCGACGCTCGTATTCAGCCTTCTGCTGCTCTACGAGGTACTCGACTCTTTTGCAGTTCTGAAGATCGTGGCCCTTGGTGCGGTGGATCTTGCAGTACTGCTTGTCGGAGCCGTCCTGCTTGTCGGCTGTCGCTACAGGGGCAAGCTCCTTACCGGAGCCGCCAGCCCATGCCTTCTTGGCGGGAGCCTCCTTGCCGGACTGCTCGACAACCAGCACCTCCTTGTTCTTCTTCTTTCTGTTATTCCGCCGCCGATTTTTCCTTGCCGGGGCGGCATCCTCACTATCGCTTCCTCCTGCGCCAGTATCCTCTCCGGGGAGTCTCATCCCCTCTTCAGCGCGCGCACACTTGTCAGCCAGAGCATAGAGCTCGCTGACATCCCGGATTTTGGTCATGGCCATCTCCTCCCTCATCCGGCGATTACGCACGTTCTGGTGAAACGCGCTGATAACCGCGGCAGGGTGGACGTCGGGAATGTTGTGCTAGACGCGGCTGAATCTTTGTATGTATTTGCGCAGGGATTCTCCCTCCTTCTGGGCGAGGATGTGGAGATCGCTCTCCTGGCCGTGGGGTTTGTGGCCGCCCGTGAAGGCGCCAACAAACTGGTGGCATAGATCCGCCCATGAAGAGATGGAGTTCTCCGGCAAGTGCATAAGCCAAGACCGAACGTTTGGCTTAAGCACTAGCGGGAAGTAGTTGGCTAGGATCTTCTCGTCGCATCCCCCGGCAGCCTGCACCGCGATGGTGTAGATGCTGAGGAACTCCGAGGGGTGCGTCTTGCCGTCGTACTTCTCGGGTACGTCGGGCTTGAAATTCTTCATGCTGGGCCACTGGACTTGCCGCAGCTCACGGGTGAACGCAGGGCAACCTGCCGCGTACGGCAAGTCGCCTGGTTCACCGGGCGCGTGCGCGTCGACAGCGGTCCCAGCGCGCTGGTCTGACTGTCTTCGGGCTTCTCGTCGATGCTCGATGCGGGTCCGAGCGTCCTCTTGTCGCCGGTCGTCTAGGACTTGGCGCTGATCGCGGCGAGCCCGCGGATCCGACGACGCCGTAGAGTCGTCGTCGACGTTGATCCGGCGGGGTGGCGATTTCTGCTTCCGCGGCGGGGAGTGCACGGTAGTCGCACCCCCGGCGGTCTTGTCGCCATCGGCCTTCGCTTGGTCGACTTGCCGCGGCCGCGATGTTGCCGGCTGCTGAGGCGCGTCATTGTTGGCGAAGGCGATGAGACTCTGGATCGTCGCCCTCCAGTCTTCGGCCTTGTCTGCCACTGGAGGGAAGTCGAGGAGCAGCTGGGCCCTGGCTAGGGCTTCTGCTGGAGAAGAGGGGAACGGTGGCGAACGGTGCGAGGAGCGGGACACGCTCGGACTTCTAACCGCGTTAGAAGGAGCATGTTCCCGCCCCGGCGACCGCGCCTTGCTCGTACCAGCGCGTTGGCCTTGAGCATCCCGCGATCCTCCGGCTTGACTACGCCCCAGCAAGCGTATGGTACCTCCCGTACCACGCCGCTGCGGGTCTTGTACCTCCTGAGAGGGACGTGGCGCGTGCACGGACACCGAGGCCTTGGAGTTCGCCCGGTCGTCCGTCCTGTCCTTGGACTTGGTGGCGCCGTGAGTTTCCTCGCCGGCGACCACCCTTCCGCCGGCGTCTCCTCCACCAACCGTTGGTTCTGGTGGCGGTGGAATCGATGCAGACGGGCCTCCGACCTCCGAAGCCTTCTTCTTCGGAGGCATGTTGATGCTGATGAAGTTGATGAAGCTGGAGAGGTTGATGAAGAATGCGCCCGTGTGAGCGCCGGATCAGGTTCGCACAACCTCGACTTCCCCTACCTGGCGCGCCAAAGATGTCGGGGGAAACTGTCCTCCCACGAGCACCTATGGGACCGGAGCCCCTTTCTACGTTGCGGTAAGGGAGCGGAGGGAGCACGGAGAGCAGATCGAGGGGCGCACGCGGGCAGTTTTACCCAGGTTCGGGCCGCGCGGACGCGTAAAACCCTACTCCTGCCTTGGTTGTATTGAGCTCGGGAGCTTGAAGATCTACAGTAACAGCTACACCGAGCGAGAGAGAGTGAGCAAGTTTCTGGAATCGAACCCCCTCTACGTTGTGCATGGGCCTCCTTTTATAGCTCAAAGGGGTCACCGACAGGTGTCAACGTAGAGGAGGGTAAAAGTGTAAATTTGGTGGTAGTTGCAACAATGCGTGAATAGTGCATGAACAGTGGATGAACAGTGGTCTTCACCTAACTTTGACAGTGGGGGACAAGGGCATTAAATGCCCGTCGCCGTCGACCCCAAAAGCGTCCGTCCATGCTTCTCCGTTCGCCACGGCGATAGCCTCGTCACCGTGGCTTGCCACCGTGTGCCCCAGGCTGCACATCCATCTGCCACGTGCCCCTGGAAGGGCCCCAGGGCGACGCGTGGGCCGATGAGCTGGAGCGCGGGCACACAGCGTGGGTTTCCCCGGCAAGCACCTTGCCGGGGTAGTGATCTTGCCGGGCCCGGAAGCTTGTCGCTCTCCGGGTCCTGCCGGGGCGCATGATGCGCCGAGGCATTTCTTGAGATACGTATTCCTTGGGCTTCCTGGCAAGCTCCTCTTGCCAGGGCCTTGTGCTAAAGCGATAACCTTGAGCCTGGTGCGGCCTTCCCGGCAAGCTCCTCTTGCCGGGGCCTTGATCTTCTGACTTGTATACTTTGTTTTTGAATGGCTTCGCAGGGACCGGAAAGGTTCTTGGTGAGCACGTGGTAAGCCCTGCCGCGGGAAGCTGCTACTGCCCGTGCACAAGTTGGGGTACTAAGGTACCCCTATCTTAGTACACCGACACAAAGGGATCGTCTGGAGAGCTTGAGCTGGCTGATGTATCTGTTTGGCATGGAACTGGCACGCTTCACACTTGGTTACTTGTGCAGTTGCATCCTGGAGGGCTTCTGGCCAAAAGAAACCTTGCCGGAACGCCTTGCCGGCAAGTGCTCTTGCGCCAATGTGGTGACCACATATGCCTCCATGTATTTCTGCCAACAGCTTTTTCCCATCTTCCCGGGGAATGCACTTCAATCTGACACCGTTGAGTCTTCTTCTGTACAGTTCATTGCCGATGAACTGATACATACTTGACTGCCGGGTTATTCTTTCTGCTCCTTCTGGCTCTTCGGGAAGTTCTCCAGTTTGGAGGAAACGGATGATCTGCTGTGCCCATGCTGGAGCCTGAGGCTCAACAACAAGGACTAAAGGCATCAGTGTTGCTGCGGGAACGTCAGCTTCTACGGCAAGAACTTGAGGCTCGGCCGGAGCTGGACGCTCCCCGGCAAGCTTGCCGGGGCAAAGCTTGTCGGGAACGCCTGCTTCAACTGTACAAACCCTTGGGTCTGCAGGAGCAGACTGTTCCTCAGCAATTTTGTCGTTGATCTTGGGGACCTTATTGGCGGCGGCTTCGGGAAGCTCTGCCGGTAAGTAGTCACCAGAGACCAACTTTCTCTTCTTACTTTGTCCAATTGATGGTGTAACGGATGGTTGAGTTAACTTGAGCACAAAGATCCCTGGTTCCACAGGTAGGTTTAGTGCAGCACACTTTGACAGGCCGTCTGCGATGTCGTTCTGAGCTCTTGGAACGTGCTCCATCTGCAAGCCTTCAAAGTGTTCTTCAAGTTTCCTCACTTCGTCGACGTATGCTTCCATCAACGGACTCTGGTAGCTCTTGTTTACTTGTCGGACAACCAACTGCGAATCACCCCGCACAATGAGCTTCTTGATCCCAAGTTCCGCTGCGATTCTGAGGCCGGCAAGCAAACCTTCATACTCTGCAGTATTGTTCGTTGCTTGCTCCTTGGGAAAATGCATCTGGACAACGTACTTGAGGTGCTCTCCGGTGGGCGCGACGAGCAGCACGCCAGCGCCGGCACCTTGCGGCGAGAAGGCACCATCAAAGTACATTATCCATTCTTTGCTCGCTTCTTGGATGGGGATGCTTGTCTCTGGAATCTCTTCGTCTGGCGTTGGTGTCCATTCTGCTATGAATTCTGCCAAGGCTCTGCTCTGAATGGTTGAAGTACTTTCAAATTTGAGGCCAAAGCTTGGCAGCTCCAGTGCCCACTCGACAATCCTGCCTGTTGCTTCTGGATTTTGCAATACCCTCTTCAGCGGAAAGTGAGTGACCACCGTTATCTCATGTGCTTGGAAGTAATGGCGCAACTTTCTCGAGGCCATGAGGAGACCGAAAAGCAGCTTCTGCACCCCATAGTATCTTGACCTAGCCCCCTGCAAGAGGGAGCTAACAAAATAAACTGGGCGCTGCACCATCTTCTTCCGCACCTCTTCTTGCATCTGCGCAGACTCATCCTTGTCGGGGCCAGAGCTTGTCGGGGAAACCCCCTGCTTGTCACTGGATGTGCTTGCCGGGGCTATGGGCTCCTCATCTGCCTCCCTTTCCGCTACTAACGCAGCACTAACCACTTGATTGGTTGCTGCTAAGTACAGCAGCAACTTCTCTTGTGGTCTAGGTGCGACAAGTATTGGAGTGGAGGATAGGTACCCTTTCAAGTCTTGCAGCGCTGCCTCCGCTTCCGGAGTCCATTTCATTGGACCTGCCTTTTTCAAGATTTTGAAAAACGGCAGGGCGCGTTCTGCAGACTTAGAAATGAACCTACTGAGAGCAGCCACGTAGCCGGCAAGCCTTCGTACATCCTTGACGCGCTTCGGAGCTTCGATCTGCTCGATGGCTTTGATCTTGTCGGGATTGGCTTCAATCCCTCTTTGGGACACAAAGAACCCGAGAAGCTTGCCGGAGGGGACTCCGAACACGCACTTCTCGGGGTTAAGCTTGAGTTGTATCTTGCGCAGATTCGCAAAAGTTTCATCTAGATCTTGAATCAGGGTATCTTTGTCCTTGCTCTTGACCACTATATCATCCATGTAAGCTTCTACATTCATGTGTATCTGTGGCTCAAAAGCAGTGTGGACTACCCTCGCAAACGTTGAACCTGCATTCTTCAATCCAAAGGGCATGCGTATGAAGCAGTAAGTGCCACATGGAGTAATGAACGCGGTCTTCTCTTCATCTTCTTCAGCCATAAATATCTGGTGGTATCCGGAGTATGCATCAAGAAACGAAAGCAACTCACATCCAGCCGTGGAGTCAACGATCTGGTCAATGCGTGGCAAGGGAAATGGATCCTTGGGACAAGCTTTATTCACATCGGTGAAGTATATACAAAGCCTCCACTTCCCATTTGCTTTGCGCACGACAACAGGGTTGGCCAGCCACGTGGGATGAAGTACACCTCTGACAAGGCCTGCCGCTTCCAGCTTCTTGATTTCTTCCGCGATAAACTCTTGGCGCTCCACCGCTTGCTTTCTGACCTTCTGCTTGACGGGCCGTGTGTGAGGACAAACGGCAAGCTTGTGCTCAATCACTTTCCTGGGAACGCCGGGGATGTTAGACGGTTGCCACGCAAACACGTCGACATTCGCCCACAGGAAAGCAACGAGTGCGCTTTCCTATTTAGGATCGAGCGTGGCGCTGATGGTGAAAGTACCACCAGTGCCGCCCTCCTTGGCGGACGCCTTCTTGGTTGCAGGCGGAGCTGCCATTCCCTTCTTGCACTTGCCGGTGGAGCTCGATGGTGCGTCCTCGACGACAGCGCAGCACTCCGAAGAGGTGCGTTTGCCGGAGTGGGCCCCAGAGCTCTTGCCGGACTTGGTCTTGTTCTCCCCCCCGGGAGCTTCAGCGGCAAGTGTCTTACTGTCCGTTGTGGCTGTTGCGTCCCGGTAGATCTTGTCGGCACAGATGAGCGCGTCCTTCTTGTCACCGGGGACAGAGATGACGCTTATTGGGCCTGACATCTTGAGCATGTTGTAGGCATAATGAGAGGCTGCCATGAACTTTGCGAGCGCCGGACGACCAAGTATCCCATTGTAAGGCAATGGGGTATCGGCAACGTCAAAGGTTATTCTCTCAGTTCTGAAGTTCAGCTCTCCGCCAAAAGTCACTGGCAGTGTGATCTTCCCCTTCGGCTTGCTCCTTCCCGGGTTGATCCCTTGGAATGTGCCGGTTTCCTCGAGCTTGCTGTCGGGGATCTGTAGTTTTCGGACCACAGCAGAGGAGATCAGGTTCAGGCCGGCCCCGCCGTCAACCAACATCTTGGTGACCTTGAGGTTGCGGATGGTTGGTGAAACCAACATCGGCAAACACCCGACCGCAGTTGTGCGGTCAGGGTGATCCTCAATGTCGAAGATGATGGGCGTGCTGGACCATTTCAGGAGTTTGCGCGACTCGACGGGTGGCTCTGCTGCATTAACTTCCCGCACCCATTGTTTGAGTTGGCGGTGGGAAGTATGCAGACAGGCACCTCCATCGACGCACAAAACTTCTGTGGCCTTCTGGAACTCCTTCTCGCTGTTGTCTCCGTCATCCATGTCTTCGTCGTCGTCTTCGTCTTCGTCCTTGTCGCGGCCGCGGGGAGGTCTATCTCCTTGCCGCTGCTTGGCCTTGCCGCGGCGTCCTCCCCGGCCATTGAATGGCCGCTTCTTGCCGGACTCTCCTCCACCTCCCTGGGCCTTCTCTTTGTCGCGTCGCTCGTACTCAGCCATCTGCTGTTCGACGAGGTACTCGACCCTTTTGCAGTTCTGGAGATCGTGGCCCTTGGTGCGGTGGATCTTGTAGTACTGCTTGTCGGAGCCGTCCTGCTTGTCGGCGGCCGCTATAGTGGTAGCTTCCTTGCTGGAGCCACCAGCCTGAGCTTTCTTGGCGCCAGCCTCCTTGCCGGACTGCTCAACGACCAGTACTTCCTTGTTCTTCTTTTTCTTGTTGTTCCGCCGCCGGTTCTTCCTTGCCGGGGCGGCATCCTCACTATCTGTTCCTCCTGCTCCAGTATCCTCTCCGGGGAGCCTCCTCCCCTCTTCAGCGCGTGCACACTTGTCGGCCAGGGCATAGAGCTCACTGACGTCTCGTATCTTGCACATCGCCATTTGCTCCCTCATCCTGCGGTTACGCACGTTCTGATGGAACGCGCTAATAACCGCGGCAGGGTGGACATCCGGGATGTTGTGCTGGACGCGGCTGAATATTTGGATGTACTTTCGCAGGGACTCTCCTTCCTTCTGGGCAAGTATATGGAGATCACTTTCCTGGCCATGGGGCTTGTGGCCGCCCGTGAAGGCGCCGACAAACTAGTGGCACAGGTCGGCCCAAGAAGAAATAGAGTTCTCCGGCAAGTGCATGAGCCAAGATCTGACGTTTGGCTTGAGCACGAGCGGGAAGTAGTTCGCCAGTATCTTCTCGTCTCGTCCCCCGGCAGCCTGCACCGCGATGGTGTAGATGCTGAGGAACTCTGACGGATGAGTCTTGCCGTCGTACTTCTCGGGTACGTCGGGCTTGAAGTTTTTCATGCTGGGCCACTGGACTTGCCGCAGCTCACGAGTGAACGCAGGACAGCCCGCCGCGTACGGCAAGTCGCTTGGTTCCCCGGGCGCGTGCATATCGATAGCGGGCCCAGCGCGCTGGTCGGATTGCCGCCGCGCTTCTCTTCGACGCTCGATGCGAGTTCGAGCGTCTTCTTGTCGTCTGTCGTCGAGGACTTGGCGTTGATCGCGGCGAGCTCGCGGATCCGACGACGCCGTGGAGCCGTCGTCGATGTTGATCCGGCGAGTCAGCGATTTCGGCCTTCGGGGCGGGGAGTGCACGGTAGTTGCACCCCTGGCGGTCTTGTCTCCATCAGCCCGCGCCTGGCTGACTTGCCGCGGCCGCGACGTCGTCGGCTGCTGCGGCGTGTCGTTGTTGGCGAAGGCGATGAGGCTCTGGATGGTGGCCCTCCAGTCTTCGGCCTTGTCTGCCGCTGGAGGGAAATCGAGGAGCAACTGAGATCGAGCTAGAGCTTCTGCTGGAGTGGAGGGGAGCGGTGGCGAGCGGTGCGAGGAGCGAGATATGCTCGGACTTCTAACTGCGTTAGAAGGAGCAGGGTCTCGTCCCGGCGACCGCGCCTTGCTCGTGCCAGCACGTTGGCCCTGAGCGTCCCGCGACCCGCCAACTTGACCTTGGCCCAGCAAGCGGATGGTACCTTGCGTACCACGTCGCTGCCGGTCCGGCACCTCCTGAGAGGGGCGCGGTGCGTGCACGGACGCCGAGGTTTTGGAATGCGCCCGGTCGTCCGTCTTGTCCTTGGACTTGGCGGCGCCGTTAGTTTCCTCGCCGGCGTCCGTCCTTCCGCCAGCGTCTACCCCACCGACCGTTGGCTCCGGTGGCGGCGGGATTGACGCGGACGGGCCTGCTACCTCCGAAGCCTTCTTGATGAAGTTGATGCAGTTGTTGAAGGTTTCGCCCGCGTGAATGCCGGATCAGGTTCGCACAACCTCGACGCCCCCTACCTGGCGCGCCAAAGATGTCGGGGAAACTGATCGCCCACGAACACCTATGGGACCGGAGCCCCTTTTCGGTACGGCAAGGGAGCGGAGGGTGCACGAAGAGCGGATCGAGGCGAGCACGCGAGCAGTTTACCCAGGTTCGGGCCGCACGGATGCGTAAAACCCTACTCCTGCCTTGGTTTGTATTGTGTTCTTAGCTCGGGAGCAAGGAGGGCTACAGTGCTTGTCGCTAGCAACACCGAGCGTGAGAGTGATCGAGGATCGGAACCCCCTCTACGTTGCGCATGGGCCTCCTTTTATAGGTCAAAAGGGGTCACCGACAGGTGGCAACGCAGATGAGGGTAGAAACGTAAAAATGGTGGTAGTTGGAATAGTATATGCATAGTGCTCTATACCTAACCCTGACGGCAGGGGACAAGGGCATTGAATGCCCGTCGCCGTCGCCCCAAACAGTGCAAAAAGCGTCCGTCAGGGCATCTCCGTTCGCCACGATGGTGGCCTCGTCATCGCGGCTTGCCACCGTGTACCCCAGGCTGCACAGCCTTCCGCCACGTGCCCCTGGAAGGGCCCCAGGGTGACGCGTGGCCAGATGAGCTGGAGCGCGGGCACGTAGTGGAAGCTTGCCGCGGCTTGCACCTTGCCGCGGTTGTTAACTTGTCGCGTCCGGGAGCTTGTCTCTCTCCGGACCTTGTCGGGGCGCGCGATGCGCCACGGCAAGTCTCCTGAAATGCCATGTTTTGGCCTTCCTGGCAAGCTCCTCTTGCCAAGGTCTTGTGCCTAAGGGGTGGTTTTGAGCCTGGAGCGGCCTTCCCGGCAAGCTCCTCTTGCCGGGGTCTTGTCTCTTTAACTTGAATACTTTGTTCTTGAATGGCTCCAAAGGAACCATAGTGGGCCTTGGCGGGTGCGTGGCAAGCCCTGCCACGGGACGCTGCTACTGCCCGTGCACAAGTTGGGATACTAAGGTACCCCTACTTTAGTACACCGACAGGATGCTTCATATCTTTCATGTGTAGATGCATGCTTGTTTAGTGCACTTACATGTTTGCTTAATTAATTTAACTACATCACTATATTGTTGATCCAGCAGGTTTGCTTCACATGTATTACTACTGATGCATTGCTACAATTGTATGTGCATGCAGGTCCAAGTGCTTTCCTTTATTGATACAAGTGCATCATTCTACTTTATCCTATCGTATCTGATTGTTGTCTATTCTATTTTGCAAGCTATTAGGGTAATCAGATAGAAACATTCCAACCACCTCGAGATCATCCAGGGCAAGGATGACAAGGTCAAAGATGAGGCCGACCGTTGGTATGCAACTTGCTCCTTGTGGTTATACTATCAGTTTTATAAAAATGTGTCTTAATATGCTAAGTAAAATGTATTGCTGTAATATGAATAAGTTGGCTTAATTGTGCCTGTGTGCTATTAGTCTTCCTTACCCGAATAACTAGGATTAAATGATAATAAAATTTGATAGCATATGTTTGCCTGTTTGTCCATGCATTACAACCATTCACCTAATAGTTATGTTTCCTTTATCATGAAAATAAGTGCCTCTCTCCAAGTATGAGAAGGTTAGGGCTAGAAATATGCTGAGGAACAATCGGATATTCCAGTCCCTTGGCATTGGTGCAATAGCGTCAATGATTAGGAAAACAAATGAGATACAAGAAGGTAAAACTAATGAGGTTCAAGAAAGTAGTTGAGTTATTAATGATGACCCAGAGTATAATCCTAAGGAGGATGAAGTTATTGATGGAGAGGAAGTGGATGATGTTGTAGTGGAGAAGACTGTTATTTATACGAGGCCCTGAAGGAATCTAGGAGGAAGAAGCCTAGTGTTAAGAAGACAGTAAACAAGAAGAAGAAGAGATCGGAAACATCTGCTGCAATGCCTCTGGGAAGGGTGATGGCTGTACCTCCAGGACAAACAAAGAGGATCTTGGAACCTGATGAACCTGCCCCTGCTAAAGTCACAAGACAGAAAGGAAAGATGGCGGTTGTGATGGACCATCAGGAAAGTCCGCTACTCATGGAGTCCGGAGAGCTCACTGCAAATGGGTGACGAGTTTCCACCCATTGATGAAGAAACCACTCCGCGCATGGATGAAAGAGGCACTGACTGCCTACATGAGCAAGGAACTATCTGCATAGATGAAGCAGGCACTGTCCACACAGACCTCAGCCCTGTTGCACCTTCTGTGGACATGAATGCTGTCACAGTGAAGAAGAACAACAACTTGTGCTTCAATCCAGCAAGTTCACCTTTGCAATGCTCTCTTTTACTAGTGCATTTTCCAAATGGAATCGATCATGTATGCTTACCTATTTGGCAGAACCATTCCTGCATTTGTCGATTTTCTACTAATTTATGAGTTCAATTTCATTTTTAGATGTAATGACTACCAAGCCTACAAATAGAAAGGGAAAAGGGCTAGAGAGGATCACGAAGGCGCTTGGTACCAAGGTGCCAATCCAAATTTCCGAAGGGATGAAACGTCCAGAGAAGCCTTTGCAGGCCGCAAAGCTTGCTTCTGAGTGTGGACTCATTGCAATAAGCCATCTTCCGCTTCTTCCTCACTTCAAGGAATACAAAAAACGCTAATCTATTGGAGAACTACATTGGAAAAGTTGTTGTAAGCTACTTGTTTTGTAGCTAATGTGCTATCTATTTTATGTTACACATACACATGATTATTAATCTTGTCCCTACCTTGTTTGATGTCTTGATAGGCAAATTTTGAGATGAACACGGACTCAGAGATCGTTAAGACCATGTGCAAAGATATTCTGCAGAAAAGTTCAAAGAACAGACACAACTAGATCAAGAAGAAATATTTTGATACCATAGCACCCAAAAAAATCAGCATCAAGTCTCCGGTGCCAGATATGACGAACGGTGAATCGCAAGCTCTGGTGAAGATGTGGTCTATCCCAAGACACAAGGTTTGTATCTGTTGCTGTGGCATCTTGTATACATGTAGCTGCTGGTTTATCTTATGCACATGATATGCTAGTGCTAGATCATGTTGACAATATGCTTTTTTGTAGGAAACCTGTGTGTCGAACAAGATGAATCGAGAACAAGTTGTGTACCAACAGAGAACTAGTTCCAGGCACCACACAACACACATTTTTGCCACTTTGAGAACTTTTGTCTAGAGAGCTTACCATTTGATCCCCGTTGAATAACATTTTTGATTCTTGTTGAATAATTTTTTTGATTCTTGCTGAATAACATTTTGATTTTTGTTGAACAACATTTCAGAAAGAAGAACGCAAGGGTGAGGATCTGTCTATGATTGACTTGTTCAAGGCCACCCACAACAGCAAGAAGCACGGGTTTTCGGAGCGAGTTAAGATTGCTATATTAATTCACTCCATGCTTTGTCCAGCCAGTTCAGAGCCTGAGGTTTTACGCTTTGCTGATGCTGATGTATGCTCCATGCTTTGATGTTGTTTTCTAGAGCCTAAGATAGGTTTGGTATCTCAACTAAGATATCCGAATTTGTTGTATAGTTCTCAACAAAGATATCAGAATTTGTTGTAGCTATTTGTTGCATTTTTATGATATGATGGAAATTGATCTGAATGTCATTTCCTCTGACGATCGGCTCACTAGGGAAGCCATCTTATATAGAACCACCATTCTAGGCTTAATGAAGCGATCATATTCTTCCATAAGCAGTCGCTTGGGTCCCATGGTCATCGCCTTGTTCAAATGCATGTCTCCAGATCACATAAGTGTATACACTTGCTATAATCTGTTATTGATAATATCTACGCGCAAATTCAAATAATGCTACCAGGTTACTAGTCATCATCTTGTTGTGTTTGAGTTTGAGTAAAATATATACGTATAGATTTTGTGTGCTGGTTTGGTTACTTCTAGTAATTCATTTTGTGTGATGGTTTGGTGGCATTCTTGTTTGGTTTCTCTTGCTTGCTAGTATGCAAAATGTGAAATATATCTGATACTAATGTCTATCATTTGCCTCCATATGCTAGCTTGAGATGGAAAAAAGGTAGAACACGCCGGTACCAGAAGGCGAAGAGCCAAAGTCTGTTGCAGAAATTGTTGATGAAGTGCTCAAGAACGAATTCAAGCAAAGCACATTCCCGAGGAATGTTGGGCTCCAGTCATCTAGGAACAATTCTAGCAAAGCAAGTGCGACTATGGCTGTTCATGTTCGTGATCTGGAGTAGAAGTCAAAGAGGTCGGAGCTTCAAGCTGAAGTGATGCAAGAAGAATTGGCGGAAATCAAGATGAAGGCAGAAGAAGCTGAGGCCACGAGAAGGAATGTGAGCTGCTACATAAGAAGTCTCAAGAACAGGATGATAAGTTAGCCCACTTGATGGCTCTCTTTGGAGCTAAAGCACCGTAGAAGCTCTATATGATGGCTCATTTTGGTTATGTTGGACCTAAGAAGTTGAATCTGTCATAGAACCTATTGTGAACCTATCATAGAACCTAAGATGGCTCATTTTGGTGATGTTGAACCTATGAAACTGCGAAGTTATGCATTTTGTGAACCTGTGAACCTGTGAAGTTATGCATTTTGTGAAGCTGTGCACCTGTTCTGTTTCTGAATTATTTGAGTTTTGTTTGGACCATTTTGTGAAGCTGTGCACCTGGTTGAAAGGATATTTATTAAATTGGGCTCTAAACTTAGTTGGACCACAAAAAGGCAGAGGCCCAAACAAGAATTTGACTGAACTTGCTTGGGCCTAAAAAAAGAGTTGACTATAAAAAAACTAGTGTGTAAAAGGCTGCATCCCAGAAAATAAAAGGTCAAGGCCTAAACAAGAACTAGACTAAAAAGGCTGCAGCCCAAAAAAAGAGTTGACTATAAAAAACTAGTCTGTAAAAAGCTCGATCCCAGAAAATAAAAGGCCAAATTATTGGGCTAGGCCCATGCATCTAAGAAAAATAAAGAGAAAAATAAAACATTAAATGGGTTGAATTATTAGGCTCGGCCATTATAGACGGCCGAAATGGACCGAGCTGATTCTAATCTATGACATTTTCTTTGGTCGCAATTTTGCCACATCAACTTGCCATGGTGGATCTGACGTGGTGTGGGCAGATTGCTAGTCACCAAAACAATTGGTCGTAGAACCAACGAACTTTTATCTTGTTCGTAAATGTCTACGACCATTTCAAAAGAAATGTCATTAAGTTTCATTAAAGACGGTCATCTTTTGACTAACTGTTTTTTGGTCACATACGGAAAACAATGATCATTCAGTGACCAATATTGATGGTTGCAAGTTGACATATTTCTTGTGGTGTGGAAAGTAAGAAACTATGATCTTAGTCATTGAAAGAATCACAATCCATCATATTTTCAGAAAGAGTCTATGTAAGAGCTTTGTTTACCAAGTTCATATACTCAACTATCATTTAGTCTTCTATGATTGCTGACACTCACAACATATTTTAGAGCAAAAGTCTTTGTCAGACACATAGAAAGATAGGGACCGGGCTTATGGTTTTAGCTCGCAACTTATTTACCTCAAGGGTAATGACAATAATAATAACTTATGATCACCTACATCCAAATGGATATATATGTCTGGATCTATCTACCACATGATGCTTGCCACTAAAGAGTACATAGGGAGAAGTAGGAATAAACACTAATGATTCTTGCATAAAAGCAAATACATGAAAGTGAAAGATAGGCCCCTCAAAAAGGGAAGCAGAGGTTATCATGCGCTTTTTGTCTTTGAATGTGAAAGCTTTTAATGCAAAGGAATGTCACTTTATATTGCCCCTTTGTGATCGCAACCTTTATTATGCGGTCTGTTGCTTTTATTTCTTCACCATCACAGGATTGTACAAAGCTTATTTTCCCTTACAATAAAAGATCATACATATTTATGAGCAAGTTTTATTGCTTTGCACCGATGACAACTTACTTGAGGGATCTTATTCAATCTATAAGAAGATATGGTGGACTCTCATGACATGAAACTAGGTTTAATTGTTTTGGATGCACAAGTAGTATTTCTACTTGGTGTGTGTTTTTGGCTAGCAAAAGATCCTAGACAAGCACCACATGTTAGAAGATCAATAACAATATAACTTCTATGTGTATGTAAACAACCATAAATCATTATGTTGTCTTACTTGTCCAACATCAACTAATTGATATAGAATATTTGATGGGAGATCACAATCATAAAAGAGGTCCAAGTTCGTATATTTATATGTGAGACCTTATTCCCTTATTACTTTTTCATGGATTGCACCAATGACCAGTGCTATGTTTGTCAACTTCCAACAAATTTTATCAACCATACTCCTTTTATGTGAAGTCATTACTCCCCATGGGAGTAGCATATGATATTTTTATTCTTCTCTTTTCCCATTGCTAAGATTGAATCAAGAAAGCAAAGCAAAACTTGAAATTACTCTTTATTATATATCTTGCACACAATTACATATATATATAGATGGATAGATAAGCAAGCACTCAAAAATAGATCGTACTAAAAATTTATTCTTCTAAATCACGAAATAACTAAGGATCAAACTAAGATAGATAATGATGATATAAGTGGTGGTGATATGATACCGAGGAACCTCCCCCAAGCTTGGCACAAGCCAAGGGGATTGCCCATACCCGTGTACTCAAGTCTCCTTCTTTGGTGATGGTGGTGATGATGAAGTGGTAGGCTTTTCCTCTGGCTTCCAAGGCATATGATCCCCATCAGAAAAAGATGAATGTGTCTCTAGGGTCCTGAAATTTGCAGCTAAACTCAAACCTTTGAACCTGGCCACATACTCAAAGTTCTGATTTTGCAAATCATAGATTTGGGCCTGAAGGAAGTCGATCATGTCATTGAGCTTGAAGATGGCATCTCCAATCTCCTTGTTGTCCAACTTGTACTTACGGGTGAATTCCATAATCATGGATTGGTTAGCACTAAGTCCACACTCCACCATACCTTGGCACTTGAAGATCTCCTGCTCCATAGCTTCCAGCCTAGCCTTCTCGCTTCCGGTCTTCTTAGGCCCTTGAACATCCTCGATGTGAAGCACCCCCTCATGCATCTGCATCTCCTGGGGGTGTTTCATCACCTCCGGAAGGTAAGGATTGATGACCTTTTCTACTCCCTCCATTTTTGTATACAAGGCCACTATCAAAATTATAATTTGCAACTATACAAGGCCACTAACATTAATCAAGGTAAAATTGATGGTGTTTGCCTCGTACTAGCACCCGAGAACATTAATATCCCTTGCATGCGTGCGGGAGTGAGAAGGTTGGCTTGCATTCCCAACATTAATCAATAACAAGGAGTAAGAGGGTTGGCTTGTTGTGCGTGAGAGAGAAAAACCACATTAATTAACACGACAAACAAGATGAGAAGCTAGCTTGCAAAATTGACTTAGACATGCATTGATTTTTACCTTGGTACCTGTAATATGGGTTTGTGGCCTTGTATACAAAAATGGAGGGAGTACCTCTTGAGCTTGCGTTGGTTTTTCCCTTGAAGAGGAAAGGGTGATGCAACAAAGTAGAGTAAGTATTTCCCCCAGTTTGAGAACCAAGGTATCTATCCAGTAGGAGGTTACGCACAAATCGCCAAATACCTACACAAACAGTCAAACAACTTGTACCCAACGCTATAAAGGGGTTGTCAATCCCTTCACAGTTATTTGCAAAAGTGAGATCTGATAGAGATAGATAAACTATAAATTACATATTTTTGGGTTTTTTAATTTATAGATTGAAAAGTAAAAGATTGCAAAATATTAGATCGGAAACATATAAGATGTAAAATAGACCCGGGGGCCATAGGTTTCACTAGAGTCTTCTCTCATGATAGCAAATATTACGGTGGGTGAACAAATTACTGCCAAGCAATTGATAGAAAAGCGTAAAGTTATGACGATATCTAAGGCAATGATCATGAATATAGGCATCACGTCCGTATCAAGTAGACCGACTTCTGCCTGCATCTACTACTATTACTCCACACATCGACCAACTCCTTCCTGCATCTAGAGGATTAAGTTCATAAGAACAGAGAAACACATTAAGTAAGATGACATGATGTAGCGGAATTAACTCAAGCAATAGAATGAAAACCCCATCTTGTTATCTTTGATGGCAACAATACAATACATGTCATGTCCCCTACTGTCACCGGGATTGAGCACCGGAAGATTAAACCCAAAGCAAAGCACTTCTCCCATTGCAAGAAAAACCAATTTAGTTGGCCAAACCAAACCGATAGTTCGAAGAGAATTACTAAGATATCAAATCATGCATATAAGAATTCAGAAGAGACTCAAATAATATTCATAAATAATCTGATCATAAATTCACAATTCATCGGATCTTGGCAAACACACCGCAAAATATAATTACATCGTATAAATCTCCAAGAACATCGAGGAGAACATAGTATTGAGAATCAAAGAGATAGAAGAAGCCATCTAGCTACCAGCTATGGACCCGTAGGTCTATGGTAAACTACTCACACTTCATCGAAAGGGCAATGGTGTTGATGTAGATTCCCTCCATGGTCGAATCCCCCTCCGGCAGAGTATCGGAAAAGGCCTCCAGATGGGATCTCACGAGAATATAAGGTTACGACGGCGGAAAAGTGGTTTCGATGGAAGTTTTGATGTTTCTGCAATATTTGGGAATTTATAGGTGGAACAAGTAGGTTAGGGGGGTCTCAAGGGGGCACAAGGTAGGAGGCGAGCCTACCCCCTAGGGCGCACCCACCACCCTTATGGCCGCCTCGAGGCTCACTTGGCATGTACTCCAACTCCTGTGGATGTCTTCTGGTCCAAGAAAAATCCTCGTGAAATTTCATTCCATTTGGACTCAGTTTGATATTCCTTTTCTATGAAACTCAAAAACAAGGAAAAAACAGAAACTTGCACTAGGCTCTAGGTTAATAGGTTAGCCCCAAAAATCATATAAAATATCATATTAATGCATATAAACATCCAAAACAGATAATACAATAGCATGGATCAATAAAAAATTATAGATATGTTGGAGACGTATCAAGCATGCCCAAGCTTAATTCATGCTCGTCCTCGAGTAGGTAAATGATAAAAACAGAATTTTTGATGTGGAATGCTACCCAACATATTTATCAATGCAATATTTTTTTATTATGGCATGAATGTTCAGATCCATAAGACTCAAAATAAAAATTTATCAATATCAAAACAATAATACTTCAAGCATACTAAAAAGTGATCTACGAAGCTTCAAAAATAACATGGCTAAAGAAAGTTATACCTACAAAATAATATAGTCATTTATGCTCCCTCTTCTTAACACAAAGTATAAATCATGCCCATCCCGGTGTCAATGAAGCAATTGTTTTCATACTTTAACATGCTTAAACCTTTTCAACTCTTCATGCAATACATGAGCGTGAGCCATGGATATAGCACTATGGGTGGAATAGAAGGTGGTAATAGACAAAAGGAGAGAGAAAGTCTTACATCGACTAGGCAAATCAATGAACTACAGAGGTGTCCATCAATCGATATCAATGTGAGTGAGTCGGAATTGCCATGTAACGGATGCACTAGAGCTATAAGTGTATGAAAGCTCAAAAGACAACTAGTGGGTGTGCATCAACTTTCTTGCTCATGAAGACCTAGGGCATTTGAGGAAAGCCCATCGTTGGTATATACAAGCCAAGTTCTATAACAAAAAATTCCCACTAGTAATAAATGAAAGTGACAACATAGGAGACTCTCTATCATGAAGAACATGGTGCTACTTTGAAGCACAAGTGTGGAAAAGGATAGTAACATTGTCCCTTCTCCCTTTTTCTCTCATTTTTTTTGTAGTCTCCTCTCTTTGTTGGAGACCATTTCTCTTTTTTGGAGACTCTTTTGGCCTCTTTATTTATAACCTCACATGGGACAATGTTCTAATAATGATGATCATCACAGTTTTATTTACATGCAACTCAATATTACAACTCAATACTAGAATAAAGATATGACTCTATATGAATGCCTCCGGCGGTATACCGGGATGTGCAATGATCAAGAGTGACATGTATAAAAATATGAACGGTGGCTTTTCCACAAATACTATATCAACTACATGATCATGCAAAGCAATATGACAATGATGAAGCGTGTCATAATAAATGAAACAGTGGAGTTACATGGCAATATATCTCGGAATGGCTATGGAAATGCCATAATAGGTAGGTATGGTGGCAGTTTTGAGGAAGGTATAAGGAGGGTTTTATGCACCGACGATAGTTGCGCGGAGCTAGAGTGGCTAGCAAGGTGGAAGGGTGAGAGTTCGTATTATCCATGGACTCAACATTAGTCATAAAGAACTCACATACTTATTGCGAAAAACTTTATTAGCCCTCGAAGAAAAGTACTAAGACGCATGCCCCTAGGAGGGAGGTTGGTAGGATTTAACCATCGCCCACCCCCAACCTTCACACAAAGACAAACGCTCAAAATACAAAGTGCTCCAATTTGGTTACATAGTTAGGAGACCATACGTGCATGCTACGGGAATCACAAACCTTAACACAATTATTTCTTTAACCTCACAAACTACCACTAGCATGACTGTAATAATACCATATTAACATCTCAAAACAATTACAAGGAGTCAAACTTCACATAGTATTCAATGCTCTATATATGAAAGTTTTTATTATATCTCCTTTGGATGTCTATCATATTAGGACTAAATTCATAACTGAAGAAAATTACCATGCTGTTCTTAAAGACTCTCAAAATAATATAAGTGAAGCAAGAGAGTTCAACAATTTCTATAAAATAAAACCACCACCATGCTCTAAAAAGATATAAGTCAAGTACTAGAGAGAAATTGCCTAGCTCAAAAGATATAAGTGAAGCACATAGAGTATTCTAATAAATCATGATTGAAGCGTGTCCCTCTCAAAAGGTGTGTATAGACAGGATGATTGTGACAAACTAAAAAGCAAAGACTCATATCATACAAGATGCTCCAAGCAAAACACATATCATGTAGTGAATAAAAATATAGCTCGAGTAAAGTCACCGATGGATGAAGATGAAAGAGGGGATGCCTTCCCGGGGCATCCCCAAGCTTAGGCTCTTGGCCATCCTCGAATTTTACCTTGGGGTGCCTTGGGCATCCCCAAGCTTAGGCTCTTGCCACTCCTTATTCCATAGTCCATCAAATCCTTACCCAAAACTTGAAAACTTCACAACACAAAACTCAACAGAAATCTCGTGAGCTCCGTTAGTAAAACAATGCAAATAACCACTCACGGTACTGTTGTGATCTTATTCTAATTTTATATTGGTCTAATATCTACTGTATTCCACTTTCATGGTTCATACCCCCGGATACTAGCCATAGATGCATCAAAATAAGCAAAAAACACATAGAAAACAGAATCTGTAAAAAAAACAGAACAGTCTATAGTAATTGAAAACTCCGCATACTTCTGTAACTCTAAAAATTCTGAAAAAATAGGAAGACGTGCTGAATTTGTATATCAATTTTGTGTAAAAATTTCAGAAGGTTTCGACGTTCCAGTGAATTATTGAATTGTCTGCACTGGGCGCAAAGTTTTTGTTTTTCAGCAAAATCAAGTTAACGATCACCGTAAGCCATCCCAAAGGTCTTACTTGGCTCAAACACTAATTAAAACACCAAAACACAATTACTACAGAAGTAATAATGTGTATTTATTGCAAAAACAGAAGCAAAAACTAAAAAAGCAAAAATAAAATTGGGTTGCCTCCCAACAAGCGCTATTGTTTAACGCGCTTAGCTAGGCATAAAACACAAATAGATCTAGGTATTATCATCTTTGGTATGCAATCCTTTAATCATACCTTTATTTTCCTTAGGAAATTTTATGGTTTTATCAATAATCATACCCCTAGACAAGAAATCAAGAAATTCATCTGTTGTGATTGGTCCCTTAATCATATTAAAAAGATCGGAGTGAATACTTAATGATTTGAGATCTTCTTGGCTAGAAGACTCACCCTTATTCTTAGGAACATAAATAAATTTGGAGATCTTAGCAGGGGAAGAATTGGAGTATTTTTAACGGAGGTAAATGCGGAACCCAAATTGGTAATAATATTTTTCTAGTTTGTCAATTCTAATAGAACCTTTATCTATTTTTTCGTTAACTATGTGTTCTTTTTCCTTAAGATTCTTTATAGTAAACCCTACATTTGATCCATATTGGGTAATAAGATTATAAACCTTTTTATCTAATTTTTCAATCGTCTCAATAGTAGCCATTTTGTTTTCAATAATATCAAGTCTTTGCATCACATGTTCCAAGGTTAAAGCAGTTCCAATAATCAAAAGAGGTGGTGGCCCTAACAAATCTATCATGGCATTGTAAGAATCAAAAGTGTGACTCCCCAAGAAATTCCCTCTAATAATGGTATAAAGAACATATCTATTCCAACGAGTAACTCCCACATAAAAATTACGAAGAATAAGGCAGTAGATTGCTTTCGAGTAGATCTATTTTGAGCATTGCAAATTCTATACCAAGCATCTTTTAGATTTTCCCTCTCCCTCTGTTTAAAATTAAGAACTTCATTGTCGAGAGTTCTAATAATGATGGGAGGACTAGCCATGAAAGCACGATAGGTGAAATAGAACCACAAAGGCAAGCGGACAAGACGAATGAAAGAAGGGCGAAGAAAAGGCAAATCTTTTCGAAAATCCTTTTAGAAGTGGGGGAGAGGAAAACAAGTGGCAAATGGCAAATAATGTAAATGCGAGAGATGAGAGTTTAATGAAGGGTACTTGGTAGGTCTTGACTTGACGTAGATCTCCCCAGCAACGGCTCCAGAAATTCTTCCTGCTACCTCATGAGCTTGCGTTTGTTTTTCCTTTGAAGAGGAAAGGGTGATGCAGCAAAGTAAAGTAAGTATTTCCCTCAGTTTGAGAACCAAGGTATCAATCCATTAGGAGATTACACACAAATCGCCAAATACTTGGTGCTACTTCTCGAGCTTGCGTTGTATTCCCTCGAAGAGCAAAGGGTGATGCAGCACAGTAGCGTAAGTATTTCCCTCAGTTTTTGAGAACGAAGGTATCAATCCAGTAGGAGACCACGCGTGAGTCCCTCGCACCTGCACAAACAAATAAGAACCTCATAGCCAACGCGATAAAAGGGGTTGTCAATCCCTTCTCGGTCACTTACGAGAGTGAGATCTGATAGATATGATAAGATAATATTTTTGGTATTTTTGGTATAGAGAAAAAGTAAATAAAGCAAAGTAAACAATGGCAAAGGAAATTGGCAAGTTGACGGGAAAATAATATGATAAAGATAGACCCGGGGGGCATAGGTTTCACTAGTGGCTTCTCTCATGATAGCATAATTCTATGGTGGGTGAACAAATTACTGTAGAGCAATTGATAGAAAAGTGCATAGTTATGAGAATATCTAGGCATGATCATTATATATAGGCATCACGTCCATGACAAGTAGACCGAAACGATTCTGCATCCACTACTATTACTCCACACATCGACCGCTATCCAGCATGCATCTAGAGTATTAACTTCACAAGAACAGAGTAACGCCTTAAGCAAGATGACATGATGTAGAGGGATAAACTCAAGCAATATGATATAAACCCCATCTTTTTATCCTCGATGGCAACAATACTATACGTGCCTTGCTGCCCCTGCTATCACTGGGAAAGGACACCACAAGATTGAAACCAAAGCCAAGCACTTCTCCCATTGCAAGAACTATAGATCTAGTAGGCCAAACCAAACCAATAATTCAAAGAGACTTGCAAGGATATTATAATCATACATAAAATATTTTAGAAAAGAATCCAATATTGTTCAAATATAATCTTGATCATAAACACACAATTCATCGGATCTCGACAAACACGGCGCGAAAATATTACATCGAATAGATCTCCTCGAAGATCGAGGAGAACTTTGTATTGAGATCAAGAGAGATAGAGAGAGAGAGAGAGAGAGGAGAAGCCATCTAGCTAATAACTATGGACCCGAAGGTCTGTGGTAAACTACTCACAACTCATCGGAGAGGCTATGGTGTTGATGTAGAAGCCCTCCGTGATCGATGCCCCCTCCGGCAGAGCTCCGGAACAGTCCCCAAGATGGGATCTCACGGGAACAGAAGGTTGCGGCGGTGGAATTAGCGTTTCGTCTGTTGCCTCGATGTATTAAGGGTACAAGAGTATATATAGGCTGAACAGGCACGTCGGGGGGTCAACAGGTGGCCCACGAGGGTGGGAAGCACGCCTACTCCCCCTGGGCGCGCCCCTGCCCTTGTGGCCACCTCCTTCGCTTCCTGGCATGTACTCCAAGTCTCTCGTGTTGATATTGTTCCAAATATAACTCTCCCGAAGGTTTCATCCCGTTTGGATTCCGTTTGATATTCCTTTTCTGCGAAACACTGAAATAGGAAAAAAAACAGCAATTTGCACTAGGCCTTGGGTTATTAGGTTAGTCTCAAAAATAATATAAAAGTGTAAAATAAAGCCCATTAAACATCCACAACGTAATATTTAATAGCAAGGAACAATAAAAAAATTATAGATACGTTGGAGACGTATCAAGCAACCCCAAGCTTAATTCCTACTCGTCCTCGAGTAGGTTAATGATAAAAACAGAATTTTTGATGTGGAATGCTAACCAACATAATTCTCAATGTAAGTTTCTTTATTATGGCATGAATGTTCAGATCCGAAAGATTCAAGACAAAAGTCTATATTGACATAAGAATAAAAATACTTCAAGCATACTATCAAAGCAATCATGTCTTCTCGAAATAACATGGCCAAAGAAAGTTCATCCCTACAAAATCATATAGTTAGGCTATGCTCCATCTTCATCACACAAAATACTCAAATCATGCACAACCCCGGTTTCAGCCAAGCACTTGTTTCATACTTAAAAATTTTCAAACTTTTTCAACTTTCACGCAATACATGAGCGTGAGCCATGTACATAGCACTATAGGTGGAATAGAGTGGTGGTTGTGGAGAAGACAAAAGAGGAAGATGGTCTCACATTGACTAGGCGTATCAACGGGTTATGGAGATGCCCATTAATAGATATCAATGTGACTGAGTAGGGATTGCCACGCAACTGATGCACTAGAGCTATAAATGTATGAAAGCTCAACAAAAGAAACTAAGTGGGTGTGCATCCAACTTGCTTGCTCACGAAGACCTAGGGCATTTGAGGAAGCCCATCATTGAAATATACAAGCCAAGTTATATAATGAAAATTCCCACTAGTATATGAAAGTGACAAAACAAGATACTCTCTATCATGAAGATCATGGTGCTACTTTGAAGCACAAGTGTGGAAAAAGATAGTAGCATTGCCCTTTTTTTCTTTTCTTTTCTTTTTTCTTATTTTTTTGGGGGCCTTTTTTTTCTTTGGCCTTTCCTTTTTTCTTTGGGACAATGCTCTAATAATGATGATCATCACACTTTTATTGATTTACAACTCGATATTAGAACTCGATACCAGAACAAAGTATGACTCTATATGAATGCCTCCGGCAGTGTACCGGGATGTGCAATGAAACAAGAGTGACATGTATGAAGAATTATGCATGGTGGCCTAGCCACGAATACAATGTCTACTACATGATCATGCATGGCAATATGTCGATGATGAAGCGTGTCATATGAATGGAACGGTGGAAAGTTGCATGGCAATATATCTCGGAATGGCTATGGAAATGCCATGATAGGTAGGTATGGTGGCTGTTTTGAGGAAGGTATATGGTCGGTGTATGGTACCGATGAAAGTTGCGCGATACAAGAGAGGCTAGCAATGGTGGAAGGGTGAGAGTGCGTATAATCCATGGACTTAACATATGTCATAAAGAACTCACATACTTATTGCAAAAATCTACAAGTCATCAAAACAAAGTACTACACGCATGCTCCTAGGGGAAGGGTTGATTGGAGTTAACCATGGCGCGATCCCGACCTCCACACAAAGGATGACACTAAATGAAATACCTCATGCTTCAAATTTGTCACACAACGGTTACCGTACGTGCATGGTATGGGGCTTGCAAACCTCAATACAAGTATTTCGCAAATTCACAACTACTCTACTAGCATGACTCTAATATCACCATCCTCATATCTCAAAACACTCATCAAGCATCAAACTTCTCATAATATTCAATGCACTTTATGTGAAAGTTTTTACTATACTCATCTTGGATGCCTATCATATTAGGACTAGATTTATAACCTGTCGGGGAAACTGATCACCCACGAACACCTATGGGACCGGAGCCCCTTTTCGGTACGGCAGGGGGCGGAGGATGCACAAAGAGCAGATCGAGGCAAGCACGCGAGCAGTTTACCCAGGTTCGGGCCGCACGGATGCGTAAAACCCTACTCCTGCTTTGGTTTGTTATTGAGTTCTTGGCTCGGGAGCGAGGAGAGCAACAGTACACTCAAACCGCTAACTAGACCGAGCGTGAGAGTGATCGAGGATTGGAACCCTTTCTACGTTGCGCCTGGGCCTCCTTTTATAGGTCAAAGGGGTCACCGGCAAGTGACAATGCAGATGGGGGTAAAAATGTAAAAATAGTGGTAGTTGGAACAGTGTTTGCATAGTGCTCTATACCTAACTCTGACGACAGGGGACAAGGGCATTGAATGCCCGTCGCCGTCGCCCCAAACAGTGCAGAAAGTGGCCGTCAGGGGCGCCACCGTTCGCCACGACGGTAGCCTCGTCATCGCAGCTTGCCACCGTGTTCCCCTGGCTGCACAGCCCTCCGCCACGTGCGCCTGGGAGGGTCCCAGGGCGACACGTGGGTGGATGAGCTGGAGCGTAGGTACTGAGTGGAAGCTTGCCGCAGCAAGTGCCTTGCCGCGGTCGCTATCTTGTCGCGCCTGGGAGCTTGTCGCTCGCCGGGCCTTGCCGGGACGCGTGGCGCGTTGCGGCAAGTTCTCTTGTGGTGCCTTTAGTTGGCCTTCCCGGCAAGCTCCTCTTGCCAGGGTCTTGTACCTTGGGTGATTTTGTGCCTTGAGTGGCCTTCCCGGCAAGCTCCTCTTGCCGGGGTCTTGCCTCTTTGACTTGAATACTTTGTTCTTGAATGGCTCCAAGGGAACCACGGAGGATCTTGGCAGTCGCTTGGCAGGCCTTGCCACGGGACGCTGCAACTGCCCGTGCACAAGTTCGGGGTACTAAGGTACCCCTACTTTAGTACACCGACAGGAGCCCCTGGGCCTGGGCCAGACACGCTGCCGAGCGCTGTTGGGCCAGGCCCAAAACAGTGCATGGGCACGCGCGGCCCGCGGCACGCCGTATCCAACTCCGTATCCACCGCGCCCTCCCTTAACAGCACGCGTCAATCGCGGTGTCGTGGGAGAGATCGTGGCCTGTTTCTCTAATGGGAAATGCGGAACGCCCCCCTCTTTCCCCTTAAAAGCAGGGGAAACAGGGGCAGTTCCTTCCATTCGCCCGTTGCTTCTTCAATCCTCAGAAACCCCCACCGCTCCCTTCCTTCCCGTTGGCCGAAAGATTGCAGCGCTCCGCCCTCCGTCGCCACCAGCATCACCAGCGCCGTCGACCTCCCCCTCCGTCCCCGCCATGGCTCCGAAAGGCGAGAAGGGGAAGTCCGCGAAGGCCGCCGCGAAGTCCGCCGAGGCGCTACGGCTAGCAGCAATGCGGAAGAAGATGGCGGTCTTCCCGCCAAAGCTTAGCGTGGAGGAGCTGAAGGAATCCTTCTACCTTTTCTGGTCGAGGGAGACGAAGGCGCATCCGCGCACCAAGGTACTCCCCGCCGTAGCTTGCGAGATGTTCCCGAACGGCTACGCCTTCTTTGCTCTGTTCTTCTACTGCGGGCTCTGCCCGCCATATTCCGAATTCTTCTGTGACATCATGAATACCTACGGGTTTCATCTCCTTGACTTCACCCCCAATGCCGTCTTGACCATGGCCGTTTTCGCACATTTGTGCGAAAACTTTGTTGGAGTCTACCCCAACGTAGCTCTTTTCCGCCATTACTTCACGCCTCGAGTCGAGGCAGGGTCGCCTTTGTCGGGCGGCGTCTCCTGGATCTCGAGGACGCACAAGAAGGAAGAGTATCTGGAGGGGGAGCTCCGCGCCAAGTGGGATGAGTGGAGGGCCAACTGGTGTTGGATCATAGAGGACGACCCGCAGCCATTCACTTCTCGGCGCCAAGTCGCAGCAGTCTGCGGCAACGACTGGAGCAACCTGGCCCCGGAGGATAGCAAATTGAAGATTGCTACTACCCGAATCCTTCGCCTCAGGCACGCCAAGCTCACCGTGGCGCAGTAGGAGCAGACTTTCTCCGCCGCCGCATCGCTCCCTTGCAGGAGAGGAAGAGGGCTGCTTGGGAATTCGAGAACGCGGTAGACATCATGAGGCTGCGCCCGGGGCTTAATTACAACTTCACTGTCCTAGAGCTCAACGCGATGCTCCAGGCGTTGTTCAAGTACGACTCCGCCCATCCTGAGTGGTTTGCGTTGCCGGCGGGCGTAGTTCCGTTGTGCAACAGCTCGGCACTCAGTGCCATTCGCGCGGTGATGCCGCTGTGCGATTCCCACGGCATCGACCCCACTTGGCAAGAGCCTTCCGACGAAGCTATGCAAATGTTCTTCGACAACTTGGTGGAACTGCCAGTCGATCCCGACGAGAAGAAAGGCCTCACCCACGACACCACCGACCAGGAGATGGCATACATTGCCACCAGACTAGAAGAGGCAGCGGCAGCCAGGGCCGCGGGCGAATTAGGGTACACTGTGGAGGAGGTGGAGGCAGCGGAGGCGACAAGCCTTGTCGAGCAGGAAGAGCTCCGCAAGGCGGGGAAGCTTGCCGGGCAACTTGCTGGGACAAGCGAGCCCATCGAGCAGGGCATAGAGTCGAGCGGGACCGCCGAGCAGGGTGCCGAGTCTAGTGAGCCTGCCAAAGACTCGAGCGGCTCACTGGAGATTGGCTCCTCTTCTTCTTCCTCGGGCAGCTCGCCACCACCAGCAAGTCCTCCAGCTCCACCGAGAAGACGCCTCCGCAAGGCCGCAGACGTGACGGGGCTGCAAGTGGGCCAACAGCCGCAGCGCCGCGCGACACGCGTCAGCGCGACAAGCAAGACCGCCACGGGAGTTCCTCGCGCTTCTGCAGCGGCTGGAGGGGGATCTTCCCGGGCTGGCGCCACTGCTCCTGCCGCCCCTCGTGCTTCGGCGACAACTGGAGCAGGGTCTTCTCAGACCGCCGCCCCTGCTCCCGCCAAGCGGCCAAGGGAGCCTACTCCCCCAGCTCCTCGCGCCGGGACGCGCGAGCCAGACTTTGATTTCTCGGCGCTCAGCTCCGACGAGGAGGAAGGAGAGTAAGTCTTCGCAATTCTTGTTTCTCTTTAGTTTTCTGTTGCTTTGTTTTGCATCTCTTTTGCCTAACTCTGGTCCTGTCTTTTTCAGAACTCTGGCCCAGAGGGCAGCGAAGAGGGCCAAGGTCCCGGTGATAGATCTCGAGGATGAGCCCGCCACAACGGCAGGGGGTGCGCCTGAGACGAGCTTGCCGGACCCGGCAACTGTTCTTCGGAGCAGCCCCCAGCGCAGCCCCCAGCGTAAGTGTGGTTCACTTTCCGCTAGTCGGGTGCGCGTGGGTCTTCCATCCTTGTTGACATCTTGTTTGTTGACTTGTGCAGGAGCAGAGCAGCCGCATCAAGAGCGCCAGGAGATCGCCCCCAACGAGCCGCATGCCTCGACCACACCGCCAAGGGGAGGCTCTCCGGCAAGGGTGAGCACTCCGCCAAGGGCGAGCACCCCGCCAAGGGTGACCTCTCCGGCGAGGGAAGGCGCTAGCGGCCCTCCGCCGGCGGGAGCTGCCACTACGCCGCCGAGGGAGAGCTCCCCGGCAAGGAACCCCACCGAGGAGGAGGCCCGCGCAGGTAAACCCTTGGACTTTTCTTCTTTCAATTCTTCCTTTTTTGGATATTTGCTTGACTGCTTGTCTTTTCTTTCCTTCTGTCAGACCCGTCCGCCGCAGAGCCAATGGAGACGGAAGTCGCCGTCGAGGAGGACGCGCGTGGCAACACCGGCGACGCCGCCGCTACTGAAGGGGCGGCCGGTGCTGACGAGCCCGCCGCCGAAGAGGCAGCCAAGGCCGCTGGCGCGGCAGCTGAGGAGCGGTCCGGCAGTCGTACTGACGGCCCTGAGGCCGCAGGAGCGTCAGGCGCTGCGCCGGCTACCGATCCCTCCGCTGCCACAGCCGAGCCAGGCGCCTATCTGGAGGCCGGCAACGGTGTCTTCATCCAACTCCCGTGGGCATCCACGTCCAGGGCGCCAGTCGAGGGAGAGGTCTTCGACGGGGAGGTCCTTGCCTCCGCCGGACTGAAGTTCGTCGACGCGCCGAGCAGCAGCGGCGAGCCCGAGGAGGAGCGGCTTCTGCGGAAGCTTCTGTCCCTTTACCACGCCCGGCAAGCCAAGTTGGAGTCCCGAGAGGCTCTGGCCGCCAAGGCGGGCGCTGACTTGGAGAAGCGCATAGAAGAGCTCCGAGCCGTCAACCAAGCAGCTCTCCGATCCCTGGCGGAGGAGCGGGAGCAGCTTGCCGATGCGCATCAGGCATTCATTTTGGAGAAAGCTGAAGCGGAAGAGCAGCAGCGGCTTGCCGCCGAGGAGCTATCCAGGCGGCAAGGCGAGCTGACGCAGCGGAAGGTCGACCTTGACAGCCACAAGGACGAGCTTACCGCGCGCGAGCAGTCGCTTGGCGGAGCTCTGTGGGAGGCGAAGGATGCTACCGCAGCTGCCGAGACTGCCAGGAGGGAGTTGGAGGCGAGGGTGGCTCAGCTGGAGGCCAACCTCAAGACGAGCGGCGAGGAGATTGCCGCACTCAAACTCGAGAGGGAGAAGGACGCCCACAGTCATTCTGAACTGCAGGTCCGCCTCTCCGATAAGGGCAAGGACCTCGCCGTCGCCAAGGACTCCATTGCCGATCTGGAGCTAAAGCTGTCCACTCTTACCACGACGCTGGACGGCGCCAGGGAGCGGGAGACAGCCCTGAAGGAGGAGCTCAGGGCCGAGAAGGTGTTGTTGGACAGTTCCGCCATTTCCCAGAACAACTTTAGGCGGAACGTCGAGATATGGACGGAAGGCCTCGTCAACGCTGCCGCGGATATCGACACTGAGTTGGCGCAGCTGGGGGCGGAGTACCTCGGTTACTCCACCGACGACAACCTCCATGCCAGTGCCAAGCTTACTCTGTTCTTCAAGGGCGTGGCGATGGCCCTCCAGCAACTCCGGGAGAAGATCCCGAAGCAGCTGGCGGACGAATCGCGCAGGCTCTGCGCGGGGGCCCTCCAGAAGGTGCTGATGAAGATAGCGTACCGCAACCCCGGCCTCAACCTCACCAACGTCCTCAGGACCCTGCCGCCCGACGCCGACCAGGAGGCGCTCAAGGCCCTTGTCGCACCCATCATGGACAAGGTAGGCGGGATCAAGAGAGTCGAGGGCGACCGCGCGGACTAGTCTTGTTCACTTTCTTCTTTCCTTGCCGCTGCCAACCACGTTATGAACAATAGTCTATTAGAATTGCGGCAAGTCATTTTGAAATATAACTCTATCTTAGATGGTTAATGCAACGTTATTTCCTCTACTAGACTTCCTTTGCTTTGTATGTTTTTACCCTACGCTTTTTAGGGAACTTGTCGACGTAGGCATCTTTGCCGCGGGCGCTGAGTGCGGAACTTCAGCAGCCCGCGGGCGGTGTTGCTACCGACAAGAAACCTTGTCACAACTAGTTGCAGCACACTTAGGTTGTTGAGAAGGCTCGGAAACAAAGTAAGGGCGCGACACTTGTCGCAGCACACTTAAGCTGTTGAGCAAACTTGAAACAAAGTAAGGGCGCAACTAGCTACGAGTTGGTTCCTCCGCGCACAGGTTTTCCATACAAAGCGCAGTCGTTCAAGGAAGATAACTTAAAAATTAACAAATTTGATTGCTCAGACTTTGGCAACTTAGCTTTTGTGTTGTCTGCTTGCCGGCAAGGCAACACTTTCTTGAACTTGTTTCCCGGCAAGGCCATACTTTCTTGAATGGCACTTGGTCCATGCCACCGTCTCCTCCTTCCCTCCCCCGGCAAACTTGTGCGCGAGGGAACCTTGCTTTTCCTTGAGAAGAGAAGAAAGAAGAGAAAATGCAGATATGGAGCTTTCTGGCTCGTTATTGCTTACCGGGATTTGGTGCTGCACAAAGTGTCAGATAGTTAATGCAAGAAAAATAGATAGCATGAAACGACAAGATGTGCTGGGCACATAAACTTTACTGATGCACGGGGTCTGCGCCCGGCTTTGTACAAAGGATTACATGCAACAGCGGCAAGACTTGTACAAAAGGTGGTTGCCGGAGCGGATCACGGCAACCGCGCCTTATGGGTAAAACTTACAAAGATGCTCGATGTTCCAGGAGTTGCTCACCGGCAAGCCATCTTCGGTCTCAAGGCGGACAGCGCCGGGCCTAGTGACTCGTTTCACCCGATAAGGGCCTTCCCACTTCGGCGTCAACTTGTTGGAATTCTTGGCGGACTGAACGCGCCGAAGAACAAGGTCGCCTTCCTCGAAACTTCTGGCTTTAAATTTGCGGCTATGGTAGCGGCGCAAAGCTTGCTGATAGCGAGCAGCTCGCACAGCGGCCTGAAGACGGTCCTCCTTAAGGAGCAGCGCGTCATCTTGTCACAGCTGCTCTTGCTCGAGCTCATCGTAAGCGAGCACTCGAGGCGACCCGTATACGAGTTCCGTGGGGAGAACTGCTTCTGCTCCGTAGACTAGAGCAAAGGGTGTCTGTCCAGTGGCTCGATTTGGCGTCGTCCTGATCGACCAAAGAACCACCGGCAGCTCCTCGATCCAGTTTCTTCCGCACTTGTGCAGCCTGTCAAAAGTTCTTGTCTTGAGTCCGCGCAGCACTTCAGCGTTTGCCCTCTCCGCTTGACCGTTGCTTCTCGGGTGAGCAACAGAAGCGAAGCAGACCTTGGCGCCAAGATCTTGGACGTATTGCATGAAGGTGCGACTGGTGAATTGTGTGCCGTTGTCGGTGATGATCCTGTTAGGGATCCCGAAATGGCAAACAATCGACCTGAAGAACTTGACTGCTGACTGTGCGGTCACCTTTCTCACTGGTTCCACTTCTGGCCACTTTGTGAACTTGTCGATGGCGACGTACAAGAACTCAAAGCCCCCGGCTGCGCGGGGAAAGGGGCGAGGATGTCGAGCCCCCAGACCGAAAATGGCCAGGACAAAGGGATCGTCTGGAGAGCTTGAGCTGGTTGATGTATCTGCTTGGAATGGAACTGGCACGCTTCACACTTGGTTACTTGTGCAGTTGCATCTTGGAGGGCTGTCGGCCAAAAGAAACCTTGCCGGAATGCTTTGCCGACAAGTGCTCTTGTGCCAATGTGGTGACCACATATGCCTCCATGTATCTCTGCCAACAGCTTCTGTCCATCTTCCCGGGGAATGCATTTCAATTTCACACCATTGAGCCTTCTTCTGCACAGTGTGTTGTCAACAAACTGGTACATACTTGACTGCCGGGTTACTTTTTCGGCTTCTTCTTGCTCTTCGGGAAGCTCTCCTGTTTGGAGAAAACGGACGATTTGCTACGCCCATGCTGGAGCTTGTGGCTCGACAACGAGGACTAAAGGCACATCTGCTGCTGCGGGAACATCCGCTTCTACGGCGAGAACTTGTGTCTCAGCCGGAGCTTGATGTTCCCCGGCAAGCTTGCCGGAGCAAAACTTGTCGGGAGCGTCTACTTCAGCTATACAAACCCTGGGGCTTGTAGGAGCAGACTGCCCCTCATCATTTTCGGTGTTAATCTTGGGGACTTTCTTGGCGGCGGCTTCTGGAAGTTCTGCCGGAAAGTAGTCGGCAGAGACCAACTTCCTCTTCTTGCTCTGTCCAGTTGATGGTGTTACGGATGGCTGAGTCAGCTTGAGCACAAAGATCCCTGGTTCCACAGGTAACTTTAGTGCGGCACACTTTGACAGGCCATCTGCGATGTCGTTCTGAGATCTTGGAATGTGCTCCATCTGCAGGCCTTCAAAGTGTTCTTCAAGCTTTCTCACTTCGTCGACGTAAGTTTCCATCAATGGACTCTGGTAGTTATTGTTTACTTGGCGGACGACAAGCTGCGAGTCCCCCCTCACAATCAGCTTCTTGATCCCAAGGTCTGCTGCGATCCTGAGACCGGCAAGCAAACCCTCATACTCTGCAGTATTGTTTGTCGCTTGCTCCTTGGGAAAGTGCATCTGGATCACGTACTTGAGGTGCTCTCCGGTGGGCGCGACAAGGAGCACGCCGGCACCGGCGCCTTGCAGCGAGAAGGCACCATCAAAGTACATTATCCATTCTTTGCTCGCTTCCTTGACGGGGATGCTCGTCTCCGGGATTTCTTCGTCTGGCGTTGGCGTCCACTCTGCTATAAATTCTGCCAATGCTCTGCTCTGGATAGTTGAAGTGCTTTCAAACTTGAGGCCAAAGCTTGACAGTTCTAGTGCCCACTCGACGATCCTGCCTGTCGCTTCTGGATTTTGCAATATCCTCTTCAACGGAAAGCGAGTGACCACCGTTATTTCATGTGCCTGGAAGTAATGGCGTAGCTTTCTCGAGGCCATGAGAAGGCCGAAAAGCAACTTCTGCACGCCAGAGTACCTTGATCTAGCCCTCTGGAGAAGGGAGCTGACAAAGTAAACTGAGCACTGCACCATCTTCTTCCATACCTCCTCTTGCAACTGTGCAGATCCGTCCTTGTCGGGACCAAAGCTTGTCGGGGAAGCCCTCTGCTTGTCGCTGGATGTGCTTGCCGCGGCCGCTGGCTCATCATCTGCCTCCCTCTCCGCTACTAACGCAACACTAACCACTTGATTGGTTGCCGCTAGGTACAGCAACAACTTCTCTTGTGGTTTAGGTGCGACAAGTATGGGAGTGGAGGACAGGTACCTCTTCAAGTCTTGCAGCGCTGCCTCCGCTTCCGGAGTCCATTTCATTGGACCTGCCTTTTTCAAAATTTTGAAAAACGGCAGGGCGCGTTCTGCTGACTTAGAGATAAACCTGCTGAGAGCAGCCACACAGCCGTCAAGTCTTCGTACATCCTTGACGCGCCTCGGTGCTTCGATTTGCTCGATGGCCTTGATCTTGTCGGGATTGGCTTCAATCCCCCTCTGAGACACGAAGAACCCGAGAAGCTTGCCGGAGGGGACTCCAAACACGCACTTCTCGGGGTTGAGCTTGAGTTGGATCTTGCACAGGTTTGCAAAAGTTTCATCTAAATCTTGGATCAGAGTATCCCTGTTCTTGCTCTTGACCACTATATCATCCATGTAAGCTTCCACATTTCTGTGTATCTGTGGCTCAAAAGCAGTATGGACTACTCTTGCAAACGTTGAACCAGCATTCTTCAATCCTAAAGGCATGCGCATGAAGCAATAAGTGCCACACGGAGTAATGAATGCGGTCTTCTCCTCATCTTCTTCAGCCATAAAGATCTGGTGGTATCCTGAATATGCATCAAGAAATGAAAGCAAATCGCATCCGGCGGTGGAGTCAACAATCTGGTCAATGCGTGGCAAGGGAAATGGATCTTTGGGACAAGCTTTATTCACATCAGTGAAGTCTATACAAAGCCTCCACTTCCCATTTGCTTTACGCACGACAACAGGATTGGCCAACCACGTGGGATGGAGTACACCTCTGACAAGGCCTGCCGCTTCCAGCTTCTTGATTTCTTCTGCGATAAACTCTTGGCGCTCCACTGCTTGTTTTCTAACTTTCTGCTTGACGGGCCGCGCGTGAGGACAAACGGCAAGCTTGTGCTCAATCACTTTCCTGGGAACACCGGGGATGTCAGACAGTTGCCATGCAAACACGTCGACGTTCGCCCGCAGGAAAGCAACGAGCGCGCTTTCCTATTTAGGATCAAGCGTGGCACTGATGGTGAAAGTACCACCAGTGCCGTCCTCCTTGGCGGACACCTTCTTGGTTGCTGGCGGAGCTGCCATCGCCTTCTTACACTTGCCGGTGGAGCTCGATGGTGCATCCTCGACGGCAGCGCAGCACTCCGAAGAGGTGCGTTTGCCGGAGTGGGCCCCAGAGCTCTTGCCGGACTTCGTCTTCTTTCCCCCGGGAGCTTCAGCGGCAAGTGTCTTGCTGTCTGTTGCGGCTGCTGCATCCCGGTAAATCTTGTCGGCACAGATAAGGGCATCCTTCTTGTCGTCGGGGACAGAGATGATGCTTATCAGGCCTGGCATCTTGAGCATGTTGTAGGCGTAATGAGATGCTGCCATGAACTTGGCGAGCGCTGGACGGCCAAGTATTCCATTGTAAGGCAATGGAATATCGGCAACGTCGAAAGTGATCCTCTCAGTCCTGAAGTTCAGCTCTCCGCCAAATGTCACTGGCAATGTGATCTTCCCCTTCGGCTTGCTCCTTCCCGGGTTGATCCCTTGGAATGTGCCGGTTTCTTCGAGCTCGCTGTCGGGGATCTGGAGTTTCCGGACCACAGCAGAGGAGATCAAGTTCAAGCCGGCCCCGCCATCAACTAAGATCTTGGTGACTTTGAGGTTGCGGATGGTTGGTGAAACCAACATCGGCAAACACCCGACCGCAGTTGTGCGATCAGGGTGGTCCTCAATGTCGAAGATGATAGGCGTGCCGGACCACTTCAGAAGTTTGCGCGACTCGACGGGTGGCTCTGCTGCATTAACTTCCCGCACCCACTGCTTGAGTTGGCGGTGGGAAGTATGCAGAGAGGCACCACCGTCAATGCACAGAACCTCTGTGGCTTTCTGAAACTCCTGCTCGATGTTCTCTCCATCATCCATGTCTTCGTCTTCGTCGTCGTCTTCTTCCTTGTCGCGGCCACGGGGAGGTCTGTCTCCTTGGCGCTGCTTGGCCTTGCCGCGACGTCCTCCCCGGCCATTGAATGGCCGCTTCTTGCCGGGCCCACCATCACCTCCCTGGGCCTTCTCCTTGTCGCGTCGCTCGTACTCAGCCTTTTGCTGCTCGACGAGGTACTCGACCCTCTTGCAGTTCTGGAGGTCGTGGCCCTTGGTGCGGTGGATCTTGCAGTATTGCTTGTCGGAGCCGTCCTGCTTGTCGGTGGCTGCCACAGTCTGGCAGTTGGTGCACGTGGCAGTCTCCTTGCCGGAGCTACCAGCGTGGGCTTTCTTGGCGCCAGCCTCCTTGCCGGACTGCTCAACGACTAGCACTTCCTTGTTCTTCTTCTTCCTGTTGCCCCGCCGCCGGCTTTTCTTTGCCGGGGCGGCATCCTCGCTGTCGGATCCCCCTGCTCCGGTATCCTCTCCGGGGAGTTTCCTCCCCTCTTCAGCGCGCGCGCACTTGTCGGCCAGGGCGTACAGCTCGCTGACGTCCCTGATTTTGCACATTGCCATCTCCTCCCTCATCCGACGGTTACACACGTTCTGATGGAACGCGCTAATAACCGCGGCAGGGTGGACGTCCGGGATGTTGTGCTGGACACGGCTGAACCTCTGGATATACTTACGCAGGGGCTCTCCTTCCTTCTGGGCGAGTATGTGAAGGTCACTCTCCTGGCCATGGGGCTTGTGGCCACCTGTGAAGGCGCCGACAAACTGGTGGCACAGGTCAGCCCAAGAAGAAACGGAGTTCTCCAGCAAGTGCATGAGCCAAGATCTGACGTTCGGCTTGAGCACCAGCGGGAAGTAATTGGCGAGTATCTTCTTGTCTCGTCCCCCGGCAGCCTACACCGCGATGGTGTAGATGCTGAGGAACTCCGACGGGTGTGTCTTGCCGTCGTACTTCTCCGATACGTCGGGCTTGAAGTTCTTCATGCTGGGCCACTGGAGTTGCCGCAGTTCACGAGTGAACGCAGGGCAACCTGCCGCGTACGGCAGGTCGCCTGGTCCCCCTGGCGCTTGCATGTCAACAGCGGGCCCAGCGCGCTGGTCGGATTGACGCCGCGCTTCTCTCCGGCGCTTGATGCGGGTTCGAGCGTCCTCTTGTTGTCGATCGTCGAGAACTTGGCGCTGATCGCGGCGAGCTCGCGGATCTGATGACGCAGTGGAGTCGTCGTCGATGTTGATCCGGCGAGCCGGCGATCTTGGCCTCCTTGGCGGGGAGTGCACGGTGGTTGCACCCCCGGCGGTCTTGTCGCCATCAGCCCGCGCCTGGCTAACTTGTCGCGGCCGTGACGTGCTCGGCTTCTGCGGGGTGTCGCCGTTGGCGAAGGCGATGAGACTTTGGATGGTGGCCCTCCAGTCGTCGGCCTTGTCTGCCGCTGGAGGGAAGTCGAGGAGCAGTTGAGCTCGTGCTAGAGCTTCTGCTGGAGTGGCGGGTAACGGTGGCGAGCGGTGCGAGGAGCGGGATATGCTTGGACTTCTAACTACGTTAGAAGGAGCAGTATCCCATCCCGGCGACCGTGCTTTGCTTGTGCCAGCATGTTGATGTGCATGCTGGCCTTGAGCGTCCCGAGATCCGCCGGCTTGACCTTGGCCCAGCAAGCGTATGGTACCTTGAGTACCACGTCGCTGCCGGTCTCGCGCTTCCTTAGATGGGCGCGGTGCGTGTACGGACGCCGAGGCCTTGGAGTGCACCCGGTCGTCTGTCTTGTCCTTGGACTTGGCGGCACCGTGAGTTTCCTCGCCGACGTCCGTCCTTCCGCCGGCGTCTACCCCACCAGCAGTTGGCTCTGGCGGTGGCGGGATCGACGCGGACGGGCCTGCTGCCTCCGAAGCCTTCTTCTTCGGTGGCATGTCGATGGAGTCGATGAAGTTGATGAAGTTGGTGAAGATCTATCTCGCGTGAACGCCGGATCAGGTTCACACAACCTCGACGCACCCCTACCTGGCGCGCCAAAGATGTCGGGGAAACTGATCGCCCACGAACACCTATGGGACCAGAGCCCCTTTTCGGTACGGCAGGGGGCGGAGGATGCACAAAGAGCAGATTGAGGCAAGCACGCGAGCAGTTTACCCAGGTTCGGGCCGCACGGATGCGTAAAACCCTACTCCTGCTTTGGTTTGTTATTGAGTTCTTGGCTCGGGAGCGAGGAGAGCAACAGTACACTCTAACCGCTAACTAGACCGAGCGTGAGAGTGATCGAGGATCGGAACCCTTTCTACGTTTCGCATGGGCCTCCTTTTATAGGTCAAAGGGGTCACCGACAGGTGACAACGCAGATGGGGGTAAAAATGTAAAAATAGTGGTAGTTGGAACAGTGTTTGCATAGTGCTCTATACCTAACTCTGACGGCAGGGGACAAGGGCATTGAATGCCCGTCGCCGTCGCCCCAAACAGTGCAGAAAGTGGCCGTCAGGGGCGCCACCGTTCGCCACGACGGTAGCCTCGTCATCACAGCTTGCCACCGTGTTCCCCTGGCTGCACAGCCCTCCGCCACGTGCGCCTGGGAGGGTCCCAGGGCGACACGTGGGTGGATGAGCTGGAGCGTAGGTACTGAGTGGAAGCTTGCCGCGGCAAGTGCCTTGCCGTGGTCGCTATCTTGTCGCGCCTGGGAGCTTGTCGCTCGCCGGGCCTTGCCGGGACGCGTGGCGCATCGCGGCAAGTTCTCTTGTGGTGCCTTTAGTTGGCCTTCCCGGCAAGCTCCTCTTGCCAGGGTCTTGTACCTTGGGTGGTTTTGTGCCTTGAGTGGCCTTCCCGGCAAGCTCCTCTTGCTGGGGTTTTGCCTCTTTGACTTGAATACTTTGTTCTTGAATGGCTCCAAGGGAACCACGGAGGATCTTGGCGGTCGCTTGGCAGGCCTTGCCGCGGGACGCTGCAACTGCCCGTGCACAAGTTCGGGGTACTAAGGTACCCCTACTTTAGTACACCGACATAACCCAAGCACATTACCATGCTGTTCTAAAAGACTCTCAAAAATATATAAGTGAAGCATGAGAGATCAATAATCTCTACAGAATATAACCACCACCGTGCTCTAAAAGATATAAGTGAAGCACTAGAGCAAAACTATCTAGCTCAAAAGATATAAGTGAAGCACATAGAGTATTCTAATAAATTCCAATTCATTTGTATTTCTCTCAAAAGGTGTGTCCAGCAAGGATGATTGTGATAAACTAAAAATCAAAGACTCAAATCATACATGACGCTCCAAGCAAAACACATATCATGTGGTGAATAAAAATATAGTCTCAAGTAAAGTTACCGATAGATGAAGACGAAAGAGGGGGTGCCTTCCTGGGGCATCCCCAAGTTTAGGCTTTTGGTTGTCCTTGAATTTTACCTTGGGGTGCCTTGGGCATCCCCAAGCTTAGGCTCTTGCCACTCTTTGTTCCATAGTCCATCAAATCCTTACTCAAAATTTGAAAACTTCACAACACAAAACTTAGCCAAAAATCTCGTGAGCTCCGTTAGTATAAGAAAACAAACCACTACTCAAAGGTACTGTAATGAAATCATTCTTTGTTTATATTGGTGTTAAACCTACTATATTCCAACTTCTCTATGATTCATACCCCCGATACTACTCATAGATTCATCAAAATAAGCAAACAACACACACAAAACAGAATCTGTCAAAAACAAAACAGTATGTAGCAATCTGTAACTTTCGAATACTTTTGTAACTCTAAAAAAATTGAAATAAATTGGTGGACGTGAGGAATTTGTCTATTATTCATCTGCAAAAGGAATCAACTAAAAATCACTCTCCAGTAAAAAATGGTAGCTAATCTCATGAGCACTAAAGTTTCTGTTTTTTACAGCAAGATCGCAGAAACTTCACACAAGTCTTACCAAAGGTTCTACTTGGCACAAACACTAACTAAAACACAAAACCACATCTAAACAGAAGCTAGATGCAATATTTATTCCTAAAAAGAAGCAAAAGCAAAGAAAATAAAATTGGGTTGCCTCCCAACAATAGCTATCGTTTAACGCCCCTAGCTAGGCTCGATACAAGAATAGATCTAGGTGTTGCTTTCTTTGGTTTTTATCATTTTGGCGGTGTCAAGCTCGAATCCGGGAGGTTCTTTATGTTTCCCTTCATATTAAGAAATCTTTAGATCTAACGAATCCAATCGCTTATTGCAAAGGGTGATCAACATATTCATAAGGTGGAGATTTCCACTAACACTCTTAAGAGGTTCAAGAGACTTTTGTAATACTTTCGTTACTTTGCAAATTTTCTCAAAAACTTGTATCTCTTCCTGGGCCTGATGTAACCCATTTTGTTGAGGTAGTGTTCCCACTATTCCCTCTATAATTTCATGTGCAATACTAGGATCAGTTTCGAGAAAATTTCCTTTGGCAACGCAATCCAAGAGTTGTCTATGGGACATATTTAATCCAACATAAAAATTGTGAAGTAAAATTCTAAAATTCACCTCTAAGGTGCAATTACGATAAGATTCCATCATCCTGTACCAAGCATCTTTTAAGTTTTCTCCTTGCTTTTGTTTGAAGTGAAGAACTTCAAACTCGGGAGACAAAGGAGCGGATAAGAGACTAGCCATGGCGGCAAGGCAAACGATAAAACACACGGAAGAAGAAGGGCAAATAAAACGGCAAGGGTGAAGTGGGGGAGAGGAAAATGAGCTTATGTTTGAAGTGAATAACTTCAAACTCGGGAGACAAAGGAGCGGATAAGGGACTAGCAATGGCGGCAAGGCAAACGATAAAACACACGGAAGAAGAAGGGCGAATAAAACGGCAAGGGTGAAGTGGGGGAGAGGAAAACGAGAGACAAATAATGTAATGCGAGGGATAAGGGTATGTGATAGGTACTTGGTATATGACTTTTGCATAGATCTCCCCGGCAACGGCGCCAGAAATTCTTCTTGCTACTTATCGATCTTGCGTTGTATTCCCTCAAAGAGGAAAGGGTGATGCAGCATAGTAGCGTAAGTATTTCCCTCAGTTTTTGAGAACCAAGGTATCAATCCAGAAGGAGACCACGCGCGAGTCCCTCGCACCTGCAAAAACGAATAAGAGCCTCGCAGCCAACGCGATAAAAGAGGTTGTCAATACCTTCTCAGTCACTTATGAGAGTGAGATCTGATAGATATGATAATATAATACTTTTGGTATTTTTGGTATAGAGAAAAAGTAAATAATGCAAAGTAAACAATGGCAAAGGAAATTGGCAAGTTGACGGGAAAATAATATGATAAAGATAGACCCGGGGCCATAGGTTTCACTAGTGGCTTCTCTCATGATAGCAGAATTCTACGGAGGGTGAACAAATTACTGTCGAGCAATTAATAGAAAAGCGCATACTTATGAGAATATCTAGGCATGATCATTATATATAGGAATCACGTCCGTGACAAGTAAACCGAAATGATTCTGCATCCACTACTATTACTCCACACATGGACATCTATCTAGCATGCATCTAGAGTATTAAGTTCATAAGAACATAGTAACGCCTTAAGCAAGATGACATGATGTAGAGGGATAAACTCAAGAAATATGATATAAACCCCATGTTTTTATCCTCGATGGCAAAAATACTATACGTGCCTTGCTGCCCATATTGTCACTGGGAAAGTGAGAACCCACAAGTGTAGGGGATCGCAACAGTTTTTGAGGGTAAATTATTCAACCCAAATTTATTGATTCGACACAAGGGGAGCCAAAGAATACTCTTAAGTATTAGCAGCTGAGTTGTCAATTCAACCACACATGGAAACTTAGTATCTGCAACAAGGTAATTTAGTAGCAAGGTAATATGGAAATAGTGGTAACAACAATAAAAGTAACGGTAGTGTTTTTGTAGTTTTTGTAATAGTAGCAGCGGAAAAGTAAATAAGCAACAAGCAATATGTGAAAAGCTTGTAGGCATTGGATTGGTGATGGAGAATTATGTCGAATGCGATTCCTCATGTAAAAGTTATAACCTAGGGTGACACAGAACTAGTTCTAGTTCATCAATGTAATGTAGGCATGTATTCCGAATATAGTCATACATGCTTATGGAAAAGAACTTGCATGACATCTTTTGTCCTACCCTCCCGTGGCAGCGGGGTCCTAGTGGAAACTAAGGGATATTAATGCCTCCTTTTAATAGAGTACCGGACCAAAGCATTAACACATAGTGAATACATGAACTCCTCAAACTACGGTCATCACCGAGAGTGGTCCGGATTGTTGTCACTTCGGGGTTGCCGGATCATAACACATAGTAGGTGACTATTGACTTGCAAGATAGGATCAATAGCACACATATATTCATGAAAACATAATAGGTTCAGATCTTAAATCATGGCACTCGGGCCCTAGTGACAAGCATTAAGCATGGCAAAGTCATAGCAACATCAATCTTAGAACATAGTGGATACTAGGGATCAAACCCTAACAAAACTAACTCGATTACATGGTAAATCTCATCCAACCCATCACTGTCCAGCAAGCCTACGATGGGATTACTCATGCACAGTGGTGAGCATCATGGAATTGGTGATGGAGGAAGGTTGATGATGACGATGGCGACGATCTCCCCTCTCCGGAGCCCCGAACGGACTCCAGATCACCCCTCCCGAGAGAGATTAGGGCTTGGCGATGGCTCCGTATCGTAAAACGCGATAATTCTTCCTCTATGATTTTTTTCTCCCCGAAAGTGAATATATGGAGTCCGGGGACGTCGGTGGAGCAACAAGGGGCCCACGAGGCAGGAGGCGCGCCTAGGGGGAGGGGGCGCGCCCCCACCCTCATGGACAGGGTGTGGGCCCCCTGGCTTGGATCTTTCCACATATATTTTTTATATATTCCAAAATAATTCTCCGTTGATATTCAGGTCATTCCGAGAACTTTTATTTCTGCCCAAATATAACACCATGTCAATTCTGCTGAAAACAACGTCAGTCCGGGTTAGTTCCATTCAAATCATGCAAGTTAGAGTCCAAGACAAGGGGTAAAGTGTTTGGAAAAGTAGATACGTTGGAGACGTATCAACTCCCCCAAGCTTAAACCTTTGCTTGTCCTCAAGCAATTCAGTTGATAAACTAAAAGTGATAAAGAAAAACTTTGACAAACTCTGTTTCTCTTGTTGTTGTAAATATGTAAATCTAGTATTCAAGTTTTTAGCAAAGATCATGAACTAACCACATTCACAATAACTTTCAGGCCTCATGTCTACTCATATCAATGGCATAATCAACTAGCGAGCAATAAAAATAAACCTCAGATGACAACACTTTCTCAAAACAATCATAATATGATATAACAAGATGGTATCTCGCTAGCCCTTTCTGAGACCGCAAAACATAAATGCAGAGAACCTTTAAAGATCAAGGACTGACTAGACATTGTAATTCATGGTAAAAGAGATCTAGTCATAATCATACTCAATGCAAATTAATAGCAGTGCATGCAAATGACAACGGTGCTCTCCAACTAGTGCTCTTTTATAAGAGGATGGTGACTCAACATAAAAGTAAATAGATAGGCCCTTCGCAGAGGGAAGCAGGGATTTGTAGAGGTGCCAGAGCTCGATTTTTAAATAGAGGTGAATAATATTTTGAGCGGTATACTCTCATTGTCAACATAACAACCAAGAATCTCGATATCTTCCATGCTACACACATTATAGGCAGTTCCCAAACAGAATGGTAAAGTTTATACTCCCCCAACCACCAACAAGGACACTCCACGGCCATACGAATCCATGGGGTACCGTCCAAACAGGCAACAGCCTGGGGGAGTTTTGTTTAATTATTATGATTTGAGCATGGGACTGGGCATCCCGGTTACCAGCCATTTTCTCATGAATGATGAGCGGAGTCCACTCATCATGAGAATAACCCACCTAGCATGGAAGATATAGACAACCCTAGTTGATACATTAGCTATTCGAGCATACAAAACATAATTTCATTTGAAGGTTTAGAGTTTGGCATATACAAATTTACTTGGAACGACAGGTAGATACCGCATATAGGAAGGTATGGTGGACTCATGTGGAATAACTTTGGGGTTTATGGAAGTGGATGCACAAGCAGTATTCCCGCTTAGTACAGGTGAAGGTTAGAAAGAGACTAGGTAGCGACCAGCTAGAGAGCGACAACAGTCATGAACATGCATTAAAATTAATCAACAATGAGTGCAAGCATGAGTAGGATATAAATCACAATGAACATAAATATTGTGGAGGCTATGTTGATTTTGTTTCAACTACATGCATGAACATGTGCCCAGTCAAACCACTTGAATTGTTCAAAGGAGGATACCACCCTATCATACCACATCACAACCATTTTAATACCATGTTGGCACGCAAGATAGACCATTATAAACTCTTAGCTAATTAAGCATGGCATAAGCAGCTATGATCTCTAATTGTCATTGCAAGCATGTTTCATTCATAACAGGCTGAATCTGGAACGATGAACTATCATATTTACAAAAACAAGAGAGGTCGAGTTCATACCAGCTTTTCTCATCTCAATCAATTCATCATATATCGTCATTATTGCCTTTTACTCGCACGACCGAACGGTGTGGATAATAATAATAGTACACGTGCATTGGACTAAGATGGAATATGCAAGCATTTAATTCAAGAGAGAAGTCAAAGTAATATGGCTCAAGGTTAAATCAACAATAAAGCATATGAGAGCAACTAAACATTTTCATCATGGTCTTCTCTCTTGACCCCAAAGAAAATAAAAGAAACTATTTACACGGGAAAGCTCCCAACAAGCAAATGAAGAACGAGGAATCTTTTTGGGTTTTCTTTTAATTGCTACTACTACATGCATGGAAAATAAACTAGCTAAAAGCTACAACTAATTTTTTGTTTTTCTTAAGGTTTTTCTAACACACAAGAATAAGAGTAAGAAAAGAATTGAAACTAGCATGGATAGTACAATGAAAGAGTGTGAACACCGACGACTAGAGTAAGTGTGTGAACATGAATGTAATGCCGGTGAGAAACACATACTCCCCCAAGCTTAGGCTTTTGGCCTAAGTTGGTCTATGGCCAATATTGGCCTGGCGGATATCCAAAGTCGTAGTTGGGGTTGTACTAGGATGCAGTAGCTACTGCCTGCTGAGCTGCAGCTTGGAGACATGCTGCTTTCATTGTCTCCTGATACTCATTTGCCTCCTCCCTGGTTATAGTATATCTCCCTTTTGCCTGAAAGTCAAACAAGGTAGGAGCAGGAAGAGCAATATGGGCAGCGTGACGCCTGTCAAAGATTAGTCGATACTGGAGGGATTGTTCATCCCTCTCTATAAACCGATGGCTAACCATAGCATTAAAATCCAAATAAGCAGGAGGTAATAGTTCATCATTTTCATATATAGGCACACCAAGACGACGGGCTATGCGAGTGGCATAAATCCCGCCAAATAAATCTCCATCTAAACCATTATGATGTAGCCTACGTGCAACTATGGCTCCCAAGTTATATTGTCTATCACCTAATATAGCACTCATGAGAACACTAAGATTTGGGAGGCACATATGACAAGCCTCATCTTTACCGTTGATGCATCTACGAGTAAAGAGAGCAAAATAATGTATAGCAGGAAAATGAATGCTTCCCATGGTAGCTTGTGTGATATCTCTAGATTCCCCCACAGTGATACTAGCAAGGAAGTCTTTATATTCAGATTTGCGAGGATCACCCATATTGCCCCACTGCGGGAGCTTACAAGCATCATTAAAATCTTGTAGGTCCATGGTGTAAGACTTATCATAAAGATCAAATAGGACAATGTGAGAATTACGTGAAGATGAAAATTGAAACCTTCTCACAAAGGTATCTGTTAAGTAACAGTATTGAGGGCACTTATCTTGCATGAAGCCCTCGAGGTCAGCATTACGCACATATGCGTCAAACTCCTCCTTAATGCCTACCCGAACCATAAATTCCTCTGACGACCATTCACAAGGCCGCACTTCAGCTTCCATCGGTAATTAATTGTCCGGCTCACGCATCGCGAGCCTTGGTTATTGCTTCCTTGAGGAACCACCTTGGAAGATTTTCCTATACATTTTTCTGAAATTTCCGAAAGTTTTAGTAACTCAAAGTAAAAGTGAACCAAACTTAACAAGATTGATATAAACAACTCCTACAAGTGCCTAGAGACTATATCATGCATTAGAACTACTTGGGTCCAAAGAAATTTGACATGCAAGCTCAAGAACAAGGTCACCACAGCAGCAAAAAATTGTAATACATAAAGCACTAGAACAAAAACTAATTGGACCAATGGAGGAGTCACTACCAATGATCAATCTCCCCAAACAGTTTTGTGAATGGAGCTTTGAGCAAGGAGATAAAAAATGGCAGCAAGATGAGCTAGAACTCATGCTTGAGCTGGATAGTGATTTTTTTGGGAGGGAGAAGGAGTGTGTGGGTGCAGGAATAAGTGGAGGGGGGCCACATGGGGCCCACGAGGTAGGGGGCGCGCCCTGCACCCTCGTGGCCAGGTGCTGCCTCCCCTTGCTGTGTTCTCTGTACCAAATATTCTAGAAAAAATCATATTTCATTTTCAGGGCATTTGGAGAACTTTTATTTTCAGAGTATTTTTTATTGCACGGATAAGTCTGGAAACAGTCAGAAAATACTATTTTTGCTTTATTTAATCTAATTAATAGAGAGTAAAAGGAGGGTACATAAGGCTGTGCTATCTGGATTCACCCATCTCATGCTCATCAAAAGGAATCCATTAACAAGGTTGATCAGGTCTTGTTAATAAACTATTTCTGAATAACTTGAAACCGGGGAATTTTCGAGCAACACTAGGTTACCTCAATGGGGATATGTATGTCCCCACCAATAAGTATATCATATGTCTTCTTGACAGTAGGAAGGGGAAGTTCAAAACCTCCAATAGTAATAGTTAAAATTTTTCCAATAGAATTGATACTCTGGACGTGAGGTTGTTTCCTTGGAAAGTCTATCGTATGCTCATTGCCATTGACATGAAAAGTGACATTGCCTTTGTTGCAATTAATAACAGCCCCTGCAGTATTCAAAAAGGGTCTACCAAGGATAATGAACATACTATCGTCCTCGGGAATATCAAGGATAACAAAGTCCGTTAGAATAGTAACATTTGCAACCACAACAGGCACATCCTCACAAATACCGAGAAGTATAGCAGTTGATTTATCGGCCATTTGCAAAGATATTTCAGTAGGTGTCAACTTACTCAAGTCAAGTCTACAATATAAAGAGAGAGGCATAACACTAACACCGGCTCCATGATCACATAAAGCAGATTTAACATAGTTTCCTTTGATGGAGCAAGGTATAGTAGGTACTCCTAGATCTCCTAGTTTCTTTGGTATTCCACCCTTAAAAGTGTAATTGGCAAGCATGGTGGAAATTTCTACTTCAGGTATCTTTCTTTTATTGGTAATAATATCTTTCATATACTTAGCATAAGGATTTGTTTTAAGCATATCAGTCAAACGCATACGCAAAAAGATATGTCTAATCATTTCAGCAAAGCACTCAAAATCCTCATCATCCTTTTTCTTGGATGGTTTAAGAGGAAAAGGCATGGGTTTCTGAACCCATGGTGCTCTTTCCTTACCGTGCTTCCTAGCAACAAAGTCTCTCTTATCATAATGTTGATTCTTTGATTGTGGGTTATCAAGATCAACGGTAGTTCAATCTCTACGTCATTATCATTGCTAGGTTTAGCATCATCATGAACATCATCATTAACATTATCACTAGGTTCATGTTCATTACCAGATTGTGTCTCATCATCAAAAACAGAGATATCATTGGGATTCTCAGGTGTGCCAGCTACAGGTTCACTAGAAGCATGCAAAGTCCTATCATTTTTCTATTTCTTCTTCTTAGAAGAACTAGGTGCATCTAAATTAGCTCTCTGAGAATCTTGCTCAATTCTCTTAGGGTGCCCCTCAGGATACAAAGGTTCCTAATTCATTTTACCACCTCTTTTCATAACTCTAACAACATTATCATTTTTCTTACTATTTAATTCATTGAGAAAATCATTCTGAGCCTTAAGTACTTGTTCTACTTGAGTGGTAACCATAGAAGCATGTTTACTAATGAGTTTCAATTCACCTTTCACTCAAGTGTTCAATCATATAAGCATTACGTTGCAATTGCCTACCAACATAAGCATTAAAGTTTTCTTGCTTCACAATTAAATTATTAAACTCATCTAAGCATTGGCTAGCAGACTTATAACGAGGAATATCACCTTCATCGAATCTATAAAGAGAATTTACCTTTACTACCTGTGTCGGGTTATCAAGACCATGTATTTCTTCAATAGGTGGTAAATTTTTAACAACTTCAGCTTTAATACCTTTTTCTTTCATAGATTTCATTGCCTCTTGCATATCTTCATGACCGAGAAATGGAACACACCTTTTCTTCGGAGTTGGCTTAGGGGCTGGTTCAGGAAGTGTCCAATTATTTTCATTGGTCAACATATTATTCAATAGTAATTTAGCTTGATCGACAGTTATTTCCCTGAAAACACAACCAGCACAACTATCCATGTGGTCTCTGGAAGCATCGGTTAGTCCATTATAAAAGACATCAAGTATTTCATTCATCTGAAGAGGATGCTCACGCAAAGCATTAAGGAACTGGAGAAGCCTCCCCGAAGCTTGTGGGAGACTCTCTTCTTCAATTTTCACAAAGTTATATATTTCCTGTAAGGCAGCTTGTTTCTTATGAGCGGGAAAATATTTAGCAGAGAAGTAATAAATCATATCCTGGGGACTACGCACACAACCATGATCAAGAGAATTAAACCAAGTCTTAGCATCACCCTTTAACGAGAACGGAAACAACTTAGTAGGATGTGCCACAACAGTTTCATCGTTGGTAAACAGGGTGGCTATATCATTGGTAAACAGGGTGGCTATATCATTCAACTTAGTAGGATGTGCCACAACAGTTTCAGATTCATAACCATGGAAAGGATCAGATTCAACCAAAGTAATTAACTCAGGATCAACAGAGAAATCATAATCCTTATCAGTAACAAAGATAGGTGAAGTAGGAAAAGAAGGTTCATATTTCATTCTAGCATTCAAAGACTTTTCTTTCAGCTTAGCTAATAATTTCTTATGATCATATCTATCATTGCAAGCAAGAAAGTCTCTAGCAATTTATTCATCTATAACATAACGCTCAGGAATAACAGGCAATTCATATCCAGGGGGAGAATCTTCATTATCACTTTCATCTATATTATCAGTTTCAATATTTGCATTCTCCCTAACCTTAGCAACTTGTTCATCTAGAAATTCACCTAGTGGCACATTATTATCAAGCATAGAAGTAGTTTCATCATATCAGATTCAATAGCAGGAGTAGGTGTTGCAAATTTACTCATAACAGATGGTGAATCAAGTGCAGATGTGGCACCCCGGCTCAGAGAAACCGAAACGCCCCATATTCCAGCCCAGAGATCGAGGTGACATCTTCTGGAATACGGAACTGCTTAGCATAGAACAAACTAGCTTTCTATTACAACGCGAATATGGACACAAGGTCTCCGATATTACAATAAATAACATCGACACGGCGACACTACGGAAACCATAGTTGCTCTATGTAAGCAACGTAACAACTCGAGGAAGCGGAACCTCTACTGGCAGCGGAACAACGAACGACGTTGATGGACTCCAATCCACAGGGACTCTGGCTGGAACGTTAATCCTAGCTCGCGAACATAGGAACCACACCAAATCAAGTAAGCAATCCAGGCACGACCTGCAAACTGGCATTACACGCCAGGTCAGTACATTGAATGTACTTGCAAGCTCACAATAAACCAAAAGCAGTCAAGACAAACAACAACATGACATTAGGAGGTTAATTCAATCATGAACATGGTACTAACAGAACAACATGGCATGCACAACTGATCATGATACAACTAGAACAAGCATAGCATGAACATACGAACATGATACTACATGCAACATGATGATACTAACATGCACCAACTTACTCTGCTCGGGTTACCTCGTAACCCTCACATGCACAAACTTACCACCATAGACATCACATGATCATCTCAGGATCAAATCAAGCTTGGTATAAACAATACCGTAGTAATCATTAAATGACCACAAAGAGCTTGAACTTTACCATTGACTCTCCCATAACATCCCAAATATCAAACAACCCGGTATCCTCGATACCACCGTGATCATCTCACGATCACATCCAACAACTTGGTATCCTTGATACCACCGTGATCATCTCACGATCACATCCAACATCTTTGTCATCATTGAACCGGGGTTGTTATTAATCAAATTATTATTATTACTGTTGACTCACAGTGTGACCAACACGAACTAGGCCCTTATCCGCGGGCACGGCTATCGATAGATTAAGATACACACACTCTGCAGAGGTAGCACACTTTACCCACACCACAGAACCCATGGCCTCGCACTCCCATTTGGGTGGACCAACGGTGTTCCGACAAAACCATCCTACTGCCATGACACTCTCCCGGCCACTCCGACTCACTCTCCACTAGGCTAGTCCTGGGTGGCCCCGTGTCTACCAAAGACACAATGACCACCGTCCTAGCCAAATGGTCCCAAACGGGGACCCGAGATCAAAACAACAACAACGGGCACACGAGGCTTATGTCTGCCTACCTGATTAGGGTAGCGCGCGCCCATAACCTTCCCTTGTTGGAGGCACCGGCGAGAGGCATGACAATAGACCCAGTTAGGGCCTTCCCATAAAGGCAAGTGTGGCTGCACTTGTCAGCTCGATTCGATGGCACCATGACTCAACCAATAGTTGTTCAAGTTCATTTTAAGTCCGGTTAAACTTGAATGCAAAGGATGCCGAGCGATAATAAAATAACATGATGCAACTACAATGCATGAGCATGATATCAACATGAGCATGGAGGTGCAACATAATCATCGAGCATAACCACAATGAAGCATATATCCAAATGAAAATGGCCTACTAACGAGCATAAATATCCCAAGTATAATGCTACTCATGGCATGTATGACTACTAACATCACAAATAAATACCATGCAAGAACATAGCAAGAACACTACCAAGTAGTCATGTAACTAACTAGTTGCAACGGAACATGCATATCACGGTACTTGACAGACAACAAGCATGCATTAAGACTACTAGCATGTACTTCTACGAGCAAGCATAACATGTGAACATGATACTAACAAGTAATACAAGATAACAAGAAGCATCAGATCATAACATGAAAGTAAACATGAAACCACGAGCATAACCGAAACAACGACAGTAGTAGCAATCAGGCAGACATATAACAGGCAATCTTTTATTAAATATTCAAGTTGAAAACCATGGCTACTGCATGACTATCATGCAAGTGGCTGTTGTTGCTTGCCTGGGGATGACGGAGACTCCGGGAAGAAGTGAAGTGAAGCCGCGGAACGAAACACCGGATGGTTCTCTCTCGGAAGGGGCTAGAAATAGGCAAGGGCAAAACAGTCATTTTCACAGTGTTAACACATGGTAAAAATGATACCGACAGAACGAGCCCGACAAGACGAAGACGTGAGCATTGGTTTCACCTGATTCAGAGCTGCGGTCGTGGAGATATGAGGGGTTGAACACTAAGGACCAATATGTGAAAGTTTTCATCACCAACGGGTCCTTGAGTGGATAAGACAGAAGCGCAAAATCAGAAATACGCTTTCTGTACTGGAAAACGTACTTTGGGCCGAAGTAGAATAGGAATACGCTTTCAGAGTTCTAAAGACGCGTTTCAAGAAACCGTCTCCACTTAACTAAGTGGATAAGGTGGTGACTCACTTACGGGTGGGGTCCGTTGGAGAGGGGGGGCCGCCTGGCCAGCTGGCAAGGCGTCGTCTTCCTCCTCCCCTCGTTCTGTTCGTCGACAGAATAGAGGAGGCGAGGCATGGTGACGCCGGTTCCGGCCTGGCTGCCTCCGGCCACCCCCGGCCAGGGAGAGGCCACCGGCGGGCGCGGCTCGGCCGGCGGCATCCATCCAGGGGGACGGGTCACGTCTGGGAGGGCATGGGAGGCGGCGACGGGAGGAGACAGGAGGAGGACAGAGAGGTGGGGGCGGCGATGGGGCCGGCCAACTCCGACCGTCTCCGGCCGAGCGGAGCGCACTGGCGGGTGCGAGGCAGAGCAACGGTCCCGTTCATAGGCAAAGAGGACGCTGGGGAGGAGTGGAGAGGAGGGGTGGCCGCGATGATGGAGGCGGACAGAGAGGCGGCGGTGGTGATGGTGCTCGGCGATGCGGGCGCTCCGGCGAGGGGCAAGTAGGTGGGGCGGCTCGGTGGGACAAGTGGGAGGCAGATGACGTCGCTAGAGGAGGAGAGGGGGCTTGGGTTGGCCGAAATCATGCCGAGACCGAGGCGGCCATGGCGGTCTCCGGCGAAAAGAAGAGGGGGTCGAGGGCTCTCGCGGTCAAAATAGGCGAGGGAGGGGCTGGTGAGGTGCGGGAGGACTCGGGCACTCCTTAAATAGCCGAGAGGAGGGCTCTAGACGATTGCTAGCGAGCTCGAGCAGTGCTCTAATGGAGGTCAGAGGCAGTGCACAACGCGAGCATTGTTCTGGCAGCGCATTGATGGCGAACCATGACGAGCTATCGATGCAGGGCGATGCAGTCGAGCACGGGCGAGCTCCTGGACAACGTTTGAGGTCGAGACGAGGAGGGAGACAACGGGAACAGTGGTCGGATCGAGCCAGAGCGCGCGTTGTGCATGACGCAAGCTTGATCACCACACACACTGGCGCGAGCGGCGCTCTTTGGCGTGGCCAACCGTGTCCAGTAGGATGACATTAGTGCCCTGAGTCTAAATGAGGAAATAAATTGGTCCAGGGGCAAAGAAGAAATTTGCACTTAGCTCCAAATCAAACCAGCAGCCAAGTGTTTGTGTTGTGAAGTGGGGACATCAGCATGGTAACTCAGGGTATGTTTGGTTATGCGGCAAGCGCTTTCTTAGCCTAGCCAAGCAAGGGAGCGATGGATTTGGTTCCTAAGCTAGCTTGCCTAGTTACCAACGGTTTCCAGCTTTTTCTTCTACAGAGCGGGCGAGCCAAATCGGCTAGTCTCCGTCTGCAAGGCTAGCTTTGCCTAGCAAGGTAAGCTGGCAATGGATCCAAACGCACCCTCAGTAACTAAGTTGTCTGGCGATGATCCTACACTAAGATGATGTTGATCACCAAAAATCAGACTAAGAGGAGGGGTTTAGATGATGGTTGCTGTAGAAAGTGCAAAACTGACCAGATTAGGGAGCCATGATGTTGCACTCACATACAGAAGTGTCATGAGCTGAAATTTGGTGGAGTGGGATGATATGGCCATATGGAGCTGCTGTAAAAATCGCATGCCATTTGGAGTTACCAAAGTGGCACTTCCTTCACAAAGCTCCATTCTGACCAGTAACTTGGAAAATTCACTGAGGGTAAATGGCTAAGTAGATGGAGTCAAAACTTGGTGGAGGGAGTAGAGATAGATGTAAGAATGTCCTGGTAAATTTTCAGCTGAAATGAAGCAATGTAAAATAGGTTTGCTTCACAAAGTGAAAATCTGACCAGAAACCAAGACTTGGAGCTGAGCTCACATAGATGATCTCCATGAGCTCAAATTTGGTAGAGATGCATGATTTTCTCAAATGAAGGATGTGAGCAAGTTTCAACTCATTTGTACATGCCTAGAATATACTTCCTTCACAAAGTTCCTTTTTGGACAGAAACTTTGGAAAATCACTGAAAAATAATTACTAGGCAAACGAGTATGAAAATTGGCACATGGCAATTATATGGACATGAAAAGATGTCAAAGAAGTTTGGAGGCAATTGGGCAAAGATAAATAACACTTGCTTCACAAAGTGCCATTTAGGGCAGAATAGGAAAAAGATTATTGGAGGATTATTTTTGAACATGGCAATGATTTTTTTTTTCATATTTGATCAAGATAGTACCCAAACAATTTATGAGAATTATTTGGAAATTTTTAGAATGACAGAGATATAGGTTGCTTCACAACCAATGGCAAAAAGAATTATTCCTTTAATAGAAAAGGAACATTCCCTAGAAAAAGAATTTTGGACTAGGTCAAGGATGGAAATGACATGGTCTTGGGATGATGAGGAGGATGACAAGCCAGTATAAAACCTAGGAATACATGATCTTCCCAAGTTTCAGAACCACATAGCCACTGAAAAGCAAATAAAATCAAGAAATCCTAGAAAATTAAAAGAAAAAGAAAAGGGCAAAATCCTGGCTGTCACAAACCTTCCCCCCTTAAAGAAATCTCGTCCTTGAGATTTGTGTGCTCAGGGAACAAGTAAATATCCTGACTTGAAGAATCTGTTTCCAACTTGGGTTTCTTTTATTTACTCTCACATTATGTTCCCATATAATATTTCCACTAAATTTGATCTCACTGACAGCCTTGATCTGGGGTGGTTTGCTTTACCGTACCTGCAATTTTGGCCGTGCTTGCCTGATATGCTCCTGTTCATACTATCTCAAATTTTCATTTCATACTGCGACTTAGCTGAGGTCCGAAAGATTATCATTCTGACATACGTGTCCTTCTCGATATTGATTTTTGAGAGAGATATTAGTCTGTATCGAGTATCGAGAATATTCCATGGGGTTGGGAATACCTTCCTGTGGAACAAATAATTTTCTTTTATCTAGGCATCGTGTCGCTCGAATATATATATGCATGCCTGAAAGCACATTTGCTCCCTGGGTGGTTTTGGTAATTAATGACAACATACTTTGTGGTTGGACTAATGCTTTTATCAAGTATGTTTCAGGAAATTCAATCACATTGGCTATGGCAAAAGGACTGAAGAAGTGGACCCCTCAAAATGCTAAGGCAGGCATTGGCAAAAGCTCAAGACTCCATTTTTGGTTTAGTGATCCAAGATCACATTGAGTCCATAGGAAAAGCCAATACTATTAAAAGGGGATGAGGTTGTGTTGATGATCTGGTTGCTCAAGTGCTTAGTGATATGTCTCCTTCAACTATCAGCAACTTTCACTACAATACACACTCATAAGTAATCTCGGACCAACCGATTTTCCAAACTCAGTCCCACCGAGATGAACCACCTCAGCCATAAGCCAAACCCTAGAAAAATCGGTCATTTCGAGTTTGAGATCGGTCTCACCGAAACATGGGCTGCCAACCTTCTGTAACCGTTTGTCATCATATCGGAATAACCGAGTTGATGATTTCGGTCCCACCGAAACTGGCAAGTTCCTGTCTTGACTCAAATCGGACTAACCGAGATGGTATTTTCGGTCCCACCGAAAACCCCAACGTTCACTATATTTGAACTTTCGGTCTGACCGAGTTTCCACTTCGGTCTCACCGAGATTGCTCAATTATGTGTGTAACGGTTGGATTTTGTGTGGAGGCTATATATACCCCTCCACCCCCTCTTCATTCATGGAGAGAGCCATCAGAAAGAACTACCACTCCTACCTTACACTTTCTGAGAAGAGAACTACCTACCCTTGTGTTGAGATCAAGTTGCTCCATTCCTACCATATGAAACTTGATTTCTAACCTTCCCAAGTTGCTTTCCACTCAATCCTTTCTTCCACCAAAGCCAAATCAGTGAGGAGAGTTGAGTGTTGGGGAGATTATCATTTGAAGCACAAGAGCAAGGAGTTCATCATCATCTACAACATCTATTACCTTTTGGAGGGTGGTGCCTCCTAGATTGGTTAGGTGTCGCTTGGGAGCCTCCGTCATCGAGATGTGGAGTTGAACCAAGAAGTTTGTAAGGGCAAGGAGATCGCCTACTTCGTGAAGATCTACCCCGAGTAAGGCTAGCCCTCCGTGGGCGTAGGCCATGATGGAATAGACAAGGTTGCTTCTTCGTGGACCCTTCGTGGGTGGAGCCCTCCGTGGACTCGCGCAGCCGTTACCCTACGTGGGTTGAAGTCTCCATCAACGTGGATGTACGATAGCACTACCTATCGGAACCACGGGAAAAATCATTGCGTCTCCAAATTGCGTTTGATCTTCTCCACTTCTCTTTACTACTTGTGCAATTTACTTTCCGCTGCCCATACTCTAGAATTGCATGTGTAGTGTGCTACTTGACTTGTGTGTTATGCAAAATCTTTCAAAATATGTCCTTGATAAAAGACAGAATTTTTATCTTGTCGAGTAGTCTAATCACCCCCCCTCTAGACACTCTCACCTTCTTCGATCCCTCAATTGGTATCAGAGCCTTGGTCTCCATTGCTTTGGTTTACACACCATTGGAGGAAGATGGACGTGTCTACGTTTGGGAGTGTTAGCCATAGAGTGCCTATTCTTAATGGAGAGTCATATAACTCATGGAGGTTTGAAATGCTTAGTATCTTTAAGAGGTACAATTTGTGCAAATATATTGAGAACCCCTATGTGCCTCCTTTTGATCCCTTGCACCCTACCATGGATGAAGAGCTTGATTTGCTTCGTAACCTTAGAACTGTAAATCTCATCATTAGAGGGTTACCCGATGATTTGCTTAAGCTTGTTACAAACTTTGAGTGTGCCTATGCTATATGGAAGTTCTTGGAAGAACTTTATCCGGACTACTCTATGAGAGGTCTTGATGAAATTCTATACAAGACTATTGAATTTGATAAGATGCACCCCAATGATCCTAACTTTGATAAATGCTTCTTTGAGCTTCGTGATCTTATGAAAAAGAAGGGTGATCCCGCTCTTATCCATGTTTTAATTAGAAATGCTCTTGCATTGCATTCCGAAGATTATTGTCACATTGACAAAACTAATGCAAGTACTTATCAAATTGACCTAGGTGTTGATGATGAACAATCTATGGGTCAATATGATGATGAGCATGAGCATGATGATGATTACTTCGATTCGGACACCGAGCTAGACAAGGTCATGAAGAGTCTCAATCTCATGGCAAACCTGAGAGACTACATGTCCGGCGGAAAAGAGTGGATTCTTGATAGTGGATGCACCGATCACATGACCGGAGATAAAGACATGTTTCGAGAGCTTGCAAAGAACGATGGTCCACGCAAGTATGTGACTTTTGGAGACAACTCCAAGGGTAAGGTACTTGGCCTTGGTAAGGTGGCCATATCTCATGATAGCTCTATTCAAAATGTCATGCTTGTAGAATCTCTTGGATACAATTTACTTTCCGTGTCTAGATTAGCTGACTTTGGATTCAATGTGCTATTCACCAAAGTAGATTGCCAAGTCTTTCGTCGTGACAATCAAAACATGGCATTTACCGGTATCCATAGAGGTGATCTATACATTGTTGATTTCACTAAGAAAGCCCAACCTAGAGCCTGTTTCATTGCTAAATCCTCTAAAGGTTGGTTATGGCATAGAAGGCTAGGACATGTTGGTATGCGTAATCTAGACAAGCTGATCAAAGGTGATCATATTCTTGGTGTTAAAGATGTTTTCTTTGACAAAGATAGACTTTGTAGTGCTTGTCAAGCAGGAAAACAAGTAGGTGGAAGTCATCCCGTGAAGAACATCATGACCACAAGGAGACCACTTGAGCTTCTTCACATGGATCTCTTCGGTCCCAATGCTTACAAAAGCCTTGGTGGTAACTCCTTTGGTCTAGTTATAGTTGATGATTATTCCAGATTTACGTGGGTATTTTTCCTTGATGATAAATCGCAGGTTCAGAGAATCTTCAAGACCTTTGCCAAAAAGGCCCAAAATCAATTTGAGGTGAAGATCAAGAAAGTTCGGAGTGACAATGGAACGGAGTTCAAGAACGCCAATGTAGACTCTTTTCTCGATGAGGAAGGGATTCTACATGAGTTCTCGGCTACATACACTCCTCAACAAAATGAGTTGTTGAGAGGAAGAACCGAACGCTCATAGAGATGGCGAGAACGATGCTTGATGAATACAAGACACCGAAGCATTTTTGGGGAGAAGCGGTCGAGACAGCTTGTCATGCTATCAACAGGCTTTATCTTCATAAGCTCCTCGGCAAGACATCATACGAGCTTCTCACCGGTAACAAACCCCAAGTGGGATACTTTCGTGTCTTCGGTTCAAAATGCTATATCCTTGATAAGCATCGTCGGTCTAAATTTGCTCCTAAATCTCATGAAGGCTTTCTCCTTGGTTATGGATCAAACTCCCACACCTACCGTGTCTACAATAATTTCACCCGAAAGGTTGAAGAGACGGTAGATGTGAAGTTTGATGAATCTAATGGCTCGCAAGTAGAGCAAATGCCTATTGATGTAGGAGACAAGGACCCATCGGAAGCTATCCAAGATTTATCTATTGGAAAGATCCGTCCCATGGAAGTGAAGGAGAGTACCTCATCTACATATGTGGAGCCACCTACCTCACGGCGAGATGAACCTCAAGGCAACATGGAGGCCTCCACAAGTGGAACTCACCAAGATGAGGAAGTGCAACAAGAAGATCCACCACAACCTTCTTCTCCACCGCCTCAAGACAACACCAACAACAATGAAGAAGAAGAAGAAGAGGAAGATGAAGATGATGAGGAAGCTCAGCCACAACCTCAACAAAAGCTATCCCGAGTTCGAGCAAGAGTCAAGAAAAATCATTCCGTGGAACAAATGATGAACGACATCAACTCCGGGAGAATTACTCGCTCTAAAACTCGCTTAGCTAATTTTTGTGAGCATTACTCATTTATCTCTAGTATTGAACCTATGAAGGTAGAAGAAGCACTTGAAGACCCGGATTGGGTGAACGCTATGCACGAAGAACTACACAACTTCGAGAGGAACAAGGTATGGACTTTGGTAGAGAAGCCCAAGGATGATCAAAACATCATTGGAACCAAATGGGTGTTTCGGAACAAGCAAGATGAAGATGGACAAGTCATCCGCAACAAGGCTCGTCTCGTAGCTCAAGGTTACACACAAGTCGAAGGTATGGACTATGGTGAGACCTATGCCCCCGTTGCTAGACTTGAGTCCATTCGCATTCTTCTTGCTTATGCCAATCACCATGATATTACTCTCTATCAAATGGATATCAAAAGTGCTTTTCTAAATGGTGAAATTGAGGAGGAAGTATTTGTGAAACAACCTCCCGGATTTGTGAATCCCAAAAAGCCTAATCATGTTTACAAGTTGCACAAAGCTCTTTATGGTCTTAAACAAGCTCCTAGAGCTTGGTACAAATGCTTAACTAGCTTTCTTCTTGAAAAAGGGTTTGAGATTGGAAAGATAGACTCAACGCTGTTCACAAAAAGGGTTAATGGTGAACTATTTGTCTGCCAAATATATGTTGATGATATTATCTTTGGTTCAACTAACCCTCATTTTAGCAAGAAGTTTGGACAGCTCATGTCGGAGAAGTATGAGATGTCCATGATGTGTGAACTCAAATTCTTCCTTGGGTTGCAAATCAAGCAATCTAAGGAGGGTACCTTTGTCTCACAAACAAAGTACACCAAGGATCTCTTCAAGAAGTTCAACATGCAAGAAAGCAAAGGTATGAGTACCCCCATGCCTACTAGTGGACATAACGACTTGACAAAAGATGGAGAACCCGTTGATCAAAGGGTTTACCGTTCTATGATTGGTTCTCTACTATATCTTTGTGCTTCTCGTCCTGACATAATGTTGAGTGTATGCATGTGTGCGCGATATCAAGCAGCCCCTAAAGAATGTCATCTTAAAGCTGTGAAAAGGATAGTGAGATATTTGATACACACACCAAACTTTGGCATTTGGTATCCTAAGAGGGCCTCTTTCGACCTTGTTGGCTATTCCGACTCGGACTATGCCGGTGACAAGGTTGATAGAAAGTCAACTTCGGGTACATGTCAATTCCTTGGTCGATCCCTTGTATCTTGGTCCTCCAAGAAACAAAATTCAGTATCATTATCCACTGCCGAAGCGGAATATATTGCTGCTGGTTCATGTTGTGCTCAATTGCTGTGGATGACACAAACGCTTAAGGATTATGGGATACATGTGAGACATGTTCCCTTGCTTTGTGACAATGAGAGTGCGATTAAAATTGGACACAATCCAGTGCAACACTCTCGAACAAAGCATATTGAAGTTCGTCACCATTTTATTCGTGATCATATTGCCAAGGGTGACATTAATCTTAAGCATGTTCGTACTGACAAACAACTTGCTGATATCTTTACAAAACCTCTTGATGAGAAGGTGTTCTGTCGCTTGAGGAGTGAGTTGAACATCATTGATGCTTCAAACTTGGAGTGATAACTCCATTGATGCATGCAAGGCATGAGCCCTCTTGACTAATCCTTGATATTTCTCTTATGATGGTGATCATATGTCTTGGACACATTTGCCTCCTTGTATTGCATCTAACTCTTTGCAGGTACTTGGATGATCTACATTCCACAAGATTACCACACACTCAAATCATGAGTAATCCTGTCATTGACCAAGTATCTAGCCCTTTGGGATGTTGAGTTCAAGGAACAAAATTCCACATATCCTTTTTGACATCTTATACATCTAGTATTTCACTCTTGTCATCTTGGATATCCTTGAGTATTTCCTTGCTTGCCTAACCCATGTAGGAAGATGAACTATACAAGTAGAAATGGCGCTCCAACTTCACATTCAATGAGCACCTACATCAAGCTTACCTACATGAGTAAAGCAACAACAAGCCCAAGGTATGTTCTTCACATCTTTAAGAAGCTTTGCTCAAAGTCATGAGTACAAGCAGCTTCATAAGATGTGATCACATTGAATGCTTAATCGAAAAATGGCAACCCCATTTTGAGCTTAAATGATGAGTATGACCTATGATCAAATGTCTTCATTTGACTCCTAAGTCAATATACTCAAACATAGGTGACCTTGTCGCCGACCTTTATCAAGATGAAGTACATATGTTTTTGGAGTCTTTCTGTTTTCTTTTATGTTCTCTCATTGAGTTTTCTTTAAAAAAAAAAACTTCATCTAGGAATCCTTTTTATTTCTATTTCTTCTGTCTTTGTGAATATCCTTATGACTCTGATCAATTCCCCGAAAATCTTTCACAAATTCATTGCAAATCCTTTGAAACATTCCTCGCAAAGTGAGCTGAATTATTTCTGTATTTCCTTGGAATTAAACTCGGCGTCACCGATTTATTTATTTCGGTCTAACCGAAAAGGGTCTACCCTAACTCCATTCGGTGTCACTGATTTATTTCCTCCAGGATATCATCTCCTGCAGCTCCACTCAATGTTTCTCTATGCATGTTCCTATTTTGCCCTGTTGTGATTCTTAAGGATCCCACTTCTTTCCTTCCATCTTTCCTGTCCTTCCTAGTTTGCTGTCCTTTTCGGCACTTGATGTCAAAGGGGGAGAAGACTTAGGGGGAGTAGGGGAGAAGAGAACACTTAGGGGAGAAGAAAAGCAATCTTATCTTAAGGGGGAGAGAATCACATCAAAGCTTTGCCGTGTCTTACATTGGACATCATTCTCTTTTGGCATCATTCTTTTGATTTTGCTCTTTCCATCGAACCCCTTGTTCTAAGAGAACTCAAAGGGAGAGAAATCTTCACAATTGATATCTTATGGAAAGCAAAATCTCTCAGAATTCATTGAAAATCTTTTAGTTTCGGAGACATGTTTGCTGATTCAAGCCTGTGCTCAATATGAGACACTCCTTATACATGTCATCCCTGGCTTGGTACTCTTGATGTTCTTGCAGTTGGTTGAAGGAATACTCTTGTGTTATCTAACCTTGTTTTCCCAAGTTTATCCCTTCAGGTACAATGCCAAGGAACCTCAAGGTAAGTATATGCACCTTGCAGAATGTGCATGATGGTGACTTGCTTGTGAATACTTGTTTGCAAGAAATCACCATGCACATATGCATTATCACTCACTTCTTTTCATCTGCTCTGATGCATATAGCCAAGCTGCATGTAGCACATCTTGCTTATCTCTCTTGTGTGCTTGTGGTAGTCCAAAACCAAAATCTATGAAAATCTTGCACACTTGTAGGGGGAGCCTGTGTACTACATGCTTGTCAAAGCTTTCGTGATAATTCTGTCTTTCTTTCAATAAGCTTTGATGTCTTGTTTAGTGTGATTTTAGTGTGTTGCCATCAATTACCAAAAAGGGGGAGATTGAAAGCACATTTGCTCCCTGGGTGGTTTTGGTAATTAATGACAACATACTTTGTTGTTGGACTAATGCTTTTATCAAGTATGTTTCAGGAAATTCAATCACATTGGCTATGGCAAAAGGACTGAAGAAGTGGACCCCTCAAAATGCTAAGGCAGGCATTGGCAAAAGCTCAAGACTCCATTTTTGGTTTAGTGATCCAAGATCACATTGAGTCCATAGGAAAAGCCAATACTATTAAAAGGGGATGAGGTTGTGTTGATGATCTGGTTGCTCAAGTGCTTAGTGATATGTCTCCTTCAACTATCAGCAACTTTCACTACAATACACACTCATAAGTAATCTCGGACCAACCGATTTTCCAAACTCAGTCCCACCGAGATGAACCACCTCAGCCATAAGCCAAACCCTAGAAAAATCGGTCATTCCGAGTTTGAGATCGGTCTCACCGAAACATGGGCTGCCAACCTTCTGTAACCATTTGTCATCATATCGGAATAACCGAGTTGATGATTTCGGTCCCACCGAAACTGGCAAGTTCCTGTCTTGACTCAAATCGGACTAACCGAGATGGTATTTTCGGTCCCACCGAAAACCCCAACGTTCACTATATTTGAACTTTCGGTCTGACCGAGTTTCCACTTCGGTCTCACCGAGATTGCTCAATTATGTGTGTAACGGTTGGATTTTGTGTGGAGGCTATATATACCCCTCCACCCCCTCTTCATTCGTGGAGAGAGCCATCAGAAAGAACTACCACTCCTACCTTACACTTTCTGAGAAGAGAACTACCTACCCTTGTGTTGAGATCAAGTTGCTCCATTCCTACCATATGAAACTTGATTTCTAACCTTCCCAAGTTGCTTTCCACTCAATCCTTTCTTCCACCAAAGCCAAATCAGTGAGGAGAGTTGAGTGTTGGGGAGATTATCATTTGAAGCACAAGAGCAAGGAGTTCATCATCATCTACAACATCTATTACCTTTTGGAGGGTGGTGCCTCCTAGATTGGTTAGGTGTCGCTTGGGAGCCTCCGTCATCGAGATGTGGAGTTGAACCAAGAAGTTTGTAAGGGCAAGGAGATCGCCTACTTCGTGAAGATCTACCCCGAGTAAGGCTAGCCCTCCGTGGGCGTAGGCCATGATGGAATAGACAAGGTTGCTTCTTCGTGGACCCTTCGTGGGTGGAGCCCTCCGTGGACTCGCGCAGCCGTTACCCTACGTGGGTTGAAATCTCCATCAACGTGGATGTACGATAGCACTACCTATCGGAACCACGGGAAAAATCATTGCGTCTCCAAATTGCGTTTGATCTTCTCCACTTCTCTTTACTACTTGTGCAATTTACTTTCCGCTGCCCATACTCTAGAATTGCATGTGTAGTGTGCTACTTGACTTGTGTGTTATGCAAAATCTGTCAAAATCTGTCCTTGATAAAAGACATAATTTTTATCTTGTCGAGTAGTCTAATCACCCCCCCTCTAGACACTCTCACCTTCTTCGATCCCTCAATGCCTTCTGGGTTCAGAACTGTGATGTGAACCATGCCTGTTCTGTTGATGGATTCTGACGTCTTGCACGAGTTTCTGACTTATATTGACTGGCTTCACAGTCTCGAGTATCCGGGGGTTTGACTATTGCTTGATGGGTCTGAATAGAAAAATGCACCAACTTACTGGTTCTTTATTTTGCTGGTATATCCGTGCGATGCTTCGCTGAGGTCAATATATTGAGCTATCCTGAGGTCGGACGTGACATACTCGGGTATTCAATGTTTGTCAGTTCTGAGCATACCGTGGACTGAGCTGGTTGTCCTGATGCGAGATCCTTACTGTATTGTCGGTCTTGATCCTTCATTATTATTTTCTGTGTCTGGATTTTTAACTGAAGGACTGGGCATTATATATCCTTGGTTATTTTCGCGACCCTTAGTGTTGTCATATGCAATATTCTTCCATCATACATTTGTTCCGACTGATTCTCATTTCTGACTTAACCGTTGCAAATCTGACACTTGAAATAAACTGCCGTATGCTGACAATTTATTGTTTAATCTCTTATTCCAGTGTCGTACTGAAGGAGACTGGGCAGCTTGCGCTGGAAGCCACCGGGATATCTTGCTAAGGAAGACTGGATGGCTTGTGTTCAAAGCTTTCGGCGGATAGCTTGCTGAGGAAGACTGGGTACCGTACCTCAGAAGCTTCCCCCCTTAAAGACTTACTAGGGTAGATTCGGTACCCTATGCCAGAAGCTTGTGCAGTATCTTATTGAAGAGTACTGAATATCTTGCACGGGAATCCATTCATACCTTACTGATGCAGACTGGAGAATCTTGTCTTGTACGCTTCGCTGATAAATTGTGAAAAAGGGCTGGACTGATTTTCTTTGTGAACGAAATAACATATATTCTTGTCATTCCAACTGCTGATTACTTGTATGACAAAAATTATCTGACTGTCCTTGCGGAATTCATTGCATATTTGGACTGACTTCTAGGTGTCGCGCGTATTAAATATGACTCATGGCAGAATTAATAAGTGTGTACTGACCATACCTTTAAACAGAATGCATGTTGGACTTGGATCCAATTTTGTTCTCCTGGTGGTTTAATCATTGCTTCAATAAAGATGGATCTCTGACAGGTACTTGTTACTGAAGGTCTGAGCAGAATATAATCTGTATCCAGACCGGATGTCTGCAATACAATGCCGTCGGCTGAGAATCTCATTGCTTTTAGCTGAGTGCCTTGGTGTATATTTTTACTTCTCACTGCTTCTTCTGATCCGGTGTGTTGATGAGCAATTTCCATATGGGGGTAACAGCGAAGATTCAAAGAAAGAAGCACGAGAAAACAAGCGATTGCACCAATCACACAACAAACAAGCTACAAAGCTAATCCACATAGGCACACACAAGAATAATACTACAACAAATGCACATGCACTACACGAATGAGTACACCCTATGCTTGAGAAAACACTCAGGAGCTGACGAAGTAGCTAGCGGGACGGCTGACTCCGAAATTCCGGATGGACAAGGTGGACGGGTTTGGGAAGCTGGCGGAGACTGAGGTAAAGCGGCACCAAGAAATCTCCTGGCTCGAATGGCATCTCGGACTAACTCAGAAATAAGAAGACACACGGCCGTCATGTAACGAGACATGGCGAGGATAGCTGGGTCATCTTGAGGGTTGACAGAAGGAAACTGAATTCGCCTAGGATTCTCGATGATGGTGGGATAATATTGATAAGCACGGTTCTCTTGCACCATGCTCTCTTGATGACGAAGACCGATGATTCCTGCCATTGCGGCAAGCTGAACGACACGCTTGGGAGTAGCGCCGTAACCACCGTGGAAACTGTAGGTGTGCTTACCGACAGGAATCGAGGCTGATAAATGCACATGAGCAACATATTCTAGAATTTTCTTCCAGCAGAAAACTGGAATACTTGGTAATGGGGTGGATCTCCGAGGGGATAAATGCTACGCCACATGTCTCCAAGGAGGGTGGCAAAGCTGAGAGGTGCAGGAGTGGGACTGAACTCAATAGGAACATCACCAGAAACTCTGGGGATAGCACTGAAATCATGGAAGTTGACCGCCATCTACGCACTAAACAGGGGTTAGACGTTACCGAATAAGACTATATGCAGCAAACAAATGCAACAACCAAATGCAGCAAGCAAGGGCAACAACCATACCCTATACTACCGTTTTCTAACGTTCTAGCGGACTAGGACGCTCTACAGCCATACCTGCTCTAATACCAAGTCTATGGCACCCCAGCTCAGAGAAACCGGAACGCCCCGTATTCCAGCCCAGAGATCGAGGTGAAGTCTTCTGGAATACGGAACTGTTAGCATAGAACAAACCAGCTTTCTATTACAACGCGAATATGGATACAAGGTCTCCGATATTACAATGAATAACACCGGCACGGCAACACTACGCCAACCACAGTTGCTCTATGCAAGCAGCATAACAACTCGAGGCAGCGGAACCTCTACTGGTAGCGGAACAACGAACGACGATGATGGACTCCAATCCGCAGGGACTCTGGCTGGAACGTTTATCCTAGCTCACGAACACAGGAACCACACCAAAACAAGCAAGCAATCCACCTGCAAACTGGCATGACACGCCAGGTCAGTACATTGAATGTACTTGCAAGCTCACAATAAACCAAAAGTAGTCAAGACAAACAATAGCATGGCATTAGCAGGTTAATTCAATCATGAACATGGTACTAACAGAACAACATGGCATGCACAACTGATCATGATACAACTAGAACAAGCATAGCATGAACATACAAACATGATACTACATGCAACATGATGATACTAACATGCACCAACTTACTCTGCTCGGGTTACCTAGTAACCCTCACATGGACAAACTTACCACCACAGACATCACACGATCATCTCATGATCAAATCAAGCTTGGTATAAACAATACCGTAGTAATCATTAAATGAACACAAGGAGCTTGACCTTTACCATTGACTCTCGCATAACATCCCCAATATCCAACAATTTGGTATCCTCGATACCACCGTGATAATCTCACGATCACATCGAACAACTCGGTATCCTTGATACCACTGTGATCATCTCACGATCACATCCAACATCTTTCTCTTCATCGAACCGGGGTTGTTATTAATCAAATTATTATTATTACTATTGACCCACTATGTGACCGACACGAACTGGGCCCTTATCCGCGGGCACGACTGTCGATAGATTAAGACACACACACTCTACAGAGGTAGCACACTTTACCCACACCACAGAACCCATGGCCTCGCACTCACATTCGGGTGGACCAATGGCGTCCCGACAAAACCATCCTACTGCCATGACACTCTCCCGGCCACTCCGACTCACTCCACACTAGGCTTGTCCTGGATGGCCCCGTGTCTACCAAAGACACAACAACCACCATCGTGGCCAAACAGTCCCAAACGGGGACCCGAGCTCAAAACAACAACAAAGGGCACACAAGGCTTATGTCTGCCTACCTGATTAGGGTAGCACACACCCATAACCTTCCCTCGTTGGAGGCCCCGGCGAGAGGCATGACAATAGACCCAGTTAGGGCCTTCCCATAAAGGCAAGTGTGGCTGCACTAGTCAGCTTGATTCGTTGGCACCATGACACAACCAACAGTTGTTCAAGTTCATTTGAAGTCTGGTTAAACATGAATGCAAATGATGCTAAACCATTATAAAATAACATGATGCAACTACAATGCATGAGCATGATATCAACATCAGCATGGAGGTGCAACATAATCATCGAGCATAACCACAATGAAGCATATATCCAAATGAACATGGCCTACGGACGAGCATAAATATCCCAAGTATAACGCTATTCATGGCATGCATGAGTACTAACATCATAAATAAATACCATGCAAGAACATAGCAAGAACACTACCAAGTAGTCATGTAACTAACTAGTTGCAACGGAACATGCGTATCACGGTACTTGACAGACAACAAGCATGCATTAAGACTACGACTACCATGTACTTCTATGACCAAGCATAACATGTGAACATGATACTAACAAGTAGTACAAGATAACAAGAAGCATCAGACCATAGCATGAAAGTGAACATGAAACCACGAGCATAACCGAAACAACGACACCAGTAGCAATCAAGCAGACATATAACAAACAAACTTTTATTAAATATTCAAGTTGAAAACCATGGCTACTGCATGACTATCATGCAAGTGGCTGTTGTGGCTTGCCTGGGGATGACAGAGACTCCGGGAAGAAGTGTTGTGAAGCCGCGAAACGAAACACCGGACGGTTCTCTCTCGGAAGGGGCTAGAAAGAGGCAAGGGCAAAATGGTCATTTTCACAGTGTTAACACAGGGTGAAAATGATACCAACAGAACGGGCTCGACGAGACGAAGACGTGAGCGTTGGTTTCACCTGATTCGGAGCTACGGTGGCGGAGATATGAGGGGTTGAACACCAGGGACCAATCTATGAAAGTTTTCATCGCCAACGGGTCCCTGAGTGGATAAGACACAAGTGCAAAATCAGAAATACGCTTTTAGGACTGGAAAACGTACTTTGGGCTGAAGTAGAATAGGAATACGCGTTCAGAGTTCTGAAAACGTGTTTCAAGAAACCGTCTCCACTTACCTAAGTGGATAAGGTGGTGACTCACTTACGGGTGGGGTCCGGTGGAGTGGGGGGCCCGCCTGGCCATCTGGCAAGGCGTCGTCTTCCTCCTCCCCTCATTTTGTTCCTCGACAAAACAGAGGAGGCGAGGCAGAGTGACGCCGGCGCCGGCCTGGCTGCCTCTGGCCACCCCCGGCCAGGGAGAGGCCACCGGCGGGCATGGCTCGGCCGGCCGCATCCATCCAGGGGGACGGGTCACGCCTGGGTGGGCAGGGGAGGCGGCGACGGGAGGAGGCAAGTGGAGGACAGAGAGGTGGGGGCAGCGATAGGGCCGGTCAGCTCCGGCCGTCTCTGGCCGAGTGGAGCGCATCAGCGGGTGCGGGGAAGAGCAGTGGTCCCGTTTAGAGGCAAAGAAGCCGCCGGGGAGGAGTGGAGAGGAGGAGAGGCCACGGCGACGGAGGCAGACAGAGAGGCGGCGGTGGTGATGGTGCTCGGCGATGCGGGCGCTCCGACGAGGGGGCAAGTAGGTGGGGCGGCTCGGTGAGACAAGGGGGAGGCAGTGGACGTGGCTAGAGGAGGAAAGGGGGCTTGGGTTGGCCGGAATCATGCCGAGACCGAGGCGGCCATGGCGGTCTCCGACGAAAAGAAGAGGGGGACGAGGGCTCTGGTGGTCAAAAGAGGCGAGGGAGGGGCTGGTGAGGTGCGGGAGGACTCGGGCACTCCTTAAATAGCCGAGGGGAGGGCTCTAGACGATCGCTAGCGAGCTCGAGCAGTGTTCTAATGGAGGTCAGAGGCAGTGCACAGTGCGGGCACTGTTCTAGCGGCGCATTGATGGTAAACCATGACGAGGCATCGATGCAGGGCGACGCAGTCGAGCACGAGCGAGCTCCTGGACAATGTTTGAGGTCGAGACGAGTAGGGAAACGACGGCAACAGTGGTCGGATCGAGCCAGAGCGCGCGCTGTGCATGACACAAGCGTGATCACCACACGCTCTGGCGCGAGCGGCGCTCTTTGGCGTGGCCAACCGTGTCCAGTAGGATGACCTTAGTGCCCTAAGTCTAAATGAGGAAATAAATTGGTCCAGGGGCAAAGAAGAGATTTGCACTTAGCTCCAAATCAAACCAGCATCCAAGTGTTTGTGTTGTGCAGTGGGGACACCAGCGTGGTAACTCAGTAACTAAGTTGTCTAGCGATGATCTTACACTAAGATGATGTTGATCACCAAAAACAAGACTAAGAGGAGGGGTTTAGATGATGGTTGCTGTAGAAAGTGCAAAACTAGCTAGATTAGGGAGCCATGATGTTGCACTCACATACAGAAGTTTCATGAGCTGAAATTTGTTGGAGTGGGATTATATGGCCATATGGATCTGCTATAAAAATCTCATGCCATTTGGAGTTACCAAAGTGGCACTTCCTTCACAAATCTCCATTCTGACCAGTAACTTGGAAAATTTACTGAGGGTAAATAGCTAAGTAGATGGAGTCAAAACTTGGTGGAGGGAGTAGAGATAGATGTAAGAATGTCATGGTAAATTTTTAGCTGAAATGAAGCAAGGTAAAATAGGGTTGCTTCACAAAGTGAAAATCTGACTAGAGACCAAGATTTGGAGCTGAGCTCACATAGATGATCTCCATGAGCTCAAATTTGGTAGAGATGCATGATTTTCTCAAATAAAGGATGTGACCAAGTTTCAACTCATCTGTACATGCCTAGAATATATTTCCTTCACAAAGTTCCTTTCTGGACATAAACTTTGGAAAATCATTGAAAAATAATTACTAGGCAAATGAGTATGAAAATTGGCACAGGACAACGATATGGACATGAAAAGATGTCAAAGAAGTTTAGAGGCAATTCGGCAAAGATAAATAGCACTTGCTTCACAAAGTGCCATTTACGGCAGAATAGGAAAAAGATTATTGGATGATTATTTTTGAACATGGAAATGAAATGTTTTGCCATATTTGATCAAGATAGTACCCAAACAATTTATGAGAATTATTTGGGAAATTTTATAATGACAGAGATATAGGTTGCTTCACAACCTAGGGCAAAAAGAATTATTCCTTTAATAGAAAAGGAACATTCCCTAGAAAAGAATTTTGGATTAGGTCAAGGATGGAAATGACAGGGTCTTGGGAAGATGAGGAGGATGGCAAGCCACTATAAAATCTAGGAAGACATGTTCTTCCCAAGTTTCAGAACCACATAGCCACTGAAAAGCAAATAAAAGCAAGAAATCCAAGAAATTGAAAGAAAAAGAAAAGGGCAAAATCCAGGCTGTCACAGCAGAGCTAGATGGCAGTTCCTTACCTTCCCTCGTACTTGAGGGAAAGATCTTGGTTTTTGAGTTCTTCAAGTTCTTCATAGTGATCAAAAAATATAAATCCCAAGTGACTTAAATAATATAGCTATGCTCCCGGGCAACGGCGCTAGAAAATAGTCTTGATAACCCACAAGTGTAGGGGATCGCAACAGTTTTCGAGTGTAAATTATTCAACCCAAAGTTATTGATTCGACACAAGGGGAGCCAAAGAATACTCTTAAGTTTTAGCAGCTGAGTTGTCAATTCAACCACACCTGGAAACTTAGTATCTGCAGCAAGGTAACTTAGTAGCAAGGTAATATGGAAATAGTGGTAACAGCAATAAAAGTAACGGTAGTGTTTTTGTAGTTTTTGTAATAGTAGCAGCGGAAAAGTAAATAAGCAACAAGCAATATGTGAAAAGCTCATAGGCATTGGATCGGTGATGGAGAATTATGTCGGATGCGATTCCTCATGTAAAAGTTATAACCTAGGGTGACACAGAACTAGCTCCAGTTCATCAATGTAATGTAGGCATGTATTCCGAATATAGTCATACGTGCTTATGGAAAAGAACTTGCATGACATCTTTTGTCCTACCCTCCCGTGGCACCGGGGTCCTAGTGGAAACTAAGAAATATTAAGGCCTCCTTTTAATAGAGTACCGGACCAAAGCATTAGCACATAGTGAATGCTTGAACTCCTCAAACTACGGTCATCACCGGGAGTGGTCCCGATTGTTGTCACTTCGGGGTTGCCGGATCATAACACATAGTAGGTGACTATTGACTTGCAAGATAGGATCAAGAACACACATATATTCATGAAAACGTAATAGGTTCATATCTGAAATCATGGCACTCGGGCCCTAGTGACAAGCATCAAGCATGGCAAAGTCATAGCAACATCAATCTTAGAACATAATGGATACTAGGGTTCAAACCCTAACAAAACTAACTCGATTACATGGTAAATCTCATCCAACCCATCACTGTCTAGCAAGCCTACGATGGGATTACTCACGCACGGCGGTGAGCATCATGGAATTGGTGATGGAGGAAGGTTGATGATGACGATGGCGACAATCTTCCCTCTCTGGAGCCCCGAACGGACTCCAGACCCCCCCCTCCCGAGAGAGATTAGGGCTTGGCGACGGCTCTGTATCGTAAAACGCGATAATTCTAACTGTCTGATTTTTTTCTCCCCTAAAGTGAATATATGGAGTTCGGGGGTACGTTGGTGGAGCAACAGGGGGCCCACGAGGCAGGGGGCGCGCCCAAGGGGAGGGGGCGCCCCCCCACCCTCGTGGACAGGGTGTGGGCCCCCTGGCTTGGATCTTTCCACAGATATATTTCATATATTTCAAAATAATTCTCCATTGATTTTCAGGTCATTCCGAGAACGTTTATTTTTGCACAAAAATAACACCATGGCAATTCTGCTGAAAACAGCGTTAGTCCGGGTTAGTTCCATTCAAATCATGCAAGTTAGAGTCCAAGACAAGGGCAAAAGTGTTTGGAAAAGTAGATACGTTGGAGACGTATCAGAAAGGACACCGCAATATTGAACCCAAAGCCAAGCACTTCTCCCATTGCAAGAACTATAGATCTAGTAGGCCAAACCAAATCAATAATTCGAAGAGACTTGCAAGGATATTATAATCATACATAAAAGATTTTAGAAAAGAATCCAATATTGTTCAAAGATAATCTTGATCATAACCCACAATTCATCGGATCTCGACAAACACACCGCAAAAAGATTACATCGAATAGATCTCCTCGAAGAATGAGGAGAACATTGTATTGAGATCCAAAGAGAGAGAAGAAGCCATCTAGCTAATAACTATGGACCCGAAGGTCTGTGGTAAACTACTCACAACTCATCGGAGAGGCTATGGTGTTGATGTAGAAACCCTCCATGCTCGATGCCCCCTCCGACGGAGCTCCGGAACAGGCCCCAAGATGGGATCTCACGAGAACAGAAGGTTACAGCGGTGGAATTAGGGTTTCATCTGTTGCCTCGATGTTTTGAGGGTACAAGAGTATATATAGGCTGAAGAGGCACGTCGGGGGGCCAACAGGTGTCCCATGAGGGTGGGGGCGCGCCTACACCCTGGGCGTGCCCCTGCCCTCGTGGCCACCTTCTTCGCTTCCTGGCGTGTACTCCAAGTCTCTCGTGTTGATATTGTTCCAAAAATAACTCTCCCGAAGGTTTCATTCCGTTTGGATTCCGTTTGATATTCCTTTCCTGTGAAAAACTGAAACAGGCAAAAAAAACAAAAAATTGCACTAGGCCTTGGGTTAGTAGGTTAGTCCCAAAAATAATATAAAAGTGTATAATAAAGCCCATTAAACATCCAAAACAGAATATATAATAGCGTGGAACAATAAAAAATCATAGATACGTTGGAGACGTATCACCTGCACAAACAATCAAACAACTTGCACCCAATGCTATAAAGGGGTTGTCAATCCCTTCACGGTTATTTGCAAAAGTGAGATCTAATAGAGATAGATAAACTATAAATAAAATATTTTTGGGTTTTTTGGTTTATGGATTGAAAAGTAAAACATTACAAAATAGTAGATCAGAAACTTATAAGATGTAAAATAGACCCGGGGGCCATAGGTTTCACTAGAGGCTTCTCTCATGATAGCAAATATTATAGTGGGTGAATAAATTACTACCAAGCAATTGATAGAAAAGCGCAAAGTTATGATGATATTTAAGGTAATGATCATGAATATAGGCATCACGTCCGTATCAAGTAGACCGACTCCTGCCTGCATCTACTACTATTACTCCACACATCGACCGACTCCTTCCTGCAAATAGAGTATTAAGTACATAAGAATAGAGTAACACATTAAGTAAGATGACATGATGTAGCGGAATTAACTCAAGCAATATGATGAAAACCCCATCTTGTTATCCTCGATGGCAAGAATATAATACGTGTCATGTCCCCTACTATCACTAGGATTGAGCACTGCAAGATTGAACCCGAAGCAAAGCACTTCTCCCATTGCAAGAAAAACCAATCTAGTTGGCCAAACCAAACCGATAGTTCAAAGAGAATTACTAAGATATCAAATCATGCATATAAGAATTCAGAAGAGACTCAAATAATATTCATAGATAATATGATCATAAATCAACAATTCATCGGATCTTGGCAAACACACCGCAAAAGAATATTACATCGGATAGATCTCCAAGAACATCGAGGAGAACATGGTATTGAGAATCAAAGAGAGAAGAAGAAGCCATCTAGCTACTAGCTATGGAACCGTAGGTCTGTGGTAAACTACTCACACTTCATCGGAAGGGCAATGGTGTTGATGGGATCTAGATGCCCTCAGTGGTCGAATCCCCCTTCAGCACAGTACCGGAAAAGGCCTCTAGATGGGATCTCGCAAGAACAGAAGGTTACGACAGCGGAAAAGTGGTTTCGATGGATGTTTTGATGTTTTTGGAATATGTGAGAATTTATAGGCGGAAGAAGTAGTTCAGGGGGGTCTCGAGGGGCCCACAAGGTAGGGGGCGTGCCCTACCCCCCAGGGCGCGCCCTCCACTCTTGTGGACGCATTGAGGCTCCCCTGGCATGTACTCCAAGTCCTCTGGATGTCTTCTGGTCCAAGAAAAATCCTCGTAAAGTTTCGTTCTGTTTGGACTCCGTTTGATATTCCTTTTCTGGAAATCTCAAAAACAAGGAAAAAATAGAAACTGGCACTTGGCTCTAGTTTAATAGGTTAGTCCCAAAAATCATATAAATAGCATATTAATGCATATAAAACATCCAAAACAGATAATATAATAGCATGGATCAATCAAAAATTATAGATACGTTGGAGACGTATCAACCTTCGCAACGAGCTTGTCCTTGGACGAGCTTTGAGGTGCCATGGCGATCTAGATCTGCCAGAATAACAACACGAAACAAGAACAGAGGATATATCTGCGATACGGTGGTCAAAACATCAGAAAGTATATATAATGATTTTTCCCATGCAGGACAAGTAAGAAGGAAGAAAAACGGAGTTAGGAAAGTTCATGAGGGGGCCACAAGATCGGGAGGCCCACCGACGGGGTAGGGCGCTCCCCTCGGGCTTGTCGCTCCCTTGTGCACCTTTCAGACTGTTTATTATTTTCCTAATTTTTTAAATATTCCAAAACAGACAGAAAGTACTTTTATGGAACTTTTGGAGTCTGTTTACTTATCGTACCTACCCCCTTTTCAAGGCTCTGGAGCGTTCCTGAATTTTTCCCTTGTGTGTTCTTCCGGTGTCATAGTTTGGATAATATTAGTTTCAACATTAATGGCCGTACCTAAGATATAATGTTTAATTCTTTGTCCATTAACCACTTTCGGGGTTAGTGCCTCTGCGTTGTTTATCTTGATAGCTCCGGAACAATAAACTTCTTCAATGATATATGGTCCTTCCCATTTAGAGAGAAGCTTTCCTACAAAGAATCTTAAATGAGAGTTGTACAATTTAACATAGTCACCCACTTTGAGTTCCTGTTTTTTGTATTCTTTTATCATGCCATCTTTTAACATTTTCTTTAAATAACTTGCATTTTCATATGCTTGTGTCCTCCATTCATCTAATGAGCTAAAATAAACTAACCTATTTTCACCGGCAAGTTTGAAATCATAGTTAAGTTCTTTAATTGCCCAATATGCTTTATGTTCTAACTCTAGAGATAAATGACATGTTTTTCCATAGACCATTTTATAACGGGACATACACATCGGGTTTTTATAAGCAGTTCTTTCTAGATCTTTTAACGGTCTTTGGCAAAATTAGCTTTACTTCTCTATTGCTCAATTCAACTTGACCGCTAGACTGAGGATGATAAGGTGATGAAATTATATGGTTGACATCATATTTAGCAAGGAGTTTACGGAATGCACCATGAACAAAATGTGAACCACCATCAGTCATTAAGTATCTAGGGACTCCAAACCTTGGGAAAATAACTTCTTTAAGCATTTTAATAGAAGTGTTATGATCATCACTGCTAGTTGGAATAGCGTCTACCCACTTAGTAATGTAATCAACAACAACTAGAATATGAGTATACCCATTAGTGGAAGGAAAGGTCACATATAATCAAATCCCCAAATGTCAAATGGTTCAATAACAAGTGAATAATTCATAGGCATTTCCTAACATCTACTAATATTACCAATTCTCTCACATTCATCACATGATAAGACAAACTTACGTGCATCCTTGAAGAGAGTAGGCCAACAAAAACTAGATTGTAGTACCTTATGTGAAGTTATGTCTCCAGCATGGTGTCCTCCGTATGCCGCGGAACGACACTTCCATAGGATTTGTTCCTGTTCATGCTCAGGTACACAACATGTAATAATACCATCTACTCCTTCCTTATAAAGATGCGGGTCATCCCAGAAGTAATGTCGCAAATCAAAGAAGAACTTTTTATTTTTTTGGTATGTGAAATGAGGTGGTATATATTTAGCAACAATGTAATTAGCATAGTGTCGGTGTACTAAGGTAGGGGTACCTCAGTACCCCAACTTGTGCACGGGCAGTAGCAGCTTCCCGCGGCAGGGCTTACCACGTGCTCGTCGGAGAACCTTCTGGCCCATATAAAGCCATTCAAAAACAAAGTATACAAGACAGAAGATCAAGACCCCGGCAAGTGGAGCTTGCCGGGAAGGCCGTCCCAGGCTCAAGATTACTTCATCAACTCAAGACCCTGGCAAGAGGAGCTTGCCAGGAAGATCAGAAGATTGCCTCTTACAAGACACGCCTCGGTGCACTCTGCGCCCCGGCAAGACCCGGGGAGCGACAAGCTTCCCGGCCCGGCAAGATCAAGACCCCGGCAAGGTAGTTGCCGGGGGAAGTCTGCACTGTGTGCCCGCGCTCCAGCTCATCGGCCCACGCGTCGCCCTGGGGCCATTCCAGGGACGCGTGGCGGGTGGCTGTGCAGCCTGGGGGACACGGTGGCACTCCACGGTGACGAAGCTACCGCCGTGGCAAACGGAGACGCAAGGGCGGGCACTTTTGGGGTCGACGGCGACGGGCATTTAATGCTCTTGTCCCCCACTGTCAAAGTAGGTGATGACCACTGTTCATGCACTGTTCATCCACTGTTCCCGCACTGTTACAACTACCACCAAAGTTACATTTTTGCCCCTTTCTCCTACGTTGACACCTGTCGGTGACCCCTTGAGCTATAAAAGGAGGCCCGTGCTCAACGTAGAAAGGGTTCGGAACCTAGATCGCTCATTCGCTCGGAGTAGCTAGTTCTTCAAGCTCCCGAGCTCCAACACTCAATACAATCTAAGCAGGAGTAGGGTTTTACGCGTCCATCGCGGCCCGAACCTGGGTAAACTGCCTGCGTGAGCTCTACGATCTGCTCTTTGTGCTCCCTCCGCTCCCTTACCGTACGAACAAAGGGGCTCCGGTCCCATAGGTGCTCGTGGTGGACAGTTTCCCCCGACATCTTTGGCGCGCCAGGTAGGGGGCGTCGAGGTTGTGCGAACCTGATCCGGCGTTCACGCGGGCGCAGTCTTCATCAACCTCTCCAGCTTCATCAGCAACCTCATCAACAGCAGCATGGCCCCGAAGAAGAAGGCTTCGGAGGTCGGAGGCCCGTCGGCGTCTGTTCCACCGCCACCAGAACCAACGGTGGGTGGAGGAGACGCCGTCGGAAGGGTGGTCGCCGGCGAGGAAACTCGCGGCACCACCAAGTCCAAGGTCAAGACGGACGACCGAGCCTCGGTCTCCGTAGATGCGCCACGTCCATCTCAGCAAACGACGACCCAGCAGCGCCGTGGTACAGGAGGTACCATCCGCTTGCTGGGGCAAGGGCAAGCCGGAGGCTCGCGGGATGCTCTGGGCCATCGTCCTGGCACGAGCAAGGCGCGGTCGCCGGGGCGGGACCCTGCTCCTTCTAACCCCGTTAGGAGTCCGAGCATATCCCGCTCCTCGCACCGCTCGCCCCCGCTCCCCTCCTCTCCAGCAGAAGCACTCGCAAGAGCACAACTGCTCCTCGACTTCCCTCCAGCGGCGGACAAGGCCGAGGACTGGAGGGCAACGATTCAAAGCCTGATCGCCTTCGCCAACAACGACGCGCCGCAGCAGCCGGCGACCTCGCGGCCACGGCAAGTCGAGAAGACGAAGGCCGACGGCGACAAGACCGCCGGGGGTGCAACTACGGTGCACTCCCCGCCGCGGAAGCAGAAGACGCCTCCCCGCTGGATCAACGTTGACGACGACTCCACGGCGTCCTCGGATCCGCGGGCTCGTCGGGACCAGCGCCAGGTCCTCGATGATCGGCGACAAGAAGACGCTCGGACGACGATCGAGCGCCGCCGAGAAGCTCGGCGACAATCAGATCAGCGCGCTGGGACCGCTGTCGATACACACGCGCCCGGTGAGCCAGGCGACTTGCCGTACGCGGCAGGTTGCCCTGCCTTCACTCGTGAGCTGCGGCGTGTCCAGTGGCCCAGCATAAAGAACTTCAAGCCCGACGTACCGGAGAAGTACGACGGCAAGACGCACCCCTCGGAATTCCTCAGCATTTACACCATCGCGGTGCAGGCTGCCGGGGGGCGCGACGAGAAGATACTGGCGAATTACTTCCCGCTAGTGCTTAAGCCGAACGTTCGTTCTTGGCTTATGCACTTGCCGGAAGGCTCCATTTCTTCTTGGGCAGATCTTTGCCACCAGTTTGTTGGCGCCTTCACGGGCGGCCACAAACCCCATGGCCAGGAGAGCGATCTCCACATCTTGGCCCAGAAGGAAGGAGAACCTCTGCGCAAGTACATCCAACGCTTCAGCCGCGTGCAGCACAACATCCCCGACGTCCACCCTGCCGCGGTTATTAGCGCGTTCCACCAGAACGTGCGTAACCGCCGCATGCGTGAAGAGATGGCCATGACCAAGATACGGGATGTCAGCGAGCTCTATGCTCTGGCTGACAAGTGCGCGCGCGCCGAAGAGGGGAGGATGCTGGCGCAGGGGGAAGCGACAGCGAGGATGCCGCTCCGGCAAAGAAGAGCCGGCGGCGGAACAATAGGAAAAAGAAGAACAAGGAAGTGCTTGCCGTTGAGAAGTCCGGCAAGGAGGCTCCCGCCAAGCAAGCACAGGCTGGCGGCTCCGGCAAGGAGCCTGCCCCTGTGGCGGCAGCCGACAAGCAGGACGGCTCCGACAAGCTATACTGCAAGATCCACCACACCAAGGGTCATGATCTCTCCAACTGCAAGCGCGTCGAGTACCTCGTCGAGCAGCAGAAAGCTGAGTACGAGCGGCGCGACAAGGAAAAGGCCCAAGGTGGCGGGGGAGAGCCAAGCAAGAAGCGGCCATTCAATGGCCGGGGAGGACGCCGCGGCAAGGCCAAGCAGCGGCAAGGTGATCGACCTCCCCGGGGCCGCGACAAGGATGAAGAAGACGACGACGACGACATGGAGGAAGATGATAACAGCGAGCAGGAGTTCCAGAAGGCCACGGAAGTCCTGTGCGTCGACGGCGGCGCCTCTCTGCATACTTCCCACCGCCAACTCAAGCAGTGGGTGCGGGAAGTAAATGCAGCAGAGCCGCCCGTGGAGTCGCGCAGGCTCCTCAAATGGTCCAGCACGCCCATCATTTTTGATCTCGAGGATCACCCTGACCGCACCACAGCGGTCGGGTGCTTGCCGATGTTGGTCTCACCCACCATCCGCAACCTCAAGGTCACCAAAATGTTGGTTGACGGCGGGGCCGGGCTGAACTTGATCTCCTCAGCTGTGATCAAGAAACTCCAAATCCCAGATGGCGAGCTCGAAGAGACCGGTTCTTTCCAAGGAATAAACCCGGGAAGGAGCAAGCCCAAGGGGAAGATCACTCTGCCAGTGACCTTTGGCGGGGAGCTTAACTTCAGGACGGAGAGGATAACTTTCGATGTTGCCGATATCCCATTGCCATACAATGGGATACTTGGACGTCCTGCCCTCGCCAAGTTCATGGCAGCTTCCCACTACGCCTACAATGTACTCAAGATGCCGGGGCCGATAAGCGTCATCACTGTCCATGGCGACAAGAAGGACGCGCTTATCTGCGCCGACAAGATCTACCGGGATGCAGCAGCCGCGGCGGAGAGCAACACACTTGCCGCTGAAGCTCCCGGGGGGAAGAAGACCAAGACCAAGTCCGGCAAGTGCTCTGGGACCCACTCCGGCAACCGCACCTCTTCGGAGTGCTGCGCTGCCGTCGAGGACGTTCCATCGAGCTCCACCGGCAAGTGCAAGAAGGGCATGGCCGCTCCACCGGCAACCAAGAAGGTGTCCGCCAATGAGGATGGCACTGGTGGTACCTTCACCATCAGTGCTACGCTTGATAGCAAATAGGAAAGCGCGCTCGTTGCCTTCCTGCGGGCGAATGTCGATGTGTTTGCATGGCAACCATCTGACATCCCCGGTGTTCCCAGGAAGGTGATTGAGCACAAGCTCGCTGTTTGTCCTCATGCGCGGCCCGTCAAGCAGAAGGTCAGAAAGCAAGCTGTGGAGTGCCAAGAATTCATTGCCGAAGAAATCAAGAAGCTAGAAGCAGCGGGCCTGGTTAGAGGCGTGATCCATCCGACGTGGTTAGCAAATCCAGTTGTCGTGCGTAAGGCTAACGGGAAGTGGAGGTTGTGTATAGACTTCACCGATGTGAATAAAGCATGTCCCAAGGATCCATTTCCCTTGCCGCGCATTGACCAGATTGTTGACTCCACTGCTGGATGTGAGCTGCTCTCTTTTCTTGATGCATATTCAGGCTACCACCAGATTTTCATGGCCAAGGAAGATGAAGAAAAGACTGCATTTATCACTCCATGTGGCACATATTGCTTCATTCGCATGCCTTTCGGATTGAAGAATGCAGGCTCAACATTTGCAAGGGTGGTGCACACTGCTTTTGAGCCACAGATCCACAGAAATGTAGAAGCTTACATGGATGACATAGTGGTGAAAAGCAAGAGCAAGGATACCCTGATCCAAGATTTGGAAGAAACTTTTGCAAATCTGCGCAAGATCCAGCTTAAGTTGAACCCCGAGAAGTGCGTCTTTGGAGTCCCCTCCGGCAAGCTTCTCGGGTTCTTTGTGTCACAGAGGGGGATCGAAGCCAACCCCGACAAGATTAAAGCCATAGAGCAGATGGAAGCCCCGAAGCGCGTTAAGGATGTAAGGAGGCTTGCAGGTTGTGTGGCTGCCCTCAGTAGGTTCATTTCAAAGTCTGCAGAACGCGCCCTTCCTTTCTTCAAAATCTTGAAGAAGGCAGGTCCTATGAAATGGACTCCGGAAGCGGAGGCAGCGCTGCAAGACTTGAAACGGTACCTATCCTCCACTCCAATACTTGTCGCACCTAAGCCACAGGAGAAGTTGCTGCTGTACATAGCGGCAACCAACCAGGTGGTTAGTGGTGTGTTAGTAGCAGAGAGGGAGGCCGACGAGGAGTCAGCACCACCGGCAAGCGAATCCAGCGACAAGCAGGGGGCTGCTCCGACAAGCTCTGGCCCCGACAAGGACAACTCTGCGCAGGAACAAGGAGAAGTGCGGAAGAAAATGGTGCAGCACCCAGTGTATTTTGTGAGTTCCCTCTTGCAAGGGGCTAGATCAAGATACTCTGGGGTGCAAAAGTTGCTTTTCGGCCTCGTCATGGCCTCGAGAAAGCTGCGCCATTACTTCCAAGCACATGAGATAACAGTGGTCACTCGCTTTCCGTTGAAGAGGATATTGCACAATCCAGAAGCAACAGGCAGGATCGTCGAGTGGGCACTTGAGCTGTCAAGCTTTGGTCTCAAGTTTGAAAGTACCTCAACTATCCAGAGCCGAGCTTTGGCAGAATTCATAGCTGAATGGACCCCAACGCCCGATGAAGAAGTTCCAGAGACAAGTGTACCCGTACAAGAAGCGACAAGTGAATGGGTAATGTACTTTGATGGTGCCTTCTCGCTGCAAGGCGCTGGAGCCGGTGTGGTACTCATAGCACCCACCGGAGAACACCTCAAGTATGTTATCCAGATGCACTTTCCCAGGGAACAAGCAACAAACAACACTGCAGAGTATGAGGGTCTGCTTGCCGGTCTCAGAATTGCAGCTGAACTTGGGATTAAGAAGCTGATTGTGCGGGGAGATTCTCAGTTGGTGGTCCGACAAGTCAACAAGAGTTACCAGAGCCCTTTGATGGAAGCCTATGTAGATGAAGTGAGGAAGCTTGAAGAACACTTTGAAGGTCTGCAAATGGAGCACGTCCCGAGAGCTCAGAATGATATAGCAGATGGACTTTCAAACTGTGCTGCAATGAAGTTACCTGTGGAACCAGGGACCTTCCTGCTCAAGCTGACTCAGCCATCCGTTACACCATCAATTGGGCAGCCTAAGAAGAGAAAGTTGGTCTCCGGCGACTACTTGCCGGCGGATCTCCCCGAGGCCGCCGCCAAGGTCCCCAAGATCGACAACCAGAACGCTGAGGAACTGTTTGCTCCTGCAGATCCTAGGGTCTGTACAGTTGAAGCAAGCGTTCCCGACAAGCCTCGCCCCGGCGAGCTTGCCGGGGGACCGTCAGCTCCGGTAGAACCAGAAGTCCTTGCCGTAGAAGCTGGGGTTCCCGCAGCGGCCCTCATGCCTTTAGTCCTTGCCGTTGAGCCTCGCGCTCCGGCATGGGCACAGCAAATTGTCCGTTTTCTGCAAACTGGAGAACTTCCCGACGACCCGGCAGAGATAGAGAAAATAACCAGGCAGTCAAGTATGTACCAGTTCGTTGACAATGAACTGTACAGAAGAAGGCTCAATGGTGTCAGGTTGAAGTGCATTTCCAGAGAAGATGGACAGAAGCTGTTGGCAGAGATACATGGAGGCATATGCGGCCACCACATTGGCGCAAGGGCACTTGCCGGAAAAGCATTCCGGCAAGGGTTCTTTTGGCAAGAAGCCCTCCAAGATGCAACTGCACAAGTAACCAAGTGTGAAGCGTGCCAGTTCCATGCCAAGCAAATTCATCAGCCAGCTCAAGCTCTCCAGACAATCCCTTTGTCCTGGCCCTTCTCGGTCTGGGGGCTCGATATCCTCGGCCCCTTCCCCCGTGCTGTCGGGGGCTTTGAGTACTTGTACATTGCAATCGACAAGTTCACAAAGTGGCCAGAAGTGGAACCAGTGAGAAAGGTGACAGCACAGTCAGCAGTCAGATTCTTCAGATCGATTGTTTGCCGTTTCGGGATCCCTAACAGGATCATCACCGACAACGGTACACAATTCACTAGTCGCACCTTCATGCAATACGTCCAAGACCTTGGCGCCAAGGTCTGCTTCGCTTCTGTTGCTCACCCGAGGAGCAATTGTCAAGCGGAGAGGGCCAATGCTGAAGTGCTGCGCGGACTCAAGACAAGAACCTTCGACAGGCTGCGCAAGTGCGGAAGAAACTGGATAGAGGAGTTACCGGCGGCTCTTTGGTCAATCAGAACGACACCAAGTCGAGCCACCGGACAGACACCCTTTGCTCTAGTCTATGGAGCAGAGGCAGTTCTCTCCACGGAACTCGTATACGGATCTCCTCGAGTGCTCGCTTATGATGAGCTCGAGCAAGAGCAACTGCGACAAGATGATGCATTGCTCCTCGAGGAGGAACATCTCCAGGCTGCTGTACGAGCCGCTCGATACCAGCAAGCCTTGCGCCGCTACCATAGCCGCAAGGTCAAGGCCAGGAGTCTCGAGGAAGGCGACCTTGTTCTTCGGCGTGTTCAGTCCGCCAAGAATTCCAACAAGTTGACGCCGAAGTGGGAAGGCCCTTATCGGGTGAGACAAGTCACAAGGCCCGGCGCTGTCCGCCTTGAGACCGAAGAAGGCTTACCGGTGAGCAACTCCTGGAACATAGAGCATCTTCGCAAGTTTCACCCATAAGGCGCGGTTGCCGTGATCCGCTCCGGCAACCACCTTTTGTACGAGTCTTGCCGCTGTTGCATGTAAACCTTTGTACAAAGCCGGGCGCAGACCCCGTGCATCAGTAAAGCTTTTTGTTTTCGCGCTATTTGCCATTCTCGTGCTTTTCTTTGTTATTTGCATGCATCATTTGGCATTTTGTGCAACACACATATCCGGTAAGCATTACCATACCGAGGAACCCTATACTTGTTTCCTCTTCCCCTTTTTCTTTCCCTCTTAAGCAGGAAGAATGTTCCTCGCGCACAAGTTTGCCGGGGGGGAAGGAGGTGGAGGATGAACCAAGTGATGTTCAAGAAAAGCTTAGCTTACCGGAGAACGAACAGACTATGAAAGCTAAGTACCAGAATTTGAGCAGTTCAAATTTTAAATTTTAGTTGTCTTCCTTGAACAACCACACTTTGTATGGGAAACCTGTGCGCGAAGGAACCTACCCGTAGCTAGCCGCACCCTTACCTTGTTTTCGAGTACGCTCAACGACTTAAGTGAGCTGCGACAAGTGTCGCGCCCTTGCTTCGTTTTCGAGTTCGCTCAGCAAGCTAAGTGCGTTGCGACTAGCCGCGGCAAGGTTGCTTGCCGGTAAGACCTTAACCAGCAGGCTGCTCAGAGTCCAGTACTCAGCGCTCGCGGCAAGGGCCCCTTGCCGGCAAGTTCCCTAGAAGCGTAGGGTTGAAAGCATACAAAGTAAAGGACCAAGACAAGGGAGATAACACTGCATCAATTACTCGAAAATAAGATAAATATATTACAGAGATAACTTGTCGCAATGAATAATGGGTTCATGTTCACGGCACACTTTGCAGCAACAAAAGAAATAAGAAGAAGGAGGTCTAGTCTACGCGGTCGCCTTCACGCCTGGAGATCTTGTTCACCTTGGCGATAATGTGGGCGACCTGCGCCTTCAGCGCCTCCATATCCGCGTCGGCCGGCAAGCTGCAGAGAACGTTGACGAGGTTTATACCAGGATTGCGGTACACTATCTTCGTCAGAACGCGCTCCAAAGTTCCCGCGCAGAGCTGGCGTGACTCCTCGGCCAGCTGCGCGGGGAGCTTCTTCTGTAGATTTGCGAGTGCCGGCGCGACCCCTCTGAAGAAGAGACTGAGTTTGGCGCTGTGGGGGAGGTTTGGATCCGGAGAGTAGATGAGATGCTCAACCTTCAGCGCCATCAGCTCCTTGTCGATGTTAGCTGCAGAAGCCACCAGATCTTCAGTCCATACCTCGACGGTCCGGCGGAAGTTCTTAGCTGAAGAGGCGGCGCTCTCCACCAGGCCTCGCTCCTTGCGGAGCTCGTCCTTCAGCTTGGTTTCGCGGTCCCGGACGGCGTCGAGCGAATCCTTCAGCGTAGAGACTTTCAGCTCCAGATCTGCAATCGAGTCCTTGGCGGCCTTGAGCTCGTCGCCCTGCTTGGAGAGGCGTACCTGGAGTTCTGAGTTAGTATGGGCGTCCTTCTCGCGCTCTATGTTGAGCGCGGTGACCCTCTCCGTGCTCGCTTTCAGGTACTCCTCCAGCTGCACCACCTTAGCCTCGAGGTCTTTCTTGGCGGTCTCCGCGGTGGCAGCGGCGGCCTTCGCTTTCTTCAGTTCTCCGTCAAGGGCCTGCTCCCGGGCGGCAAGGTCGTCCTCGTGAGAGTCGAGGTCGACCTTCCGTTGGGTGAGCTCTCCTTCTCGCCGGGATAGCGCTTCTCCGGCGAGTCGCTGCTGCTCCTCGGCCTCGGCCTTCTCCAGGAGCCACTCTTGGTACTCTCCAGCAAGCCTCTCGCGCTCCTCCACCAAGTCGCGGAGGGCCGCCTGGTTGGCGGCGCGGAGCTCCGCGGCGCGTTTCTCCATATCTGCTGCGGCCTTGGCGGTGAGGGCTTCCCGAGATTCAAGTTTCGTCTGCCTGACCCGGTAAAGGGCCAGGAGCCGGTGAAGCAATTTCTCCTCCTCGGGTTCGTCGCTTCCGCCCGGCGCCTCGACGATCTTCAACCCCGCGGAGGCGAGGACCTCACCATCGAAGGTCTCTCCCTCCTCGGGGGCTCGCGACGAGGATCCCCACGGCACTTGTATGAAGACGCCGTTGGGAGCCTCAAGGTAGAAGGCGGACTGCTCCTTCTCGGTGGAGGGGTCGGCGGCCGGCGCAGTGCTAGACGCTCCTGCCGCCTCCGGGCCGGCAGTATGGCCGCCGTCCCCCTCCCCGGCCGCTGCGTCTGCGGTCGGGGCGGTCTCCTCCGCGGCAGGCTCGGCGGCTCCCGCCATGTCTTCAGCGACAGGGGCGTTGCCGCCGTCGCCCTGCGTGCCCTCCTCCTCGACGACGACCTCCGTCTCCATCTGCTCTGGGGGAGGAGGATCTAGAAGAAGAAGAAGAAGAAAAAGAAAAAGTTCAAGCAAATATCCAAAAAAAAGACAAGTCCAAGAAGACGAGGTTACAAGAGTTACCTTGGCGGACTTCGTCGACGACAGGCTCCCTCGCCGGGGAGCTCTCCCTTGGCGGGGTGGCCGCCCTCGCCGGGCTGCTCGCCCTTGGCGGGGTACTCGCCCTTGGCGGAGTACCCGCCCTTGGCGGAGCGCTCTCCCTCGCCGGAGAGTTCGTCCTTGGCGGGGACGGCGGGGCTTGCGGTTCCTCGGGAGTAGTCTCCGGGCGCTCCTGCGGCTGCGGCTCCGTTTCTGCACAAGACAATCAAGACAAGACAGAGCAACAAGATGTCAATATCAAGCTGGAACCTCAGGCGCGCCCGACAAGTAGAAAAATCAAAGACCAGACTTACGCTGGGGGCTGCGCTGGGGGCTGCTCCTCGGAGCAGCGGTTGGGTCCGGCAAGTCCGTCGCCGGTGCGTCCCCTGTCGCCGCGGCGGGCGAGTCGTCCTCGACCACCACCACGGGAACCTTGGCCTTCTTCGCTGCTCGCTGGGCCAGGGTCCTGAAATCAAAGCAAGAAGCAAGATCAGAACCATCAAAGAAAGAATCAAGACAGAATTGAAGAAGCTACAGAATGCAAGTCCTTACTCCTGTTCCTCGTCGTCGTCGTTGTCGCTCAGGGCGGAGAAGTCGAACTCCACCTGAGGCGCGTCCGCGCGAGGAGCGGGAGGAGAAGGCTCCCTCGGGCGCTTGGCGGTCCCCGGGGCTGGGGGCTGCGAAGACCCAGCCCCGGTGGGCGCCGAGGCCCGGGGAGCAGGCGGAGCGGTTGCTCCGCTCTGAGAAGACCCTCCTCCACTTGGCGCTGACGTACGGGGCGCCTCCGCCGTATCCTGCGCGCGGGTCGCCTCCGCCACGGTTGGTGCGCCAGGCGCTCCCATCGCGGCTTGGCTCCCCCGGGTAGCTCGCGCCGCCCGGCGAGTAGGTTGTTGTCGGGGCGCCTGCGCCCTCGTCGCCGCCGTCGCCTTGTGGAGGCGCTTCAACGGAGATCGCCTGGGACTTGCCCGTGGCGGGGAGGTCTCCGAGGACGAGGAGACATCGTCGTTGAGCCCCAGAGACCCACCGGAGTCCTCGCCGGCCCCGGCGTCCTCCTCCTCCTCCTCGGCCGGCCCGCTGGGCCCAGCGCCCTGCCCTGCGGCCGTGCTCCCTCCGGCGCCTCCGCTCCCTCCGGCGCCTCTGTTTCCTCCGGCAACGTCGCCCCTCGCGGCGGCCTCGCTCACGATCCCGGGGATCCCAGCATACCTCAGAGAGGGGACCCCGGCGAGCTCGTCGGGCGGAAGCTTAAGCAGTCTGCGGATCTCCGCCTCCTCTGCTTGGCACGATGCTTCCGCAGCCTCTGCCTCTTCAACTGTGAACCCGAACTCTCCTGCCGCTGCGGCTTCGGCGGCCTCTTCTACCCGGGAAGCGATATAAGCAATCTCCCGATCAGTGGTGGCCCGGGTGAGACCCTTGATCTCCTCCTTGTTCTTCGGCACCTCCACCAAGTTGTCGAAGAAGCTCATGATGGCGTCTGGCTTGGGCGCTATCCATGTGGGGTCGACGCCGTGCGAGTCACATGCGGGCATCATTGCGCGTAGGGGATCCCGGGCCGTGCTGTTGCATAGGGGCACCACTCCCCGGGGAGCTCTAAACCACTCTGGGTGGGCCGGGTCGTGCTTAAAAAGTTCCCGGACCATCCCCTTCAGCTCCAGCGACGTGAAGTTGAAGTTCAGTCCTGGGCGCAGTCTCATAATGTCCGCCGCGTTGCCGTACTCCCATGATGGCCTCTTCCTCTCCTGTAGAGGGGCAATGCGGCGGCGGAGGAAGTCTGCCCCCACTTCTCCGATGGTCAACTTGGCTACCCGGAGACGAAGAATTCTGACAAGGGCGACGTTGAGCTTGATGTCGTCTGCGTCCAGCTCGCTCCAGTCCCTGCCGCGCACGATAGCTGTTGTGCGCGGCGCAGTGAAAGATTGCGGCTCGTCCTCAACTATCCAGCACCAATCCGCGCGCCACTCCTCCCACTTGCCGCGGAGTTCCCCTTGCAGATAGGATTCCTTCTTGTTCAAGCGGAAGACCCAAGAGATACCCCCGGAGAGGGGAGCGCCGGCCTCTACTCTAGGCGTAAAGAAGTGCCTAAAAAGCGTTACATTTGGATAGATCCCTATATAGTTTTCGCACAGATGTGCGAAAACCGCCATCGTGAGGATGGCGTTGGGGGTGAAATCTAAAAGATGGAGGTTGTAGGTGTTCATGATATCGCAGAAAAATTCAGAGAAGGGAGGACAAAGGCCGCAGTGGAAGAAAACAGCGAAGAAGAAATACCCGCCGGGATACAGATCTTTTGCGACGGCGGGATAAACTCTGGTCCGAGGATGCGCCTTGGTCTTCTTGGCCCAGAACAGGTAGTACTTGTTCCAGAGTTCCCGCGCGCCAAGCCTTGGCGGGAAGACGACATTCCTCTTCCGCAGCAGGGCAAGCTTCGCCGCCTGCTCGGATTTCTCTTTCTTGGTCTTCTCCGCCTTCGCCTTCTCGGTCTTCGGGGCCATGGCGGAGGCGGCGGGGGAAGGGAACGGGGAGTCCGGCGGCGCCGCGGATGCGAGATGCGGCGGAGGAGGTGTGGAGGCGGAGCGCAGAGGGGAATTTCTGGAGATGGAAGAAGCAATGAAGACGAAGTAAGGTAACGACCCCTGCTTCCTCTGCTTTTAAGGGGGAAGTGGGGGACGCTCCGCATTTCCCATTAAAGAACGTGGCCACGTTCCCTCCCACGACGCCGCAATCGACGCGTGCCGTTAGGGAGGGACGCGGCGGATGCGGAAGGGGATTCGGCGTGCCGTGGGCCGCGCGTGCCCGTGCACTGTTTTGGGCCTGGCCCAACAGCGCTCGGCACCGTGTGTGGCCCAGGCCCGGGGGCTCCTGTCGGTGTACTAAGGTAGGGGTACCTCAGTACCCCAACTTGTGCACGGGCAGTAGCAGCTTCCCGCGGCAGGGCTTACCACGTGCTCGTCGGAGAACCTTCTGGCCCATATAAAGCCATTCAAAAACAAAGTATACAAGACAGAAGATCAAGACCCCGGCAAGTGGAGCTTGCCGGGAAGGCCGTCCCAGGCTCAAGATTACTTCATCAACTCAAGACCCTGGCAAGAGGAGCTTGCCAGGAAGATCAGAAGATTGCCTCTTACAAGACACGCCTCGGTGCACTCTGCGCCCCGGCAAGACCCGGGGAGCGACAAGCTTCCCGGCCCGGCAAGATCAAGACCCCGGCAAGGTGCTTGCCGGGGGAAGTCTGCACTGTGTGCCCGCGCTCCAGCTCATCGGCCCACGCGTCGCCCTGGGGCCATTCCAGGGACGCGTGGCGGGTGGCTGTGCAGCCTGGGGGACACGGTGGCACTCCACGGTGACGAAGCTACCGCCGTGGCAAACGGAGACGCAAGGGCGGGCGCTTTTGGGGTCGACGGCGACGGGCATTTAATGCTCTTGTCCCCCACTGTCAAAGTAGGTGATGACCACTGTTCATGCACTGTTCATCCACTGTTCCCGCACTGTTACAACTACCACCAAAGTTACATTTTTGCCCCTTTCTCCTACGTTGACACCTGTCGGTGACCCCTTGAGCTATAAAAGGAGGCCCGTGCTCAACGTAGAAAGGGTTCGGAACCTAGATCGCTCATTCGCTCGGAGTAGCTAGTTCTTCAAGCTCCCGAGCTCCAACACTCAATACAATCTAAGCAGGAGTAGGGTTTTACGCGTCCATCGCGGCCCGAACCTGGGTAAACTGCCTGCGTGAGCTCTACGATCTGCTCTTTGTGCTCCCTCCGCTCCCTTACCGTACGAACAAAGGGGCTCCGGTCCCATAGGTGCTCGTGGTGGACAGTTTCCCCCGACACATAGTCTGTATACCAATGATTATTATGAGAAGCACTTATAACAGCTAACTGTTCATCAGGAAAACTATCATCAATAGGCAGTGGGCCAACAAGATCATTTTCCATTCGAGACAAGTTATCGGCTACAGGATTCTCTGCTCCCTTTCTATCAATAATATGCAAGTCAAATTCTTGTAGCAAAAGAAACCACCTAATGAGAGTAGGTTTAGCATCTTTCTTTTCCATAAGATATTTAATAGCAGCATGATCGATGTGAACAATTACTTTAGAATCAACAATGTAAGATCTGAATTTATCACATGCAAACACAACTATTAAAAATTCTTTCTCAGTAGTAGCATAGTTTCTTCGAGCATTGTCTAGAGTTTTACTAGCATAATGGATAACATTTAATTTATTATCAAATGATTGTCCTAGGACAACACCAACAACATAATCACTAGCATCACACAAAAATTCAAAAGGCAAATTCCAATCAGGTGGTTGTACAATGGGTGCAGAGATTAAGGCGTTCTTAAGTATTTCAAAGGCTTCTACACAATCATCATAAAAAAATGACACATATTTTTGCAAAATATTAGTGAGAGGCCTAGAAATTTTGGAGATGTCTTTAATGAACCTCCTATAGAAACCAGCATGACCAAGGAAACTTCTTATGCCTTTGATATCTTTAGGACATGGAATTTTCTCAATTGCTTTAGCTTTATCTACTTCAATACCTCGTTCATAAAGTTTATGCCCCAAGACAATACCTTCATTCACCATAAATTGGAACTTATCCTAATTCAAGACAAGATCAGTTTCTTCACATCTCTGCAAAATTCAATCAAGGTTGCTTAAGGAATCATCAAAAGAAGTTCCATAAATGGAAAAATCATCCATGAAATCTTCCACAATCTTTTCAAAAAAGTTAGAGAGTATAGCAGTTATACATCTTTGAAAGATAGCAGGTGCATTGCATAAACCAAAAGGCATATGTCTATAAGCATAAGTTCCAAAAGGGCAAGTAAAAGATGTTTTCTCTTGATCTTCTTTCGACAAAGGTATTTGAGAGAAAACAGAATATCCATCAAGGAAACAAAAGTCCGTATGCTTAGAAAATCTTTCTAACATTTCGTCAATAAAATGCAAGGGTTAATGATCTTTTCTAGTAGCTTTGTTTAATTTTCTAAAAATCAGCTACCAACTATAACTAGTTACAATTCTTTGTGGGATAAGCTCATTTCTATCAATAGGAACAACGGTAATGCCTCCTTTCTTAGGGACATGATGAATAGGACTTCCCATCTACTATCAACGATGGGATAAATTATACCAGCTTCCAAAAGCTTTAATATTTCAGTTCTTACCACACCCTTTATCTTAAGATTCAATCATCATTGATGACCGACAACTGGCTTAGCATCAGGTTCCATATTAATCTTTTGCTGACATGGAGTGGGACTAATGCCTCAAGATCATCAAGATTATATCCAATAGCGTCACGGTGCTTCCTCAGAGTTTTTAGTAATCTCGTTTCTTCATCCTCTGAAAGATTAGCATTAATAATAACATGGTATATCTTATTTTCATCAAGATATGCATATTTCAATGTATGAGGCAATTGTTTCAATTCAAACACGGGATCACCCTTAGGTGGAGGAGGACCTCCAAGAGTTTCAACATGCAAATTATGTCTAAGAATAGGTGGTTAATCAAAGAACATCTTATCTATTTCGTTTCTTTCATTCATATGCATATCATTCTCATGGTCTAGCAAATATTGTCCTAACTGATTAGTAGGAGGCACGAAAATAGAAGCAAGACTAATAATTTCATCCTTATTAGGCAATTCTTTATCATGAGGTTGTCTATGGAACTTAGAGAAATTAAACTCATGAGATACATCACCATAGTTGATCCTGATAGTTTCCTTAGTGCAATCAATCTTAGCATTAACTATATTCAAGAAGGGTCTACCAAATATAATGGGACAAAAATAATCTTGTGGAGAACCAAGGACTAGAAAATAAATAGGGTATTTTATTTTTCCACACAAGACTTCAACATCTCTAACACTCCCAAGCGGTGAAATAGTATCTCTATTCTCAAGTTCAATAGTAACATAATGTCTTTGATAACCCACAAGTATAGGGGATCGCAACAGTTTTCGAGGGTAGAGTATTCAACCCAAATTTATTGATTCGACACAAGGAGAGCCAAAGAATATTCTCAAGTATTAGCAGCTGAGTTGTCAATTCAAGCACACCTGGAAAACTTTATATCTGCGGCAAAATATTTAGTATCAAAGTAGTATGGAAGTAATGGTAACGGTAGCGAAAGTAACAGTAGCAGTTTTGTAGTGATGGTGAGAGCAACAGTAATGAAAGTAACAAAGCAAGTATTGATGACTGCTAGAACTATGTCCGTATTTCCCAAAAGAGGAAGGGATGATGCAGTCTAGCAGCGGTAGGTATTTCCCTCAGTGATGAGACCAAGGTTGTCGAACTAGTAGGAGAACCAAGCAACACAACGTAAATAACATCTGCACAGAAATAACAAATACTCGCAACCCGACGTGTAAAAGGGGTTGTCAATCCCTTTCGGGCAACGGACCTGATAGAGTTGTAAATATTGATAGATAGATTGATAAATAAGATAAATTGCGACAAAGTATTTTTGGGTTTTCGGTTTAGTAGATCTGAAAATAAAAGCAAAAGCAAATAGACCGCAAAGGCAAATAATATGAGAAAGAGACCCGGGGGCCGTAGATTTCACTAGTGGCTTCTCTCGAGAAAATAGCAAATGGCGGGGAAACAATTATTGTTGGACAATTGATAGAACTTCAAATAATCATGAAGATTAGTAGACCGACTCCTACCTGCATCTGCTACTATTACTCCACACATCGACCGCTATCCATCCTGCATCTAGCGTATTAAGTTCATGGAGAAACGGAGTAATGCAATAAGAACGATGACATGATGTAGACAAGATCTATTTATGTATAAATAGACCCCATCGTTTTATCCTTTGTAGCAATGATACTTACATGTCGGTTCCCCTTCTGTCACTGGGATCAAACACCATAAGATCGAACCCACTACAAAGCACCTCTTCCCATGGCAAGATAAAGAGATCAAGTTGGCCAAACAAGACCCAATATCGGAGAAGAAATACGAGGCTATAAGCAATCATGCATATTAGAGATAAAAAAGACTCAAATAACTTTCATGGATATAAAAAGATAGATCTGATCATAAACTCAAAGTTCATCGGATCCCAACAAACACACCGCGAAAGAGTTACATCACATGGATCTCCAAGAGATTATTGTATTAATAATCAAAAGAGAGAGATGAAGCCATCTAGCTACTGACTATGATCCCGTAGGTCTAGAAAGAACTACTCACGCATCATCGAAGAGGCACCAATGGAAGTGGTGAACCCCTCCGTGATGGTGTCTAGATTGGATCTGGTGGTTCTGGACTCTACGGTGGCTGGATCGAAATTCCGTCGACTCCCCTTGGGCTTCTGTAATATTGGGGTATTTATAGAGCAAAGAGGCGGTCCGGGGGTCACCCAAGGTGCGCACAACCCACCAGGGTGCGCCTGGGCCTCCTGGCGCGCTCTGGTGGGTTGTGCTCCCCTCGGAGTACCCCCAGGTGTTGCCTTGGCCCCTTGGGTGTCTTCTGGTCCATAAACAATCTCTGTAAAGTTTCGCTGCGGTTGGACTCTGTTTGATATTGATTTCCTGCGATGTAAAAAACATGCAGAAAACAACAACTAACACTTCGTACTATGTCAATAGGTTAGTACCAAAAAATGATATAAAATGACTATAAAATGATTGTAAACATCCAAGAATGATAATATAACAGCATGGAACAATAAAAAATTATAGATATGTTGGAGACGTATCAGCATCCCCAAGCTTAACTCTTACTCGTCCTCGAGTAGGTAAGTGATAAAAACAGAATTTTTGATGTGGAATGCTGCCTACCTTGTCATATCATATTCGTTTCTTTAGCATGGACATTTGGACTTTTATATATGGTTCAAATAAATAGTCTAGTTTTGACATGAGATTTAAATACTCAAACATATCAACAAACAATCATATCTTTCAAAATATCAATGCTAAAACAAGTTATCCCTAGCCCATCATGCTCAACCATTGATCCATTCATGAAACAAACTCGCATATTAGTTACACCCAATGCTCAAGTACGATCATAGTGTTTCCTAGTTTGTAATGCCCAGGATGTGATTATATCTCCTACGTGTCGAGGCACGACTTAGAGACATAAGCGCATTCTGGAATGATCGCAATCATGGTATATTTGCACAACTCATGTAAAAGAACAGGGATGAAAGAGTAAAATAGTTGGCTTACACTCGCCACGTCACACAATAAAAAAACAATAACATAAATTCATCCAAAACTCAGGGTCCGACTACGGACGAAATCCAAATGAGAAAGATACCATAAACACAAGGTCTGATCGCCCCTAGTAGGAACCACTACTGATCGCCGAAAAACGTCACATACATATGGTCACTCTCTTCATCGAGCTCCCAGTGAAGTTCTGAACCACCTCCTGCATTGTACTCAGCCGTACCTGCAACTGTTGTTGTAGTATCTGTGAGCCACGAGGACTCAGCAATCCCATAACCATGGGTATCAAGACTAGCAAAGCTTTATGGGTACGGAAAAAGGTAGTGGTAAGGTTGCAGCAGCGGCTAAGCATAATATGGTGGCTAACTTACGAGTACAAGAATAAGATGAGCATGTGTGCCAATGGTCGCAAACTGGTAGTGATCGCTAAAGATCCTGAACTACCTACGAGTCAAACATAACCCCACCGTGTTCTCTTTTCAAAGTGAAAAGAGACAGTCACGGTTACTCACACAGTTGTGTGTTTTACTTTGGATCCTCTATCAAGTTTTTGACAACCGGACATTAAACAATTCCAATCTGCCACATAACCACGGGCACGGCTTTCGAAAGATCATAACCCTGCAGGGGTGTCCCAACTTAGCCCACCACAAGCTCTCACGATCAGCAGAAGTAATAATAATATTACCTCTTATCTTAGGGACAATCCGATCAGGCTCGGTATCCCGATGCACAAGACATTTCGACAATGGTAAAACAAGTCCAGCAAGACCTCCCGGTGTGTCGACACCCTGATAGTAGCCGCGCGTATCTCATCTCAGGCCACGACCGGATGGGCGATGCTACAGGTAAAACCAGCCCTCGGGTTTCCCCAAGGTGGCCCTGCAGGACCCCCGTTTGGGACCAACACCATCAGCACTGGCCCCCCTGCTATGTAGAAAGAATCCACGGGTAGCGCTAACTCCCTATGCAATTAATTAATTAATTAAGTTGTTATTATGAGCAAATTAAAACCAAAGTTGGGCCTTGCTGGAGGAGTTTTATTCAAAGACGAACTGTCAAGGGGTCCCCATATACCCAACCGTGTAAGGAACGCAAAATCAAGGAACATAATGCCGGTTTATCGGCTCCTAAGGTGGCATGAGTGGAACAAAACACCGAGCAAAAGGCCAAGCCTTCCACCCATGCCCAGTATATAGGTGTGTTAATAATAATAATAGATATTGTGATATTCCCAAAGCATCAAGTTCCAACATGGAACAATCTTCATCTTCACCTGCAACTAACAACGCTATAAGAGGGGCTGAGCAAGCGGGTAACATAGCCAAACAATGGTTTGCCAGGAAGGTGTCAAAGGTTAGAGGTTTCATGGCAACAATGAGAGGGGCTGACAATAATGATGGGTAGCGCGACATATAACGATAGCATCGAGACAACTAAGCATGGCAATGGTAGTAAAGGTATCCAAGGGTATGATCATCTTGCCTGGGATGCTGCAAGGAAGAAGAACAAGTCCATGAAGTAGTCGAACAAATCCTCACAACTCCGCAACGGAACCGAAGCTCACAAGAGAAGCAACCGTAAAGAAGCAAACAACACGGTAAACACACAAGCATAAACATGGCATACGATGCACATCCAAGTATCATGCATGTCTGGTTTAAATATGCATGGCATGGCAAGGTGCACAAACAATACTAGAAGTTAAGTGGAGCTCAATATGCAACGAGTTGCATATTGACGAAACACCACATTTTATTTATTTAGTTGACTCTCGTTTATTTACAAGGCAAGGTTAAATGTTTGTTAACATGGCAAGAGGTGAAGCAAAAACAAACTACCTATTTAGTCATTTTAAATGAGGCCGAAAATAACAACAACAATTCCGGAAACTCCTCATGTGCATATTTATGAATTTGGTACTGTTCTACCTAAAACATATTTTAAAGTTATTAAATAGCAAAAGTAAATGCACCATGTTATTCTACACATTTTTCCACCCCAAATACATATAATGTTTATTAAATTTGGAGCTACGGTTATTTAGTTATGAATTAAACCATTTTGACAAGTTATTTGAGCAAATTTAAACAAACATCATTTTAAACATTTTAAACAGGCATGAAAGTGGCATAATATTAATTTGCACAAAATTCTAAGCATTTTTCATATATAAAGTTTTTACATGTGATGCACAAATGTGAAGTTATTATATGCATGAAGTTTAGGGTCCAAACTGTAAAACTGATTACTCTGGATAATTACAAAAATCGCAGGTAGGAAAAAAGGAACTGGGCCGAAACTGGCACGCAGGCCCAACCTAAGGGGGGGAAGGAGGGCGCTGGGGTGGTCTCCCCTATGGGCCAAGCCCAAACTGGCGCGGAGGTAGGCCTCGGCTTTGGCAGAAGTAGGCCGGCTGTAGCACAGCATGCGCGCTGGTGCGGTCAATCTGGTCAACGTGCTCAAGGCAGCGAGCGCTGCTTGACCTGACGTAGGGGACGAAGGGGAAGCAGAGGCACGGCAGCAGGGACTCGGCGCTGCGGGTCTCCGGCAACGGCAGGGCACAGAGGTGAGGGGCGGCCGGATCCGAGGCCAGGCAGGCCGGATCCGGGCTTGGGGCATCCCGTTCTCGCAGGACTCGTGGCCGCAGGCGGGCAGAGAGGTGAGACCATGGCGGCGATGGCCTGGTTCAGAGAGAGAGAGATGTGAGCGGAGGGAGTAGAAAGAGGAGGGGAGGCGAGGAGCTGGACGAGGTGCTGCATGCCAAGTCGACGACACGGTCCTGTAGGAGATGCTCATTGGCGGAGTGAACTTCGGTGGTGTCGTGGCTTGCCGCGCGCGAAGGACGAGCGAGGAAGGAGGAGAGCGGGCAGGTTGGGGCCTCGGGCGCTTGAGCGGTGGCGGCGACGGCCAGGAGCGTGAGGGCGGAGACGGGGCTGGATGGGTGGATCGAGCGGAGGAGGCTGGCTGCAACGGGATTTGGGCAGGTGGATAGCTGCAGCTCTCTGGTTGAGTGGAGATGGATCGGGAGAGATCCCGAGGTGGAAGAGGACTGGCGGCGGCGGGTGAGGGGATTTGCTGGATGGGACAAGCGCCTAGGATCTAGGGTTAAACTGATATATATATATATATATATATATATATATATATATATATATATATATATATATATATATATATATATATATTATATATATATAGCTGAGGAATTAGTGTAGGGCTACCTCGTCCCTACGATTATAATCGGATGGACGAGAAAAATAGAATAGGGAGTCTAAATAAGAAAACAGAGATGTTTTAGGGATGTTTGGGGATGATCCGGCCCCATCGGTACTGTCGGTGTACTAGAGTAGGGGTACCCTAGTATCCCGAACTTGTGCACGGGCAGTCGCAGCACCCCGCGGCAAGGCTTGCCGGGTGACCGCCAAGGTCCTCCGTGGTTCCTTTGGAGCCATTCAAGAACAAAGTATTCAAGCCAAGGAGACAAGGCCCCGGCAAGAGGAGCTTGCCGGGAAGGCCAACCAATACATCTCAAGGAACTTGCCGTGACGCGCCACGCATCCCGGCAAGGCCCGGTGAGCGACAAGCTCCCGGACGCGACAAGACAACGACCGCGGCAAGGCGCTTGCCGCGGCAAGCTACCACTCTGTACCCACGCTCCAGCACATCCGCCAATGTGTCGCTCTAGGACCCTTCCAGGCGTACGTGGCAGGAGGCTGTGCAGCCAGCGGTACGCGGTGGCAAGCGGCACTGACAAGGTTGCCATCGTGGCGAACGGTGGCGCCGCTGACGGTCCCTTTTTGCACTGTTTGGGCGACACAGACTGGCATTTAATGCTCTTGTCCCCTACTGTCAGGGTTAGGTATGATGCACTGTACAGGTAGTTGTACCAACCGCAACACCTTTCCTTTTTTACCCTTGTCTACGTTGCCACCTGTCGGTGACCCCTTGAGCATATAAAAGGAGGCCCATGCGCAACGTAGAGGGGGGTTCGAGGCAGAAGAACTCTCACGCTCGGTCTCGCTAGCCACTGGTGTGTACTGTAGCACTCAGCGCTCCCGAGCAAGAGCTCAATACAAACCACAAAGCAGGAGTAGGGTTTTACGCATCCGTGCGGCCCGAACCTGGGTAAACTGCTCGTGTGCTTCGCCTCGATCTGCTCTTCGTGCGATCTCCGCCCCCCGCCGAACCGAAAGGGGCTCGGTCCGCCGGTCCCCATAGGTGCTCGTGGATCCGTTTCCCCGACATCTTAATGTTGAACCAGCATTCTTCAAACCGAAAGGCATCCGTATGAAACAGTACGTGCCGCATGGATTGATGAATGCGGTCTTCTCCTCATCCTCTTCTGCCATGAAGATCTTATGGTATCCTAAGTATGCGTCAAAAAATGAAAGCAAGTCACATCCGGCCGTGGATTCAACAATCTGGTCAATGCGCGGCAAGGGAAATGGGTCTTTGGGATAAGCTTTATTCACATCGGTGAAGTCGATACAAAGCCTCCATTTCCCGTTTGCCTTGCGCACGACTACAGGATTGGCCAACCACGTAGGATGGAGCACTCCTCTGATAAGGCCTGCTGCTTCCAACTTCTTGATTTCTTCTGCGATGAATTCTTGGCGCTCCACTCAACCAAGAATTCATCGCAGAAGAAATCAAGAAGTTGGAAGCAGCAGGCCTTGTCAGAGTAGTGCTCCATCCTACGTGGTTGGCCAATCCTGTAGTCGTGCGCAAGGCAAACGGGAAATGGAGGCTTTGTATCGACTTCACCGATGTGAATAAAGCTTGTCCCAAAGACCCATTTTCCTTGCCGCGCATTGACCAGATTTTTAACTCCACGGCCGGATGTGACTTGCTTTCATTTCTTGATGCATACTCAGGATACCATCAGATCTTCATGGCAGAAGAGGATGAGGAGAAGACCGCATTCATCACTCCATGCGGCACGTACTGTTTCATATGGATGCCTTTCGGTTTGAAGAATGCTGGTTCAACATTTGCAAGGGTGGTCCATGTCGCTTTTGAGCCTCAAATACACAGAAATGTGGAAGCCTACATGGATGACATAGTGGTCAAGAGCAAGGACAAGGCGACCCTGATTCAAGATTTAGACGAGACCTTTGCAAATCTGCGCAAGATCAGCCTCAAGCTCAACCCCGAGAAGTGTGTGTTTGGAGTCCCTTCCAGCATGCTTCTCGGGTTCCTCGTGTCTCAGAGGGGAATTGAAGCCAATCCCGACAAGATCAAGGCCATTGAGCAGATTGAAGCACCAAAGCGCGTCAAGGATGTACGAAGACTTGCCGGTTGCGTGGCTGCTCTCAGCAGATTTATCTCCAAGTCTGCTGAGCGCGCCCTGCCGTTTTTCAAAATATTGAAAAAGGCAGGTCCAATGAAATGGGCTCCAGAAGCGGAGGCTGCGCTGCAAGACTTGAAGAGATACCTGTCTTCCACTCCAATACTTGTCGCACCTAAGCCACAAGAGAAGTTGGTGCTGTATCGAGCGACAACCAATCAAGTGGTTAGTGCTGCGTTAGTAGCGGAGAGGGAGGCAGATGATGAGCCAGCAACCATGGCAGGCGCATCCAGCGACAAGCAGGGGGCTTCCCCGACAAGCTTTGGTCCCGAGAAAGATGGATCTGCGCAGGCGCAAGAGGAGATACGGAAGAGAATGGTGCAGCGCCCAGTTTACTTTGTTAGTTCCCTTCTGCAGGGGCTAGGTCAAGGTACTCTGGTGTGCAGAAATTGCTTTTCGGCCTCCTCATGGCCTCGAGAAAGCTGCGCCACTACTTCCAAGTACATGAGATCACAGTTGTCACTCGCTTTCCGCCGAAGAGGATACTGCAGAATCCAGAAGCAACATGCAGGATTGTTGAGTGGGAACTGGAACTATCAAGCTTTGGCCTCAAGTTTGAGAGCACTTCAACTATCCAAAGCAGAGCATTGGCAGAATTCATAGCAGAGTGGACGCCAACACCAGATGAAGAAATTCCAGAAACGAGCATCCCCGTCAAGGAAGCAAGCAAAGAGTGGTTGATGTACTTTGATGGTGCTTTCTCGCTGCAAGGCGCCGGTGCTGGCGTGCTGCTTGTCGCACCCACCGGAGAGCACCTCAAGTACGTAGTCCAGATGCACTTTCCCAAGGAGCAAGCAACAAACAATACCGCAGAGTATGAAAGTTTGCTTGCCGGTCTCAGGATCGCGGCAGACCTTGGGATCAAGAAGCTCATTGTCAGGGGTGACTCGCAGCTTGTCGTCCGCCAAGTAAACAAGAATTATCAGAGTCCGTTGATGGAAGCCTACGTTGATGAAGTGAGAAAGCTTGAAGAGCACTTTGACGGCCTACAGATGGAGCATGTTCCAAGAGCTCAGAACGACATCGCCGATGGCCTGTCAAAGTGCGCCGCACTTAAGTTACCTGTGGAACTAGGGATCTTTGTGCTCAAGCTGACTCAACCATCCGTAACACCATCAACTGGACAGAGCAAGAAGAGGAATTTGATTTCTGGTGACTATTTGCCGGCAGAGCTTCCCGAAGCCGCCGCCAAGATGGTCCCCAAGATCAACACCAAGAGTGCTGAGGAGCAGTCTGCTCCGGCAAGCCCTAGGGTTTGTTCCATTGAAGCAGACGCTCCCGACAAGTTTTGCTCCGGCAAGCTTGCCGGGGAACGTCAAGCTCCGGCTGAGCCCCAGGTTCTCGCCGTAGAAGCGGATGTTCCCACAGCAGCAGATGTGCCTTTAGTACTTGTTGTCGAGCCACAAGCTCCAGCATGGGCACATCAGATTGTCCGTTTCCTTCAGACAGGAGAACTTCCCGAAGAGCAAGAAGAAGCGGAAAGAGTAGCCCGGCAGTCAAGTATGTACCAGTTTGTCGACAACACACTGTACAGAAGAAGACTCAACGGTGTGAAATTGAAGTGTATTCATCGGGAAGACGGACAAAAGCTGTTGGCAGAGATACATGGAGGCATATGTGGTCACCACATTGGCACAAGAGCACTTGCCGGCAAAGCATTCCGGCAAGGTTTCTTTTGGCCAACAGCCCTCCAGGATGCAACTGCACAAGTAACCAAGTGTGAAGCATGCCAATTCCATTCCAAGCAGATACACCAGCCAGCTCAAGCTCTCCAGACGATCCCTTTATCCTGGCCATTTTCGGTCTGGGGGCTCGACATCCTCGGCCCCTTTCCCCGCGTAGTCGGGGGCTTTGAGTACTTGTACGTTGCAATCGACAAGTTCACAAAGTGGCCGGAAGTGGAAGCAGTGAGGAAGGTGACCGCACAGTCAGCAGTCAAGTTCTTCAGGTCGATTGTTTGCCGCTTCGGGATCCCTAAAAGGATCATCACCGATAACGGTACGCAATTCACGAGCCGCACCTTCATGCAGTACGTCGAAGATCTTGGCGCCAAGGTCTGCTTCGCTTCTGTTGCTCACCCGAGAAGCAACGGTCAAGCGGAGATGGCAAATGCTGAAGTGCTGCGTGGCCTCAAGACCAGAACTTTCGACAGGCTGCACAAGTGCGGAAGAAACTGGATTGAGGAGCTACCGGTGGTTCTTTGGTTGATCAGGACGACGCCAAATCGAGCCACTGGACAGACACCTTTCGCTCTAGTCTATGGAGCAGAGGCAGTTCTCCCCACGGAACTCGTATACGAGTCACCTTGAGTGCTCGCTTATGATGAGCTCGAGCAAGAGCAGCTGCGACAAGATGATGCGCTGCTCCTTGAGGAAGACCGTCTTCAGGCTGCTGTACGAGCTGCTCGCTACCAGCAAGCTTTGCGCCGCTACCATAGCCGCAAAGTTAATGCCAGAAGTCTCGAGGAAGGCGACCTTGTTCTTCAGCGCGTTCAGTCCGCCAAGAATTCCAACAAGTTGACGCCGAAGTGGGAAGGCCCTTACCGGGTGAAACGAGTCACTAGGCCTGGCGCTGTCCGCCTTGAGACCGAAGATGGCATTCCGGTGAGCAACTCCTGGAACATTGAGCATCTTCGTAAGTTTTACCCGTAAGGCGCGGTTGCCGGAACCCGTTCCGGCAACCACCTTTTGTACAAGTCTTGCCGCTGTTGCATGTAATCCTTTGTACAAAGCCGGGCGCAGACCCCGTGCATAAGTAAAGCTAATGTGCTCCGCACATCTTGTCAATTTCATGCTTTCTATTTTTTGCATGCGTTATCTGACACTTTGTGCAGCACCTACCCCCGGTAAGCAATAACGAGCTGTAAGGCTCCATATCCTTGTTTTCTCTTCTTTCTCTTTCTCAAGGAAAGGAAGGTTCCCTCGCCCACAAGTTTGCCGGGGGGGAGGAGAAGATAATGGTATGGACCAGGCGTCGTTCAAGAAAGTTTCGCCTTGCCGGGAAGCAAACAACACAAAAGCTAAGTTGCCAAAGCTTGAGCAATCAGATTTTTAAATGTTTAAGTTATCTTCCTTGAACGACCGTGCTTTGTATGGAAAACCTGTGCGCGGAGGAACCAACTCGTAGCTAGTTGCACCCTTAACTTTGTTTCGAGCCCGCTCAACAACTTTGTTTCGAGTCCGCTCAACAACTTTGTTTCGAGTTCGCTCAACAACTTAAGTGAGCTGCGACTAGTTGCGACAAGGTTTCTTGTCGGTAACGGCACCGCCAGCAGGCTGCTGACGTTCCGCACCCAGCGCTCGCGGCTAAGGTGCATGCGCCGGCAAGTTCCCTAAAAGCGTAGGGCAAAAACATACAAAGGAAGGAATCAAGTAAAGGAAATAACATTGCAATCCAACCCAAAATAGAGTTATATTACAAGGTAGCTTGTTGCAGCTCTAACAGATTGTTTTCATAACATGACAAGCAGCGACAAGGAAAGAAGGAAACGGGCGGCCTAATCTACGCGATCGCCCTCAACCCTCTTGATTCCGCTCACCTTGTCCACAATGGGTGCGACAAGGGCCTTGAGCGCCTCCAGATCACCATTCGGCGGCAGGGACTTGAGGACGTTGGTGAGGTTGAGGCACGGGTTGCAGAAGGCCACCTTCACCAACACCTTTTGAAGAGCTCCCGCGCAGAGCTTACGCGACTCGTCGGCCAGCTGCTTTGGGATCCTCTCCCGAAGTCGCTGGAGGGCCGTCGCCACGCCTTTGAAGAACAGGGTGAGCTTGGCGCTGGGCTGGAGGCTCTCATCGGAGGGATACCCGAGATCCTCCATCCCCAGCTGCGCCAGCTCCCTGTCAATATCCGCGGCAGCGTTCACGAGACCCTCCGTCCAGTGCTCGACGGTCTCCCTGAAAGTGTTCTGGACGGCAGCAGCACTCGCCAGCAGCGCCTTCTCGGCCTTGATCTCCTCCTTCAAGGCCGCCTCCCGCTCCCTGGCGTCGTCCAACGTCTTGGTCAAAGTGGTCAGCTTCAACTCAAGATCTGCGTTGGAGTCCTTGGCGGCGCTGAGCTCCTTGCCCTTCTCTGCGAGACGAACCTGCAGCTCTGAGTTGCTGTGGGCGTCCTTCTCCCGCTCATGCTTGAGCGAGGCAAGTTCTTCACCTCTCGCCTTGAGATCGGCCTCCAGCTGCGCCACCTTCGTCTCCAGCTCCTTCTTGGCGGCCTCGGCAGCTGCGACAGCGTCCTCTGCTTGCTTGAGGGCTCCGCCAAGTGATCGCTCGCGCGCGGCAAGCTCCTCTTTGTGGCTGTCAAGATTGACCTTCCGCTGCGCCAGCTCACCCTCCCGCGCGGATAGCTTCTCGGCGGCAAGCCGCTGTTGCTCTTCGACCTCAGCCTTCTCGAGGAAGAAGGCATGTTGCTCCTCGGCAAGTTGCTCCCGCTCCTCTGCCAGGGACCGGAGAGCTGCCTGGTTGAGGCCCCGGAGCTCCTCCGCGCGTTTCTCGATGTCAGCTCCCGCCTTCGCGGCAAGTGCCTCGCGGGACTCCAGCTTGGCTTGCCGAGCGCGGTAGAACGACAACAGCTTCCGCCGCAGCCGCTCCTCCTCGGGCTCGCCGCTACTGCTGCTCGGCGCGTCAACTAAGGTCAGCCCAGCGGAGGCAAGTACCTCTCCATCAAAGATTTCTCCCTCGACCGGCGCCCTGGACATTGACGCCTAGGGGAGGTTGATGAAGACGCCATCGCCGGCCTTCAGGTAGACGCCTGGCTGGGGCTCTTCGGAGCCTGGCGCTGTGGCAGCGGCGGAGGGATCGGCGGTCGGCGTAGCGCCTGGCGCTCCTGGGGCCTCAAGGCCGTCAATACGATCGCCTGACCCCTCGCCAGCTGCTGCAGCGGCAGCCTTGGCGGCCTCATCGCCGGCGGGATCGTCGGCGCTGGCTGCTTCTTCGGTGGCAGCGGCGTCGCCGGTGTTGCCGCGCGTGTTCTCTTCACCAGCAACCTCCGTCTCCATCGGCTCCGCAGCAGATGGATCTGACGGCCGGAAAGGGGAGAAAAGTCAAGCAAATATCCAAAAAAAAGATCAAAAGAAGAAGAACCCAAGGGAAGTTTTGAAGCGAGAGGATTACCTGCGCGAGCTGGCTCTTCGGCATGCTCCCTTGCCGGAGAGTTTTCCCTTGGCAGCGCAGTCGTAGTCTCCGCCAGCGGGGGTCCGCTGGTGCTCTCCTTTGCCGGAGAGCTCTCCCTTGCCGGAGGACTCTCCCTTGGCGGACAACGCTCCCTTGCCAGAGAGACCCTTGCCGGAGAACTCTCCCTTGGCGGCGTAGTCGAAGCAGATGGCTCGTCGGGGGCGGCCTCCGTGCGCTCCTGGTGGGGCTGCTCTGCTCCTACAAAAACCAACTGTCAGATGTCAGCAAAGGAAGAGCATCCACGCGCGCCTAACAGTGGAAAGTGAACCATATACTTACGCTGGGGGCTGCTCTGAAGATTAGTTGCCGGGTCCGGCAAGGTGGTCTCGGCGGGTTCATCTTCGACAATGATCACCTCCTCTCTCCTCGCCGGGACCTTGGCTCCCTTTGCCGCCCTCTGGGCCAGAGTTCTAAAAAGGAACAAGTTTAGAGTGAGGCAATTGAGACAAAACAGCAAGAGTTGAAGAAATACAAGTACAACAAGAATCTTACTCTTCTTCTTCCTCGTCGGAGCTGAGCGCGGAGAAGTCGAAGTCCGGCTCACGCCCGGCGCGAGGAGGCAGAGGAGTAGGCTCCCTTGGCCGCTTGGCGGGAGCAGTGGCGGTGGTCTGAGACGACCCCGCTCCGGCTGACGCCGCGGCTCGAGGAGCGGCAGGAGCAGAAGCGGCGGTCCGGGAAGACCCCGCTCCGGTTGTCGCAGCGGCGCGAGGTGCTCCCGCGGCAACAGAGCTTGTCGCGGTGGAGCGTGTCGCGCGGCACGGCGGCTGTTGACTCGTATGCCGCTCCGCTACGTCCTCGGCCTTGCGGAGACGCCTCCTTGGTGGAGCTGGGGGCTCTGCTTGCGGCGAGCTGCCTGAAGATGAGGAGGAAGAGGAGTCGATCTCCAGCGAGCCGCTCGTATCCTCGACGGGCTCGCTCGACCCGACGCCCTGCTCGGCGGGCTCGCTCGACTCGACGTCTTGCCCGGCAAGCTCCTCCTCGCCGACAAACTCCTCTCGCTCGGCAAGGCTTGCCGCCTGTGCTGCCTCTGCCTCCTCCACGGTGAATCCGAACTCACCCGCGGCTGCGGCTGCCGCCGCCTCTTCCAGCCTAGTGGCGATGTGCTTCAGCTCCGTATCAGTGGTGTCGCGGGTGAGGCCTTTCTTCTCGTCGGAGCGAATTGGCACTTCTTCCAAACCGTCGAAGAACTCCTGCACGACGTCATCTGTAGGCTCTTGCCAAGTTGGGTCAATCCTATGAGAGTCGCACAGCGGCATCATTGCGCGAATGCGGCTGAGCGCGGAGTTGTTGCACAGCGGAACGACACCCCTTGGCAACCTGAACACTTCGGGATGCGGAGGGTCATACTTGAACAGCTCCTGGAGCATCGCGTTGAGCTCCAGGACAGTGAAGTTGAAGTTGAGGCCCGGGCGCAGCCTCATGATGTCCGCCGCATTCTCGAACTCACAGGCGGGTCTCTTCCTCTCCTGCAGAGGGGCGATGCGGCGGCGAAGGAAATCTGCGCCAACTGCGCCTACAGTGAGCCCGGCAAGCCTGAGGCGTTGGATCCGGGCGACGGCAATCTTCAACCTATCGTCTTCCGAGGCCACGTTGCTCCAGTCGCTGCCGTGCACTACTGGGGTTTGGCGCCAGGCGGTAAATGGCTGCGGGTTCTCCTCGACGATCCAGCACCAGTTTGCTCTCCACTCCTCCCACTTGCTGCGGAGCTCTCCCTCCAGATAAGTGTCCTTCTTGACGGCCCTCGAGATCCAAGAGACTCCGCCGGATAAAGGCTCTCCTCTCTCAACTCGGGGCATAAAGAAGTGGCGAAAAAGGGCTACATTGGGATAGACTCCGACAAAGTTTTCGCAGAGATGTGCGAAAACTGCCATGGTCAGAACAGCATTGGGGGTGAAGTCAAGGAGGCGGAACCCGTAGGTGTTCATGATATCGCAGAAAAATTCAGAGAAAGGCGGGCAGAGCCCGCAGTAGAAGAACAAGGCAAAGAAAGGGTATCCAGTTGGAGCCGTTTTCCAAGCAACGGCTGGAAGTACCTTCGTGCGCGGGTGCGCCCGCGTCTCCCCCGACCAGAAGAGGTAGTAGCACTCCCTCAGCTCCCTCGCGGCAAACTTGGGGGGGAAGACAGCCCGCTCCTTTCGCAGCGCCGCGAGCCGCTGCGCCTCGGCCGACTTCGCGCCCTTCCCCTTGTCGGTTTTCGGAGCCATGGCGGAAGCGGTGAGGGAGGTCGATGGCGTTGGTAGTGCTGGTGGCGATGGGGGGCGGAGCGCTGCTCTCTTTCAGCTTTGGGAAGAAGGGGAACGGCAGAGGTTTTCGAGGTTGGAGTAGCAACTGGCGGATGGGCGAATTGCCCCTGTTTCCCCTGCTTATAAGGAGGGAGGGGGCGGACGTTCCGCCTTTCCGAATAAAGAAACCGCCCACGATCTCTCCCACGACGCCGCAATCAACGCGTGTCATTCGGAGAGGGCGCGGTGGATACGGAGAAAGATACGGCATAACCCAGGCCGCGCGTGCCCGTGCACTGATTTGGGCCTGGCCCAATAGCGCTCGGCACCGTGTATGGCCCAGGCCCGGGGGCTCCTGTCGGTGTACCAGAGTAGGGGTACCCTAGTATCCCGAACTTGTGCACGGGCAGTCGCAGCACCCCGCGGCAAGGCTTGCCGGGTGACCGCCAAGGTCCTCTGTGGTTCCTTTGGAGCCATTCAAGAACAAAGTATTCAAGCCAAGGAGACAAGTCCCCGGCAAGAGGAGCTTGCCGGGAAGGCCACTCAAGGCACAAGACCCCAGCAAGAGGAGCTTGCCGGGAAGGCCAACCAAGACATCTCAAGGAACTTGCCGCGACGCGCCACGCGTCCCGGCAAGGCCCGGTGAGCGACAAGCTCCCGGACGCGACAAGACAACGACCGCGGCAAGGCGCTTGCCGCGGCAAGCTACCACTCTGTACCCACGCTCCAGCACATCCCCCAACGTGTCGCTCTAGGACCCTTCCAGGCGTACGTGGCAGGAGGCTGTGCAGCCAGCGGTACGCGGTGGCAAGCGGCGCTAACAAGGTTGCCATCGTGGCGAACGGTGGCACCCCTGACAGTCCCTTTTTGCACTGTTTGGGCGACGCAGACGGGCATTTAATGCTCTTGTCCCCTACTGTCAGGGTTAGGTATGATGCACTATACAGGTAGTTGTACCAACCGCAACACCTTTCCTTTTTTACCCTTGTCTACGTTGCCACTTGTCGGTGACCCTTGAGCATATAAAAGGAGGCCCATGCGCAACGTAGAGGGGGGTTCGAGGCAGAAGAACTCTCACGCTCGGTCTCGCTAGCCACTGGTGTGTACTGTAGCACTCAGCGCTCCCGAGCAAGAACTCAATACAAACCACAAAGCAGGAGTAGGGTTTTATGCATCCGTGCAGCCCGAACCTGGGTAAACTACTCGTGTGCTTCGCCTCGATCTGCTCTTCGTGCGATCTCCGCCCCCCGCCGAACCGAAAGGGGCTCGGTCCGCCGGTCCCCATAGGTGCTCGTGGATCAGTTTCCCCGACAAGTACTGACAGACCAGTTCGGGTTCGGGGCAGTTCGGGCATGCGGTCGAGGGGGTAAAAGTGGGCTAGTTAGCGGGCTGTGTAGAAGGTATCGGGCTGAGACGAGAGAAGAGAGAGAGAGTGGCCCGGCGGCAGTTTCGAAACATCGAAACGTCCGACGTTTATCCGGCTATAATGCCGCTATAGATTTAACGGCTGGGCTATCAAACAGACTCCGAATGCGATGAAATTTGACAGGCGGACTACCTACACTATAATAAGACCGCACGCCAAGTTTCAACCTATTCCGAGAACATTTTCCAGCCACTTATAAAATAAATATTCGGAGGTGCCGCGGGCGCGTGCGAGTGTGTTTGGACTCAGAATGGATAACGGAGAGAACTGGGGAACCCGAACGAATGCAAGTTTTGAAAACATGCTGATGAAATGCACATGATGTCATGACAAAGTGCAACACGCAAGGAAATGACATGGCAATGACGACTAATAACTGACTGACACCTGGCGCATCGGTCTCGGGGCGTCACATAGTTGGTGCTTGTAAGAGAAGATGGAGGCTCAAATTCAAAAATATAAATTGCATAAGTATCAAAAAGGCCCTTCGTAGAGGGAAGTAGGGATTTGTAGAGGTGCCAAAGCTCAAAGCTTAAATTGAGAGATAAAAGATTTTGGGAGGTATACTTTTCCCACCAACGAAAATGACTTGAGGTTCCCAACACTTTCCATGCTAGATATATCATAGGCGGTTCCCAAACATAAAATAAGGTTTATTCCTTTTCCACCAAACTTTCACAAGCCATGGCTAGCCGAATCCAGGGTTGCCTTCCATACCAACACTTTCTAAGGAATTTATTATTTGACAACATAAAGTAAATTTGTTTTCCATTTCGGAACTGGGCATCCGTAATACCTTTGCCTTACTCTCGTGCAATGACAAGTGAATAAACACTAGCCGTGAGAATAACACATCTACCATGGAAAATATTGGCCACCCCTCACCGCCTCACGAGCGGTACGTGCACACAAAAGGGAAATTTATTTTGAACATTAGAGATGGCACATACAAATTTTCTTAGAACGGCAAGGAAATACCACATATAGGTAGGAATGGTGGACTCATGTGGCAAAACTGGGATAAAGGATTTTGGATGCACAAGTAGATATCATACTTAGTGCAAAATGAAGGCTAGCAAAAGACTGGGAAGCGACCAACCATGAAACGAATAATCTCATAAGCGAACATTGAGCATAAATAACACCGAATAATGCACCACAAGTAGGATATAGTTTCATTGCATAATTATTGACTTTCGTGCTTGCATAGGGAATCACAAACCTTAACACGAATATTCTTACTAAATCATAATTACTCATTAACATAACTCACATATCACATCTTCATGTCTGAAAACTATTACAAGGAATCAAGTTTATTTTGTCCAATGATCTTCATGCAAGTTTTTATTATATCCTTCTTGGATATCTATCACTTTGGGACTAATTTTCATGTGTTGCTTTTGATAAGCTCAAACAAATATAAGTGAAGATCATGAGCATAAAATTTTTCTTTCTCTCAAAATAATTTAAGTGAAGCAAGAGATAATTTCTTAATAGTTTACTAACTATCAAATAAATCTAAGTGAAGTAATAGAGTATTTCTTCAAAAGTATTAAAGCACACCGTGCTCAAAAAGATATAAGTGAAGCACTAGAGCAAATCCATAGCTCATAAAAATTTAAGTGAAGCATAGAGAACTATTCTAACAAGTCATTGCATAATTTTGGCTGTCTCAAATAGATGTGTACAACAAGGATTGACGACTTAAAAAGCAAAACAAAATAAGCAAAGACTCATATCATACAAGACGCTCCAAGCAAAACACATATCATGTGACGAATAAAAATATAGTTTCGAGTGAAATACCGATGGTCGTTATAAGAAAGAGGGGACGCCACTCGGGGGCATCCCCAAGCTTAGTTGCTTGCTTATCTTTGGATAATAGCTTGGGATGCCGGGGCATCCCCAAGCTTAGGCTTTTTCTTACTCCTTATTCCTTCATCAATCGTAAGATAACCCAAACTTGAAAAGTTCAATCACATAAAACTCAACAAAACATTCGTGAACCCATTAGTATAAGAAAGCAAATCACTACTATAAGTGCTGTAGTAAACCCATTCATATTTTGTATTTATATTATATATATTGTATTCCAACTTTTCTATGGCAAAAATTCATCAAAGAAAACCATAGAAGCATCAAAACAAGCACATACCACAATAAAAACAGAATCTATCAAAAAACATAATAGTCTGTAGTAATCTGGAAGTTTTGAATACTTATGCAACTCTATTTTTTTGAAAAAATAGGGCCATGTGGGCAATTTGTATATTAATCATGTGCAAAAAGAATCAACCAAAAAGAACTCTTCTGTTAAAAATGAGAATTTTTCTCGTGGGCGCAAATGTTTCTATTTTTCAGCAAGATCAAATCTACTAACACCCAACATGTTCCTAAGGCTTTGCTTGGCACAAACCTTTATTCAAACCACAAAAACACATCTCAACAGAGGTATTAAAGGTTTTTTATTTAAAACAACAACAAAATCAAAAAGCAAAATGATACAAGTTGGGTTGTGTCGTGGATTTAGCACGGCAGATGTCCTAGCAAAAGGACTTAGTCGTGAGGCCATCGCTCGGGTTAGCTTAAAGGGATTAAAGCGGACGAAGGACACAGGGGGTTTTATACTAGTTCGGCCCCTTCGATGAAGGTAAAAGCCTACGTCTCGTTTGGTGTGGTATTGCTTGGGCTTCGTTGACCAGGGAGCGAATCCGCTTTGCCTGTGTCTCGAGCTGTTGTTTCCTGTCTTGAAACGTCGTCGGGTCGTCCCTTTATATAAGAGGTGACGCCCGGTCCGGTTTACAAAGTCCCGAGGACGGCTCATAAACGCGTCCGCCTCGGTCTCTGCTCTTTCTATCTTACATCCCAAGTTACATAGTATGACGGTTTACAAGTCATGGGCCCTATCATACGGGCTCTAGGCCCCCTGGGCTACAATCTTTTACTTCATACTTCGCTGGGCCTCCCTGATAGTATAATCTTGATAACTTAAATCGGACCCTCCTGGCCGGATTATACCTGATAGTAATATCCCTGACATTAGGCCCCAGATTGATTTGAACCTGTTCATGTCAATCCCAAAGTCTTGCACAACGTTTCGTTTCCGTAGCTTCAGTATGCTTTGGTAAACCGGCATGACGTCATCCCTCTGTGCCGCTTCAAACTGTCGTGACATCATCCGTGCATTCAATGCCTGCACCTGTTTTTTACCTTTACTTATTACCGCTCCGAAGATCGAGGTGACAGCTCAATCCATATCCAATTTTTGGCCTCCTCGATTCCCGCGCCTGCCGTTTTATCTCTTTGGCCTATAAATAGGGCCGAGGGCCATCTCTTTATCCCCTCTGCTTCGTCTTCCTCTGTCCTCCAGCGCTCAAGCTCCGCCGCCGTCCTTTCGAGCTCGTCGTCTTCATCAAGCCCGGTCGCTGCATCAACCTGAGTGCGTCCAGAGACTCGTTGTCATCCTTCCGCTTCCTCGGGTGCGTTACTTCTTCTTCCCCATAGATCTTAGCTCTAGGGATTTTCGGGAGCTCGCAGATGAATCTCCGCTCCTCACTGTTCATCACCATAGGTGGTTCTTAGCCGTAGATGTTAAATCTTTTTAGGTCAACTCTTGTACACGCGACTCCGCTCCATCTTTACGATCTTAGTTTCCCCAATACTGCTAGTAAAACTGGATCTGCAAAAACCTTCGCTGTCTTCAACGGATATGACTTGAATTATCTTGATTTTTCCCTATGCTGTAGATCCATATTTTACCACTGCTCATGTGAAAGTTGTTTCTCACACTTCATATCTGCAACTTATCTGCTTATGTTACCGGTTCAATTGCAACCTGCGCCTTATATGCCTGCACTGACAGTTTAGATTTAGACCTGCATCCTGTAATTGGCGGTTTAACTTTTCGCTTCTAAGCCTCATACACTGGTAGCTGTCTCGTTCATGCTTGCTCTGGATCAGTAGGTACCATTAGTCCCTTGCTTAAACCGTCAATTAGGTCAATATCTTCACAGAACATGCCGGATTATGTCTAGTGGATCGTAAACCGGATCTTGTATTGTATTTTTCAGCATTCCCTCTTTGAAAAATATGACTTCCACGGCGAAACAGTTTGTTGCTTGCAACTAGGTTCCGTCCCGGATCACCGAGGACGATTTAGAAAAGGCGGCCTAAATTGGCGTTCTGGGTCCGAAGGAGGTTCTGCACTGGCGGGCCCCTGGGAAAGAGTGTCCTCCTAAGCCTAAGGAGGGTGAGACCATCGTCTTTTTCGATCATCTGGACCGGGGCTTTAGCCCTCCCGATTCAAAATTCTTCCGCGACGTTTTAGCCGATTTTCAACTCCATCCACAAGACATAGGTCCCAATTCCATATCAAACATCTGTAATTCCAAGTCTTCTCAGAAGCCTATCTGCAAGAGGAGCCATCCATGGAGTTATTCCCGGACTTCTTCCATCTGAATCGCCGGACTGAATTCTCTGATGGGCCTAATACTGAACTCGGCGGTATGAGCATCCAGAAGAGGAAAGATGTCAGTTTCCCTCATGCCACTCTTCATAGCCATCCCAAGGATTGGAACCATACATGGTTTTACTGCATCGACACTTCACCAGAGGGAGAGAATCCACTGTCGGGTTACCGCTCTTATCGGCTGACAACGGATCATCCCTTCCCGCAATGTCTGAGTGCCCAAGACCGGTCCAGATATGCCCCCCAACTTTCCAAACTCAGGGCCTTTGTGGTCAACGGGTTAACTGGTGTTGACTTTGTTCGCTACTGGCTCTCCTGGAGCATCCTCTCGTTAAGCCGGTGCTCCGGTTTAATGTGCGAGTATACCGGCAATCCGAAGGACCATCAGCGTCACACAGACATAGTGCTTCCTGACAATGAAGTTACTGTGTCTGCCAAAAAGATGTTGAATATTCCTCTGGAGGAGTGCAGCCGAACCGGTTTAGCCCCTTTCTGCGTGAACAACAAACCGCCATCCGTAAGATTCTTCTGCCCCTTTCTCTTCGTTTTAATCCGTCCATATTACTTGTCTTCAACATATTTTTATTCCTTTACACAGGCTAATGACCCCTTCTGGAAGAGGAAAGCCCAGGACAAACCGGCAAAGTCATCTCGCAAGAAAAGTCTGGCCGTGAAAAAATACAAGAAAAAACCTGCCGCTGCTTCTGGTTCAAACCCCGAAGAAGATGATCCGGCTTCTGAGGTACTGCTTTGCTCTTAGATCTTTTAACTTTCCTTTGTCTGTATTTATATTGACAATATCTTTCCCCAGGATCCGGCGGAAGGGAGTAAAGCGGATGAAGTTGAGGTAATCTCTCTCTCCTCTCATTCAGAACCGTCGCCACCCAAAATTCATCGGGTAGCCCGGAAGTATCCATTTTCACACCCTTATGCTCAATTGGATCCCAATTTTCTTTTGAAGAAGCAGCAGCATGAGGCTCGCCGGACCACACGCCATACCGGTCACGTGGTTGAATCATCCGGATTACCCCACACGCTGGCTCGAAGACACCGCTCAGAGGTTTTGCTTACTCCAACCACTCTTCATCCAAAAGCAGGTCTTATTCACAAACCTCTTAAACCGTCTGATCCAAACTACCAGGAAACTCCTTTGTCTTCTTCCGGCGAGTCGACTGCCACCCAATCCCGGTGCTTAAGACCGTTCCTGGGTAGGTCATCTTTCAGTATGTCCGGTTTATCTTTCCTTTTTGACTTGTGATTTTGATTATTCCTTTAATCTTTTCAGAATGCCCAAGCCTAGCAAGAAGGCAAAGTTTAATAAACCGGCAGCCGGAAACGCTTCTGAACCGGCAGAGGATCTTGAAACTACCAATCCTCTGGAAGAGAATGCTGAAGTTCCGCTCGATGATCCTCCCCCCAATGGACCACGAAGATGTTGCTGCTCCGGAGGGTGATGCTACGGAGACCGCTGCTGAACCAGCCAGCCCTGCCCGGGTTAGTCCGGCTCATGTTAGTCCGGTACGCACCGATCCCGCTGTCACTGATGATCCCCCGAGGCCAACTGCTGCCTCGATAGAAGATGTCGAGATTACTGGGATAGGTTTTACTGCTCCTACAGAACCTGTTATCTTGGCCAGACACACTTCCAAGGAGGAAGTTCTTCAAAAAGACAAAGGCAAGTGGAGCACTGACTTGTCTAGTTATGCCCAACTTAGTGCCCAGGAGCTCCACTCTGGATATCTAAACCGGCTCTTCATCAGCCGCGACCATGAGACCAGTTTGGTAAATATGATGAAGGAAAAAATATGAGGTAACTTCTTTCCCCTTGCTTTTCATTTCTGCTTGTATCTTGTGACTGCACTTATTAGGCCATTATAGCCCCCAAGTGCCGGTTTAGCCTTTAGGGTTAACCGGGACTTTGGTAGGTTTAACTGGAATAGCTTGATTTGCACGTGTAGCCCCCAAGGGCCGGTTTACTCCACTGCGGGTGAATCGGGACTTCTTCTATGTTTGAGAATGACCTTACATTAGCCCCGAAGTGTCAAGGACATAACTTGTTATGTGCTTGGGACTTGTTTCAAAAAAGAACTCGCTTTCTTTCACTTCAATTGTACATTAGCCCCCAAGTGTCGAGGACATAACTTGTTATGTGCTTGGGACTTTTGATTGAATTGTTCTTCATAAATATCTGATATTTTCTGTCTTCTACATGCTGACTTGAACCGGAGGGCTTCAGAGACAACTTAGCTCCGGAATAACCTGGCCTTTCAAGAAACTGCTTCGACTAAAGCCAAGGAGGAGCTTACCCTTGCTTTAGCTAGTATGGAAAAGCTCAAAAAAGATTTTGAAGCGGAGCGGTCCACTTGGGAGATACAGAAGGCTGCTTTAGAGAAAAGAGCCAAGGACGCGGAGGTTGCTTTTAACCCGGTGACTGAGGAGTTATCCGGGTTACGAAAGCATATATACGATATGACATCTGCCATCTTTGGTAAGTATTTGTTTTCATCCACTTTATCCTTGCTATCTTATACTGCTCCGGCTTAACTCATCACTTGTACACAGGGAGGCGCGTGACTCATCTTGGGGATGATATACGGCGGAAGCTGAAGGTCGCTTATACCTTGGTGGAGCAACTTTATGCCGGTGCTCAGAGGGCCATCAGTGCAATTTCGCATAATAAACCGACGCCGACCACCATCCAAGGCACTCTGGAGAAATTATTCATCTTGTCTACCTGAATTGTTGAAGTGAAGAAATCTTCTGCAAGAGCTGGTTCCCTCATGGCATTAACCCGGGCCAAGGCGTGGGTTCCTAATTTTGATCTGGCGGAGGCTATGAATGGTTATCCCAGCATGAAGGAAGACGGACCAGCCTTCTCCGCCGAAGATCTTCGCGCTTTGACCAAAGACATGCGCCCTCTTGCCAGTAAGCTCGCTGATGAGGCAGACTTGACAAGGTATCATCCGGGTTACGATCTAGAGAACGTGCGGGTGGAGCGGCCATCTTATGACATCGAAAATCTGATTCCACCCGTTCGTAAGCATACCTTCGCTCCTGACATTGAACCGTCAGAACTCATAAACGATGAAGTATATTTCAGCGCCCTTGCCAAGATTGACTGGAGCACTCCTGATTTCCAGCAGCTGCCAGAAGTCGTCGAAGATCCGGAGCAAGCTGACCCTCAGTCTTCACAGCGAGCCGAAGAAGAATCCTAAATCGGCTCCTGTTTAATCTTATGTGTTGAATACTTTGTAAGAAATTGATATTCTTTTGGGCCTGCAAGTGCCTTGTAATAGAATAGCTGAGATACTGTCTTTTGTCCCACTCTTATCCTTCATGGCATTACTTTGATTGGCAATTCCTACATTATCTTCTGCTTGCAATGTGTACATGGTTTATGTTTACCTGTATCTGCATAAACAATGCTAAGAATGTCCTGGCGGTTTACCACCGGACGGGTTACACTGCCCTGCGATTAAGTGTATATATAAACTTTAACCCAGCAGGATCAATCCAGGGCATAATTATTGATGACTTACTTGGCTCTTTGTCGGCTTATCATGAAGGCATATCCGGGTTGCACTGAACGCCGGTTTAACTAGTACTGGTGTTCATGACCCAGACTATAGCTCTGTAGTGACAACTTTGTAGCTATCCCGTCTTGAATCAATGGACTTGGTTGAAAAACCAATGACCTTGATGATAAAGATTTGTGAAAACATAAAAAATGGAAAATAAAGTTTTTGGGTAAATAAGACCATGTAGTCGAGGCTTTTTACGAGCTGTCAGGCTCCAAATACGAGGCTTTTTATGAGCTGCCAGGCTACTGTCATTAACCATTTTAGCAAAGCCTGTTAAGATGATCCGCAATCTTTAACCAAATCATCAATGTCAACAGCTACCCAATGTTCAAAACCTCATAAAGATTTTGGCTTGGGTAATCACTTGATGATCGTCAATTTAACGTGACCAAGTTCAGGGTCCCGAAGGATTGACTTGTGATACGTTCGACGGGTCATACCAGGTTTACCTGGACGACGCGATTTACTTGATGCAGGCAGGTTAATCCGGGGTTTTAGGTGTATACACCGGGCTTCCAAGCCATGTTCACTACAAGAGTTTTCAACTCGCTGATGAACTTGCAACAGGAGCCCCCAAGTAATGTGTGAGCATTGCTCGTCGGGGCATATGTTTGAGTTGTGCTAGGCATCAAACCCTCTTTTGCCCCTCATCATCATGTGGAAATTGCCGAAGCAACCAGAGCAGTGCTCTTATGATGGGCTTCATATCGCCGCCGGTTCAAGAGGCCATGGGAAACTTCCTTGCCCGCGGAAGCCCCCATGTGATTCTTGTTTAAATAGAAACGACGGCTGATTCCTTGACTTTATCAAGGGCGCCGGTTTAAGAGGCCATGGAAAACTTCCTTGCACGGAAGCCCCCATGTGATACTCTTGAAAAAGATGGCTGATTCCCCGGTTTACCGGGGGCGCCGGTTTATTTTATTTAATCATAATATATACATTGTACATAAAGCGGAGCCGTTGGCTCAAGTATAGTAAGGTCGAAGAAGAGCGATGTTCCACGGCCGCTTGGTCTCCTCCTCCGCCGTGCGCGAGTCCTTATGTTCTTGAACGTCGATGAGGTAGTATGATCCGTTGTTTAGGTTCTTACTGACCACAAAGGGTCCTTCCGAAGGTGGGGACAACTTGTGCATATCTGTCTGGTCCTGGATGAGCCGGAGCACCAGATCTCCTTCTTGAAACGCCCTGGTCTTAACCCGACGACTGTGGTATCGTCGCAGGTCTTGTTGGTAAATCGCCAATCTAGCTGCTGCTGTGTCTCATTCCTCGTCCAGCCGGTCCAAGGCGTCTTGTCTTGCTTGCTCATTATCCACTTCAACATAAGCTGCTACCCGTGGTGAATCATGACGGATATCACTAGGAAGGACCACTTCAGCTCCATATACCATGAAGAAAAGCGTGTACCCTGTGGATCTATTAGGTGTAGTGTTGATGCTCCATAAGACAGAAGGCAACTCCTCCACCCAACAACCCGGCGTTCTTTGCAAAGGAACCACAAGCCGGGGTTTGATACCTCTCAAGACCTCTTGATTGGCTCTTTCCGCTTGGCCATTGGACTGAGGGTGAGCTACTGATGACACATCAAGACGAATATGCTCTCGTTGACAGAACTCCTCCATAGCCCCCTTGGATAGATTGGTGCCATTATCAGTTATAATGGTGTGTGGAAAGCCAAACCGGAAAATCACCTTTTTGATGAACTGAACCGCTGTTGCTGCATCACACTTACTGACAAGCTCTGCTTCAACCCATTTTGTAAACTTGTCCACTTCTACCAACAGGTAGGTTTTCTTGTCTTGGGATCTCTTGAAGGGTCCAACCATATCAAGCCCCCAAGTCGCAAACGGCCAAGTAATTGGGATCATCCTCAGCTCTTGCGCCGGTATGTGAGCACGTCGTGAGAATTTCTGGCAAGCATCACATTTTCTGACCAAGTCCTCTGCGTCGGCGTGAGCCATCAACAGTAGAACCCATGACGAAAAGCTTTAGCTACCAAAGATTTTGAACCGGCGTTGTCAGGGATATTACTAGCAGGTATAAACCGGCTAGAGAGATCTGGATTATGATAATGTAGCTATGTTGCTATAAGCTCAGTAGAGGTTACGGCCCATGAAATCTTAGGGCCCATATGTAAACTTTACGGTTTATAAATTGTCCTATCATGTAACTTGAGATACAAGGAAGAAAGAGTAGACACCGAGGCGGACACGATTATGAGCCGGCCTCGGGACACTGTAAACCGGACCGGGCGTTGCCTCCTATATAAAGGAACGGCCCGGCGACGGTTCAATGGACAAGCAACAATCCGTCGAGAGACAGGCAAGCAATCTGCTCCTTGTTCATCGACGCCCAAGCAATACCAAACCAAACTAGACGTAGGCTTTTACCTTCATCGAAGGGGCCGAACTAGTATAAACCCTTTGTGTCATTTGTGTGCTTTAACCTCTTCAAGCTAACCCGCGCGATGGCTCCACACCTAAGTCAACTAAACCGGACATCTGCCGTGCTAATTCCACGACAGTTGGCGCCCACTGTGGGGCTATCGCACGATGGTTTCGAGTTCTTGAAGGGCAGCTTTGAAGGACTCAAGGGTTACGCGGTCGGCCGGATGACCAAGATTCGCCGCGGCCGGATCTACATCGACGACGCAGGCTGGGGCCCGAAGGCCGATTCCATCGAATACGGGTACCGGTTCCCCTTCGGCGGCATCCACGTCTTCATCGGCAAGATTGGTGAACCGAGACCTGAGCCGGACATCTTCCCCAGCATCGTCGAGCCGGCTCAGCGTGCGAGATCAGCCCGGATTCAGCCCGCCATGAAACGTGTCTTCGTTGGAGAAATACATGGAGGCCAAGCCGAGGACGGATCGGATTCTGGTGGCGAGACAGTTGTATACTCCGATGATGAATCTTCATCCGGAGAGACCGAATCTTTGTATCTGTTGCGGGACGGTCGATCCAGGGGTATATCCGATGGCGACAGTATTCAGGACCCCTTTGATCCGCCAAACCGAGTGGCTGTCTTCATGGCCGGATCACAATCTACGCCGCAGCCCACGGTGCCCGGGGCGTTCATAGCAGAGGTAGCTGGTGCAGGGGCGAGCAACCAAGCCCCCTCACCATCTGACGCTCTATCCACCTTGGTTGAGGAGTTGACAGCCCGAGCAACAGCGGAGGTGGCTCCTGCTAACAAGGCGCAACATGATGCAGAGATCCTTCAGCTAAAGGGCCGGATCGAGCAAGCCAAACGGGATCTAGACGCAGAGAAAGTCATGATGGTAACAAGGCAAGCAGAGTTGGATTCTCAAGCTTTCCGGCTCAGGATGGATCAGGTTTCTGCGCAGGGAGTAAGGAACAGAAGGTATCAGACTCGTCTACCGCTGGTCTATGCGGCGATGAATCTCTTTGGCACGCCAGGAGCGGGAGCCAGCAATAATCTAGAAGTAAACCGGAGGGGAGCCCCAGCAGCAGGCGCACCGGTTCAACAACCAACCACGGAGTAAGATCGTCGGGTTGTGCCCACTCCGCACGTCTCCACTCCTCCTGGCCATTACTCAAACCCCCTGGATAACATTGTCGCCGCCGCTTCACGCCTGGCCGCTTTACCCATTGAGGGAACATCCCCCGTCGCGATGGAAGCACGCAGGGTCAAGGATTTGCTGGACACGACATTGACACAGCAACATGCGTACTCCTACAGCAGGGAGAGACTTCATTCAACACCCCGCCACAGCAGGAGTTACACTAGGCATTGGGATGAACCGGAGGTGTCCAGTAGTGAGCGGAGGCGTCACCGTCACAGGCAAGATAATCCGGCAGGAGCAGAGGCGCACGCCCAGGAGGCGATGAACCAGGCTAGACCTACTGCCCGCGAGGATATCCGCCAAACAACGCCGGTTCACCCAACCACAGCAGAGACGGGAGTCACGGCGAGTTCCTTTGGAGTGCAGTGTCTCATTCCCGCTTTACGAAGCGTAAGGTTACCCAAGGACTTCAAAGGTCCACGTAAGGTGCCTAACTATACAGTAGATCTAGCTCCAGAGGCTTGGATTGAGAGCTATGAGATGGCTATGGAGATGCTGGACGCGGATGAAGCGGCATGCGGAAAGTATTTTACCATGATGCTTGAGGGTACAGCCCGGACATGGTTAAAGGGCTTACCGCCTAACTCCATCGGATCATGGGGTGAGTTGCGCCGCTAGTTTATCAAAAATTTCAAGGACACATGCAGACAGCCAATATCAGTAGTAGACTTAGCGTCATGTGTTCAAGAAGAGCAGGAGCCTACGAGCGCATGGGTGCGGCGAGTGTCAGAAATCTTACACTCTTCGAACGGTATCCGTCCCAGTACGGCAATAGTAACACTAGAAAACAATTGCCGGTTCGAGCCTCTGAAGCAGAAGCTGGGACGGCTCAAGCGGGATTGTAATGACATGGGGACACTCATCAGCGCTTTGGTGAAGTATGGGGACTCTGACAACACTAAATACCCAGAAGCGGATGGGATAAGTCCGGAAAAACAAATAAGCCTGGTAAACCGGCGCAGGCTAGTCCGGTCGGAACAAGCTTCAACGGTAAGCGAAAGGCAGAGGGTAGCTTTGATTTTGTGGCCAATACCAATGGTCAAGGAAACTTTCAACGCAACAAGGGTAGGCCACCTCCACGGAGCGGTGGAGGATTCATTAATCTGGATCAACAGTTGAACGAGCCTTGCCCGAAACACAGCATAGAGGAACGCCCGGCTAAGCACACATGGGGTCAATGCCGGGTCATGATGGAGGCTATAAACCGGGCCAAATTCAACAACGGACAACCGGGCGGCGGTTCAGGTCCCGGATTTCATGGTCTGGGTCACCAGGGTAATGGCTCCGGATCGGGCTATCATGGTGGCAAAAATGGCTACAACCAAGGCAATCATCAGCATGGTCAGGGCGGTTACAATAACCAAGGCTACCATCAGCATGGTCAGGGCGGTTACAATAACCAAGGCAACCAACAGCATGGCCAGGGTAATCACAATAACCAAGGCAGTCAGCAGCGTCAGCAGCAGCAGCAATCCAGATATCAGAGTAATCCGAAGGAGCTGAGTAGTGGACAGTATCATGTATTTACTACGAGTTTACGCAAACGAGATCAAAAAATCCTAAAGCGGGCGGTCCACACGGTTGAACCGGCAACACCACGATTCATGCGCTGTTCGGAACAACCTATTGTGTGGAGCAGAGAGGATCACCCGTCGCAGGTTGATAATCCGGGCCAGTTGGCCTTAGTGGTGGCACCATAGGTGGGTGGCTACAAATTCACTAAGGTGCTCATGGACGGCGGCAACAACATCAACATCTTATATTACGAGACTTTCCGTCGCATGGGGTTAACGGACAAGAAGCTAAGACAGTCAAATACGGTGTTCCATGGGGTGGTGCCAGGTAAATCAGCTTACCCAGTTGGGAAAATTGATCTAGAAGTTACCTTTGGAGATGAACAGGATTCCACGTCAGAGACGATAACCTTTGAAGTTGTAAAGATCCGGAGCCCCTATCATGCCCTGTTTGGATGGCCGGTTTATGCCAAGTTTATGGCTAGACCGTGCTATGTTTATCTACAGCTCAAGATGCCGGGTCACAAAGGAACCATCACGGTTCATGGAAGTCGCAAAATCGCATTGCAGTGCGAGGAAGGAGACGCTGCTTATGCAGAGGCAGTATGTGCTACGGAGGAGTTGAAGTTCTATAAAGACAACGTGGATCCGGCAGATATGTCCCCATTCAAGAAGCCAACTACAGAGCATGATCCGGCGTTGAAGTTTAAATTGGCAGAGGAAACCAAGCAAGTCGACTTTGTACCGGGCGACTCATCCAAGCAGTTCACTATCAGCGCTAACCTTGACCCCAAATAGGAAAGCGCGCTCATCGAGTTCATCCGTGAGAACCGGCATATCTTTGCATGGAAACCTTCTGACATGCCAGGTATACCGAGGGAACTCGCTGAGCACAGTCTTAATATTGATCCGAAGTTCAAACCGGTTAAGCAGTATCTGCGCCACTTCAACGAAGAAAGGCGCAAGGCTATAGGTGAAGAAGTGGCCAGGCTTTTGGCCGCAGGGTTCATAGTTGAGGTGTTCCACCCGGAGTGGTTGGCTAATCCGGTTCTGGTGTTAAAGAAAAATGGAAAGTGGAGGATGTGTGTGGATTACACACACTTAAACAAGGCTTGTCCAACCGATCCTTTTGCTCTCCCCCGTATTGATCAGATCATTGATGCTACGGTGGGATGTCAGCGGCTATGTTTTTTGGATGCATATTCAGGGTATCATTAGATCAAGATGGCGATTAAAGACCAGGAGAAGACATCCTTCATCACTCCTTTTGGTGCTTTTTGCTACGTATCTATGCCTTTTGGGCTCAAGAGTGCCCAAGCAACTTACCAGCGTTGCGTACAGAACTGTCTCAAGGGGCAGATAGGGAAAAATGTCCATGCCTATGTGGATGACATCGTGGTAAAGTCAAGGAAAGAGGAGACGTTGATAGAGGACCTCAAGGAAACCTTTGATAACCTTCGGGTCTATAAAATGATGCTTAATCCGGAGAAATGCGTTTTTGGTGTTCCAGCTGGCAAGCTCCTTGGATTCTTGGTGTCAAACAGAGGAATAGAAGCCAATCCGGAGAAGATCAAGGCAATCACGTCCTTGACTAAACCAGCTTGCATCAATGATGTCCAGCGTTGAGCCGATTCATCAGTCGTCTGGGAGAGAAGGCAATTCCGCTTTATCAGATGCTGAAAAAGACAGACCGGTTTATATGGAGCGATGCTGCAAACGCCACGTTTGAGGACTTGAAGCGGCAACTGGCAGAACCACCGGTCCTTGCTGCCCCTGCTGATAAGGAGCCGCTGCTGTTATACGTGGCCGCCAATGCCCGGGCGGTTAGCGTTGCAATCGTGGTCGAGTGCAAAGAATCAGGCAAGGAATATCCGGTTCAACGCCCGGTTTATTATGTCAGTGAGGTTCTAATTGAGTCAAAACAAAGGTATCCACATTGGCAGAAGCTGGTGTATGGCGTGTTCATGGCAAACCAGAAGTTGAAGCACTACTTCTAGGGCCACCCAATAACTGTTGTCAGTTCAGCTCCGTTGGGGGATATAATCTAGAACAGAGAAGCTACTGGCAGAGTAGCAAAGTGGGACATTGAGCTTAGTCCACACGGATTGAAGTATGTGCCACGCACCGCTATCAAATCCCAAGCATTGGTAGATTTTATCAATGATTGGACAGAGTTGCAAGCACTAGAGGAAAAGCCAGATCATACATACTGGACTATTCACTTTGACGGTTCAAGACAATTAGAAGGCTCGGGGGCTGGAGTTGTGTTAACTTCCCCGCGAGGTGACAAATTTTGTTATGTCCTCCGTCTAATGTTTCCTTGTACTAATAATGCAGCAGAATATGAGGCATTGCTTCATGGCCTGCGGATGGCTAAGGAGATGATCTTGAGCCGGGTCAAGTGTTTTGGTGATTCAGATTTAGTGGCACAGCAAGTATCCGGCAAGTGGGATTCTAAAGACCCTCTCATGGCAGCTTACAGACGAGAAGTTGAAGCGGTCGCAAGATATTTCAAAGGATATCAGGTGGATCACATAGACCGGCGAAAAAATGAAGCAGCCGATGCTCTAAGCCGGCTGGGTTCTCAACGTAAACCGGTGCCACCGAATACTTTTTTGGACGAGCTACACAGTCCATCAGTTCAGGTACCATCGGAGGAAGATTTAGCTGTTCCCGATCCGGAAGCGCAGCTGGTTGCGGCACTTCATGTTATTCCGGATTGGACGCTCCCTTACTTGGCATACCTAAGCCGAGGAGAGTTGCCAGATGATGAGATTGAAGCAAGGCAGATAACCCGGCGGTCCAAATCCATGACAATTGTAAACGGGGAACTTCATCATCGCAGCGTTTCTGGAGCGTTTCAGCAGTGTGTATCATCCGAGGAAGGCTATGACATCCTTCGAGAGATTCATGAAGGGGATTGTGGTCATCATGCCGGTTCAAAATCCTTAGTAGCTAAAGCTTTCCGTCATGGGTTCTACTGGTTGACAGCCCATGCTGATGCAGAGGATCTAGTCCGGAAATGTGATGCATGTCAGAAGTTTTCACGGCGTGCTCTTGTTCCGGCACAGGAGATGTGGATGATTCCAATTACTTGGCCGTTTGCGACTTGGGGGCTTGATATGGTTGGGCCTTTTAAACGATCCCAAGATAAAAAAACTCACCTGTTGGTCGCAGTGGATAAGTTTACAAAGTGGATTGAGGCAGAGCCTGTGAGCAAGTGTGATGCGGCAACAACGGTTAAATTCATCAAGAAGGTAATTTTCCGGTTTGGCTTTCCACATAGCATCATCACTGACAATGGCACCAATCTATCTAAAGGAGAGATGGAAGAGTTTTGTCAAAGGGAGCATATTCGCCTAGATGTGTCTTCTGTAGCTCACCCTCAATCCAATGGTCAAGCTGAAAGGGCCAATCAAGAGATTTTGCGAGATATCAAGCCCCGGCTTATGACTCCCTTACAAAGAACACCAGGGTGCTGGGTTGAGGAATTGCCCTCTGCCCTCTGGAGCATCAATACTACACCAAACAGGTCCATAGGTTACACACCTTTCTTCATGGTGTACGGTGCTGAAGCGGTTCTTCCAAGTGATATCCGCCATGACTCACCACGGGTGACGGCTTATGTTGAAGCAGCCAATGAGCAAGCAAGACATGACAGTTTGGACCGGCTGGATGAAGAGCGTGACATAGCAGCAGCAAGATCTGCAATTTATCAGCAGGACCTGCGCAGATATCACAGCCGCCGGGTTAAAACCAAGACGTTCCAGGAGGGGGATTTAGTACTCCGGCTCATCCAGGACCAGACTGATATGCACAAGCTATCCCCACCTTGGGAAGGGCCCTTTGTGGTCAGCAAGAACCTACACAACGGTTCATACTACCTGGTGGACGTTCGAGAGCACAAAGACTCACGGACATCAGAAGAAGAGACGAAGAGGCCGTGGAACATTGCCCTCCTGCGGCCTTACTACACCTGAGCCATGAGCTCCGCTTTATGTATCCTATATATATTATGATTAATAAATAAACCGGCACCCCTGGTAAACCGGGGGATCAGCCTTTTTTCTTTTAAGTAAGTGTCTTATGAAAGTTAATACAGATATCTCGAACAATTTACTTTGTTATGCAGGACAATACTATAAGGGACCAAACAGGACTTGCCTTTCAAATGCAACTCCTTCATAGGAACCCTACCTCCAGGATCACTAGGGGGCTACGGATCACATGTGAATCCTCGCTTAAATCTCTTCTCGTCCGATTTACATGATTGTCTTCACGTCAGCGCCCTTTGGATTACATCCATCGATTGGCGAACAATGTTCTTGTCCCTAGGGGTACTTCCTTTGATGTCAAATGCAAAAATTCTTGCCCCTTGGTTGATTACTTCCTTTGATGGCAAAAGAAAAAACTGTTCTTGTCCCTAGGGGTACTTTCTTTGATGGCAAATGCAAAAATTCTTGCCCCTTGGTTGATTACTTCCTTTGATGGCAAAAGAAAAAACTGTTCTTGTCCCTAGGGGTACTTCCTTTGATGGCAAATGCAAAAATTCTTGCCCCTTGGTTGATTACTTCCTTTGATGGCAAAAGAAAAAACTGTTCTTGTCCCCAGGGGTACTTCCTTTGATGGCAAATGCAAAAATTCTTGCCCCTTGGTTGATTACTTCCTTTGATGGCAAAAGAAAAGTTCTTGTCCCTTGGAGTACATCCTTTGATGGCAAAAGAAACAGTTCTTGCCCCTTGGAGTACATCCTTTGATGGCAAAATAAAAAATCATAGCCCTTTGGGTCGCACCCATTGATTGGCACATATGGAGCCTGGCAGCTCGTAAACAGCCTCGACGACATGGTCTTATTTGCAAACTGTGTTTTGTGTTTTGTGGTTTTTCAATGTTTTCTATGGTCTTTTGATCCGGAGCTGGGCAGTTGAAGAAGTTGACCACATAAGTATAAAAGTCTGGTCATAGAGCATCAGCATGATTCAAACCGGTAGTTATTATAACCCTGAACAATTATTGGGTACACACCAACAGAGCCAAGAGCCTCCTCAGAATCTACAATGTTCGGCGGATTAAGGATGTCAAGCATACTTAATCAAAGGTATGAAATTATTTTTGGTATAAAGCAGATACTCGTTCGATATATATATATATATATATATATATATATATATATATATATATATATATATATATATATATATATATATATATATATATATATATATATGAGAGCACTTTAATCGGTCCGGCGGTAAACTGCCAGGACATTTTTTCAGTGTTATCTATGCAGATACAGATAATATAAAGGATCAACCATAGCAGACAAAGGATTCAAATTGGCAGACGCCAAATCAAAATTAGGACATCCGAGTTAAGATAAGCAATGTTTCGAGCTATTCTATTACAAGGCACTTGAAGGCCTGGACGGATTAAAGTTTTTTCGGCAACAGATTACAGCAGATAAAAATAAAATGAAGTGACTTATGCTTCTTCCTGCTGCGAAGGCTGAGGATCGACTTGTTCCGGAACTTCTTCGTCCTCTTGAAGCGGCCGAAAATCAGGAACGCGCCAGTCGATCTTGGATAATGCACAAAAGTACATCTCTTCAGTAATAAGATCGGACAGATCAACATCTGGGGCGAAAGTATGGGCGCGCACTGGCGGGATTAGATTCTCGGTGTCATAAATCGGCCGGTCCACCCGCTCATTCTTTAAGTCATATGCCGGAAGATACCTGGTCAGGTCCGCTTCATCAGCAAGCTTGCTCGCAAGTGGACGCATTTCTTTAGTCAAAGCATGAAGTTCTTTGCCAGAGAAGGCAGATCCATCCTCCTTGTTGCTGGGGTACCCGTTCATAGCTTCCTCCGGATCAAAGTCCAGAACCCACGCCTTGGCTCTAGTCAGCGCTACAAGAGAGTCGGCCCGTGCAGCAGACTTCTTCACTTCTTCCAAGCGTACAGGCAGTATAGAAAGCTTCTCTAAAGTACCTTGGATAGTAGTGGGGGCCGCTTTATAATGGGACATTGCACTTATAATCCTTTGAGCGTCGGAATACAGCTGCTCAACCAGAGTATAAGAGGCCTTGAGTTTCTTCCGGAGGTCATCCCCAAGATGGGTGACGCGTCGCCCTGCATATGATTATTACAGTTAAACCGGAGCAAAATAAAGATTGCAGAGATGGAAGCATATAAGTACTTACCAAAGATAGCAGAGGTCATAAGCTCTATTTGCTACCTTAAACCGGTCAGCTCTTGCGTCACCGGGTTAAGGGCCTCTTCAGCATCCTTTGCTCTTTTTTCAAGAGCATTCCTCTGCACATCCCAGGCTGTCCGCTCCGCTTCAAAATCCTTTTTCAATTTTTCAGCATTAGTTAAGCTCAGCGCCAGCTCATCTTTGGTCTTGGCAGAAGCAGTTTCAGTGACAGCAAGTCTATTCCAGAGTTCAGTTACTTCTGCAGCCCTCCGGGTCAAGTCAGCCTATGAGAAAATCAAGTGGAGTAGATGACAATTAAGACAAGTCTCAAGCACATAAACAAGTTATCTACTTTACACTTGGGGGCTAATGGGCAGCTGAAGTATCAAAAGAGAAACTCTGACAAGTCTCAAGCACATAACCAAGTTATCTACTTGACACTTGGGGGCTAATGGGCAGTTGAAGTATCAACAGAGAGATTCAGGCAAGTCCCAGGCACATAAAACAAGTTATGCTCCTGGCACTTGGGGGCTAATGTAAGATTCATTTTCATACATTTGGAAGTACCGGTTCACCTACAACGAAGCTAAACCGGAACTTGGGGGCTACTATGACATAGACAGAAATATAAAGAAGGCAAAGCAAAGACAAGTGAAGGAAGGTACCTCGTATTTATCCTTCATCATATTCACCAAGCCCAGTTCATAGTCTCGGCTGGTATGAAGCCGGTTGAAATACCCGGAGTAAAGTTCTTGGGCACTCAATTCGGCATAGTTGGACAAATTCGTGGTCCACTTGTTCTTCTCTTGTTGAAGCTTCTCCGCTTTTGCAGTGTGTTTGGCCAAGATGATAGGTTCAGCAGGAGCGGTAAAACCTGTCCCGGTTACCTGAACATCCGGAGAAGAAGTAGTGGTTGGTTGCGAAGGGGCAGCAGTACGAGCCGGACTAGCAGGAGCCGGGCTAGCCCGAGGAGGGCTAACCCGGACAGGACTCGCCGGTTCAATGACATCTTCTACATTTGTATTTTCAGGAGCAGCAATGTAGTCATCGTCCATGGGAGCAGGATCATCAAGCTGAATTGCAGGCTCGCTCTCTAGAGGGATAACGTCATCCGGATCAGCCACCGGATCAGGAGCAGCAGTCTCGGCAGCCGCTTTGGTGGCCTTTGCCTTTTTGCTAGGCTTAGGCTTGCTGAAAGAAATTGAAGAAGCAATCAGAATTATAAAGGAACAAATGCAAATATAAGCCGGATGTGGAAAGGGACTTACCCCGGTACATTTTTCAGTACAGGGACCTGTGTGGCAGTTGATTCGCCAGAAGATGACAAAGGTGTCTCCTGATAGTTAGGATCAGACGGTTTAAGGGGTTTGCGTATAAGTCCGGCCTTTGGATGGAGAAGAGTTGGAAAAAGTAAAACCTCAGAGCGGCGCCTGCGAGCCGGAGTGAGAGATATTCCGGAAGATTCTACGACATGGCCGCTATGGCGCGTAGTCCGGCGTTCTTCATGTTGCTGCTTCTTCAAAAGAAATTTAGGATCCAGTTGAGCGTAAGGATGAGAAAAAGGGTACTTCCGAGATGCCCGACGAGTTTTGGGCACCGGCGGTTCAGAATCTGAAGAAAGAGAGATTACCTCAATTTCTGCCGCTTTGCTTCCTTCAGCCAAATCCTGTGAAAAGACACTGTTAACATAAATCTGGATAAAGAGAGATCAAAACATATCAGGATCAACTCATACCTCAGAATCCGGGTCATCCACCTCAAGGTGTGAACCGGAGCCAGCAGCTGCTTTCTTCTTCTTGACAGCGCAAGTCTTCCGGCGTGGCTGTTTACCTGACTTGTCCTAAGATTTTCTTTTCCAAAAAGGATCGTTGGCCTGTGCAGAAGATGAAAGATAAATAGAGGATAATTGATATGAACGGATTAGAAACAAACAAAAGAGGTCAAAGAAAACTTACGGCTGGCAGCTTGTTTTTTTCATAGTATGGAGCCAATCTGGTTTGGCTACATTCTTCCAGAGAAATATTAAGCATTTTCTTTGCGGATTCAATGACTTCCTTCTCAGGAAGCACTATATCAATATGGCGTTGAGGGTCATCCGTCTTTCCGGTATACTCGTACATCAAACCGGAGTGCCGGCTTAAAGGAAGGATGCTCCAGGCAAGCCAACATCGGACGAAATCCACTCCGGTCAAACCGTTGGCCATAAAGGCCTTAAGCTTGGCAAGCTGAGGGGCAAACCGGGCCCGCTTCGAGGAAGTAAGACACTGCGGCAGGGGATGATCCTCAGGAAGACGATGCTCGCGGTAACCCGGCAGTGGGTTTTCTCCTTCAGGCGAGGTATCCTTGCAATAAAACCATGATTGGTTCCAGTCCTTGGGGTGTGTATGGAGAGCAGCATGAGGAAAGACCACGTCTCTTCTCTTCTGAATACTGACCCCGCCCAGCTCTTGATGTGGTCCGGCAGTAAACTCTGTCCGCCGGTTTAAGTGGAAAAAATCCCGGAACAAGTCCACTAACGGCTCTTCTTGAAGATACACTTCGGAGAAGACTTGGAAATTGCACACGTTTGATATGGAATTTGGACCTATGTCCTGAGGATGGAGCTGAAAAGCGGCTAGCACATCTCTGAAATTTTTTGAACCGGGAGGGCTAAAACCCCGGGCCATATGATCAAAGAAAACAATGACTTCTCCTTCTTTAGGGGTAGGAGGACATTCATTTCCTGGGGGCCGCCATTTCAGAACCGCTTTAGGGCCCAGAGTACCAATTGAAGTGGCATTGGTTAAGTCTTCTTCCGTTATGCGGGAAGGAGCCCAGTTGCAACAAACAAACTGTTTGGCAGTCATCTGAGCAGAAGGAAAACGCTGAAAAGGTACGGTGCAAAATCCGGATTATTAAGTACTGAAGCATAAACCGGAGTGTACTATCAAGTTATATCGACGGTTTAGACAGGGGACTAATGGCGTTGGCAACCCAGAAGCAGATGTGAAACAAATTGCTACCGGTTTATGATAGACAAAAAAGAGGAAGCTAAACCGTCGGGCTCATGGTTAAATCTTTGCAAGAGGAATATATGATTGGTTAAACTGGCGAATAGCTTGTAGATCTATCAAAGATAAAGAAACAGGTTTCTACAGAAGGCTAAAGTAAAGTGGATCTGAGCAGCAAGAAAAAGATGAAATATACGCAAGTTTGACACAGGAAGAACGACGAAGGTTTTCTACAGAGCAAATGAATCTAAAGGTTGAGTCTAAAAGTCAGAATCTAAGTTTAAATTACGGAGAAGGAGCGCATTCGAAACAGATCTAGGGGTTAAATCTACTGCAAATATAATCTACAGAGGCGAACAGAAAAACTTCGAGCTTTCATGGCGGAGGCAATGGGGGAACCCTAGATTAAAGATCTACAGCAAGAAGAGAGGAATACCTGAGAAGGAAGGAGACGGCGGCGAAGTGCTCTGGACGCGTTTCAGGGTGATGCAGCGGCCTGGCTGGACGACGGCGACGAGCTCGAAGGCAGCGGCGGAGCTTCGGGCGACGGAGGAAGAAGAAGAGCGGAAGGAAGGAAAAGAATAAAAGCTCAGCGGTATTTATAGAGACTAGAGAGGTGAAACGGCAAGCGCGGGAATCAAGGAGGTCAGTGATTGGATAAAGATTCTACTGTCGCCTCGATTTTCGGCGTAGCCTTTAAACAAAGGTAACAAACAGCTGTGAGCAATAAATGCGGAGGTGATGTCACGTCCGAATAAAATGATTTCCGGAGATGACGTCATAGCCGGTTTACAAGGCAGAGAAGATACAAAGAAGAAGTTTATGCAAGATTTAGAAGACTGACATGAACAAGTTCAAATCACTCTGGGGCCTAATGTCAGGGATATTACTAGCATGTATAAACCGGCTAGAGAGATCCGGATTACGATAATGTAGCTATGTTGCTATAAGCTCAGTAGAGGTTACGGCCCATGAAAGCTTAGGGCCCATATGTAAAGTTTACGGTTTATAAACCGTCCTATCATGTAACTTGAGATACAAGGAAGAAAGAGTAGAGACCGAGGCGGACACGATTATGACCCGGCCTCGGGACTCTGTAAACCGGACCGGGCGTTGCCTCCTATATAAAGGAACGGCCCGGCGACGGTTCAATGGACAAGCAACAATCCGTCGAGAGACAGGCAAGCAATCTGCTCCCTGTTCATTGACGCCCAAGCAATACCAAACCAAACTAGACGTAGGCTTTTACCTTCATCGAAGGGGCCTAACTAGTATAAACCCTTTGTGTCCTTTGTGTGCTTTAACCTCTTCTAGCTAACCCGCGGGATGGCTCCACACCTAAGTCCTCTAAACCGGACATCTGCCGTGCTAATTCCACGACAGGCGTGATGACCGCAATCGCCTTCATGAATCTCTCTGCGAATCTCACAGCCCTCTTCTGATGATACATACTGCTGAAAAGCTCCAGAAACACTGCGATGATGAAGTTCTCCATTGACAATAGTCGTGGATTTAGACCGCCGGATTATCTGCCGGGCCTCAACTTCGTCTTCTGGTAACTCACTTCGGTTCATATATGCCAAGTAAGGGAGCGTCCAATCCGGAATGATATGAAGTGCTGCCACCAATTGTGCCTCCGGATCTGGAACTGCCAAATCCTCCTCTGAAGGTACCTGTACCGACGGTTTATGCAACTCATCCAAGAAGGTATTAGGTGGAACCGGTTTACGCTGAGAACCCAGCCGGCTTAACGCGTCAGCTGTTTCATTTTTCCGCCGGTCTATATGATCCACCTGATATCCTTTGAAGTATCCAGCAACAGCGTCTACCTCTCATTGATATGCTGCCATGAGTGGATCCTTGGAATCCCACTTGCCCGAAACCTGCTGTGCCACCAGATATGAATCGCCAAAACACTTGACCCGGCTCAAGTTCATCTCCTTGGCCATCCGCAGACCGTGGAGGAGAGCTTCATACTCAGCAGCATTGTTAGTACAAGGGAACATTAAACAGAGGACATAGCAGAACTTATCACCTCGTGGGGAAGTTAACACGACTCCAGCCCCCGAGCCCTCCAACTGCCTTGAACCGTCAAAGTGTATAGTCCAGTACGTATGATCCAGCTTCTCCTCGGGTGCTTGCAACTCTATCCAGTCATTAATGAAATCCATGAGTGCTTGGGATTTTATAGCAGTACGGGGCACATACTTTAATCCATGCAGGCTAAGCTCAATGGCCCATTTTGCAACCCTACTAGTGGCTTCTCTATTCTGGATTATATCCCCTAGAGGAGCTGAACTGACAACGGTGATTGGGTGGCCCTGAAAATAGTGCTTCAACTTCCGGTTTGCCATGAACACTCCATATACCAGCTTCTGCCAATGCGGATATCTCTGTTTCGACTCAATGAGCACCTCACAGATGTAGTAAACCGGCCTCTGAACCGGATATTCTTTACCTGCTTCCTTGCGCTCTACCACAATGGCAACGCTTACTGCACGGGCATTGGCGACCACATATAACAGCAGCGGCTCATTAACAACCGGGGCAACAAGGACCGGCGGCTCTGCCAATTGCCTCTTTAAATCCTCAAACGTAGCATTAGCAACATCGCTCCAGACGAACCGGTCAGTCTTCTTCATCATCTGATAAAGCGGGATTGCCTTCTCCCCCAAACGGCTGATAAACCGGCTCAGTGCTGCAATACGGCCTGCCACGCGTTGGACATCGTTGATGCACGCCGGTTTAGCCAGTGACGTGATCGCCTTGATCTTCTCCGGATTAACTTCAATCCCTTTGTTTGACACTAAGAACCCCAGGAGCTTGCCTGTCGGAACACCGAAAACACACTTCTCCGGATTAAGCATCATTTTGTAAACTCGGAGGTTGTCAAAGGTTTCCTTCAGATCCTCTATCAGTGTCTCCTCCTTCCTGGATTTCACCACAATGTCATCAACATATGCATGGACATTTCTCCCAATCTGCCCTTGTAGGCAGTTCTGTACACAACGCTGGTAGGTTGCCTGGGTGCTCTTGAGCCCAAATGGCATAGATACATAACAGAAGGCTCCAAAGGGAGTTATAAAAGTTGTCTTCTCCTGGTCCTTAACTGCCATCTTTATCTGGTGATAACCTGAATATGCATCCAAAAACCTCAGCCACTCACATCCTGCCGTAGCATCAATGATCTGATCAATACGGGGGAGAGAAAAAGGATCAGTTGGGCAAGCCTTGTTCAAATCCGTGTAATCAACACACATTCTCCAAGTTCCATTTTTCTTAAGTACTAGCACCGGATTAGCCAACCACTCTGGATGAAACACTTCCAATATGAAGCCTGCAGCCAAAAGCATGGCCACTTCTTCTCCTATAGCCTTACGCCTCTCCTCATTGAAGCGGTGCAGGTATTGCTTGACCAGTTTAAACTTAGGATCAATATTAAGATTGTGCACAGCGAGTTCCCTCGGTATACCTAGCATGTCAGAAGGCTTCCACGCAAACATATCCCGGTTCTCACAGATGAACTCGATGAGCGCGCTTTCCTATTTGGGCTCTAGGTTAGCGCTGATAGTGAACTGTTTGGATGAATCGCCCGGAACAAAGTCCACCTGCTTGGTCTCCTTAGCCGATTTGAACTTCAACGCCGGATCATGCTCTGTAGTTGGCTTCTTCAGCGGGGACATATCCGCCGGATCAACATTGTCCTTATAGAACTTCAGCTCCTCTGTGGCACAAACCGCCTCGGCATAAGCTGCATCTCCTTCCTCGCACTCCAATGCAATTTTGCGGCTCCCATGAACCGTAATAGTTCCTTTATGGCCTGGCATCTTGAGCTGTAGATAAACATAGCACGGTCTAGCCATGAATTTGGCATAAACCGGCCGCCCAAAGAAGGCATGGTATGGACTTCTGATCTTGACTACCTCAAAGGTCACAGTCTCGGACCTAGAATCATGCTCGTCTCCAAAGGTAACCTCCAGATCGATTTTGCCAACTGGTTAGGCCGATTTACCGGGTACCACCCCATGGAACACTGTGTTGGACTGTCAGAGCTTCTTATCTGTCAACCCCATACGTCAAAAAGTCTCATAATATAGGATGTTGATGCTGCTGCCACCGTCCATAAGCACCTTGGTGAACTTATAACCACCCACCTGTGGTGCCACCACCAGAGCTAACTGACCCGGATTGTCAACCCGGGGTGGGTGATCTTCTCTGGTCCACACAATGGGTTGCTCAGACCAACGCAAAAAACGCGGTATCACCGGTTCAACAGAATGCACTCACCTCTTCAGAACCTTTTGAACCCGTTTGCATAAACTTGTGGTGAAGACGTGATACTGCCCACTGCTCAGCTCCTTCGGATTATTCTGATATCCGGATTGCTGTTGCTGCTGACGCTGTTGATTCCCTTGGTTGTTGTATCCGCCCTGACCGTGCTGCTGGTTATGCTGATGCTGATTGTTGTCATTGTGGTTACCATTACCGCCATGGTATCCTGAACCGGAGCCGCCACCTTGATAACCCGGACCTTGAAAACCGGGACCTGATCCGCCGGGGGGCCCGTGATCATACCTAGTCTGCTTCATAAATTCTTGCATAATGAAACAGTCCTTCCAAAGATGCGTAGCCGGGTTCTCTGCAGTACCGTGCTTTGGGCAGGGCATGTTCAACTGGCGCTCTAGGTTAATAGGTGGTCTCCCATTACGTGGGGGCATTCTACCATTGCGGTGTTGTCCATTATCCTGAGTGTTGGTATTGGCCACAAAATCAGAGCTGCCTTCCGCTTTACGCTTGCCATTGTATCCTTGACCCGCCGGATTGGCCTGCGGCGGTTTACCGTTCTTGCTCGCCTTCCCTGACTTGTCTCCATCTACGTATGGATACTTGGTGTTATCAGAATCTCCATATTTCACCAAAGCGCCCATGAGTGTTCCCATGTCGTTGTAATCACGTTTGAGCCGTCCCAACTTCTGCCTCAAAGGTTCAAACTGGCAATTGCCTTCCAAGGTTACTATTGCTGTACTTGGGTTGATGCTATTGGAGGAGTGCAAGATTTCGGACACTCGACGCACCCAACTGCTTGTGGACTCTTGCTCTCCTTGAACGCACGCCGCTAAATCGACAACAGACATCGGCTGCTTGCACGTGTCCTTGAAATTATTGATAAACCGGCGCCGCAATTCACCCCACGATCTGATGGAGTTAGGTGGCAAACCCTTTAACCATGTCCGGGCCGTTCCCTCGAGCATCATTGTGAAGTATTTAGCACATGCTGCTTCAGCCACGTCTAGCATCTCCATAGCCATCTCATAACTCTCAACCCACGCCTCCGGAGCCAGATTCGCCGTGTAGTTGGGCACCTTGCGTGGACCTTTGAAATCTTTGGGTAGTTTCACGTTCCGTAAAGCGGGGATGAGACACTGTATGCCCAGGGAACTGGACATGACCCCCGGTTCTACTATGGCGGCGGGATGGACCGGCGTCACCTGACGGGCATCGTACTGGGCAATGTGCCTGGCCTAATCCACCACCTCTTGCGCATGCGCTTCCTCTCCTGCCGGATTATCTTGCCTCTGCGGATGATGTCTCCATGTGCTGCTTGATACGGCCGGTTCATCCAGACGCCTCGTATAACTCCGGCTCAGGCGAGGGGTTGAATGAATCCTCTCTCGGCTATATGAATAAGCTTGCTGCTGAGTTAACGCCGTGTCTAGCAACTCCTTGGCCCGTCATGCCTCCACTGCTATGGGGGAGGTACCTTCAATGGGAAGGGCGGCCAGTCGTGAAGCGGCAGCAACTATGTTATCCAACGGATTAGAATAATGACCAGGAGGGGTGGGCACATGCTGGGTCAGCACAACTTGGCGATTTGGCTCTGCGATCGGTGGCTGGACCGACGCGCCTGTTCCTGGTGCTCCTCCCCGGTTTATCTCTGGATGGTTACTGGTCCCCGCGCCTGGCGTGCTAAAGAGATTCCTCGCCTCAAAAACCGGCGGCAAACGAGATCGTTGTCTTCTCCACATTAACTTTTGTGAGGTATTCTGATCTAACATGAGCCGATAAGCTTGAGAATCCAGCTCTGCCTGCCTTGTAACCATCCTAGCTTTCTCAGCGGCCAGATCCAACTTGGCTTGCTCAATCCGGCTCTTCACCTGAGCGATCTCTGCATCATGCTGCTCCTTGTCGGCCTGAGCTACTTCTGTTGTTGCAAGCGCTGTCAAAGTGTCGACTAAGATGGATAGAGCATGAGAGGTCGACGGGGGAGGATCTCCAGCTCTAGCTCCCATTGCCTCTGAGTTTAATGCCCCTGTCGTTGAGGGCTGCTGCATGGATTGTGATCCGGCCATGAAAACAGCAACCCTGTTTGGCGGATCGAGGGGGTCCAGAATACTATCGCCATCGGAACAACCCTCAGATCGGCCGTCCTGCAGCAGATACAAAGATTCGGTCTCTCCAGACAAAGATTCATCGCCGGAATAAACAACGGTCTCGCCGTCGGAGTCCGATCCGTCCTCGGCTTGTACTCCATGCACTGCTCCAACGAAGACGTGCTTCACGGTGGGCTGAATCCGGGCAGGTCTCGCACGCTGAGCCGACTCGACAAGGTTGGGGGAGGTATCCTGCTGAGGGCTCGGTTCGCCAATCTTGCCGATGAAGACGTGGATGCCGCCGAAGGGGACCCGGTACCCATATTCGATTGAATTGGCCTCGGGGCCCCAGCCTGCATCGTCGATGTAGATCCGACCGCGACGACTCTTAGTCATCCGGCTCACTGCGTAGCCCTTGAGCCCTTCAAAGCTTCCCTTCAAGAACTCAAAACCATCATGCGACGGCCCCACGGTGGGCGCCAACTATCGTGGATTTAGCATGGTAGATGTCCTAGCAAAAGGACTTAGTCGTGAGGCCATCGCTCGGGTTAGCTTAAAGGGGTTAAAGCGGATGAAGGACACAGGGGGTTTATACTAGTTCGGCCCCTTCGATGAAGGTAAAAGCCTACGTCTAGTTTGGTGTGGTATTGCTTGGGCTTCGATGAGCAGGAAGCGAATCCGCTTTGCCTGTGTCTCGAGCTGTTGTTTCCTGTCTTGAACCGTCGCCGGGTCATCCCTTTATATAAGAGGTGACGCCCGGTCCGGTTTATAGAGTCCCGAGGACGGCTCATAAACTCGTTCGCCTCGGTCTCTACTCTTTCTATCTTACATCCCAAGTTACATAGTATGACGGTTAACAAGTCATGGGCCCTATCATACGGGCTCTAGGCCCCCTCGGCTACAATCTTTTACTTCATACTTCACTGGGCCTCCCTGATAGTATAATCTTGATAACTTAAACCGGACCCTCCTGGCCGGATTATACCTGATAGTAATATCCCTGACAGGTTGCCTCCCAAGAAGCGCTATCGTTTTACGCCCTTAGCTAGGTATGATACCAAGTTTTAAGTATTGTCGTCCTTGTTTCCCAATTCCTTAATCACACATTTCTTTAAAGACTCAGCATATAATTCTTCAACAATGATACTTCTAGGAAAACGATCAAATAATTTGCTTTTGTAAAGAGGTCTTTCTATTATTTCAATAAAATTGGGGTGAATACTAATCATTTTAAGATCCCCTTTGTTATTACTAGAAGAAGCCCCTTTATTCTTACGTCCTTTTACGGGAGTTTTCTCAATAGTGTTGATGGAGGAAAAAGCGGTACCCAAGTTACTAAGAATTTCTTCCAATTTATCAATCCGAGAAGGACTTTCTTCTATTCTTTCATTGACTACGGGTTCCTTTTCTTTTAGAAATTTAAAAACCTCACCCGCCTTAGATCCAAATTTATTAGCAAGATCATGCATCTTTCAGTCCAAATTTTCAATATGTTCTTTAGTAAGCATCCCCTTTTCAATAGCATCTAATCTTTTCATAACATGCTCAAGAGTCAAAGTTCTTTCATTGACGATAGTAAGAGGAGATCCCATCAAACTTCCCATAGCATTCAAGGCATCAAGAGAAGGACAACTTAAGAACTTTCTCCAGTAATAGTATCAAGAATAACCAAGTAGTAATTCCCACATATTTTTTTTGAAGAAGAACAATAGTGGATTGCTTATGAATAGATCTATTATTAGCATTGCAAATCCGGTACCAGGCATCCTTTAGGCTTTCTCCTCCTCTTTGCTTAAAGTTGAGAACTTCGTTCTAGGGGGTGCAAATAATGAGAGGAGGACTAGCCATGATGACAAGAACTCAAATAAATCCGGCAAGAAAATGGCGAAAGAAAAAGAGGCTAATAAAACGGCTAATTTTTGTGAATTGGGGGAGATGAAAACAAGAGGCAAATAGAAAATAATGTAATTGCGAGGAGATGAGATTTGTGATTAGGAACCTGGTATATGTTGAAGGTGCTCCTCGGCAACGGCGTGAGAAATTCCTGTTGATGACTGCTAGAACTACATCGGTATTTCCCCAAAGAGGAAGGGATTATGCAGTATAGCAGCGGTAGGTATTTCCCTCAGTGATGATACCAAGGTTATCGAACCAGTAGGAGAACCAAGCAACACAACGTAAACAACATCTGCACACTAATAACAAATACTCGCAATCCGACGTGTAAAATGGGTTGTCCATCCCTTTCGGGTAACGGACGTGATAGAGTTGTAAATATTGATAGATAGATTGATAAATAAGATAAATTGAAGCAAAGTATTTTTGGGTTTTTGGTTTAGTAGATATGAAAATAAAAGCAAATAGATCGCAAAGGAAAATAATATGAGAAAGAGACCCGGGGGTCGTAGATTTCACGTGTGGCTTCTCTCGAGAAAATACCAAACGGTGGGAAAACAATTACTGTTGGGCAATTGATAGAAATTCAAATAATCATGACGATATCCAGGCAATGATCATTATATAGGCATCACGTCCAAGATTAGTAGACCGACTCCATCATGCATCTTCTACTATTACTCCACACATCGACCGCTATCCAGCATGCATCTAGTGTATTAAGTTCATGGAGAAATGGAGTAATGCAATAAGAACGATGACATGATGTAGACAAGATCTATTTATGTAGAAATATACCCCATCGTTTTATCCTTAGTAGCAACGATACTTACGTGTCGGTTCCCCTTCTATCACTGGGATCAAGCACCGTAAGATCGATCCCACTACAAAGCACCTCTTCCCATGGTAAGATAAAGAGATGAAGTTGGCCAAACAAAACCCAATATTGGAGAAGAAATACGAGGCTATAAGCAATCATGCATATAAGATATCAAAAGAAGACTCAAATAACTTTAATGGATATAAAAAGATAGATCTCATCGTAAACTCAACGTTCGTTGAATCCCAACAAACACACCGCAAAAGAGTTACATCATATGAATCTCCAAGAGACCATTGTATTGATAATAAAAAGAGAGAGATGAAGCCATCTAGCTACTGACTACGGACCCGTAGGTCTACAAAGAAGTACTCATGCATCATTAGAGAGGCAGCAATGGAAGTGGTGAACCCCTCTGTGATGGTATCTAGATTGGATCTGGTGGTTCTGGACTGTGCGGCGGTTCGATCAAAATTCCATCGACTCCCCTAGGGTTTCTGGAATATTGGGGTATTTATCGAGCAAAGAGGCAGTCCGGGGGGCACCCGAGGTGAGCACAACCCACCAGGGCACGCCTGGGCCTCCTGGCGTGCCCTGGTGGGTTGTGCTCCCCTCGAAGCACCACCAGGTGCTGCCTTGGCCCATTGCGTGTCTTTTGGTCCATAAAAAATCTCGGTAAAGTATCGCTGCGTTTGGACTCCATTTGATAGTGATTTCCTGCGATGTAAAAAAACATGTAGAAAACAGCAACTGGCACTTGGCACTATGTCAATAGGTTAGTACCAAAAAATGATATAAAATGACTATAAAGTGATTGTAAAACATCCAAGAATGATAATATAACAGCATGGAACAATAAAAAATTATAAATACGTTGGAGACGTATCAAGTATCAATATGGAACGAACCCGTAGGCAATGGATCGACAATGATACGTGTCGGATAATATTCATCATGTTGCAGGTATAACCTAGGGTGACACAGAACTAGCTCCAATTCATCAATGTAATATAGCCATGTATTCTGAATATAGTCATACGTGCTTATGGAAAAGAACTTGCAAGCCATCTTTTATCCTATCTGATGGGGAACGTAGTATTTAAATTTTTTCCTAAGATCATGCAAGATCTATCTACTAGATGCATAGCAACGAGAGGGGAGAGTGTATCTACGTACCCTCGTAGATGGGGAGCGGAAGTGTCTATTGACGCGGTTGATGTAGTCAAACTTTCTTCGCGATCCAACCGATCAAGCACCGAACGTACGGAGCCTCCGCGTTCAGCACACGTTCAGCTTGATGACGTCCCACGAGCTCTTGATCCAGTAGAACTTCACGGGAGAGTTTCGTCAGCATGATGGCATGGTGATAGAGATGATGAAGCTACAGGCGCAGAGCTTCGCCTAAGCATTGCAACGATATGACTGAGGTGTGTTTCTGTGGAGGGGGGCACCGCACACGGTTGGGAGAGATCAACTTGAACAACTTGTGTGTAGAGGTGCCCCCTGCCCCCGTATATAAAGGAGCAAGGGGAGGAGGCCGGCCGGCCCCTATGGCGCGCCGTAGGAGGGCCACTCCTACTAGGAATAGGAATCCTATTCCTAGTAGGAGTCCACCAAGAGGGAGAGGGGGGAGGAAGGAGAGGGAGAGGGAGAAGGAAGGGGGCACCGCCCCCTCCTCTCCTTGTCCAATTCGTACCAAAAGGGGAGGGGCGCGCGGCCCAGCCCTGGCCGGCCCTCTCTCTCTCCACTAAGGGCCCAAGTTGCCCATTAGTTACCCCGGGGGGTACCGATACCCCTCCGGCACTCCGGTTTAATCCGAAACTTTTCCGGAACACTTCCGGTGTCCGAATACAGTCATCCAATATATCAATCTTTACGTCTCGGACATTCCAAGACTCCTTGTCATGTCCGTGATCTCATCCAGGACTCCGAACTACCTTCGGTACATCAAAACTCATAAACTCATAATACCGATCGTCATCAAACGTTAAGCGTGCGGATCCTCCGGATTCGAGAACTATGTAGACATGACCAAGACTCATCTTCGGTCAATAACCAATAGAGGAACCTGGATGCTCATATTGGCTCCTACATATTCTATGAAGATCTTTTATCGGTCAAACCGCATAACAACATACGTTGTTCCTTTTGTCATCGGTATGTTACTTGCCCGAGATTCGATTGTCGGTATCTCAATACCTAGTTCGATCTTGTTATCTGCAAGTCTCTTTACTCGTTCTATAATACATCATCTCGTGACTAACTCTTGATTGCAAGGCTTATTATGTTGTGCATTACCGAGAGGGCCCAGAGATACCTCTCCAACACTCGGAGTGACAAATCCTATTCTTGATCTATGCCAACACCACGAACACTTTCGGAGACACCTGTAGAGCATATTTATAATCACCCAGTTACGTTGTGACGTTTGATAGCACACAAGGTGTTCCTCCGGTATTCGGGAGTTGCATAATCTCATAGTCATAGGAACATGTATAAGTCATGAAGAAAGCAATAGCAGTAAAACTAAACGATCATAGTACTAAGGTAATGGATGGGTATTGTCCATCATATCATTCTCCTAATGATTTGATCTCGTTGATCAAATGACAACTCATGTCTATGGCTAGGAAACATAACCATCTTTGATCAATGAGCTAGTCTAGTAGAGGCTTACTAGGGACATACTGTCTTGTCTATGTATTCACACATGTACTAAGTTTCGGTTAATACAATTCTAGCATGAATAAAAGACATTTATCATGATATAAGGAAATACAAATAATATTTTATTATTGCCTCTAGGGCATATTTCCTTCAGTCTCCCACTTGAACTAGAGTCAATAATCTAGATTACAAAGTAATGATTCTAACACCCATGGAGTCTTGGTGCTGATCATGTTTTGCCCGTGGAAGAGGCTTAGTCAACGGGTCTGCGACATTCGGATCCGTATGTATCTTGCAAATTTCTATGTCTCCCTCCTTGACTTGACCACAGATGGAATTGAAGCGTATTTTCATGTCCTTTGTTCTCTTGTGAAACCTGGATTCCTTCGCCAAGGCTATTGCTCCAGTGTTATCACAAAAGATTTTCATTGGACCTGATGCACTAGGTATCACACCTAGATCGGATATGAACTCCTTTATCCAGACTCCTTCATTTGCTGCTTCCGAATCAGCTATGTATTCCGCTTCACACGTAGATCCCGCCACGACGCTCTGCTTGGAACTGCACCAACTGACAGCTACACCGTTTAATAAAAAATACATATCCGGTTTGTGACTTAGAGTCATCCAGATCAATGTCAAAGCTTGAATCGATGTAACCGTTTACGACGAGCTCTTTGTCACCTCCATATACGAGAAACATATCCTTTGTCCTTTTTAGGTACTTCATGATGTTCTTGACCGCTGTCTAGTGATCCACTCCTGGATTACTTTGGTACTTCCCAGCTAAACTTATAGCAAGGCACACATCAGGTCTGGTACACATCATTGCATCCATGATAGATCCTATGGTTGAGGCATAGGGAATGACTTTCATTTTCTCTCTATCTTCTACAGTGGTCGGGCATTGAGTCTTACTCAACTTCACACCTTGTAACACAGGCAAGAACCCTTTCTTTGACTTATCCATTTTGAACTTCTTCAAAACTTTATCAAGGTATGTGCTTTGTGAAAGTCCAATTAAGCGTCTTGATCTATCTCTATAGTTCTTGATGCCTAATATTTAAGCAGCTTCACCGAGGTCCTTCATTAAAAAAATTGTATTCAAGTATCCTTTTATGCTATCCAGAAATTCCATATCATTTCCAATCAACAATACATCATCCACATATAATATCAGAAATGCTACAGAGCTCCCACTCACTTTCTTGTAAATACAGGCTTCTCCAAAAGTCTGTATAAAACCATATGCTTTGTTCACCCCATCAAAGCATATATTCCAACTCCGAGATGCTTGCACCAGTCCATAGATGGATCGCTGGAGCTTGCACACTTTGTTAGCACCTTTAGGATCAACAAAACCTTCCGGTTGCATCATATACAACTCTTCTTTGAGATATCCATTCAGGAATGCAGTTTTGACATCCATTTGCCAGATTTCATAGTCATAAAATGCGACAATTGCTAACATGATTCGGACAGACTTAAGCATCGCTATGGGTGAGAAAGTCTCATCGTAGTCAACTCCTTAAACTTGTCAAAAACCTTTCGCAACAAGTCGAGCTTTGTAAACGGTAACATTTCCGTCAGCGTCGGTCTTCCTCTTGAAGATCCATTTATTTTCGATGGCTTGCCGATAATCGGGCAAGTCAACCAAAGTCCATACTTTGTTCTCATACATGGATCCCATCTCAGATTTCATGGCCTCAAGCCATTTTGCGGAATCTGGGCTCATCATCGCTTCCTCATAGTTCGTAGGTTTATCATGGTCTAGTAACATGACTTCCAGAACTAGGTTGATGTACCACTCTGGCGCGGAACGTACTTTGGTTGATCTACGAAGTTCAGCAAAAACTTGATCTAAAGTTTCATGATCATCATCATTAGCTTCCTCACTAATTGGTGTAGGAATCATTGGAACCTGTTTCTGTGATGTACTACTTTCCAATTCGGGAGAAGGTACAATTACCTCATCAAGTTCCACTTTCCTCCCACTCACTTCTTTCGAGAGAAAATCCTTCTCTAGAAAGGATCCATTCTTAGCAACGAATATCTTGCCTTCAGATCTGTGATAGAAGGTGTACCCAACAGTCTCCTTTAGGTATCCTATGAAGACACATTTCTCCGAATTGCGTTCGAGCTTATCAGGTTGAAGCTTTTTCACATAAGCATCGCAGCCACAAACTTTAAGAAACGACAACTTTGGTTTCTTACCAAACCACAGTTCATAAGGTGTCGTCTCAATGGATTTAGATGGTGCCCGATTTAACGTGAATGCAGCTGTCTCTAAAGCATAACCCCAAAACGATAGTTGAAAATTGGTAAGAGACATCATAGACCGCACCATATCTAATAAAGTACGGTTACGATGTTCGGACACACCATTATGTTGTGGTGTTTCGGGTGGTGTGAGTTGTGAAACTATTCCACATTGTTTCAAATGAAGACCAAACTCGTAACTCAAATATTCACCTCCACGATTTGATCATAGAAACTTTATTTTCTTGTCACGATGATTCTCCACTTCACTCTGAAATTCTTTCAACTTTTCAAATGTTTCAGACTTGTGCTTCATCAAGTAGATATACCCATATCTGGTTAAATCATAAGTGAAGGTCAGAAAATAACGATACCCACCGCGAGCTTCAACACTCATCGATCCACATACATCAGTATGTATGATTTCCAACAAATCTGTTGCTCGCTCCATTGTTCCGGAGAACGGAGTTTTAGTCATCTTGCCCATGAGGCATGGTTCGCAAGAACCAAGTGATTCATAATCAAGTGATTCCAAAAGTCCATCACTATGGAGTTTCTTCATGCGCTTTACACCAATATGACCTAAACGGCAGTGCCACAAATAAGTTGCACTATCATTATTAACCTTACATCTTTTGGCTTCAATATTATGAATATGTGTATCACTACGATCGAGATCCAACAAGAATAGACCACTCTTCAAGGGTGCATGACCATAAAAGATATTACTCATATAAATAGAACAACCATTATTCTCAGATTTAAATGAATAACCGTCGCACAATAAACAAGATCCAGATATAATGTTCATGCTTAACGCTCACACCAAATAACAATTATTCAGGTCTAAAACTAATCCCGAAGGTAGATGTAGAGGTAGCGTGCCGACGACGATCACATCGACTCTGGAACCATTTCCCACGCGCATCGTCACCTCGTCCTTAGCCAATCTTCATTTAATCCGTAGTCCCTGTTTCGAGTTACAAATATTAGCAACCGAACCGGTATCAAATACCCACGTACTACTATGAGCATTAGTAAGGTACACATCAATAACATGTATATCACATATACCTTTGTTCACCTTGCCATCCTTCTTATCCGCCAAATACTTGGGGCAGTTCCGCTTCCAGTGTCCAGTCCCTTTGCAGTAGAAGCACTCAGTTTCAGGCTTGGCTCCAAACTTCAGTTTCTTCGTGGGAGTAGCAAATGTCTTTCTATTCTTCTTGAAGTTCCTCTTCTTTACCTTGCCCTTTTTCTTGAAACTAGTGGTCTTGTTAACCATCAACACTTGATGCTCCTTTTTGATTTCTACCTCCGCAGCCTTGAGCATAGCGAAGAGCTCGAAAATTGTCTTTTGCATCCCTTGCATATTATAGTTCATCACGAATCCTTTATAGCTTGGTGGCAGTGATTGAAGAACTCTATCAATAACACTATCTTCATCAACTTTGCAACCAAGTTGAGTCATATGATTGTAGTACCCAGACATTCTAAGCAAGTGTTCACTGATAGAACTATTCTCCTCCATCTTGCAGCTGTAGAACTTATTGGAAATCTCATATTTCTCAATCCGGGCATTTGCTTGAAATATTAACTTCAACTCCTGGAACATCTCATATGCTCCATGACGTTCAAAACGTCATTGAAGTCCCGGTTCTAAGCCGTAAAGCATGGCACACTGAACTATCATGTAGTCATCAGACCGCGTCTGCCAGACGTTCAAAGCGTCTACATTAGCGGGAGGGGGCTTGTCACCTAGCGGTGCTTCAAGGACATAATTCTTCTGTGCAGCAATGAGGATAATCCTCAAGTTACGGACCTAGTCCGTGTAATTGCTACCATCATCTTTCAACTTAGCTTTCTCTAGGAATGCATTAAAGTTCAAAGGAACGGTAGCACTGGCCATTGATCCTCGATAACATAGATATGCAAAAACTATCAGGACTAAGTTCATGATAAATTAAAGTTCAATTAATCAAATTACTAAAGAACTCGCACTTAGATAGACATCCCTCTAGTCATCTAAATGATCACGTGATCCAAATCAACTAAACCATGTCCGATCATCACGTGAGATGGAGTAGTTTTCAATGGTGAACATCTTATCATGATCATATATACTGTATGATTCATGCTTGACCTTTCGGTCTCTAGTGTTCCGAGGCCATGTCTGTACATGCTAGGCTCGTCAAGTTTAACCCGAGTATTCTGCGTGTGCAAAACTGGCTTACACCCGTTGTATGTGAACGTAGAGCTTATCACACCCGATCATCACGTGGTGTATCGGCACGACGAACTTTCGCAACGGTGCATACTCAGGGAGAACACTTGTACCTTGAAATTTTTGTAAGGGATCATCTTATAATGCTATCGCCGTACTAAGCAAAATAAGAAGCATAATAAGATAAACATCACATGCAATCAAAATATGTGACATGATATGGCCATCATCATCTTGTGCTTTTGATCTCCATCTCCAAGGCACCATCATGATCACCATCGTCACCGGCGCGACACCTTGATCTCCATCGTAGCATCGTTGTCGTCTCGCCAACTATTGCTTCCACGACTATCGCTACTGCATAGTGATAAAGTAAAGCAATTACATGGCGACTGTATTTCATACAATAAAGCGACAACCATATGGCTCCTGCCAGTTGCCCATAACTTTACAAAAAATGGTCATCTCATACAATAACGTATAACTCATCATGTCTTGACCATATCACATCACAACATGCCCTGCAAAAACAAGTTAGACGTCCTCTACTTTGTTGTTGCAAGTTTTACGTGGCTGCTACGGGCTTAGCAAGAACCGTTCTTACCTACGCATACAAAACCACAACGATTTTTCATCAAGTATGTGTTGTTTTAACCTTCACAAGGACCGGGCATAGCCACACTCGATTCAACTAAAGTGAGAGAGACAGACACCCGCCAGTCACCTTTAAGCAACAAGTGCTCATAACGGTGAAAGCAGTCTCGCGTAAGCGTACGCGTAATGTCGGTCCGGGCCGCTTCATCTCACAATACCGCCAAACCAAAGTATGACATGTTGGTAAGCAGTATGACTATTATCGCCCACAACTCACTTGTGTTCTACTCGTGCATATCATGCACGCATAGACCTGGCTCATGACGCCACTGATGGGGAACGTAGTATTTCAAAATTTTCCTATGATCATGCAAGATCTATCTACTAGATGCATAGCAACGAGAGGGGAGAGTGTGTCTACGTACCCTCGTAGACCGGGAGCGGAAGAGTCTAGTGACGCGGTTGATGTAGTCAAACTTTCTTCGCGATCCAACCGATCAAGCACCGAACATACGGAGCCTCCGCATTCAGCACACCTTCAGCTTGATGACGTCCCACGAGCTCTTGATCCAGTAGAACTTCGCGGGAGAGTTTCGTCAGCACGAAGGCGTGGTGACGGAGATGATGAAGCTACCGACGCAGAGCTTCGCCTAAGCACTGCAATGATATGACCGAGGTGTGTTTCTATGGAGGGGGGCACCGCACACGGTTGGGAGAGATCAACTTGATCAACTTGTGTGTAGAGGTGCCCCCTGCCCCCGTATATAAAGGAGCAAGGGGAGAAGGCCGGCCGGCCCCTATGGCGCGCCCTAGGAGGGCCACTCCTACTAGGAATAGGAATCATATTCCTAGTAGGAGTCCACCAAGAGGGAGAGGGGGAAGGTAGGAGAGGGGAGGGAGAAGGAAGGGGGCGCCGCCCCCTCCTCTCCTTGTCCAATTCGGACCGAGCGGGAGGGGCGCGTGGCCCAGCCCTGGCCGGCCCTCTCTCTCTCCACTAAGGGCCCAAGTGGCCCATTAGTTCCCCCGGGGGGTACCGATACCCGTTCGGCACTCCGGTTTAATCCGAAACTTTTCCGGAACACTTCCGGTGTCCAAATATAGTCATCCAATATATCAATATTTACGTCTCAGACATTCCGAGACTCCTCGTCATGTCCGTGACCTCATCCGGGACTCCAAACTACCTTCGGTACATCAAAACTCATAAACTCATAATACCGATTGTCATCAAACGTTAAGCGTGCGGACCCTACGGGTTCGAGAACTATGTAGACATGACCGAGACTCATCTCCGGTCAATAACAGATAGCGGAACCTGGATGCTCATATTGGCTCCTACATATTCTACGAAGATCTTTTATCGGTCAAACCGCATAACAACATACGTTGTTCCTTTTGTCATCGGTATGTTACTTGCCCGAGATTCGATCGTCGGTATCTCAATACCTAGTTCAATCTCATTACCGGCAAGTCTCTTTACGTGTTCCATAATACATCATCTCGTGACTAACTCATTAGTCATTTGCTTGCAAGGCTTATTATGATGTGCATTACCGAGAGGGCCCAGAGATACCTCTGCGACACTCGGAGTGAGAAATCCTATTCTTGATCTATGCCAACACCACGAACACTTTCGGAGAAACCTGTAGAGCATCTTTATAATCACCCAGTTACGTTGTGACGTTTGATAGCACACAAGGTGTTCCTCCGGTATTCGGGAGTTGCATAATCTCATAGTCATAGGAACATGTATAAGTCATGAAGAAAGCAATAGCAGTAAAACTAAACGATCAAAGTGCTAAGCTAACGGATTGGTCTTGTCCATCATATCATTCTCCTAATTATGTGATCTCGTTGATGAAATGACAACTCATGTCTATGGCTAGGAAACATAAGCATCTTTGATCAATGAGCCAGTCTAGTAGAGGCTTACTACGGACATACTGTTTTGTCTATGTATTCGCACATGTACTAAGTTTCTGGTTAATACAATTATGGCAGGAATAAAAGATATTTATCATGATATAAGGAAATACAAATAACATTTTATTATTGCCTCTAGGGCATATTTCCTTCACTATCCTCCCATGGAAGCGGGGTCCTAATTGAAACTAAGTGATATTAAGGCCTCCTTTTAATAGCGTACCAAACGAAAGCATTAGCACTTCATGAATACATGAACTCCTCAAACTATGGTTATCACCGGGAAGTGTCCCAGTTATTGGCACTTCGGGGTTGCCGAATCATAACACATAGTAGGTGACTATAGACTTTCAAGATAGGATCAAGAATACAAATATATTCATGAAAACATAATAGGTTCAGCTCTGAAATCATGGCACTCAGGCCCTAGTGACAAGCATTAAGCATAGCAAAGTCATAGCAACATCAATCTCAGAACATAGTGGATACTAGGGATCAAACCCTAACAAAACTAACTCGATTACATGATAAATCTCATCCAACCCATCACCGTCCGGCAAGCCTACGATGGGATTACTCACGCACGGCGCTGATCATCACGAAATTGGTGATGGAGGATGGTTGGTGATGACGACGATGATGATCTCCACTCTCCGGAGCCCCGAACGGACTCCAGATCAGGTCTCCCGATGAAGAAGAGGAGGTGGCGGCGGCTCGTATCGTAAAACGCGATGGGATCTTCTCCCTGTTTTTTCTCCCCGAAAGAGATTATATGGAGTTGGAGTTGACGTTGGTGGAGCTCCAGGGGGGCCACAAGGTAGGGGGCGCGCCCTAGGATCAGGGCGCCCCCACCCTTGTGGCCAGGGTGTGGGCCGCCTCCGGTGATTCTTTCCGTCAATATTTTTCATATATTCTGAAAATATTCTCCGTGAAGTTTCAGGTCATTCCGAGAACTTTTATTTCTGCACAAAAGTAACACCAAGGCAATTCACAATAACATTTAGGTCTCATGTTCACTCATATCAATGTCATAATTAGCAAGCGAGCAATAATATTAAATCTCAAATGACAACAATTTTTCAAAACAATCATGATATAATATGACAAAGTGGTATCTCGTAGCCCTTTCTGAGACCGCAAAACATAAATGCAGAGCACCTAAGAAGATCAAGGACTGACTAGACATTGTAATTCATGGTTAAAGAGATCCAGTCACACTCATACTCAACATCAAATAATAATAAAAACATATAAACGACAGAGGTGCTCCCCAACTGGTGCTTTTTATAAGAGGATGATGACTCAGCAATAAAATTAAATAGATAGGCCCTTCACAGAGGGAAGCATGGATTTGCAGAGGTGCCAGAGCTCAAGTTTTTAAATTAGAGATGAATATAATTTTGAGCGATATGCTTTCTTTGTCAACGCTATGACCAAGAGTTCTCAATATCTTCCATGCTACATACATTATAGGCGCCAAACAAAATGGTAAATTTTTACTCCCCCTCCACCATCAAACACACTCCACGCCTTATTCGAACCAACGGGTACCATCCAAACCTACAACAGTCCAGGGGAGCTTTGTTTAATTATATTTTGATTTGATTTTTGATCTTTTGATCATGGGATTGGGTATCTCGGTTACTAGCCATTTTCTCGTGAATGAGAAGCGGAGTCCACTCATCGTGAGAATAACCCACCTAGCATGGAAGATAAAGACATCCCTCAGTCGCTACATGAGCGATTTGGGCATATAAAACAGAATTTTATTTGAAGGTTTAGAGTTTGGCACATGCAAATTTACTTGGAACTGCAGGTAAATACCACATATAGGTAGGTATGGTGGACTCATATGGAACAACTTTGGGTTTATGGAAGTGGATGCACAAGCAATAATCCTGCTTAGTACATGTGAAGGCTAGAAAGAGACTGGGAAGCGAGCATCTAGAGATCAAAAACGATCATAAACATGCCTTGATATTAACCAACATTGAGTGCAAGCATGAGCAGGATATAAATTACCATGAATATAAATATCGTGGAGGCTATGTTGATTTTGTTTCAACTACATGTGTGAACATGTGCCAAGTCGAGACACTTAAATCATTCAAAGGAGGATACCATCCTATCGTACTACATCACAACCATTTTAAAATCATGTTGGCACGCATGGTAAACCATTATAAACTCCTAGCTAATTAATCATGTCATGAGTAACTACAATCTATAATTGTCATTGCAAACATGTTTCATTCATGGTGGGATGAATCAGGAATGACAAGCTAATCATATTTATAAAAACAAAATAGGTCGAATTCATACCAGCTTTTCTCCATCTCAATCATTTCATCATATTTCATCATTACTGCATTTCCCTTGCACGACCGAACGGTGTGAATAATAATAATAGTGCATGTGCATTGGACTAAGCTGGAATCTGCAACATTTATTCAAAGGAGAAAACAAGGTAATATGGGTTCTTTGTTAGTTCAAAAATAATGCTTATGAGGGCCACTCATCATTTTCATCGTGGTCTTCTCCTCTCGGCCCCCAAATAAAATAAAAGAATTTCAAAGAAACACACTAAAATATTTTTGGAGCTTTTGTTTTTCTGAAGAGAGCAAAACAAGAACAAGAAAAACTATTTACATGGGAAAGCTCCCAATAAATAAAAGAAGAACTAGAAATCTTTTTGGATTTTCTTTTAATACTACAGACTACTATGACACTAACTAGAAAGAAAAGACAAAAGGAAGCAAGAAATATTTTTGGGTTTTCTAAAGTTTATCAAACACACAAGAAGAAAGTGAGAAAAACCAACTAACATGGATGATACAATGAAAAAGTATGAACACCAACAAGTGGAATGAATGTGTGAACATGAATGTAATGTCGGTGAGAAATATGTACTCCCCCAAGCTTAGGCTTTTGCCTAAATTTGTCTAGGGCCACGACTCAAAGTAGCCCTCTCCTGGGTACTGAGGTGGATCCTAAGGGTTCCACTGGTTTGCGAGCTCCTGCGGCTCCCACTAAAAGATAGGCTCACGATAAGGATCAAGGGTCGGTGCTGGCTTAGGCACTGCCGGTTGTGGAAGTCCCCAAAATCTATAGATGTCCTCGGGCCAAATAGTGTACTTGCCTGAATGAATATTAAACAAAGAAGGTGCAGGCAAGATAATAGTCTGAAAAGTATTCTGACTGAATATCAAATTATAAATAAGCTTCTTTTCCTCATCAGAACAAATAAATGTATGCGCTACCATGCTATCATAATCTAAATAAAAAGTGGGTAGCAATCTCTCCTCCTTTTCATAATGCCTAATGGGTATCTCAAAGCGTCGAGCAAGGCGAGTGGCGACAATACCCCCGTAAATAGGACCCTTTGTACGGTTCAAGCTCAACCGTTTAGCAACCATAGCACCCAAACTAAAAGTTCTATCCCGAAGTAAATCATGGCACAAAATGGCAAGGCCATGGGCACTGAGGCCTCCACTCTCTCCACGACCAACCAAACATCTCTCGGCAAATAATGAATAATAGCGTAAAACAGGAGAATTTAAACTGGCCACTCTCGCTTCTGACACCCTTCTCCTTTCCCCTATGGTAACTGCATCAATAAAATCTTCCACGTCTCTAGGACGTGGTTCTTCGACGCTACCTTCGTAACGTAGTTTGCATACCTCACAAAACTCATAAAGATTCATCTCCTTATGCTCATCATATAAATCAAATTCTATTGTGGGTGGTGATCTTCTAGCATGAAAATGAAAATTTTGCATGAAAATATTAGTTAGGAGAAGATACTGATCACACTAGTTCCGGAGGAAGTCGGTGATGCCGGCATTCTCGGCCAAATAATAGAAATCTTCATAAATTCCGGCCGCTTGTAAGAATGCATCACATGGCCATTCACACGACCGAATATCTGCGGTACAAGGAAGATTATACTTGGAATTATCCTTCTCCTCGTTTTCCTTTTCCTTTGAACCCTGGCTCGAGGAGCCTCTCAACAATCTCTTCATCATTTTGTTCCTCTGAAAAATTCTGAAATTTTTAGTGACTCAAAATAAAAGTGAACCAAACTCAACAAAATTGATAGCATCTACTCCTACAAGTGTCTAGAGGCTATATGATGCATGAAAACTACCTTGGACCATATAAGTTTGACATGCAAGCTCAAGAACAAGGTCACCACAACAGCAAAATTTGCAATAAATAAAGCACTAGAACAAAAAATAATTTGACCGTTGGAGGAGTCACACGCCGAAGAACAATCCCCCAAAACAGTTTTGCAAATGATGGATTGAGCAAGGAGATCAAAAATGGCAGCAAGACGATCCAAAACACGAGTTTGAGCTGGTAGATGATTTTTTCTGGAGGAAGAAGGAGAGGATGGGTGCTGGAATAAGTGGAGGGGCCACATGGGGGCCACAAGGACAGGGGCGCGCCCTCCACCGTTGTGGCCCACTGGTGCAGCCCCCTCGCGCATTCTCAGTGCCAAGAATCTTAAAATATTCTAGAAAAAATCATATTAAATTTTCAGGGCGTTTGGGGAACTTTTATTTTTGGGACATTTTTATTGCATGGATAATTCAGAAAATAGACAGATAATACTATTTCTTTCTTTATTTAATCTAAATAAAAGAAAGTAAAAGTTGGGTACGAAAGGTGGTGTTCTCTAAATTCATCCATCTCATGCTCATTAAAAGGAATCCGTCAATGAGGTTGATCAAGCACTACAAGAAAATTGAGATACTGTGACGAAAATCCGCGTGACGGTGGTTGACAACGTCACCTAAATATCTAATGTGTGATGTTTGGCAGGTTGTGTCACGAATTATCGTAAATCAGAGACGATTAATGTCACTAAATCGTTTGGGCCTCTGAGACCCACCTGGGTACCAATTTCAATGACGTTTTGGTATTTCCCGTGATGAACCTACTACTGTCACTTATTATTACAAATGTGTGATGCTTATTTTTTCCATCATGTAACTACTAGTTGTGGGACTCGTGATAGCGGCTTCATGAGTTATTAAGCAGTAGGACCTACCTGTCAGCGTTGGTAGTCGGACTTGCCATAGTTTTTTCACAGGTTATTGAGTGGTGCAATTATTTTTTAGTCTAATATAAATAAGTAGTGGCCGGAAAAAGTTTATTGGTGGTCTTAGTGAGCTGGATATGGTACGATAGTGTTGCAGTTGTTTCGTTTTAAATAAGAGATTGGCTGGGAATTTGTTCGACAGGAAGAGTTTGAAGCTGCAACCTGTAGCATGGTCTTCCTAACGTACACGAGTTCAGAATTTTTGAGGATTATTGTGATTTGTTGGTATTTTTTGCTATTTTTGCACGACAAATTTGTATTTATGTCTAAAACATAGTACATGTACAAAAAAAATATATACAGTTGTATTTTAATTTTTTTATCTGATTGTACACATACATGTTTTGTGCGAGATTATACGTGTATGTGGTACGTGCGTTTTACTTTTTTTATCACATTATTAAACACATACATGGTATGCGCATTTTAAATATTTTTATCAGTCAAATCCACTATTCTTTTGTGTTAAAAAACACGTACTATTTTTTTGATGTAGTACAAGTGTACAACCATGTCGAACCCACTAGTGCGTGTTAGACGGGGTGGCAATTTTTGTTAGGACGAAGCCCATTTAACTGCACACGGGCTGACCCTAATCGCGCCGTCTTCTTCGTTTCTCAATCCCGATCCAATCTTGGCTTGCCCTCCGCAGCAACCGCAGCCCCAACGCTCCCACTCTCGTCCACCTCGGCCGCTCCCACCATCGAAGCAACAATCACCGCCACCGACGGCATGGAGACCCCGGAGTAAGCCCCTGCAACGCAGGTGGTGGCAGAGGAGCCGCCGCCACCGCAGGCTGTCGGGGCCGCGACGAGGAGCCCCTGCACCAGACGTTTCGATCTTGATGCAACAGGACGATCCACCTGCAGAACTCTGTGCGCCTCCACTTAATGCTCTCGGCTCGTCCACGGCATTTTCTCTGCTGCAGCTGCTGCGATCCCTCCCAGACGTTGCGCTCCTGAACGCGGCCGACCCCTCCAGCTCGTTGATGCCTGCGTCACCACCTTCGTGGCCTGGCCCTCCTCCGACGTCCTCCTCGGTGGGAGCAGAGGTGCAGCCCATCCACGACCTACACCTCCTTCCCGTGCTCCTTGCGTCTCCTGGCGTCTGCTCGTCGTCGTCAGCCACCACGTTGAGCAAGGCCGTCCACGGCGTCCAGGGTTCCATACGCCAGATCTGCCATACACGCATGGCTCGACGGATGCAGGGGGTCGCCGGCCACCTAGACGACGACGAGCACTGTGAGGAGATCCTCTTTTCTATGTCTATGTCACTTTTTTGTAGGATATCCAGTGCATTTTCAAAATTTTGATCTACCGATGAACAAGGTGAACTAGGGGATGTGAAACTGATGAACTAATAGCTTACTAAGTTAACGAACACTTAATTCATACCATCAGAATTTTGTGTTATCTAGATCAACACCTTCTCTGATTTGGGGCCACTTATATGTGCATAGATGCTTGGCAATTTGAGAAATAATCTAGTGGCTTTGTACAGCACATCAATTTTAGTATCATCACTTTTTGGAAATATACAATCTAGTGCAACATATCAGGGTGAACACGGTCCGAGCCGTCGTTTGGACCAGCCGCCGGCGGTCCGGGCCGGACCGGACCGAGCAGCACGGCGATCCTGATCTCAGGGACCGGACCGGCGACGACAAAGCCCATGCCGGACCGAGCGGACCGGTCATCGACGACCGGCGGCGACTTGAACGGGTGCAGCGGCGAGGTGTACGACGTCCGCGGGTGCTGTGGCGAGGTGGTTGACATGAGCGAGCGCCGGTGTTGAGGTGGGCGGGCGACGTGCCCTGGAAAGTGCGTGTGGGCGTTGTGGCTCTGCACATGTCAGTTTTTCTATTGCATGCAAGTAATATATCGTGTGCGTGAGCCTCGTGTGCAGGCATTGCGTGATTAGCGGATCAATTCGGACGTGGAGTTAACCGCCTGATGGCGGCGTGATTTTTGGATCAAACCTTGTTTCTCTCGTGCTTTCAGTTTTCTGCTTTGACTGAATATACAAGGAAACGGCACCGTGTGATTGCGCATTATTATGGGAAGCTGATGGTATTAAATCTAGCACCTTCAAAAACAACACTTGCCTAATTTGTTGGACGAGAATCACGGCCAAGGTTTTCTCCCACGATCCAAAAATCACGGCCGTGCTGAAACGGTTGCCATGGCCGAGAACTCACGAACAGCGGCAGTGCACGCACGGCAGCGACGGCGAGAGGCGGAAAGAGGCTATGGGGCACGGGGAGGAGAGGAAGGAAGGAGAGGGCAAGCTCCGGGAAACGGTGGCTCACCCAGGGACTGCCGGTTGCCGCGACGACGGGGAAGGGTAAGAACGATGACTGCGTTTCTCGGTCGGCTCGGTTAAAGACCGGACCGGACCGACATTTTCACGGGCTTGATTTGGCAGACCGGACCGTTCAATTTATCTAGCGGGCCAGGACCGAGCGGGCCAAGACCAAGCGGGCCACGAGCAGGCCAAAAAGCCCGCTTGGTACGTCCACCCTTAGCAACATGTATTTGCATTCTAAGTTAGCTACTTTATTACATCATGCGTGCTTTAGGAAAGTACATATGCACATGTAAATGATTGTATTGTTAAGGTCGAGTTCCAAACAAATTTAAGTGGAATTCATTTAGTTAGTGTTGATACCATAGACCGGTAGGTATTTTGGCAATTCATTCAGTTCCATTCTCTGATATATTTTGCACCTTCAGGTACTATACTCATGCCACTAGTCCCGTAAAGTGAGAGGGAAAGGATGGCATTTCTCGCGGAAGATAAACACTTGGGTTAGGCGTATGCTAAACTGAGGGGTGCACATATTGTAGGTTCTTTAACCATTACAACTCTAGCTCTTGGTTAGGCATGTTCTTTAATCATGACAATTCTTAGGTTTATTTAATAATGTCCTTTTTATTTCAGATTCATAAATTGTTAGATTGTGAACTTCTTATCAGTAATCTTGTACCTTGCTGTATTATTATTTTCGGTCTAATGAAGATGTAATGTTGTTTTGCTTTGTTAATTTATAGGCATTTAGCAGAGTTAATCGCGAGACTTGAAACACTGGAGAGTGCACTTGAGGAGATGGAGAGGAAGCAGAAAAAAGAATTGAAATATGTGAAAAAGCCAGCAAGACAAGATTGACGGCTGGAAAAGAAGCAACATGAAAAGATAAATGATTGGTTCTCTCTTAAGGGCTTAAGCAGCTTAGTAGTCCTAGTCCAAACGTGTGCATGAAGACCATCGAGACAATAGTTTTGTGGTCTTTAGTTCTCGAAATACTACTTTTCAACTTGTGTATTATTGTTAGTGCCCAACTTTTGAATTTGTGTTATTTTTTATTGTCAACTGCATGATGACTGAGATCATAGAATGTATAATATGATATGTATTTACATCATTCTATAATGTGATTTGGCTTTTACTTATTTATATAATGGATTTTAATGTGAATTAAATACTTATTGTGCTATGCATTCGCAATATACCTGGATTAGATAATTCATCATAATTTAATTTTGAAAGAAATTAAATATATCATGATGATGTCATATTGATCATTGACATATGATGGTGTGGCATCAAGTCAGTGACACCGCTCTGTCACTGAATATGGTTGACCATGGCATATATTTTAATCTAACGTGTGACATTTACAGGCCGTCACCGAAATACCAAGTCGATGACATTGTAGAAAACGTCACCGAAGGTCCCATTTTTTGTGACGTTTGGTGCACGCGTCGTCACTATGCATAATCTGTGACGGGGATTCCGTGACGATGCTCGTGACGCCCGTAATATGTCACGAAGGTGTATTTTGTGACGTTTTTGGCTGTTCAATGACATTCTTTGGCTCGTCATAGTAGGCCGGATCTCTTGTAGTGAAGTCTCATTAACAATCTTCTTTCGAATAACATAAAACTGGAGAATTTTTGAATAACACCAGGTTACCTCAATGGGAATATGCATGTCCCCAACAATAAGAATGTCATATTTATTCTTAACAGTAGGAAGAGGGAATTTAAAACCTCCAATAGCAATAGTTGAAAATTTTCCAATAGAAATGATGATATTAACTTGAGGTTGTTTCTTCGGAAAGTGTACCGTATGCTCATTACCATTTACATGAAAAGTGACATTGCCTTTGTTGCAATCAATAACAGCCCCTGCAATATTCAAAAAGGGTGTACCAAGGATAATCGACATACTGTCGTCCTCGGGAATATCAAGAATAACAAAGTTCGTTAAGATAGTAACGTTTGCAACCACAACAAGGACATCCTCACTAATACCGATAGGTATAGTAGTTGATTTATCAGCCATTTGCAAAGAGATTTCAGTAGGTGTCAACTTATGTAATTCAAGTCTACGATACAAAGAGAAAGGCATAACACTAACACCGGCTCCAAGATCACATAAAGCAGTTTTAACATTGTTTCCTTTAATGGAGAATGTTATAGTGGGTATTCCTGGATCTCCAAGTTTCTTTGGTATTCCAGCCTTAAAAGTATAATTAGCAAGCATGGTGGAAATTTCAGCTTCCGGTATCTTTCTTTTATTAGTAACAATTTCATTCATATACTTAGCATAAGGAGGCATTTTAAGCATATCAGTCAAACGCATACGCAAAAAGATAGGTTTAATCATCTCACGAAAGCGTTCAAAAATCCTCATCATCCTTTTTCTTGGATGGTTTAGGAGGAAAGGGCATGGGTTTCTGAACCCATGGTTCCCTTTCTTTACCATGTTTCCTAGCAATGAAGTATCTCTTATCATAACGTTGATTCTTTGATTGTGGGTTATCAAGATCAACAACAGGTTCAATCTCTACATCATTATCATTACTAGGTTGAGCATCGTATGAACATCAACATTAACATTATCACTAGGTTCATGTTCATTACCAGATTGTGTCTCAGCATCAGAAATAGAAATATTATTGGGATTCTCACGTGTATCGGTAGCACCGTAGCAGGTTCACTAGAAGCAGGCAAAGTCCTATCAGTTTCCTTTTTCTTCTTATTACTAGGACTAGGTTTATCAGTATTAATTCTCTGAGAATTTTGCTCAATTCGCTTAGGATGGTACTCTGGATACAAAGGTTCCTGAGTTACTTTACCACCTCTAGTTGCAACCATAACAGCATTATCATTATTCTTACTATTCAACTCATTAAGCGAATCATTTTGTGCCTTAAATACTTGTTCCCCTTGAGTGGTAACCATGGAAGCATGTTTACTAATAAGTTTAAGATCATTAGAAGTTCTAGTGACAAGATCACCCAAGCGGTCAAGCATATAAGCATTATGTTTCAGTTGTCTACTAACATAAGCATTGAAGTCTTCTTGTTTAACAACAAAATTACCAAACTCATCTAAGCATTAGCTAGCAGACTTATTACGAGGAATATCACCTTCATCAAATCTATAAAGAGAATTTACCTCTACTACCTGTGTCGGGTTATCAAGACCATGTATTTCTTCAACAGGTGGTAAATTCTTAACATTTTCAACTTTAATACATTTTTCTTTCATAGATTTATTTGCCTCTTGCATATCTTCGGGACTGAGAAATAGAATGTCTCTTTTCTTCGGGGTTGGCTTCGTAGTTGGTTCAGGATGAGTCCAATCATTATAATTACTCAATATAGTATTCAATAATTTTTCAGCTTGTACAACAGTTCGTTCCATGAAAACACAACCAACACAACTATCTAGGTGGTCCCTAGAAGCATCGGTTAGTCCATTATAAAAGATATCAAGTATTTCATTCTTCTTGAGAGGATGATCAGGCAAAGCATTAAGTAATTAGAGAAGCCTCCCCCAAGCTTGTGGGAGATTCTCTTCTTGAATTTGCACAAAATTAAATATTTCTTGTAAGGCAGCTTGTTTCTTATGAGCAGGAAAATATTTTGCAGAGAAGTAATAAATCATATCCTGGGGACTACGCACACAACTAGGAGCAAGAGAATTAAATCATAACTTAGGATCACCCTTTAATGAGAAAGGAAACAACTTAAGAATATAGTAATAACGAATTTTTTTCCTCATGAGAAAATAGAGTGGCTATATCATTTAATTTAGTGAGATGTGCCACAACAGTTTAAGATTCATAACCATGAAAAGGATCAAATTCAACTAAAGTAATTAACTCAGGGTCGACAGAGAATTCATAATCCTTATCAGTAACTCGGATAGGTGAAGTAGAAAATTCAGGATCCTATTGCATTCTAGCATTCAAAGGTTGTTCTTTCCACTTGCGTACTAATTTCTTAAGATCATTCCTATCCTTACAAGCAAGAAAGTCTCTAGCTACTTCTCCTTCCATAACATATCCCTCAGGAACAATAGGCAAGTCATATCTAGGGGAAGTAGGTCTAACATGTATTTCAAAGTTTTCAGTATCAATAATTTCATCTGTTTCAGAAATATCATCATCTTCAGCATAATCAATAGTATTGGCTCTAGCAAGATGCTTATCAAGTAATTCACCCAATGGCACCGTTTCATCATAAGCATCATTCGTAATAGAAGTGGCATCATCAATATCATGCGACATATAAGAATCAATAGCAGGTGTAGGTGTCGCAAGTTTACTCAAAACAGACGGTGAACCAAGTGCGGAGCTAGATGGCAGTTCCTTACCTCCCCTCGTTCTAGAGGAAACAATCTTGGTTCTATCATCCTTTAGTGGCATCATAGTGATCAACAGATATAAATTCCAAGTAACTCAAAGAATAGAGCTATGCTCCCCGGCAACGGCGCCAGAAAAAGGTCTTGATAACCCACAAGTATAGGGGATTGCAACAGTTTTCGAGGGTGAGGTACTCAACCCAAATTTATTGATTCGACACAAGGGAAGCCAAAGAATATTCTCGAGTATTAGCAGCTGTTGTGAATTCAACCACACCTGGAAAACATAATATCTGCAGCAAAGTATTTAGTAGCAAAGTAGTATGGAAGTAACGATAATGGTGGCAAAAGTAACAGTAGCGGTTTTGTAGTGATGGTAACAGCAACAGTAACGAAAGTAACAAAACGAGTATCAATATGGAACGAACTCGTAGGCAATGGATCGATAATGATAAGTGTCGAATAATATTCATCATGTAGCAGTTATAAGAGTTAATTGCACAGAAGTACCATAATTGGGGCATTGAAAGCAGATTGGTACCAAGTTTGGTAATTTTTTCGTGTCAGTACCAACTTTGGGGCGAGGCGTTGCAGAACGAACTAAACGACGTATAAACACGTATTGACGGGGAAACTGATAGCGGGGCCCGCCTATCAGGGGCTGATGTGGCATCTTCTTTCACAGGAAAATCCCTCGGTTTGTATTTAATCACACAAAGGGCCTCGTTTGTGGAAAAAAACTCAAAAACAGTACAATTAAATTACGCGCGCCCGCGAGGAGTCGAACGAGCGACGCACTACCCGACGGAAATACGCTCTGACCAGTACGCTACGCTACTGCATCTGACGAAGTTGATGCTTAAACTTTTTTATACTATAATGTACAAACATTTTTGTTGCTGGACAACTGTTTCATTTTTTCGTATTTCTTTGATCTTTTAAGACACGTCCTGGCCTTCTTCCAGTTTTCCTTTTTTTAACTTTTGCGCATCTCTTTTATATATAGGTTTTGTAATAAATGGTGTACATTATTTCAATACTTTCGACATTTTTAAAATTTACACCGAACTTTTTACTATGCAGCATTTTTTCAGATATTGTATATTAAAAAAAAGCGATGTATATAACAAAATTGTTCATCCTATATTATACAATAGTATTCAGTGTGTATTTACATCTTTGTGCCGATCGTACAAGAGTACATACATCTTTTATAATACTCTATTTTCCTATGGGAAAGTATAAACACTATCTTTCAATTGAAGAGTGTATACTATCTGGTGTGAGAAAGTATATACTGCATTTTCATCAGTTTATGGGAGAAAATATACTCCCTCCATCCCATAATATACCCCCTTCTTTTATGTGACCGTGTGTGCTACATCATAAGTGAATGCGTACGTACTTCATTTTCATGAGTATATCCTGCATTATTTCTGAAGAACTATATACTACTCCCTCCGTCCAGAAATACTTGTCGGAGAAATGAATGAAAATGGGTGTATCTAGACTAAATTGCATCTAGATACATCCATTCCTCCGACAAGTATTTTCGAACGGAGGGAGTAGTATATTATTGTGAGGATGTACAATTCTTTCTTTTATGCGAGAGTATATACCACAGGATTTCTGATGATGTATATACTTCATTTTACATATAAAATATGTTCATCTAAATTTAAAAAAGGTGTTCATATATTATAGTTTAGTATAAATAATTTCCAGTGTGTATAACAAATTGTTCGTATATTATACAATAGTTCTCAGTATGTATTTATAAAATAATTTCAGTGTGTATTAAAAAATATCGCGTAATAAATAGTTCAGTATAAATTTAAAATATGTCGAGTACTGAGAAAACGTTCACCATTTATTACAAAACCTATATATAAAAGTGATGCGCAAAAATTTTAAAAAGGAAAACCGGAAGAAGGCCAGGACGTATCTTAAAAGATAAAAGAAATACGAAACAAAAAAACGCATTAAAAAAACGAAACAGTTGTCCAGCAACAAAACTGGTTTCTAAAGAATAGTATAAAATCGTTTAAGCATCAACTGTACCTGACGTAGTGGTGTAGCGTAGTGGCCACCTCGACTTTCCCTCGACCAGTGAGTCACGGGTTCGATTCCTAACGGGTGCGCGTAATTTTGTTTTGAGTTTTTTCCGCAAACGAGGCCCTCTGTGTGATTAAATATAAATAGAGGGGTTTTTCTGTGAAAAAAGATGTCACGTCATCCCTTGACAGACGGGCCCCGCTGTCCGTTTCCCCGTCAATACGTGTTTATACGTCGTTTAGTCCGTTCTGCAACGCCTCGTCCCAAAGTTGGTACTGACACGTAAAAATTACCAAACTCGGTATCAATCTGCTTCCAATGCCTCAATTGTGGTACTTCTGTGTAATTAACTCTAGTTATAATCTAGGGTGACACTGAACTAGCTCCAATTCATCAATGTAATGTACGCATATATTCCGAATATAGTCATACATGCTTATGAAAAAGAACTTGCATGACATCTTTTGTCCTACCCTCCTGTGGCAGCGGGGTCCTAATGAAAACTAAGGGATATTAAGGCCTCCTTTTAATAGCGTACCGGAACAAAGCATTAGCAATTAGTGAATACATGAACTCCTCGAACTATGGTCATCACCGGGAAGTGTCCCGGTTATTGTCACTCCGGGGTTGCCGGATCATAACACATAGTAGGTGGCTACAGACTTGCAAGATAGGATCAAGAACACAAATAAATTCATGAAAACATAATAGGTTCACATATGAAATCATGGCACTCGGGCCCTAGTGACAAGCATTAAGCATAGCAAAGTCATAGCAACATCAATCTGAGAACATAGTGGATACTAGGGATCAAACCCTAACAAAACTAACTCGATTACGTGATAAATCTCATCGGACCCATCACCATCTAGCCAGCCTACGATGGGATTACTCATGCACGGTGGTGAGCATCATGAAATTGGTGATGGAGGATGGTTGGTGATGACGACGACGATGATCTCCACTCTCCGAAGCCCCGAACGGACTCCAGATCAGGTCTCCCGATGAAGAACAGGAGGTGGCGGCAGCTCTGTATCGTAAAACGCGATGGAATCTTCTACCTAGTTTTCTCGAAAGAGATTATATGGAGTTGGAGTTGATGTCGGTGGAGCTCTAGGGGGCACAAGGTAGGGGCGCGCCCTAGGGGGGCGCCCCCACCCTTGTGCACAGGGTGTGGGCCCCCTTTCGTGATTCTTTCCGTCAATATTTTTTATATATTCTGAAAATATTCTCAGGTCATTTCGAGAACTTTTATTTCTGCACAAAAATAACACCAAGGCAATTCTGCTGAAAACAACGTCTATCCAGGTTAGTTCCATTCAAATCATGCAAATTAGAATCCAAAACAAGGGCAAAATAGTTTGGAAAAGTAGATACGATGGAGACGTATCAGTCTTCTATCACAACAGGTGCAATAATATTCATAATTTCTTGATATAATGTAAATGGAATAGCACTCACACTAGCACCCAAGTCACATAAACCATGATAGCAATGATCTCCTATTTTAACAGAGACAACATGTGTGCCAACAATAGGTTTATTCTTATCTTTAGTAACGAGCTTAGCAATTCTAGTGGCTTCATCACAGAAGTGAATAACACACCCATCAATATTATCGACTAAGAGATCTTTAACCATGGCGACATTAGTCTCAACTTTAATTTGTTCAGAGGGTCTGTGTGCTCTAATATTATTTTTGTTAACCACGATTGAAACTTTAGCATGTTCCTTTATCCTAATAGGAAAATGTGGTTTCTGAATATAATCAATAGGCACAACTGGATCAACATTGTAAATGATAGTTTCATCTATAATTATAACGGGTTCCTCAATCTTTTCTGTAATAGGGGGATGATATTTAAACCACTTCTCCTTAGGGAGATTAACATGAGTAGCAAATGATTCACAGAAAGAGGCTGATATCTCAGAGTCAAGTCCATATTTAGTGTTATACTTATGAAAAGATCGGTATCCATAAAAGATTTAACACAATCGAACTTAAGTATTATACCTAACTATTTACCTTTGTCGAGTCCCCAATTTTAATAATTGTGTTTAATTATTTCCAGAAGATGCCATCTGAATTCTACAGTTTTCTTCATAAAGGAACCGATAGAAGAAGAATCGAGCATGGTTTGATCATTATGAGAAAGCCGAGCATAAAAATTATGTAAGATACTTTACCTTGAGAGTTCATTATTGGGGCATGTGTACATCATGTACTTAAGCCTCCCCCAAGCTTGAGCAATGCTTTCTCCTTCACGAGGCCAAAAATTATATATATGATTTTGATCACGATGAACCAGATGCATAGGATAAAACTTCTTATGAAATTCCAATTTCAATCGGTTCCAATCCCAAGTTCCAATATCATCACATAGTCTATACCGTTGCAATGCTTTTACCCCCAAATATAAATGCAAAACTTTCTTCTTAACATCTTTGGATAAACCTACAAGCTTAAATAATCCACAAACTTCATGCACATAGATTAGGTGCATATCATGATGTTTTGCTCCATCTCCTGCATAAGGATTAGCTAGCAGTTTCTCTATCATACCCGAAGGAATTTCATAATAAGTATTTTCAGTAGGTGCAATAGGTTGAGGAGAAACTCTTATTGCTTCCGGTCAAGGTGAAGATACCCCAAACAAACCCCTCAAAGGATTACTTTCCATAGTGAAAAGTGACAATAAATTTTGGCAATAATATAAATATTTCCTTATCGATTTCCACTCACCAAAGGAGATTCACTCCCCGGAAATAGTGCCATAAAAGAGTCTTGTTGACCCACACATATAGGGTATCAATCGTAGTCCTTTCGATAAGTAAGAGTGTCTAACCCAACGAGGAGCAGAAGGAAATGACAAGCAGTTTTCAGCAAGGTATTTTCTGCAAGCACTGAAATTATCGTTAGCAAGTAGTTTGATAGCAAGGTAATTTTTAATGAGCAACGAGTAGCAATGTTAGAAAAGGTGCAGAAATGTAGAGAAATCCTTTTTGTATCAAAGGACAGGCTAGAACAGTCTCTTATAATAAGCAAAGCGTTCTTGAGGACACACGGGAATTTCATCTAGTCACTTTCAACATGTTTGTTTGATCCGCGTTCGTTACTTTGATAATTTGATATGTGGGTGGACCAGTGCTTGGGTATTGTTCTTACTTGAACAAGCCTCCCACTTATGATTACCCCCTCTTGCAAGCATCCGCAACTACGACACCACTAAAGGAACCCATCATCTAATTAATACTCCACAATGCCTTCCCTTAGGCCCAAAGATGGTGAAGTGTCATGTAGTCGACGTTCACATGACACCACTAAAGGAAGCAATAATATACATATCATACAAATATCGAACAAATACCAAATTCACGTGATTACTTATGACAAGACTTCTCTCGTGTCCATAAGAACAATAGTAACCACTTACAAATCATATTCATGTTCAAGATCAGAGGAGTATTGAATATCATTAAGGATCTCGACATATAATCTTCCACCAAATAAACTAACTAGCATCAACTACAAGATGTAATCAACACTACTAGTAACCCATAGGTACCAATCTGAGGTTTAGAGACAAAGATTGAATACAAGAGATGAACTAGGGTTTGAGATGAGTTGGTGTTGGTTCAGATGTTGATGAAGATTGGTCCTCCCACGATGATATGATTGTTGGTGATGATGATGGCTTAGATTTCCCCCTCCTAGAGGGAAGTTTCCCTAGCGTAATGTCTCCGCCGGAGAGCAAAATGCTCCTGCCTAGGTTCTGCCTCGAGACGGCAGCGCTTTGTCCCGAAACAATTTCTCTTAAATTTTCTAGGTCAAATGGCACCATATATGAGAAGATGGGCCCCAGAGGTCTGCCAGGGGCGCCACAAGCTCGTGGGGGGGGGGTGCTACTTCTTAAGCTTGCGTTGATTTTTCCCTTGAAGAGGAAAGGGTGATGCAGCAAAGTAGAGATAAGTATTTCCCTTAGTTGAGAACCAAGGTATCAATCTAGTAGGAGGTACAAGCAAGTCTCCAACATATGCACCTGCACAAACTAATAAACACTTGCAGACAACGCAAGAAAGGGGTTGTCCATCCGTTCAACGTCACTAACAAGAGAGAGATCTGATAGAGATAGATTTAAAACTAAAATAAAAAGCTAAATAAAGTAAACACAAAATAATTGCAGCAAGGTATTTTTGGTTTTTTGGTTTTATAGATATGAAAATAATAGATGTAAAATAGACCCGGGGGCCATAGGTTTCACTAGAGGCTTCTCTCTTGAATAAAGCATACGGTGGGTAAACAAATTACTCTCGAGCAATTGATAGAAAAGTGCAAAGTTATGACGATATCTAAGGCAATGATCATGAATATAGGCATCATGTTCGTGACAAGTAGACCAACTCCTGCCTGCACTACTACTATTACTCCACACATCGACTGCTATCCATCATGCATCTAGCTAGAGTATTAAGTTCATAAGAACAGAGTAATGCCTTAAGCAAGATGACATGATGTAGAGGGATAAACTCAAGAAATATGATATAAACCCCATCTTTTAATCCTTGATGGCAACAATATAATACGTGCCTCGCCACCCCTTCCTTCATTGGGTGAGGACACCGCAAGATTGAACACAAAACTAAGCACCTCTCCCATTGCAAGAACTATCAATCTAGTTGGCCAAACCAAACCAATAATTCGAAGAGAAATACAAAGATATCAAATCAAGCATATAAGAATTCAGAGAAGATTCAAATAATATTCATAGATAATCCGATCATAATTTCACAATTCATCGGATCTCAAAAAACACACCGCAAAAGAAGATGACATTGAATAGATCTCTAAGAATATCGAGGAGAACATTATATTGAAGATCAATGAGAGAGAAGAAGCCATCTAGCTACTAGCTATGGACCCGTAGGTCTGTGGTAAACTGTGGCAAACTACTCATGTATCATCGGAAGGGCAACAAGGTTGATGTAGAAGCCCTCCATGATCGAACCCCCCTCCGACAGAGCACCAGAAAAGGTCTCCGGATAGGATCTCACAAGATCATAAACCTGTGGCGGTGGAAAAGTATTTTTGTTGATGCTTCTAGGGTTTTGGGAATACTTATGAATTTATAGGCCAAGGAAGGGGGTCAGGGGGTCTCCAAGGGGGACACAAGCCCGAGGGGCGCGCACCCTGGCTTGTTGTCTGCTCGGGGACTCTCTGACTTGGACTCCAAGTCCTACATGTGTCTGCTGGTCCAAGAAAAATCATCGCGAAAGTTTTATTCTATTTGGACTCCGTTTGATATTCCTTTTCTGTGAAACTCAAAAACAAGGAAAAATAGAAACTGGCACTGGGCTCTAGGTTAATAAGTTAGTCCCCAAAATAATATAAAATAGCATATTAATGCATATAAAACATCCAAAGTTGATAATATAATAGCATGGAACAATCAAACATTATAGATACTCGGAAACATATCAGGGGGCGCCCAGGGGGTAGGGCGCACCCCCAGGCTTGTGGCTGCCTGGTGGGTACTCCTTTGGTATTTCTTTCACCAATAATTTTAATATATTCCGAAATAATTCTCCATCAATTTTCAGCTCATTTGGAGTTATGCAGAATAGGTGTCTCTGATATAGCCCTTCCGGGTTCAGAATTCCAGCTGCCAGCAATCTCCCTCTTCATGTGAAACTTGCAAAATAAGAAAGAAAAGGCACAAGAATTATAGTATAAAGTGAAATAATAGTCCATAATGCAATAAATATCAACATGAAAATATGATGCAAAATGGATGTATCAGACCTCGGGTCTATGCCACGACATTTACATTGTTCCCAAGATTAACAGATGATATAAACTAATTACATCTCAGAATGGATCCATCTGACTCAACAATTCATGCAAGTGAATCATTTTGATCACATTTGAGTGAGTCACTCAGATACTATATGATTCCATACTATCGGTTTAACAAATCTATGCTAGTCATCAACCGAGTCTTTGTTTATCTATTTAACCGGAAAAGTCTTATTACCATTCTTATAAGAGAGTGGCTGCATGTGCATCACATTTATTATTAGGTCTAATTGAATAACTTGAAAGAACATCCAGTTCACCTCAACACGACATACACGTATTCCCTCTTAGAGTGGGTCTATTTGACTTAACATTTCACGCGAGTGAATCACTTTGATCATATCCGAGTGTGTCACTCAGATGCTATATGTTTCCATGCTATCGGGTTAGCACATATCTATGCTAGTCATCAACCGAGTCTCTCTCTCTATGTGTGTGTGCGCGCGCGCGCACGTGTGTGTGTTTATCTATTTAACCAAAAAAGTCTTATTACCATTCTTATAAGAGAGTGGCTGCATGTGCATCCCCTTTATTATTAGGTCAAAGTGAACAACTTGAAAGAGCATCCAGATCACTACAACAGGACCACAAGCCCAACCCCTCAAGAACGCACTCCCGAAGGTAGAGAAGCAATACCATCACCCATCTTTGTGACTAGATTCGAGCATCCATGAATGAAACTAGACCAAATGGGGATTCCTCGCCACTGCTGTCCATGGTGGTCGCGTGGGCTTTCCCACTAACAACCTCAAACATCACCGTGCGAGTGTAATGTTGGTTGGAAGGCATGGGGTGTATAAGGTTGTGTAACCGCCTGAGTAGCACCAGGGGAGCAATATGGGGGTTAGGGAAATGGATTGTACCTTTTTGTGTCCTCAAAATACCGAACATTGGGCTGATACAAAACTAGAAGAGATAAATGTTGGACTAGGAAACTATGAATTTTGGGATGAGAGTACACATATCAAATGGTAAGCAACGCATGTATACGAAAATGGTATAATAACACATTCAACTCGCAAGGTCAGTCACCTATGTGTGTGTGTGTGTGTAATTTATAAATTTAATAGGTAAATTCACGTTATCATTCTCAAAAGGGGGTGGTCTCGTGTGGGGAACGCTATCTTTTTTATGTCTAATAGACCCAACAAAGTCCAGAGCAAAGATGGGTATATTTCCATGCAACAATTGTCAGTCTAGCTATAGTGTATATTAAAAGTTAAGTGTTTCCCATACGTTTCATACACTAATAATTTAAAGTTAGAAATAGTTGTGTTAAATCACATGGAAATGTAGGGATCGCAACAAGTCGAAATAAACATGTAGCATTAGTGACACGTATTTACACTTTCTGTTGGCACTTTTTGTTGTTTTCATAAAGGATATTTGTCCGCATTAGCGTTGTCATGCTAAATGAGCATATATATTACAACATTATATGTTCGTTCTGGTTTTGAGAGACAAGACATGAACACCTGAATGAAGACAAAAGGTTAACTGTAAGTGCTCATAGAAGATGACACGCAACATTACATAGTATGAGGTTTCGTGGATCACACTTCTCTATGTGTTCTCAAGAATGAAAACACTTGAGTAGACGATGATAAACCATCAGAATAGGTGAACATCTTTTGAACAACAGAAAATATGAATGACGTGGCGCCGTGACACAAACTGTAGTATCAGTTCAGCTGGATATATATATTTGCACCTGGCTTCAATATCTCTTACCTCTAGAAAACGGTATTTGTCTTTCACAGAGGTTTATCGTAATGTGCCTACAAGTTAATAACCGTTAGAAGCAAAGGCAAGGTGAAACTAAAAATATTGTAAGTGTGTTGTGACAAGAATGAAAGTATGCTAGAATTGAAGTAAAAAAACAACAGAGCAAATGAAAGTAATGGGAACTTCAATAGGTCTAAGGCATTCTCACGGAGTCTGGATTCACTACTATTGTGTTTTCTACTCCCTCCATTCCTAAATATATGTCTTTTTAGAGATTCTAACAAGTGACTACATACGGAGCAAAATGAGTGAATCTATACTCTAAAATATGTCACATACATCTGTATGTGTAGTCCATTTGAAATGTTTAAAAGACTTATATTTAGAAACGGAGGAAGTACGTAATTGTGCAAATGCACAATTAATCTGAGTTCAAATAACTAATCCACTTATAAAAATGGTAATGGCTCCCACCTCCACCCCACCCACGCCGATAGGCTCTCCGTCGATCTCTCTCCGTAGCCACTTGATCCTCAAACAAATCCACTCATCCTCTCCGGCGTCTCCTCCTCTACAAGGAGATCACCATCTTCAATGGATTGAGGCTCAGGATCCTCCCTTGGCATGGATTTCTCCAAGGGTTTGGTTTTTGCAAATGAGATCTAAAGATCTTGTGGTGTCACTGTTCACCCATCGGATGGCACGAGACATTTCATCATTGTTGTGTCCTTCAGTAGGCATGATTTTTGCCTCTCTAATGACTCTGTGGCGGCGGCGTTAGAGGCAGCAATTGGAGCTTCGGTGCTTGAGTTCATGGTTTCCAATATTCGTGACAAGGTATTCTCCTTTGATGTTTCATGCAAAAAAGTTGGCCTCTATGTTCTAACTCTTCGATCCTTTGCATGTGTGCATTTTAAGTGCTACTTGCACCTTTGGGGACATGGTGGCCCTAATTGGAAGCGAGAGGTTCTGACTTGGAGAAAAGAATGTGATGCGGAATGGATTTTTGTTAGCCCTACCAAGCGCCGTGCTATGATTGGCATGATAGCCATGCATAAACCTCCAGCCAAATCTTCCTTGAAGTCGGGATCTTGCTGCTGGAAGAAAATTTTGTTCGCCACATTTGAGAATTACCCTGCATGCAAAGGATATAGCTGTCCGTCCACGCAAACTTGCATTGATACTGTTCAGGATAGGGGTTATGTTATTAGTCCTCGTGAGCGTGTTATTATTCACCCATCGCCGGCGCCGGAACTCCGGTGGACGGTGGTTGCGCCACCAATATGTTTTGGTATGGTTCCCCTACATCATTCTTCGGCATCGGAAACCTTGCCATATTTGGATCATCGTGCGTCATCTTCGGAGCAATCGTTGGACGGTACTAGGATTTTTTCAAATCAATGCCCTACGGGTGCACCTCCTATTTTTGGGCCTCTAGATCCAGTTCCTTCCGTATCTAGAGCCGGGATTGTCAGCCCATCTACCGCACCTCTTGCAAGCCCAGTGATTCTAGTCATTGTTGACTCCCAATGCTCAGCAAATCAACCAGGATCATAACTTATTGCACACCAGAATTTTGGGCCATTCGGTTGAAGATTTGGAGGAATTTTCTTCTATGGTTGATGATATTGTGTTTCGGGTTTGGAAATGCTAGAATTGCTTTTCAATGGCACATATCACGACTACTTGCACCAATCAAACGTGTTGTCCCCGTTGTTTTTGGCATGGCCACAGAGAAAAATCTTGTACAGGATCAACACCAGCTGGGGGTTTTAGATGGGTCCCGCGTGTCATTGAAAGTACAGCTGCCAACCTGCCTGACATCTCACTATCGATTTTTCCGCTTGACGCCTCGAGTTCCCTCCAATCTGCTGCTACTTGCCCATTGAGACTAAGGGAGTCGTGGATCTAGGGGTCCTCGGGTGGCCGGATTACACGCTATGGGCCAGAATGGTGGGCCATGAAGATTATCGCTAAAGACTATCCCCCGTATTCGGATAGGACTCTCATATGTGTAAAAATGGCAAGTTTAGAGTCCGGGTGTAATATTTCCTTCCTCTGCAAGATGATCATGTACAACCCTAGGTCCCTCCGGTGGATATATAAACCGGAGGGTTTAGTTCGCAGGGACAGAATCACAATTACATAGACTAGACTTCTAGGGTTTAGCCATTACGATCTCGAGGTAGTTCAAACTCCTGTAACCCTATATTCATCAAGATCAATCAAGCAGGAAGTAGGGTATTACCTCGATAGAGAGGGCCCGGACCTGGGTAAACATCGTGTCCCCAGTCCCTTGTTATCCTCGATCCTCAGACGCGCAATTTGGGACCCCCTACCCGAGATCTGCCAGTTTTGACACCGACATTGGCGCTTTCATTGAGAGTTCCACTGTCTTGTTGACAGAAAGAACGATGGCTCACTTTGTCACCAACGATGGCGCCGCCCCCGAGGGATTTTTGTCCATGGTCAGCTTTTTGTGTTCGGCCGCTTTGTGCTACGTGCCAACTCGCATGGCCACCTCGAATAGGTTGACAGCTACGCCACAGGTCATCAGATCGGGTTGGGAAGCTAGAATTATGTTGCTGACATCCGAGGAGACTTGATCTTCGACGGGTTCACACCCACGACTGCTGCTCCTTGCCTACACGATGAAGATGTCTTAGATCTATCATCGGATCCCATCCAGGGGTCAATACCCACGACGGCTCTGGCCCTAGATCCAGAGCAGACAGCTTTGTCCGAAGACGGGAAGGTCAACCCCGCCACGTAAACTGCATACTTAACGATGGTTGAGCCGTTCACAAACCCATAATTGAGCGGGATCCTCCTCGCCGCTGGAACGCCAGACTTATCTCAAATTACGAGCTCCGAGCTTATGGGATCCGCACTCTCCGGGCTCAATGAAGCGGTTAACACCGTGCCTGGCCTCGCAGACCCCCAAACGCCTATCCAGTTGTCGCTCTTAAACAAGGCGCTGGACTTGCTACAATCTCTCACCTTAATAGAGGATTCTCAGCCGAACTATGCCCAGTTAAAACTAGGGGCTGAGGACTGGGAATTTTGCTTCCCACCCACCACCCACTTGGTAGCCACGGTCGAGGACTTAACCTACATACTAGACTATGCTTCCGAAGACATCGATGGGATGGACCACGATGTTGAGGCCGATCTAGGTACAAACCCGCCTGTGACCGGGCAATAGACGTCCACTTCTACCTATGATGTGTACATGGTGGATACACCCAAGAGAAAGAAGACGACGGTGATAAAGATCCAGGGCAGGATAAGCCCGTCGATGAACCTCCAAAACGCTAGCGTCAGAAACCCCGCCCACGATCGCGTCGAGGAAAGGAAAGTAACACCAGCACCGGAGACAATGTAGATCCGGAGGAAGTTGATGACCCCATATAGAGCCAGCGATGGAGCAGGACGAGCGGGAGGATGGACAATGTAGTCCCGAACAACTCGCCAATCACAATGATTCTGAAGACAGTAATTATCTACCTGTCTCCGAAGAGGATGTCAGCCTGGGAGACGAGGAATTCATAGTCCCGTAAGAACACCTCGAACAAAAACGCTTTCAGCAACAGCTTATTGCTACAAGAAGGAGCTTGAAAAAAGAGCAACAACGGCTTAAAGCCGAACATGATACGATCAATGACAGATGGAACGAAGTGCTAGACGCCGGGGAGAGATACGGACGGGAGCGTCAAACAAAGAGCTATCCCAAGCGCAAGTTGCTGCCACAATTCGACGACGAGGCCCTTGCGCCAATTCCATCGAGGCATGACCAGGCCGATGAACCGGACCGACCACCCCATGAACGGGACAAAGCGTCCAGCAATGTCATACACCAACCCGCACCTCCCCACCGTAAAGGAAAGGATACAACGGCTTAGGATCATAAGTACGATTTACGCCAGGACCTGAATAGAAAAGTCGGTCAGGCCAGATCAATCTATGGATCAAGAGAACGTGCTCGCACGTAGGACGGCGGCTATTAAGCCAAGCACGCCGGGTACAATCAAGTTCGAAACCAACACCGAACACAGATACCATCCGAATTACGCCATGATGTTGCATGATATAGGGGCGCTGCACACCCTCTGTGCTTTACGATGAGGAGATGGATCATCAATTTCCACAAGGGTTTAAACCCGTGAACATCGAGGCATATGATGGAACGACGGACCCGTTGTATGGATAGAAGACTTTATTCTTCATATCCACATGGCTCGTGGAGATGACCTCGACGCCATCAAATATTTACATTTAAACTGAAAGGGCCAGCTCGGCACAAGTTGAACAACCTCCCAGTGAATTCCATAGGAAGCTCGCAAGATTTAGAGGATGCTTTCCGGGCTAACTTTCAAGGGACTTATGTCCGGCCACCGGATGCTGATGATCTAAGCCACATAATCTAGCATCCTGGGGAGTGAGCCTGCAAGCTCTGGAATCAGTTCTTAACCAAGAAGAAACAAATCATCAATTTTCCGGACGCCAAGGCCCTAGCGGCATTCAAACATAGCTTCCGCGACGAATAGCTTGCGAGACACCTCGGCTAGGAGAAGCCGAAGACAATGGCAGCCCTTACTAGACTTATGACCCGCTTTTGCGCATGCGAAGACAGCTGGCAAGCTCGTAGAAGTAGTAGTACCAGCGCCCTGGCACTTCCGAAGTCAGGGACGACAATGGCAAGCCACGACGTAATAAGAACAAGCGTCGAAACAATACCGGAGAAAAAGATGACACGGCAGTAAACGCCGGATTTAGTGGCTCTAGGCCCAGTTAACGGAAGAAGCCATTCAAAGGCAACAGAGACAGTCCATTTAGCCTAGACAAAATACTAGAAAGGCATTGCCAGATTCATGGCACCCCTGATAAACCTGCAAATCACACCAACCTAAATTGTTGGGTCTTCAAGCAGGCCGGCAAGTTAAATGCCAAATACAAGGGGAAGGACCTCAAAGCGAGGACGAGCATGAATCTCGCCAACCGAACACTGGGGGGCAGAAGAAATTTCCACTGGAGGTAAAAATCGTGAATATGATCTATGCCACTCATATCCCCAAGAGGGAGCGCAAGCACGCACTCAGGGACGTTTATGCCGTAGAGCGTGTCGCCCCTAAGTTCAACCCATGGTCGGCTTGTCCGATAACCTTTCATCACATGGATCACCTAACCAGTATCCATCATGGAGGTTCGGCGGCCCTAGTGCTCGACCCAATAATCGATGGATATCATCTCACTCGAGTCCTTATGGATGGCGGTAGTAGTCTAAACTTGATATATCAAGACACCGTCCACAAGATGGGAGTACACCCGTCACGAATCAAGCCTAGCAGCACTACCTTTAAAGGAGTGATACTCGGTGTGGAAGCTTGTTGCACGCGCTCATTAACACTGGAAGTCGTATTCGGCTCTCCCGATAACTTTCAAAGCGAAGAGTTAATCTTCGACATCGCTCCTTTCTGAAGTGGCTATCATGCACTACCCGGAAGAACGGCCTTCACCCGCTTTAATGCAGTCCCGCACTATGCTTATTTGAAGCTTAAAATGCCTGGACCACGCGGCATCATCACGATCAGCGGAAACATGGAGTGCATCCTCCGAACAGAGAGGATATTGCGGCCCTGGCAGCCGAAGTTCAAGGCATCCTAATCAAGTCGAATAGTTCATCGGTCGTCAAGACCAGTGACACTGCTAAACGTGTCCGGTCCGCACTACAATGCGGCAGTTCAGAAGAACATGTGCTCGATTAGCAGTTACACCCCTGTCGACTGACCTACAAGGTGGCAGCACATGTACCTCGCGTAGACAATTATGCCCTTAAAATACCTTGGGCAGCGTCGGAGGCACACTGCATCGAAACAGTCCATAGTTCGGCTTGACCCTATTCGGCCTTTACAATATATTCTCTTTAAAGGTTCATTGAAAAGAACCCACCTTGTCTATGGTTGTGCAGGGCTTTCTTTTTCAGAGTTCCCTTTCCTTTTTCACTGGCGGCCATCAGACCTCTCTCCCTCAAGGACATGTTATAAAGGAGAAACAGCGCAGACGTGCGGCAGGGGCCCATCAAGGTTTTCAAATCACTTATTTTAGGCCATGTGGAAACCTTTCCCTTTATGTATTTTTTTAACTTTTTGGCATGTAAAATGCCCAAGAAGTTAGTGGTATTATCTATAATCAAGCGGCTCGTCAAATTAAACGGGATATAAAAGAAGTGGTTTGGTTCCAATTTGGTTGGAGTATATTTCATTGCCATATGTGCTCAGCATGTGGATTTAAAACAAGGGGTTGTACTCAGCCTGGCACACCTCAAATTCCAAACAACCATAGGGCACTGTTTGGCGTCCCGGATATTGCGTTATATGCATCAGCTCCGAATCATGTCTTGGGTCTATAGTTGGGTTGCTCGGCTCCTGTGCTTACCACCTTACGTTCTGCATTGTTCGGCTAAGGTAGTAAAGGGAGAACTACTGCGATTGTATTTCCGATTCGTCCGGTTAAGTACCTCAGTAGATAAAGCCGAAAACTGACTGTCATGATACGCGAGAACTGGTCGGCAATCCAGTGACTTAGTATTATACTATGGTAGTTAGCGATCCACTCCATGTTATACAAGGGGCTGGTCTTCGCCCAGCCGCGTAAAATGGGCACTGTAGTAGGGAAGGCCGCATATGCACCAGGGGCTAGTACTTAACCCCACAAGTCAAGCTCCTATGGCTAAGTGAAAGCAATAAAGCCGCATAGTCTGATTGCCTGGTTTGTTCTGCGAACACCTCCTTTATGGACCAAGACGTTGGGTAAAGAGTGATCACGCGCACAAACGAACACCCTTGTAGTATCTACACGGGGGCTGAAGCCGACGACTGGAAACTTTCAGATATAATAAACTTCCACACAGGAGGAAAAGTCGCTTGAATTATAAGGCGCAAAGATATATATAAACATCGTTTCGTAAACATAGTCTTTACAAATCTGAATACAACTACTCCACGACTATGTTCTTTAAGCATTGGCCCTCAACAATACGGGCTCCTTCTAGGACATCATCAAAGTACCTTTCTGGCCTCTGATGACCCTTGCCCTCCGGCGGGCCAGTGGTCGCTATTTTGGCGGCCTTCATCTTCACCCAGCGCATCTTGACGCGGGCGAAGGCAATTCGTGCACCTTCTATGCAGGCTGAATGCTTAACAGGGTCGACCTGTGGACTCGCGTCGACGAGCTGCCTCACTAATCCAAAGTAGCTACTCGGGATTGGTTCGGCGGGCTAGAGCCGGACTATCAAGTCCTTCATGGCCGCACCTGCCATATTATGCAACTCAACCAGTGATAACCCACAAGTATAGGGGATCGTTTGTAGCCTTCTTCGATAAATAAGAGTGTCGAACCCAACGAGGAGCTAAAGGCAGAACAAATATTCCCTCAAGTTCTATCGACCACCAATACAACTCTATGCACACTTGACACTTGCTTTACCAAAAACAAGTATGAAACTACTTTGTAGGTGTGATGCTAGAACTACTTTCAAGAATAAAACTAGAAATACTTTGCAAGATAATAAAAGTGGATAGCTTTTGTTAACAATAAAGTTATTTGTCCCTGGGTAATCGATAACAAGTACCAGTAATCATTCTTGCAATTTTATACTCCCTCCGTTCCTTAATATAAGGTGTATTATTATTTTTAAAAGTCAAACTTCTCTAAGTTTGACCAAGTTTATAGGCAAAAATATCAATATCTAGAATACCAAATCAGTATCACTAGATTCATCATGAAATATATTTTTACATTTTATATAATTATTATTATAAATCTTTATATATTTTGCTGCAAAGTTGGTCAAACATAGACAACAGTTGACTTTTTGAAAAACTAATACACCTTATATTTAGGAACGGAGGGAGTATGAGGGAGAGGCATGAGCTAACATACTTCCTCTACTTGGATCATATGCATTTATGATTGGAACTCTAGCAAGCATCCGCAAGTACTAAAGATCATTAAAGTCCTGAAACCCAACCATAACATTAAGTATCAAGTCCTCTTTACTCCCATACTTCATACCCCCTTACTCGGGTTTAAGTTTTTGTCACTCTCGCAACCCACCATAAGTGAACCATGAACATATTGCAACACCCTACATCGGAGGCCCCTCACGTTTGCGCGAGAACGGAGGTCACCGTAGGATAGCACCATAAATAAAATATACAATCATACCAACCAAGATCATGATTAACCCACATGACAAAGTGGATCTACTCAAACAACATAGGATAACCATAGATCATTGATACGTCTCCAACGTATCTATAATTTTTTATTGTTCCATGCTATTATATTATCCTTCTAGCATGTCTTATGGGCTTTATTATACACTTTTATATGATTTTTGGGACTTACCTATTGACCCAGAGCCCAGTGCCAGTTTATGTTTTTCTCATGTTTTAGGGTTTTATAGAAAAGGAATATCAAACGGAGTCCAATGGACGAGGCAATTTTTTATGATTTTTTCTGGACCAAAAGAAGCCCCCGAAGGAAAAGAGATGGGCCAGGGGAGCCACGGGCTGCCCTTGAGGGTGGGGGACACGCCCCCCTATCTCGAGGATAGCCCAGCAGCCCCCCTGACGCGTGCCCTACGCCAAAAAATCCTGTAAATACTGAAACCTTCGGAAATTAACCTAGATCGGGAGTTCCACTGCCGAAAGCCTCTATAGCCACATAAAACCAATCTAGACCCCGTTACGGCACCCTGTCGGAGGGGGGAACCCTCTCCGGTGGCTATCTTCATCATCCCGGCGCTCTCCATGACGAGGAGGGAGTAGTCCACCCTCGGGGCTGAGGGTATGTACCAGTAGCTATGTGTTTGATCACTCTCTCTCTCTCTCTCTCTCGTGTTCTTGAGATGGCACGATCTTGATGTATCGCGAGCTTTGCTATTCTAGTTGTATCTTATGATGCTTTTCCCCCCTCTACTCTCTTGTAATGGATTGAGTTTTCCCTTTGAAGTTATCTTATGGGATTGAGTCTTTAAGGATTTGAGAACACTTGATGTATGTCTTGCACGTGCTTATCTGTGGTGACAATGGGATATCATGTGATCCACTTGATGTATGTTTTGGTGATCAACTTGCGGGTTCGTGACCTTGGGAACCTATGCATAGGGGTTGGCACACGTTTTCGTCTTGACTCTCCGGTAGAAACTTTAGGGCCCTCTTTGAGGTTCTATGTGTTGGTTGAATAGATGTTTCTGAAATTGTGTGATGCATATCATATAATCATGCCCACGGATACTTGAGGTGATAATGGAGTATCTAGGTGACATTAGGGTTTTGATTGATTTGTGTCTTAAGGTGTTATTCTAGTACGAACTCTATGATAGATTGAACGTTACTACGGACTCTTGAATAGATCGATCAGAAAGAATAACTTTGAGGTGGTTTCGTACCCTACCATAATCTCTTCGTTTGTTCTCCGCTATTAGTTACTTTGGAGTGACTCTTTGTTGCATGTTGAGGGCTAGTAATATGATCCAATTATGTTATCCTTGTTGAGAGAACTTGCACTAGTGAAAGTATGAACCCTAGGCCTTCTCTACTATCATTGCAACACCGTTTATGCTCACTTTTACCACTTGCTACCTTGTTGTTTTTATATTTTCAGTTTACAAAAACCTATATCCACCATCCATATTGCACTTGTATCACCATCTCTTCGCCGAACTAGAGCACCTATACAATTTACCATTGTATTGGGTGTGTTGGGGACACAAGAGACTCTTTGTTATTTCTTATTTGGTTGCAGGGTTGCTTGAGAGAGACCATCTTCATCCTATGCCTCCCACGGATTGATAAACCTTAGGTCATCCACTTGAGGGAAATTTGCTACTGTCCTACAAACCTCTGCACTTGGAGGCCCAACAACGTCTACAAGAAGAAGGTTGTGTAGTAGACTTCGCTCTTGCAATCGAATCTTTTAGTTTCTTGTTTTATCACTAGTTTCGTTTATTAAAGAAAACTACAAAAAAATGGAATTAAGGTTACCTCATATGCTTCATCTTTTCAATATCTTTCTTGAAAATTATGGGAAGGAAAATTGTGCTCAAGTACTAGAAGAAGAACTACATAGAATGCTTGGCATAAAATATGTGAATGATGAGCATGATTGCAATGTTGTTAGTATGAATTCTTTGAATACCCATGATGCTAATGATATGCAAAGCCACAAGCTTGGGGAAGCTATGTTTGATGAAGATGGTATTTTTAGTCCCACAAGTTTTGATGATAATATTTATTATGATGAAAGCATGCCTCCTATTTATGATGATTATATTGATGAAAGTGGATTTGGAGAGGTCATGAATTTATTTAGTGATGAATCCACTATTTTGAATGAGGTTCCAATTGATTATGAGAACAAAGTTGCTATCTATGATGATTAGTGTGATGACTTGTATGCTATTAAGAATAATGATAACCATGAAACTTGTCATCATGATTTTAGTTTTCAATTGGATTATGCTTCACATGATAGTTATTTTGTTGAGTTTGCTCCCACTACTATTGATGAAAAGAATTTTGCTTATGATTGGAGTAGTAAAATTTCTATGCAAGTAGATCATGAAAATAATGCTTTATGTGCTGGTTATATTGTTGAATTCATTCATGATGCTACTGAAAATTATTATGAGAGAGGATCATATGCTTGTAGGAATTGCAATAATATCAAGTTTTCTCTCTATGTGCTCAAAGTTTTGAAGTTATGCTTGTTCTCCCTTCCTATGCTATTTGATTATCGTTCCCATAAGTTGTTTGCTCACAAAATCCCTATGCATAGGAAGTGGGTTAGACTTAAATGTGCTATTCATATGCTTCATGATGCTCCCATTATGTTTCAATTCTTATCTTTTATGTGAACATCATTATGCCTAGCTAGGGGCGTTAAACGATAGCGCTTGTTGGGAGGCAACCCAACTTTATTTTAGTTTCTTTGTTTTTTCTTCTGTTTAGGAATAAATATTGCATCTAGCTTCTGTTTATATGTGGTTTTATGTTTTAATTAGCGTTTGTGCCAAGTAGAACCTTTGGGAAGACTTGTGTGAAGTTTATATGATCTTGCTGTAAAAAACAGAAACTTTACTGCTCACAAGTTTGGCTGTGAATTTTTACTGGAGCGTGCTATTTAGTTGATTCTTTTTTCAGATGATTGGTAAACAAATTGCGCAAAATTACCAATTTAGTTTGAATTTGTTGGAGTTCCAGAAGTAGGCGAACCCTGCAGATTACTACAGACTGTTCTGTTTTTGACAGATTCTGTTTTTCGTGTGTTGTTTGCTTATTTCAATGCATCTATGAGTAGTATTGGGAAGTATGAACCATAGAGAAGTTGGAATACAGTAGTTTTAACACCAATATAAACAAATAATGAATTCATTGCAGTAGCTTTGAGTAGTGGTTTTCTTTCTTATACTAACGGAGCTCACGAGAATTTTTGTCTAAGTTTTGTGTTGTGAAGTTTTCAAGTTTTGAGTATTGCTTTTATGAACTATGGAACAAGGAGTAGCAAAGGCCTAAGCTTGGGGATGCCCATTGCACCCCAAGTAAATTCAATATAATCAAAAGCCTAAGCTTGGGGATGCCCCGGGAAGGCATTCCCTCTTTCGTCTTCATCCATCGGTAACTATACTTGGAGCTATATTTTTATTCGCAACATGATATGTGTTTTGCTTGGAGCGTCAATTTAGTTTATTTAGTTTTGCTTGCTGTTTGAGTAAGATCCCAAGATCTGAAGTTCTTAAAACGTTAGAGATTCTTCACATAGTTACATAATTATTCAACTACTCATTGATCTTCACTTATATCTTTCGGAGTAGTTTGATATTGCTCTAGTGCTTCACTTATATCTTTTAGAGCACGGTGGTGGTAATATTTTGAAGAAATTGTTGAACTCTCATGCTTCACTTATATCTATTTGATAGTCTATTAAAACATCATGGTAATGTGTTTAGGCTAAAGAAACTAGTCTTCACATGATAGACATCCAATGTCGATGTAGTAAAAAAAATCACACTATGTGCATTGAATAGAATGAGAAGTTGGATGCTTGATAAATGTTTTGACATATGAGGATAGTGATATTAGAGTCATGCTAGTGGAGTTATTATGAAATTGAGAAATACTTGTGTTAAGGTTAGTGATTCCCGTAGCATGCACGTATGGTGAACCATTGTGTGACTAAGTTAGAGCATGAGGTATTTGTAGAGTGTCAACCTTTGTGTGGAGGTCGGGGGCGCGCGATGGTTAACTCCTACTAACCTCCCCCCTAGGAGCATGTGTTGATTGCTTTGTTTTGATGACTCGTAGATTTTTGCAATAAGTATATGAGTTCTTTATGACTAATGTTGAGTCCATGGATTATATGCACTCTCACCCTTCCACCATTGCTAGCCTCTCTTGTACCGCGCAACTTTCGCCGGTACCATAAACTCACTATATATCCTTTCTCAAAACAACCACCATATTGTTCCTTAAAACAACCACCATACCTACCTATCATGGCATTTCCATAGCCATTCCGAGATATACTGCCATGCAACTTTTCACCGTTCCGTTTATATGACACGCATCATATAGTCATATTGCCATGCATGATCATGTAGTTGACATCGTATTTGTGGCAAAGCCACCATGCATAACTTCATACATGTCACTCTTGTTTCATTGCACATACCGGTACACCGCCGGAGGCATTCATATAGAGTCATACTTTGTTGTAGTATCGAGTTGTAATATCGAGTTGTAATGAAAGTGTGATGATCATCATTATTAGAGCATTGTCCCATGGGAGGAAAGGCTAAATCTATAAAGCCTCTCCGCAAAAAAAAGGAAAAAAAGAAGTAGAAAGGCCAAAGAAAAGAAAAGGCCCAAAAAAAGAAAAAAAAAGAAAAAGAAAAAAAAAGAAAAGAAAAAGGGACAATGCTATTATCTTTTTCCAGACTTGTGCTTCAAAGTAGCACCATGTTCTTCATGATAGAGAGTCTCATGTTTACTCACTTTCACATACTAGTGGGAATTTTCATTATAGAACTTGGCATGTATATTCCAACGATGGGCTTCCTCAAATGCCCTACGTCTTCGTGAGCAAGCAAGTTGGATGCGCACCCACTAGTTTCTTTTGTTGAGCTTTATTCATATTTAGCTCTGGTGCATCTGTTGCATGGCAATCCCTACTCACTCACATTGATATCTATTGATGGGCATCTCCATAGCCCGTTGATACGCCTAGTCGATATGAGACTATCTCCCTCCTTTTTTTCTTCTCCACAACCACCTCTATTCCACCCATAGTGCTATATCCATGGCTCACGCTCATCTATTGCGTGAAAGTTGAAAGGTTTGAAAAGATAGAGTATGAAAACAAATGCTTGGCTGAAATCGGGGTTGTGCATGATATGAATATTTTTGTGTGATAACGAGGAAGCATAGCCAACACTATATGATTTTGTAGGGATAACTTTCTTTAGCCATAGTATTTTGAGAAGACATGATTGCTTTGTTAGTATGCTTGAAGTATTATTATTTCTTATGTCAATATAGACTTTTATATTGAATCTTTCAGATCTGAACATTCATGCCACAATTAAGAGAATTACATTGAAAAACTATATTGGTTAGCATTTCACATCAAAAATTCTTTCTTTATCATTTACCTACTCGAGGACGAGCAGGAATTAAGCATGGGGATGCTGATACGTCTCCAATGTATCTATAAATTTTGATTGTTCCATGCTATTATATTATCCTTCTAGGATGTCTTATGGGATTTATTATACACTTTTATATGATTTTTGGGACTAACCTATTGACCCAGAGCCCAGTGCTAGTTTCTGTTTTTCTCCTGTTTTAGGGTTTTACAGAAAAGGAATATCAAACGGAGTCCAATGGACGAGCCAATTTTTTATGATTTTTCTGGACCAAAAGAAGCCCCCGAAGGAAAAGAGATGGGCCACGGGAGCCACGGGCTGCCCTCAAGGGTGGGGGCGCGCCCTGTGATGGGGGGCGCGCCCCCTATCTCGAGGACAGTCCAGCAGCCCCCCTGACGTGTGCCCTACGTTAAAAAATCCTATAAATACTGAAACCTTCGGAAATTAACCTAGATCGGGAGTTCCGCCGCCGAAAGCCTCTATAGCCACCAAAAACCAATCTAGACCCCGTTCCGGCACCCTGCCGGAAGGGGGAACCCTCTCCGGTGGCTATCTTCATCATCTCGGCACTCTCCATGATGAGGAGGGAGTAGTCCACCCTCAGGGCTGAGGGTATGTACCAGTAGCTATGTGTTTGATCTCTCTCTCTCTCTCTCTCTCTCTCTCGTGTTCTTGAGATTGCACGATCTTGATGTATCGCGAGCTTTGCTATTCTAGTTGGATCTTATGATGCTTTTCCCCCCTCTACTCTCTTGTAATGGATTGAGTTTTCCCTTTGAAGTTATCTTATCGGATTGAGTCTTTAAGGATTTGAGAACACTTGATGTATGTCTTGCACGTGCTTATCTGTGGTGACAATGGGATATCATGTGATCCACTTGATGTATGTTTTGGTGATCAACTTGCGGGTTTGTGACCTTGGGAACCTATGCATAGGGGTTGGCACACGTTTTCGTCTTGACTCTCCGGTAGAAACTGTAGGGCACTCTTTGAGGTTCTATGTGTTGGTTGAATAGATGTTTCTGAGATTGTGTGATGCATATCGTATAATCATGCCCAAAGATAGTTGAGGTGACAATGGAGTATCTAGGTGACATTAGGGTTTTGATTGATTTGTGTCTTAAGGTGTTATTCTAGTACGAACTATATGATAGATTGAACGTTACTACAGACTCTTGAATAGATCGATCAGAAAGAATAACTTTGAGGTGGTTTCGTACCCTACCATAATATCTTCATTTGTTCTCCGCTATTAGTTACTTTAGAGTGACTCTTTGTTGCATGTTGAGGGCTAGTAATATGATCCAATTATGTTATCCTTGTTGAGAGAACTTGCACTAGTGAAACTATGAACCCTAGGCCTTCTCTACTATCATTGCAACACCGTTTATGCTCACTTTTACCACTTGCTACCTTGCTATTTTTATAATTTCAGTTTACAAAAACCTATATCCACCATCCATATTGCACTTGTATCACCATCTCTTCGCCGAACTAGTGCACCTATACAATTTACCATTGTATTGGGTGTGTTGGGGACACAAGAGACTCTTTGTTATTTGGTTGCAGGGTGGCTTGAGAGAGACCATCTTCATCCTACGCCTCCCACAGATTGATAAACCTTAGGTCATCCACTTGAGGGAAATTTGCTACTGTCCTACAAACCTCTGCACTTGGAGGCCCAACAACGTCTAGAAGAAGAATGTTGTGTAGTAGACATCAATCATTGGGAAATAATATATGGAGTTGAGCACCATGTTTACGTAGAGATTACAGAGAGAGGAAACATGTGTTACACCGCTGCAATGAGGGGAGAGAGTTGGTGTTGACGGTAGCAAGATTGTTGATGTAGATCATCGTCCCGATCGTTGCCCCGGTGGCACTCCGGCGCTACCGGAAGCTAAGGGGAGAGAGCCCCCCTCCTTCTTCTTCTTTCTTGACCTCCTCCCTAGGTGGGAGAAGGGTTCCCCCTCTGGTTCTTGGTCTCCGTGGCATGGGAGGGGCGAGAGCCCCTCTGAGATTGGATCTGTCTCTCTGTCTCTCTCTGTTTCGTGTCCCCAGATCTGGCCGAAAACCGTTTCTTATATTCCCGGAGATCCATAACTCCATTGCGCTGAGATTTTAACACAATGTTTTTCCAGATATAAGCTTCCTTGCGCCCGAACTAGAGCTCCAACCGATGTTCCAGGAGGGCACAACCCACCATCGCGTGCAGGGGCCTCTGGCGCGCCCTTGTGTCTTGTGGGCTGTGTGGGCCTCTGTTTCCGATGATTCCAACTCCCAAAAATCACAAATATTCCAATATAATTCTCTGTACAATTTTATTGCATTTGGACTTCGCTTGATATGGATTTTCTGCGATACAAAAAACATGCAAAAAAACAAGAGCTGGCACTGGGCACTTGATCAGTAAGTTAGTTCAATAAATCATATAAATAGTTGCCAAAAATATGTGAAAGTTGTATAATATTGGCATGAAACAATCAAAAATTATAGATACGACAGAGACGTATCAACCAGTTGCTTCATCTGGTCGTTCAGAGGTACTGCATGTTATGGTGCAAGTAATTGTGACCAGAACATCTTCTCCGTGCTATTCTCGTCCTGGGCTCTAAAAAATTGGGCGGCATCAGCGATGCTCTTCGAGAGATCCGCAAACGCGCCTGGAGAACTCCACAATCGCGTCAGCGAAAGATATTGTTGACCTCCGAAGATACTCTGCAGAAGAAAGGCATTACCAACCGCTATCTGCCGCGCTTGTTTGATTTCCTCAAGAGCGCTGCGCAATTCGCTCCGCGCCTCCTTGGCAGCATTGACTGCCCTATTGGGTTTGGATGTTTGCTCCGAAGTCTTCTGCTCTAATTCCTCACACTTGCGAATAGCATCTCACAGCTCTTGTTTGACTTCGGTCACCAGCGACTCGTGCTGTTGATGCACGATCTATTCGGCCTTCAGGTAGGCAGCCGCTTTGTCAACGGCTGCTTTGCTCACCTTGGCCTCTTCCTTGTCCTTCGCGAGCGCGCCCTTAAGGGCCTCGACCTCAGCTGCGCCAACTGTTGCATAATCATATCAAACAATGAGTTCACACTCACACAGATCAAACATATAGTCTTTTTACATTTCAATTTTTTGAAAATCCGCATACCTCGTGGTTCATCAAAATGCTTGTTGACGCGGTCGAGCTCCTCGTCGGCTAGTTGAAGCTTCCGATTGAGCTTGTAAACCTCTGTGGCTTGGGCATATGTCGCTACAAGCGAAGCCTGTTGAAACACGGGACACAATTTTACTATATTAGATGCTATCACATGGATCCTTTGTCTGATTCTCTTTAGAATCAAACAAAGCACAGGGGCTACTGTCTGTATAACATGTTTTATAACCTATACATGTATAAAATGAAAGAGTTATTTTTAGAATATTAGGTCGCATACCTCAAAGCCTGTTAGTAGGCTGTTGAAGGCTTCATTCAGTCCGCTTTTGGCGGACTGAATCTTCTCCATGACCGCACCCATCAGGGTGCGGTGTTCCACCATGATGGAAGCACCTTGCAGTGCTTCATCTAGCATGTTCGGCACCTCCGGATTAGTGGAGGACGCCGCTGGAGCTGATGCTCCTCCCCCTATCGTAGGGGGCTAACTTCACAATGCCGGAGCCATACTGGCCTCCGGAATAGTGTTCGGCGGGAGCCCAGATTGCTTGGGCTCCTCGCCGTCGGTCGCCATAGGGATTTCTCCCCCTTGGCTGAAAGCGGCCGAGGTATTGGCCTCGGGCGCCTTCTCATCCGCCCCGCTCCCACCTGCTCATGCAGGGGATGCCCGTAGTGAGGACACTTCGGTATCCCCTAGGACGGGCGATTGAGTCCGCGGCGGCATGTCGTTCTCCACCATCTCAGCTGGCAGAGAATTCCCTGATGACAGTGAAGCCTCAGTGAATATGCGGGGAGGGCTGCAAAATAAATGAATAAAGTTACTTAGACAATGGTAGCTGGTTAAACCGAACACGAACAACAAAAAGTTCAGATACTTACGATTCGGACAGGGGCTTGATCCTGGGCTGTACTCGGAAACTGTGTTTAGATCTTGAATCCAGACTGTCCGGGATGTTCAGCTTTGTCCTTGGCGCCCCTTTTCCCTTGTCTACGGGGGCCGCCCTCTTCCTACCATTTACCTTGATAGGGGAGTCACTTTCCTCCTCCTCTTCTTCTTCGTCATGGGAGGAGTGGGCGTCGATTTCTCCGGACAATGTGTCCGAAGGGCCTTTAGGGTGAGGCTCGCTCTTGACCTCCTTGCCCTTCTTCTTGGCCTTCTTCTCCAGCGCCTTATACGGCGCCGGAACCAGCATCGCCATTAGGGATGGCAACGGGGCCCCATACCCGCCAAACCCATGGGGATTTCATCTATTAAGGGGTGGGGATGGGTGAAAAACATCCCCATGGGGATATTAACCAAACTAATTTATTCCCCATAGGGTACAATGGGGATGGGGACGATATCCTATTCCCCAGACCCAATACCCATCGGGGACCCGGTTAGTAACTGTGACACTGCGGTCAACCTTAAAATATTCACAAACAAACTTGCGAAAACAAAAAAACCTTTGGAAAAAAACCTTAAACCTATCTCACGTCCTCATCTCAGCTGCCACCATGACCAAGAAGTTAGTACGACCTAGATATGCATTAGCAGGACAAGGACAACACCATTTATATATGTTGATTAGTGTCATATTATGTATATGAGTATTTGTTTATGGGGATGGGGACCCTAATGGGGCCCCGTTCCCAAGTGGGGCATGGGTATGGGGAAATTTCATCCCCAATCATGTAAACGGGGATGGTGATGGGATGATAGGGAATAGATGGGGACGGGGAGGTTGTAGGTATCCCCATAGGGGATTGTTCCCATTGCCATCCCTAATCGCCATTAACTGGGGCGTGGCTGGGTTTTCGGGCAACGGAGCCAGACAATTGATCCGCCCCGTCTTCTTCGTCCAGGCCTGAATAGAATGTAGGAGTTCTAATTCCTGTTATAATTGAAATATCGACATGATTTGTATTCGGCAAAATTATGCTTACCTCTGAGGCCGAAGTTGTGCTTTTGAAGCCCTTGTCATCGGTCTCCTCAGGCCACTCTTTTTGGGCCTTGGAGAGGTGCTTCTAGATATCTTCGTGCGTAGTGCCGAAGAGGTGATTCAGGGTCCGTGATTCCTCCGGATTGAACTCCCATAGGTGGGAGGCCTGGAGTTGGCAGGGAAGAGTGCGGCGGAAGAGCATTACCTGAATCACGTCGGTGAGGAGGGTGCCCTGCTCCATCATACTGGAGATGCGGTTTTGGAGCGCCTTCACCTCCGTCTGGGACCCCCACTCAAGGCCCTTGGTGGTCCATGAGGTAAGCCTCTCTCGCGGTCCGGGTCTGAATTCGAGCGCGGCCGCCCACTTGGTGTCGCGGGGTTCGGTGATGTAGAACCACTCCTGCTGCCAAATCTTGTTGGTACCCACAAAGGCCCCTTTTGGCCAGGTGGTGTTTGGGAGATTTCTCACCATAGCTCCTCCGTAGTCCGCGTGCTGCCCGTCGACCACCTTCGGCTTCAGATTGAAGGTTTTGAGCTAGAGGCCGAAGTGTGGGAGGACGTGGAGGAAAGCCTCGCACACGACTATAAAAGCTGATATGTGGAGGATTGAGTTCGGGGCTAGATCGTGGAAATCCAACCCGTAAAAGAATAGGAGGCCCCGAACAAACGGGTGGAGTGGAAATCCCAGCCCCCGGATGAAGTGGGGGATGAATACCACCCTCTCATCCGGCCCGGGGACGGGGATCACTTGATCCGGGTCGAGGATCCAATGCGCTATGTCGTTAGTGAGATAGCCTGTGCTCCGGTGGCCCTTCACTTTCTTCTCCGTAACTGTGGAGGCCTCCCACTTGCCCTTAGAACCGGACCCAGCCATTGCTGGAAAGGGGGGCGGTGGTGGTGGAGATGGGAGTTGGGAGTTGGGGGTGTTTGAGCTCTGGGCGATGGGGCTAAGGAGATTGGGAAGCGAGGGCTTGAGGAGAGCATGAGGTAAAAGGGGAAGGATTTGTGTCCTTTTATAAGCGGTGAATACCAAACATCCCCCACCTCTGCCGTAAAACTCGCATGTTCCCAATGTGATCGTGCGTAAGGTGCAGTTGGGTTACCCATGTCATATTGATGAGGATCCCATAATAAGCAGGCATGATCTCTGCTTTGACGGGACGTGCCAATGGAGGCTATGCCTCAAAACGCGAAACCAGAGCCAAGAAAATGGTTCGAAATATTAAAGGGACAGACATGATGTTTCGCTAGAAAAAGTTGTCAGTAATGGCACAATGCTTGTTTTGACACATTGCCTTCACAGCTAAGGATTGTACTAATCATGCACAGCCGGACATAGTTCCTTTGTGCAGGAAATAAACTTATATGTTTAGAAGGAGGAACCTACCTTGCAATGTCGAAGACAGTACGCGTGCCGTACTCATCGTCATTGAAGACTGGTTCAGGGGCTACTGAGGGAGTCCTGGATTTAGGGGTCCTCGAGTGGTCGGATTACTCGCTATGGGCCGGACTGGTGGGCCGTGAAGATTATCGCTGAAGATTATCCCCCATATCCGGACAGGACTCCCATATGTGTAAAATAACAAGTTTAGAGTTCGGGTGTAATATTTCCTTCCTCTGCAACATGATCATGTACAACCCTAGGTCCCTCCGGTGGATATATAAACCGGAGGGTTTAGTCCATAGGGACAAAATCACAATTACATAGGCTAGACTTCTAGGGTTTAGCCATTATGATCTCGAGGTAGATCAAACTCTTGTAACCCTATATTCATCAAGATCAATCAAGTAGGAAGTAGGGTATTACCTCGATAGAGAGGGCCCAAACCTGGGTAAACATCGTATCCCCAGTCCCTTGTTATCCTCGATCCTCAGGCACGCAGTTTGGGACCCCCTGCCCGAGATCTGTCGGTTTTGACACCGACAGAGACGTCTCGTCGGGGATTCACAATCAACATCGTCTCCAGCAACTTATCCACCGCCACCACCACTCCAATTGCCACCTCCACCTCCGATATCTGACCCACGGCCAAAAATAACACCGCCGCCATCATTGTCACCATCGCCAGCTTCGCCACCTTTGCCACCATCGCCTGCATCACCACCACCGGACGAGATGGCTAACTTTGAGCTGGATCCAATGCTGTACGTCCCATCGAGCTTTGGCATCATTGACGGAGGCCCGCTCCGCCTACCTCACACCTTCTTTGCTCCAACTACTGCCCCTAACAGAAGGCATGAGGAGTACGCCATTGGCATTGTCGAGCCGACGCCGCTGCCGGAGGAGGTCCCCCTCTACTTCAACATGGTTAGTGATTTTGTTGTCAATCAATTGGGAAGAGATGTCCTAGATGCTCAGCCATGGATACAGTGGGTTGGATTGTTCTGTTTCCGTAGTGATGTTTCTAGACAAGTTCTGGTGGACCATCCTCCTTTCGATTTGGGCAATGACCGCTTTGTTCGTTTTATTCCGCATGATGAGGGGATTAATTACAGAGCTGCTCAAGGTTTTTGCCATGGTTGGGTGATACGTCCAAAATGCATCACTATTTTGTATCATAATACATCTTTATTCATTGATATATTTCACGTTATGATGATGTTCTTATGTTGTTTTGGTCTATTTTACACAGTTTGCAACTTTCCGGTGCCGGAACAGCAGACGCAGGATTCAGCAGGAAAAAGTGGATACTGAGTTGCTGAAGAAGAACACCTCCAAATTACCTGAAAATTGACGGGAGGTATTTTTCATACGAATAACGACGACACGCAAAAGGGGAGTCAGAGGGGGGCCACAGGGTGCCCAGGCGGCCTGGGGGCGCCCCCCCTGGCCGCGCCGGGGGGCGCCTGGAGCCCCTGGCCCACCTCTGGTCGCCCCCTTTTGCATATATGTTCTCCGTCCCCCGAAAACCCTAGACACGGGACTTTTTACGGAGTTCCGCCGCCGCTTCGAGGCGGAAACCTACAGAGAAGAAAAGGGCATCTCCGGTGGGCAGATTCCGCCGGGGAGATCACCTCCCGGAAGGGGAGATCGTCGCCATCGTCATCACCATCGTCACGGGCATCATCGAGATCATCATCAACATCATCCCCAACACCAGCACCATCTCCATCTTCATCCAAATCTCATCTTACCATCGCAACTCGTGTTGTAACTCGTACTACCTATCCTCTCTACTCCATTGGTGTTGATTACTACTTTGTGGTGAATACTATTGAGTTTTGTTGGAGAAATATTATTATGTCCAGATTGTTTATCACATATTTATCCCCACTGATCATGATCTCTTTTATGTCTTGTGAGTAGTTACTTTAGTTCTTGAGGACATGGGGGAAAGTCTTGTTGTTAGTAGTCATATGCTGTTGAAGTAATATGTGTTGTTTGATACTTAAGTTGCGTTGTCATTCTACTAGTGGTGTTGCGTGAGTCGAACATCCAACACTTCGCCTTATTAAGGACCTAGGAGAATACATTGTGTATAAAGAATGCTTATGGTGGGTTGCCGGAGTGACAGAAACCTGAACCCCAGTTCGCACGCTTTTGCATAAGGGAATAATGGATCCTCGATCGTATTGCTATGGTTAGGCTTTTGCCTTAAATTCTATCTTGTATTTGTGGATGCTTGCAAGGTGTTTAATCATAAGAGTGCATTCATCTTAGTCTAGAGAGTGCACTAGCATAGATCCACCCACTCAACACTTATCAACACATATCATAGTATCGATACGGAATATGGCGAAAGCACATGACTACCTCTCCCGTGTGTCCTCAAGAACGCTTTAGTCTTTATAAGTTCAGTTGCTAGGCCTCTCCTTTGCTAAGAAAGGATTGGGCCACTTGTTACTCTCAGTACCTTTTACATTACTTGCCTTTACATTCCTGTTGCTTATATCGAGAAAACCCCTAAAAGTTATCTTTCAGTGCTTGCAGTAATTTCTTGCTCAGAATCGCTTATCAATACCTTCTGCTCCTCGTTGGGTTCGACACTCTTACTTATCGAAAACGCTGCAACAGATCCCTTACGGTTGAGGGTCATCAAGTACCGTTTTCTGGCGCCGTTGCCGGGGAGCGTAGCGCTATTGGTAAAGTGAAACTGGTAAGAAAGTCTTTTTATAATTCTGTTTTTATTTTTGCTATTGCTGCTCTTTGTCCTTATGGATAACCCTATTATTGGAGTGTTGCTTGCGGGAAGACGCCCCACACCTGTGGTGGTTGATCCTCCCCCTACTGAAATTGTGCCTTATAAAATACCAGCTGGCATTATCAATTATGTTTTGGCTAATCGTTATGCAGGAGACAGACATCCCGGTGAACACTTGCTATATTTGTCACGACTATGTTCATTATTTAAGCTTGCAGGTGTATCGAGGGAGTTTGTCATGAGGAAATTGTTTGTTGTATCACTTATAGATAAATCTTCAGATTGGTATGGGCTTCTCGATAACTCACACTTGCTGGACTGGCAGGAGCTTATGTCTCTCTTTTATACTAAGTTTTATCCTCTTCATGAAATTCATCGAGACAGGAATTATATATATAACTTTAGGTCTCGTGACGGAGAAATCATTGCTCAAGCTTGGGGGAGATTGAAGTCTCTAATGCTCAAATGCCCAATTCATAAGCTTCCCAAGGAAATTATACTTACAAATTAATATGCCAGGCTTTCTCGTCAGGATAAGGAGATGCTGGATGCCTCCTCTAGTGGGGTATTTCAGAAGAAGAGTGTTGAAGAAAGGTGGGATCTCCTTGAAAGAATCCAGAGGAATACTGAAGATTGGGAAATTGATAAAGGTATTGAACCCGCTATAAATTATGAACATGATTATATTGAGAGCTATGTGGAAACTGATTACTTCAATACTTTTTGCTCTAAGATTGGTCTTGATTCCCATCTAGTGATTGATTTATGTAAGAATTTTGCCTCTCACGTTGATTCTTTTAAGAAGAATAGAGACCAGCACCATGCACCTTTTAAAGAACCACCTATTGATATTTATGTTGCCGAGCCTATTTTGCCTGCAGTCATATATGAAAAGCCTCCTTTTCCCACGAGGATAAAGGAACACTCTCTTGTGACAGGCATAATAAATAAAAGTGAGAGAAGAGTTGATGAACCTGAGGACCAGATCAGGGTCGATCCTCAAGTTGCATTGATTAAAGACCTTGCTACTGATGGTGTTTTGGATTCCAATATAACTTTTTGTGCTGTTTCCACTAACCTTGTCACATCCAAGCACAAAGGCCCAATTTCAGGTACTCCGGTGGTATCTGTTAAAATAGGAGATCACAATTATTATGGGCTATGCGATTTGGGATCGAGTGCAAGTGCTATTCCTTATTCACTCTATGAAGAAATCATCGGTGAGATTTCCCCTTGTGAACTTGAAGAAGTTGATGTTACTATTCATCTTGCAAATAGATCAACTATCTCTCCCATCGAAATTGTGAGGGACGTTGAAGTCCTATGTGGAAAGGTAAAATACCCTACCGACTTTCTGGTACTTGGTTCAGCCAGGGACAATTTTTGTCCCATCATTTTTGGTAGACCTTTTCTTAGAACTTGTGGAGCTATAATAGATTGCAAGAAAGGTAAAGTTTCTGTTGAATTCGATGGTGAGCCATATGAATTTAATTTTTCTAAGTTCTCTAACAGCCTCGTGGTACTGATTTACCTAGTGATGATAAGATTATTGAAAGTATTGCCTCTATTGCTATTCCCCCTGATGACCCTTTGCAGCAATACATGGAGGACCACGAGAATGATTTGCATATGCAGGAAAGAAATGAACTAGATGAAATATTCTTGAGGCAACCTGCTATCCTAAAGCACAACCTTCCGGTTGAACCTTTGGGAATTTTATCAAAACCAAAAGAAGACCCGGTGTTCGATCTTAAACCTCTTCCCGATACGCTCAAGTATGCTTATTTAGATGAAAAGAAAGTATATCCTGTTATTATCAATTCTAACCTTTCAGGATATGAAGAAGAGCGATTATTGGAAATACTTCGTAAACACCGAGGCGCAATTGGCTATACCCTTGATGACCTTAAGGGGATTAGTCCATCTATCTGTCAACATACTATCAACCTTGAGCCTGATGCTAAACCAGTTGTTGATCATCAACGACGGTTGAACCCGAAGATGATGCATGTCGTGAGAACTGAGATTCTCAAGCTTCTAGCCGCAGGTATTATCTACCCTATAGCTGACAGTAAGTGGGTAAGTCCGGTACATTGTGTTCCTAAGAAAGGAGGTACAACTGTGGTTCCTAATGATAAAAATGAACTAATACCTCAGAGAATTATTATTGGATATAGAATGTGTATTGATTACAGGAAGTTGAACAAGGAAATCAGGAAGGATCACTACCCGTTGCCGTTCATCGACCAAATGCTTGAAAGATTATACAAAAATACCCACTTTTGTTATCTCGATGGTTATTCTGGTTTCTCTCAAATTCATGTTAACACTGTCGATCAAGAGAAGACCACTTTTACTTGTCCTTTTGGTACTTATGCTTACAGACGTATGCCTTTTGGTTTATGTAATGCCCCTGCTACTTTTCAAAGGTGTATGTCTGCTATCTTTCATGGTTTCTGCGGGGATATTATGGAAGTCTTCATGGACAATTTCTCCGTCTATGGAACTTCATTTGACCATTGTCTTCACAACCTTAATAAAGTTTTGCAGAGATGCGAGGAGACAAATTTGGTACTCAACTGGGAGAAGTGCCACTTTATGGTTAATGAAGGAATTGTTCTTGGTCACAAGATTTCCGAAAGGGGAATTGAAGTGGACAAAGCCAAGATCGAAGCTATTGAGAGGATGCCCTATCCAAGGGACATCAAAGGTATTCGCAGCTTTCTCGGTCATGCGGGTTTTTATAGAAGATTTATTAAAGACTTTTCTAAAACCTCGAGACCCCTCACTAATCTTCTCCAGAAGGATGTTCCTTTTGCGTTTGATGAAAATTGTAAGGAAGCTTTTGAAGTCCTTAAGAAAGCTTTAATAACTGCTCCTATAGTACAACCACCTGACTGGAATTTACCTTTTGAGATTATGTGTGATGCAAGTGATTTTGCTGTTGGAGCTGTTCTAGGACAAAGAGTTGATAAGAAATTGAATGTTATACATTATGCTAGTAAAACCCTTGATAGTGCTCAAAGAAATTATGCTACTACTGAGAAGGAATTCTTAGCTGTAGTTTTTGCTTGTGATAAGTTTAGGCAGTATATTGTTGATTCCAAAGTTATTATTCATACTGATCATGCTGCCATTAAATATCTTATGACAAAGAAGGATGCCAAGCCAAGGCTTATCAGATGGGTACTCCTTCTCCAAGAATTTAATTTGCAGATTGTTGATAGGAAAGGGGAAGACAATCCAGTGGCGGACAATCTTTCAAGAATGGAAGATATACCGCGTGACCCCATCCTAGTTAACGATAGTTTTCCAGACGAGCAACTTGCCGTTGTAAAAGTACAACCTCTTTCCGATCCTTGGTATGCAGATTATGCTAATTTTATTGTTGCAAAGTATTTGCCTCCAGGTCTAACATTTCAGCAAAGGAAGAAGTTCTTTCATGATTTGAGGCACTACTTTTGGGATGACCCACATCTTTTCAAAGAAGGCCCCGACGGGATCGTGAGAAGATGCATTCCGGAACATGAGCAGAAGGACATTCTCCGACGATGTCATGATAGTCCCTATGGAGGACATCATGCCGGTGAGAGGACTGCACATAAGGTTCTTCAATCAGGTTTTTATTGGCCTACTCTCTTTAAAGATGCTAGAAATTATGTTTTAGCTTGTGATAAATGTCAGAGAGTTGGTAACATTAGTAGAAGGAATGAGATGCCTATGAATTACTCACTAGTGATTGAACCTTTCGATTGTTGGGGTTTTGATTTTATGGGTCCTTTTCCTTCTTCGCACAAGTACACTCACATTTTAGTAGCTTTTGATTATGTGACCAAGTGGGTTGAAGCAATCCCCACTGAAAGTGCTGATCACAAAACATCTTTGAAAATGCTTAAAGATGTAATTTTTCCTAGGTTTGGTGTACCAAGGTATCTCATGACCGATGGAGGATCACACTTCACGCACGGAGCTTTTAGAAAAGCTCTGGCTAAATACGATGTTAATCATAGAATTGCTTCACCGTATCATCCTCAAACTAGTGGGCAAGTTGAGCTCACCAATAGAGAGATTAAGTTGATCTTGCAGAAAATAGTAAACAGAAATAGGAAGGATTGGTCAAATAAATTAGGAGATGCTTTGTGGGCATATAGAACTGCTTACAAAAACCCCATGGGCATGTCCCCCTATAAGATGGTATATGGCAAGGCTTGCCATTTGCCATTAGAGCTAGAGCACAAAGCTTTCTGGGCTGTTAGAGAGCTTAACGCTGACCCAAAACTAGCTGGTGAGAAGCGTCTCATGAACTTGACTTCTCTAGATGAATGGAGAAGTGAAGCTTACGAGAGCGCTAAAATGTTCAAGGAAAAGGTAAAAAGGTGGCATGATAGGAAGATTCTGAAACATGAATTTAATGTTGGTGATAAAGTTTTGTTGTTTAGATCCCGTTTCAGGTTTTCTCCAGGTAAACTACTTTCCAGGTGGGAAGGACCATTTCATATTGAAGAAGTTTATCGGTCTGGTGCAATTAAGATTAATAATTTTGAAGGCACCAAACCTCAAGTTGTGAATGGGCAAAGACTTAAACATTACATAGCAGGAGACCCTGTCGATGTTGATGTGAATATAATATACACAACAACCCACGAAGAACATGTTGCAGCCCTGTTTCAGACGCCAGCAGAAGCAGAATAAAGAAAAGGTATGTAGTACGGTAAGAAAACACCGCAAACCATCATAAAAGTTCGTATTACGAGTTTTTGTAAAATTAGTAAAATTCCGAGTCGAAGTGGAGCCGGAGACGACCACCAGGGAGTCCAGGCGCCCCCCTGGCGCCCCCCCCCCCCCCTGGGCCGCGCCGGCAGGCCGCCTGGACACCCTGGAGCCTATCTCCGACCCCGCTTTGGTCCGTTACCTTCCTTTCTGTGCATAAATTTTTCCTATATATTTGCCCGGGTTGTTCCGGCAACGTATCTTGCGATTTCGCGTGTTTTCTCTTCGATCTGTTTCTGCCAGGAAATCTTTCAGCTAAATTTAGGTGCCATGGCTTCTCCAAGTTCCCCCAAGGACATGTTCGTCGTCAACGTCATCAACCCTTACCTCGCTGAGGTGAAGAAGCACCCTCAGGTTGTTCAGATGAAGGAATGTGTCCTTCATCAAGAAGATCTGAAGGGACCTATCAAGGAGGGGAGCGTCCAGGCCAGGCTGGAAGAAGTGGAGCAAGAAGTCTTCAAGTACAAGAAGATGACCGAGCGTGGTGTCGAAGCTAACTTTGACATCACCAACGAGCTGAAGAACTACTTCCTGAAGGAGATGAAGGAGATGTGGGAAAGAATCGCCGCATCTGAAGACAGAATTATAGAGCTACAAGGGCAAATTAATGATCTACATAACTAGAACTGTGAGTATGAACTAAGGTTTCTACGCATGGGTTTGGGTGCTGAATGCAGGATCCAGGAGACGAGCTTCTCATATGAGACTGGAGAACCCCTTCCATGGAAGAGTTTCGCCAAGAACTACTTGATCAACGCCAACAAGGATGATGAGTGAAATCTCCGTGGTAATGGCATTCCCTTGGCTTGTTCCAAGCTTGGGGGAGTGCCCGGTATCATTATCTTTACTGTTTGTCTTTTAGAAGTCAAGTAGAGTCGTATCATGTCTAGGGAGGTTATTATATGAGATAGGTGTGTGCATTGAGGTCTATCGCCCCTTTGGTGAAGAAGTGTATCCGAGAGTGTGGAGTCGTCTATGATGGAATATTAATGAGAAGTTTATTGGTTCTTTTTGCTGCACTCGGTATTCTCTTCACGCAATCGACCTTATATGATGATTCTTATGGGGAGTATTGACCTTATGTCAGGTATGGCTATGAAACTTTATTTAATCTTGGCAAACATAGCTTTGGTCATAACAACAAGCATGATTTTCTTAAAGTATCAACATAGCCAAAACCTTTATGTTATTATGCTTGAAGTGTTATGTTGACAAGGAAGACAACTTGATGTGTTATGCTTATTTCAATGTTCATGCTTTATATTGCTTTGCATCTTAGTCATCATCAATTGTCTGCCCTTTCAGAACCTTTGCTAGCCTAACTCTGTACTAAGCGGAATTCTGCTTGTGCATCCATACCCTTAAGCCAATACCTTCCATATGAGTCCACCATACCTACCTACTCGTGGTACTCCACTACCACCTCCTAAAAGTATATAATTTATGTGTTATCCTTAAATGTTCAAAATCTTTTATTTTGTGCCTCTGCTTTAGCTCATGAGGAAGTAGTAGCTAATTCATGACCTTTTTGAGTTGGACAAGCTTCACCCCGGGATTGCATGTATAATGTGCAAACCCATAATACGAAAAGGAACTGGCATTGAGTGCGCCCGGCTTAAAAATAATATAACAAACAAACCCTCCTTCACGCTTTGTTCATGAGAAATCAGAAAACTTTGGCAGTGATAAACAAAGGAGAATAAGAGGATGTTATCGTCCTCATACGGGAGCCGTTCCTCGAAACTTGTCCAGTTCAAGAAGTAATTGAGTTATCTATTAGCATTCGTTGACGAATCATGCACCTCTCAAAAACTTGTTTTCATTCTGTTTGATTTGAGGATAGCACATGAGTTTTCCCTACTACCCTAGAGCAGGGCCCATCTTTTACTTTTAAGTTGAGTCAGTTATTTCTACTTCCCTCTATTTCTCAAAGAGAGCAGACGTTTGATGTTGATAAGGATTCATTCATATAAAGCTGCATTAAGATTTGTCATATCATATCCTTGTTGACATTATCATTTGATAAGTAAGTTGTTTGTCATGCCCAGCTAAGGCAAATATCTTCCTTTGTGTTAACACTTTCACTTCTTGCTTATTAACATGTTATTCCAAAAAGCTTCAATTAATCCCATCAAATATAAGAGCAAAAGCTAAAATTATTTGTTGTTCTTTGACCAAAGGACATGTTTGCCATGATATAATGAGTTTCCTTGGTCCTACTTTCGAATATAAGTGTTAACACTCTTTCATAAGAGCCTTATGAGTTGAAGATTGCTGCTGAGGATATTTGAGTTGGTGAAGAGACTATGATGCTTCTTGTCCGTATTCTATTTATCGACACTTCACTCTCTAAACTTGTGGACAGGTTTACCGAGTTCATATTCGCTTGGGGACAAGCGAGGTCTAAGCTTGGGGGTGTTGATACGTCCAAAATGCATCACTATTTTGTATCATAATTCATCTTTATTCATTGATATATTTCATGTTATGATGATGTTCTTATGTTGTTTTGGTCTATTTTACACAGTTTGCAACTTTCCGGTGCCGGAACAGCAGACGCAGGATTCAGCAGGAAAAAGTGGATACTGAGTTGCTGAAGAAGAACACCTCCAAATTACCTGAAAATTGACGGGAGGTATTTTTCAGACGAATAACGAAGACACGCAAAAGGGGAGTCAGAGGGGGGCCACAGGGTGCCCTGGCGGCCTGGGGGCGCCCCCCCTGGCCGCGCCGGGGGGGCGCCTGGAGCCCCTGGCCCACCTCTAGTCGCCCCCTTTTGCATATATGTTCTCCGTCCCCCGAAAACCCTAGACACGGGACTTTTTACGGAGTTCCGCCGCCGCTTCGAGGCGGAAACCTACAGAGAAGAAAAGGGCATCTCCGGTGGGCAGATTCCGCCGGGGAGATCACCTCCCGGAAGGGGAGATCGTCGACATCGTCATCACCATCGTCACGGGCATCATCGAGATCATCATCAACATCATCCCCAACACCAGCACCATCTCCATCTTCATCCAAATCTCATCTTACCATCGCAACTCATGTTGTAACTCGTACTACCTATCCTCTCTACTCCATTGGTGTTGATTACTACTTTGTGGTGAATACTATTGAGTTTTGTTGGAGAAATATTATTATGTCCAGATTGTTTATCACATATTTATCCCCACTGATCATGATCTCTTTTATGTCTTGTGAGTAGTTACTTTAGTTCTTGAGGACATGGGGGAAAGTCTTGTTGTTAGTAGTCATATGCTGTTGAAGTAATATGTGTTGTTTGATACTTAAGTTGCGTTGTCATTCTACTAGTGGTGTTGCGTGAGTCGAACACCCAACACTTCGCCTTATTAAGGACCTAGGAGAATACATTGTGTATAAAGAATGCTTATGGTGGGTTGCCGGAGTGACAGAAACCTGAACCCCAGTTCGCACACTTTTGCATAAGGGAATAATGGATCCTCGATCGTATTGCTATGGTTAGGCTTTTGCCTTAAATTCTATCTTGTATTTGCGGATGCTTGCAAGGTGTTTAATCATAAGAGTGCATTCATCTTAGTCTAGAGAGTTCACTAGCATAGATCCACCCACTCAACACTTATCAACACATATCATAGTATCGATACGGAATATGGCGAAAGCACATGACTACCTCTCCCGTGTGTCCTCAAGAACGCTTTAGTCTTTATAAGTTCAGTTGCTAGGCCTCTCCTTTGCTAAGAAAGGATTGGGCCACTTGTTACTCTCAGTACCTTTTACATTACTTGCCTTTACATTCCCGTTGCTTATATTGAGAAAACCCCTAAAAGTTATCTTTCAGTGCTTGCAGTAATTTCTTGCTCAGAATCGCTTATCAATACCTTCTGCTCCTCGTTGGGTTCGACACTCTTAATTATCGAAAACGCTGCAACAGATCCCTTACGGTTGAGGGTCGTCATTGGGTCATGCTTTTGGTTGTTCCCTTGGATTATCGTCAGACTGAATATATTGTAGATCTGATTAGTACTTTTGGGTATTTTCCTGCATGGCATCATACTGACCAGTTAATGGTGCAGAGATTTGCTTGTGTTTCCTTCCCTGCACCTTCCATGGTTCCTCGTGATGTGGTTTATCGAGAAGACTTCGGTGCTATTAGGGTTTCTTGGACTACTCCGGTTTATGTTCTCTCAGCGGATTTTGTGGATGCACTCCCTGCTGATGAGAATCCAATGCCTTTCAATGGCAATCCGCACCCCCTTCCTGGGCAGATGCTTTTCAACAATCATAACTAGATGATGCCAGAATTTCCTGAATTAGGTTGGAATGATGTGCCTCCTCCTGCTGCTGGATATGTTCATGTGCATGATGAGGCTGCTGACTTGCATGGCAATGTTGAAGAACAAGTGGAACCGGTCGAAGAAGCTATTCAATCTTAGGTATCTATGGTGCTGCAAGTCTGTGATGATTCTGTCAATGATGGTAATGCTTTTGATGTTCTGCCAAATGAAGCTCTTGTTCCCTATCAGCCACCTACAGATCACCCCCAGTCTAACAGGTCATCCACATTGGAGAAGTTTTGACTGTCTTTGGGCCGGGTCTGCCTCCTCAGATGCAGTGGACTCGTACTTTCTGCAGTCTCATGCACCACTTTGACTCCGCAGTCATATCCAGGCCACTGCAACTGCCTCTATTGTCGTCAGTTCTTATGCGTTCCTGGGGTAATTATTCTTCTGATGGCATTCTGGAGCTTAATCTGCTGCCACCCGCATCTGCTCCTAAGCCTGCTCGTAGGTTACCGCCAATCAAAAGGTCCGTTGCTCGAGCACTCTGCTTCGATGAAATCTCTGAACTTTCTGAGCATGTGAAAGAGAAGTTTCAGTTCACCGCTATGCTTGTAATCAACAACAAGAGAGCTAGTAAGTCTGCCTCTGCTAGACCAATTCTGGTTGACTCTCAGGTTTGTCATAGCGCTAGGCTTAGTGCTTTGCGTGATGTCTTCCATAAGGCGCCACCAAAGACACCCAGCCCACATCACATGATGCGCTCTAAGAAGCGCAGAACCAACACTACTTCTTCTCAAACTGCCACTCATGCACCATCTGCTCGTAACAAAGCTGATGTGCCACCTCCAACGGCCATCTCTGACATCCAGCGAATTGGGGCACGTTTACGTATTGCTCCTGAGAAAATCACGGTGGACAAGCTTGTAGCTGATCCCTCTGGTACAAGTTCAAGCAAGAAATCGGATGATAAGTGAAGCTTGGAGCAGCTTGGGTCTCTGGCAAACCTATTTTATCGCCACTTATCTTTTCTTTTGTCGCTTGGTGTTGAACTCTATGGTCCTCTTAGTTGGACTCTGTAGGTCATTGTGTGACCTACTTTTGCTTTTACTTCCTATGTGCTGTAATGAATCAAACCACCTTTAGAGACTGGAAGATCTTATGCTGGAACGTGTGTGGTCTTAATTGTGAAGTGCGACAACTTGCAGTTAAGCAGAAGATAGATGAAAGTGGGTGTTCCATCGTCCGTTTACAGGAAACCAAATGCATGCATATCGATCAACGTTTTCTTAGTAAATTTTGTCCTTGTCGCTTTGATAACTTTGTGTATATGCCTTTGTCTAGTGCTTCTGCAAGTCTTGTGATTATTTGGAACTCTGCATTCTTCTCTAGGAAATTAAATGAAGCGCGATCTTATGGCATTATTGTGGAATTTACTTCCAAACACGCATCTGAAGTTTGGACCTTAGTCTCGGTTTATGGACCATGTCAGAACCCAAGTCGTGTTGATTCTGCAGTGTTTATATAATCTTAACATACAATTTGAGGACAAATGTCTGCTAATTGGTGACTTTAACTTTATGCGCTCTTTGGATAATCGGAATTTTCCTGGGGGTAATGTAAATGACATCTTTCTTTTCAATGAGATAATCGGTCATTTGGGTCTTGTGGAACTGCTGATTAAAGGAAGACAATATACTTGGTCCAATATGCAAACTAATCCTCTTCTTGTGAAGATTGACTAGTTTTTCACCTCGGTATCTTGGACATCTGATCATCCTAATACTATGGTCATGCCCCTTGCTCGGATGACATCGAATCATGTGCCTTGTGTGGTTACGGTTTCCACCTCTATACCTAAAGCCAAAGTTTTCCAATTTGAGAACTATTGGGTGCATCTCCCAGGCTTTTGGAATGTGTATCAGAGGTTTGGAATAAACCCACAAGGAAAGTTTCTATTGCTGGTAAAATCTTGGCCACATTCAAAGCTCTACGATATGCTCTTAAGAGGTGGAATGTGAGTATTTCCAAAGTTAAAGCCCTAATCATAGACTGTAACAAAGTTATATTGTACTTTGATTGTTTGGAGGAACACGGACCACTTACTTGGCTGGGAATGAACTTCAGACGAATTGTCAAACTTCATTTGGAAGAGATTCTTCGACTGCAATTTATATATTGGAAGCAGCGATGCACCATCAGATCCATCAAACTTGGCGAGGAAAACACAAAAAAAATCATGCCATGACTACTGAGAGATACCACAGAAACACCATCTCCTCCATTAAATATGATGCAGGAGATGTGGTGTCTGATCATCAACAGTTGGCCTCGATGTTTTGGGTTGATTTCAAGCAACGCATGGGCCAGGCCAAGGGCAATCACATGGGCTTTGACCTTGATAACCTTCTGACCAGAGTTGATGGGCTTGATGATCTATCCAGGCCTTTCAGTGAAGCTGAGGTGGAAGATGTGATCAAACATATGCCTACAGACCACGCTCCTGGGCTGGATGGATTCACTGGTCTATTCATGAGGAAGTCCTGGAGTATTCTCAAGGATGATTTTATGGAATTCGTTAAGGAATTTTACGATGGAAATTGCAACTTGGAGTGTCTCAACGCTTCCCTCATCGCTCTCATACCGAAGAAGTTTAGCCCTGAATTTGTTGGTGACTTTTGGCCTATCTCATTAACAAACACATGTTTAAAATTCCTAACCAAGCTCTTGGCAAATCTCTTGCAGTCTGTCATCCTCCAATGCATTCACCGCAACTAGTATGGATTTCTTAAGTGTCGCTCTATACAGGACTGTCTTGCTTGGTGTTTCGGATATATACACCAATGTAAAGCTTCAAAGCGACCCATTGTCCTATTAAAGCTGGATTTCACCAAGGCCTTTGATACAATTGAGCATGAAGCCATACTCCGGATGCTGCGATGCAAGGGTTTTGATGATCGATGGAATGGTTGGGTCAGCAGCTTGCTATCATCTGGTTCTTCCTCGGTTTTACTTAATGGTGTCCCAGGTCAACACTTTATGTGTAGAAGTGGAGTCCGTCAAGGAGATCAGTTATCCCTTCTATTGTTTATGATTGCAGTTGATCTTCTACAATCCACAGTAAATGACATGTGTAGTCGGAATATCCTCACCACGCCAATTGCAACACGGTCTAGTGATTACCCAATAGTTCAATACGCCGATGATACACTTATTGTTCTGCCTACTGTGGATAGCCAACTACTTGCTCTAAAAGGAATGTTGCAGGTTTTTGCTAACTCCACGGGTTGCGTGTCAACTTCAGTAAATCTTCATTGATCCCAATGAACATGTCTGGTGAAGGAGCTAGAATTGCCACTCTACTAGGGTGCTCTGTTGGCTCGATGCCCTTCACGTACCTGGGATTACCTATGGGAACCTCCAGACCAACAATTTATGATCTGATGCCGCTCGTTGATCGCATTGAAAAAAGATTTTCTACAACTTCTTGTATGTTAAACCAAGGAAGTAGATTGCAGCTCCTTCAGTCTGTCCTCACGTACATGCCCATATACTTCCTATGTTCTTTGTCTATGCCACGGGGCATTCTCAAACAAATTGAAAGGACCGAGCGTCAGTTCCTCTGGAGAGGCAATTCTGACACGTCTCGGCAATCTTTGGCTGCTTGGGATTTGTTATGCAGACCAAAGAATTATGGTGGCCTTGGAGTCATTCATTTGGGAGTACAAAATGAAGCTCTTCTAATCAAGCACATGTTCAAGTTCTTCAACAAGATGGATGTTCCATGGGTTAACCTCATATGGGATTCATACTACCAATCATCGACTCCACAAGTTACCCAGCTTTGTGGATCCTTTTGCTGGCGTGATGTGCTGAAGTTGTATGACAAATTCAGCAAGCTAGTAATTCCATTGGTGCATGCAGGAGACATGGTGGTATTCTGGCTTGATTGGTGGCAAATAGATAACGGGTCAATTGCCCTGAGAGATTGCTTCCCACGTCTTCATTCTTTTGCCATTGATGGTATGATCCCGGCCAAGGATTTCTTTGACATCCAATCGGTGGTGGATTGTTTCCATCTTCCTCTGTCTTCGGAGGCTTATCTGGAACTGGTCAACTCCAAAGCTCGCTGCAGCCTATTAGTCTGGATCCACATGCAAGGGATATTTGGAAATGGCCATCTAAATCAGGGGAGTTTCAGTCTAAAATCTATTATGAGTTCACCTTCTCTCATTTGGTGATTGATCCAATCTTCAAGTGGATATCGAAGTGCTCCTGCACACTCAAGATAAAGTTTTTTGGGTGGATTGTATTGATGGATCATCTAAGCACAAGGGACATGATGCAGCGAAGACATTGGAATATACAGGATGACACTTGTGTTCTCTGTCAATCTTCCTTTCATGAACATAGAGTTCACCTCTTCTTCACCTGTAATTTCAGTCAAAGAGTTTGGAACTACCTTGGAATTTCCTGGCAGGCTCTACCTAATCAGTCCACTTTCATGATGGCCTCGACTTCTAAGAAGGATTTTAATAAACCTTTCTTATCTGAGGTGGTTTTTACTGCAGCTTGGAACATCTAGACTCAAAGGAATGGGAAGATCTTCAAAAATGAGACACCTAGTTTCAGATCTTGGAGGAGGAATTTTGTGCATGACCTCTCTCTCTTAGCATATAGGATCAAATGTAAATATAGAGATAGCTTGTTAGCTTGGATAGCATCTCTCCCTTAGTCATTCTTGTAAGTATTTTCTTTACTCTCTTTCTTTGTACAGAGGAATTTATTTATTATTTATTTATGAATAAAGAGTTGTGAGGTTGTTGCCTTGCAGTACATAGTCAAATTAAACTAATCCACTTTATATGTTTTCATGTGTGGGTTGAGCCAAAATAAAGATACATGCATGCTGCCACAAGTCTGTATCTACGCACAGCGCCAGCATCCCTTCTCCTACCAGGTGAAGGCGACAATGATTAAGGGTCTACCTGTGGACGTGGCTTAACACTTTGTGGTCTCCCTTTATTCCCCTTATGAAACATTCTACAAAGGAGATGGCTTTAGTCGTTGCAACACCTCCTCATCCCCACATCACAATGATAGTAGCATCATTTCCTTAAAGGAAAATGTTGTGAGTTCGACTTCATACAACATCAAGAAGAATAGTTAACATAAACATATAAAGAAAATCATCTATCTTATCGGCTTTCAGATCATACACATATTAGGGTTCCTCCATATCCCTGAGAACTATGGAGTTTATTCAGACGTAGAAACAATAAACATCATCATAATGTTCATGGAAATAATGGATGAATGATTAATGTAATACATGTATGAATTCACCTAGGGTATGGTATTACAAAGAGATGAATGGAGTAGCTGATGTCAAGGATGTGCATGATGATGATGAAGATAGATGTTGAAGTCTCCTTGATTGAGGTGTTGGTGTGGAGGCGCTCTTCTGACGATTCCTCCTACAGATCCCTTTCGAAGGTTAGGTGTTCTACTTAAGATTCACGGTTATGCCCTCTTTGTTCCACTTTTGTGAGATCTGATTGACGGAGGTTAAATAGTTCACCAGGTGGTGGCACTACGGTACGAGCCGGCAGTGCCCATACCACATGTCTCCCTCTCCTCTGGAACACCATGTGTGGATGGTTTTATTCCCACGCGATCTTCTCTTCGCATGGTAGGTTATTTTAAACATCAATTAGCATGATTTTCACCCCAAAATGTGTTTTCCAACTAGTGCTCAAAATATCCTTCACCTTTAAGGACATGGCGAAATCAGGCAAAAAGGACGGTCGAACATAGTAAAATTCTAAATTTCCTATGACTATTATGTGAAAACAAAGGGTAAGAAATGATGCAAAATGGGCTCATATGACCTCTGGTCTATGACATGACATTTAGATTGTTCCTGAGACTAGCATATGACATATAATAGTTGTGTCTCATAGTGGGTCTATCTGACTCAACAATTCATGCGAGTGAATCACTTTGATTACATCCGAGTGAGTCACTCAGATCCTATATGAGTCCATCTATCGGTTTAACATCTCTGTGTCAGTCATCAAGCAAGTCATATACTAGTACGAGGATACAAGTTCGCATAACCTTTTCAACTCTCTCTACATGCGCTCATGCATGCGTGCGTGTGTGTTTATATTAATTTAACCAGTACATTCTTATTCCATTCTTAAAAGAGAGCGGTAATGTATGGATCACATTTATTATTAGGTCCAACTGAACAATTTGAAAGAGCATCCAGTTCACTGCGACACGACCACAAGACCAATCCTTAAAAAATGCACTACCAGAGGACAAAGAAGCTATATCGTCATGCTAGCATCCGACTAGATATGAGAATCCTTGAATGAAAGTAGACCAAATGGGGATGCCTTGCCACCACGGTCCATGGTGGTCGTGCGCGCTTTCCCACTGGGAACCTCGAGCATCAGCATGAGAGTGTGATGTTGGTTGGAAAGCCTGGGGTGTATATGGTTGTGCAACCATCTGAGTAGCACCGGACGTGGCAATATGGGGTTGTGGGAAGGGATTCTACTTCTTTTTTGCCATCGAAATACCGAACATTGGACCGATACAAAACTGGAAGAGATAAATTTTAGAGTAGGGAAATATGAAATTTTGGATGAGAGTAGGCCTATCAGTATGGTAAAAGCTTGTCTTCAGCGCGCCGGCCAAAGCTTGGGCTGGCCGCCTCACGCGCGTCCATTACGTTTCACTTCCAAGCGAGATGTAATATGATGGGACCCTGTCCAGTGCCTTATCTCTTCCCCGTCCACTATTTTCTTTCCTTTCTTACTCATCTTTTCCTCGTCTCTCTGCTAAACAAGTCGAGCACCACATCCCGCCAATTTGCTGCTCCGGCAAGCTACCTCCTCACCACATTAGATCCCTTTTCTCCTGTGAGAGCCGCTCACCTCAAGCCCCCCCC
>LR738709.1:624581735-624602689 GCA_902687465.1 Secale cereale | reverse complement strand
CCCCCCCCACCCCCATGCATGCTGCGAACTACAGCCAGCGGCTGGGGATGATACAAGCAGGGGCAAAACCAGCGACCACCGGAGTGGCAGCCGCCATTTGCTGCAACCGGCAATCGCGCAACACCGGAGAGGATGATACCGCGTGCTGGAATCGGCCGTCACCCCGGGCAGCGGCAAAAAATTGCAACCATTTGTTGGTAAAGCTTCAACCCCCGGTGAATTTACCAGAACAGGTATTCAAGTTTGCTACAACCGGGTACTTTTTTGCTACAACCGGTCAACAGGAGGTCTTGTTGATGAGTTGTTTTTGCTGGAACCGGTGCTCAATTTTGCTAGAGCCGTGTAAAGTTTTGCTACAATTGATCACCCGAGAGTTCTTCCTGGTGAGTTGTTTTGCTAGAATCGGTGTTCAATTTTTCTGGAACCGGGTAATTTTTTGCTTCAACCGACAAATGGATTTATTTCTTTCCAAGTTCTTTTATGGGCATGACTGTGTAAGTCGACGACCACGGCGATGCCGGTGGTGCTCCAACCATGGTGAACGCGCGCTGGAACCGGCCGCGCCAGAGCTGCAATGGCCTGGTTCCCGAGATATGGACGTGACTCGCGACGACTACAAGCTTCAGCAGAAGGGTGGCAGGGGGTATGACGGTGCTGCTGCAACGAGTAGCCGCGCAAGGTACAGGGTGTTGCTGCCCCTCGCCGGAGCGCAAGCTCGTGGGAGCGAGAGCAGGGATGCTCACGGGGAACTGGATGGAGGGGATTTTTTGCTCGAGTTGATCAAAGCGAGAGGAAGGAGATGATTCGGTGACCGGCTACAAATCACCAGATCGAACAACTGGGGGTCGACCGCCTAATACTGGCCTATCAGTATGGACTATGGACCACGTTAGTCAAATGGTAAGTGACACATGTATATACGTAAAAGGGTATAATAAATGAATAGATTGGAAGTTTTCTCGCAAAAAAAAAAACTCACAACGTCCGTCACCTATATTCGGAGAACATATTTATGTAATACTCCCTCTATTCATTTTTGTAAGGTGTTTTAGACATTTAGGACAACACCCAAAATAGTTCAATTTCAGCTGTCTTAAACGTCTTATAAAAGTGAACGGAGGGAGTATATAAATTTAATAGGTAAAGTCGCATTATCATTATCAAAAGAGGGTGGCCCCGTGTGAGGAACACATCCTGAGCAAAGACGGGGAGGTTTCCACTCCACCTTTGTCACTCTAGCTGTAGTGTATATTAGAAGTTAAGTGTTTCCGTTGCCTTTCATATGCAACAATAATTTAAAGTTGGAAACAGCTGTAAATCACATGGAAACGTAGGGATCGCAACGAGTCAAAATAAACATGTCGTATTAGTGGCACGTATTTACACTTTCTGTTAACACTTTTTGTTCTTTTCAGAAAGGATATTTGTTTGCATTAGCGTTGCCATGCTAAACGAGCATATACATTACAACATTATGTGTTTGTTCTGGTTTGTAGAGACAAGACATGAACACCTCAATGAAGAGAACTTGGACGAAAAGGTTAACCATAAAAGCTCATGCAAGATGACAAGCAACATTGCATTGTATGAGGTTCCGTGGATCACACTTCTCTATGTACTTTCAAGAACGAAAACACTTGTCTATACGATGGTAGACCGTCAGAAAAGGTGAACATCTTTTGAACAACCGAATGTATGACTAACGTGGCGCCGCATCCGAAACTGCATAAACAGTTCAGCTGAATTTGTATTCATGTCTATCTCGAGTATTCAAGACAGACAAACCTTGTAGTAGTGGTACTGAAATAAAATACGACATGAGAGGATCGCACCCTCAACCCATCTCATTCAGCACACAACCCATGGGTTAGCCATAGCCAGAACCCGTGTTGTGTCACCCGCGTTATTGGGCATCTCCGTCCTCACTTCGCCGCTTCCCACGGGGTTAGAAAGTTTAAGCCATACCATTCCTCGCTCAATTTTGTTCTAACCAATCACCTTTGCCCCAGTTCAATTTCGGAAACCTGCCATGGAGCGCGTGTTCCCACTGGAGGAGGCGATGCTCGAGCCCGAATATAACCCCTGCCGGACCTCGTCGCCGGTGCTGCACGCACACGTGCTCGCCGGAGGAGTCGGAGGAGCTGGAGGAGTGGGCGCCGGCAAGGTCGTTGGCGGTGGCGCGACAGAGGGCTGCTTCGGCAAGTCCATGGACGAGCCGTCGCTGCTCAACGTCCCCACCGCGCCAGTGGCGAACCCCGAAGCTTCGACGCCTTACCCTAATCCCACAGCGGGCGCGAGCCGCAAGAGGCGGTACGACGTCCATGAGAAGGAGGACGCGGTGGAGGTCATCCCCACGCGGCCTGCGGCGAGCCCGGTGGTGGACCCCGTGGCGTACAACACGATGCTGAGACGGAAGTTGGACGCGCATCTCGCCGCCGTCGCCATGTTGAGGGTACGCTACTAATCGAAGTACTAATTGCTTTATTTTAATCATCATAGTAGCTCGGTAGTTACAAATGAAGGAAACAATTTCTGAACGGGAGTACTTAGAACTCATCTGGATGAGATATAATTTCGTCTCATTCACTTGGGAAACAAGAACAATACAACCTATGTCAGCACACACGCATCTTATAGCATCACATCCAATGGCTATAAAAGATGAATGATACCAAATTATATCTCATCTAGATGAGTCCTAACAAAACTGTTTCTGAATTGTGATAGATTTTTTTAAATCATAAACATCAGTTGACTAATTTTTTTCAAAAAAAAAAGTCGAATTTGCTCAACGAATTAATATGCATGCAATATTTCAAGATTTGCTAAGCGTGACACCACCTTTTCTGGAAATAAGTCGAATTCCCTCATATGTGAACCGGCCCATCCATTTTGTCTCCATCGGTGCTCTGGCGTCATCTCTACTTAGTAAAAGTTTCAGGATGTGTATCTTCCTTACTAATTTTTGAAAAGAGGGTATATTTTCGTCAGTTCTCACGAGCTGGAAAAGGCATCAATTAGGAGGGTTGTGGCGACAACGGGGAGAAAGATATTGGAGTTAGGGTTTAAGATGTGTGGAATTTTACATATGGAGGGAAGAGATATAATTTTCACTTTGTTTAAACATTTCCCTCAAGAAATTATTTGTTTCCCATATGAATATAGTGTCCCTAAAATATTAACTGAGCATCTTTCATGTTTAACTTTCACTTTTGGCATGTCCACCCATGTACAGACCACTCGGGGAATTTGCCCACAAAGCTCCCATGACAATGGAGCATCGCAAAATCCAGATTCCATCCAAGGCCCAGAAAACTACACCGGAGGTACTCAATTGTGCCTAGTTACGTCTTTGCTACTCCCTCCGTCCCAAATTCTTGTCTTAGGTTTGTCTAAATACGGATGTATGTAGTTATGATTTAGTGTTAGATACATTCGTATCTAAAGAAATCTTAGACAAGAATTTTGGGACGGAGGGAGTACTTATGAAGGAATATTATGGAATAATATATGCTAAGCTAAGTTGACTGTGTATCACTTGTTTTCGTATCTAGTTGTTTTGCTTTACTATTTGTGTGCATATGGGTAATGAGATTCACGTGCAACAAATGTCATGTGGTGTTGCAGATGTCAGTGTGCCTGAACTTAGCTCTTCCTCATTGGAGCCATCACCATCAGATGGTGATATGGAAGGGGATGCACAAACAATTGGAACTATGCATATTAGTGCAGAGAAAGCTAATAAGAGGTAAAGTATGATGTATATTTATTTCGTGGTCCTTCCATTCAATCCTACATTTTGTACTATAACTTGTGTGTCCAATGCTTTTTTTCCTTATGTGGAGACATTTGTATTGTTTTATCTTTAGTTTTCCCTGCATCAATTTTGGTAATTTCTTTGTGGCTTTGTACTGGGTGGACTTGGCCTATACCTTAGATTATATCCGAAATTTTGATTAATTTTCATGCACCTTGGCATGAACTTGAGAACACATTTATGATGTTTTTATGCATTATTATCCATAGAGTGGTACAAATTAGTTTGAAACATTTGCACGATCAACCATGCATATGGCAGGTGACTTGATATTCGTGTGAGAAGACTCACTGGATATATGTTGTTTTGTTGTTGTTGGCGCCTTGATGGAGTGTTGCTACAAATTGATATGTGTACCACATGATGTGCAACCTGATTTAGCATGGTTAGGATTTTTTTGTGGAGCTTGTCGTGATCACAAACTACAAAATTTTATCTCGTGCAGTTTTCCCCCTCTTCTTACTGAATTGGGTGTACATGTCTCATGCACGCTAATGAAAATGTTACATTGAATTAGATCATATGCCAAATACACCAATACCAATTGTCATATTTAGCAAACATTTGTGAACATGTATTTTTGTTGTCGTCTAGCTCTGAAGTCATGCCTTTTGAGCACATTCCTTATATGATTTCAGGAAAGAATCTAACAGGGATTCGGCGAGACGCTCAAGGAGTAGAAAAGCAGCTCATACGAAGGAACTAGAGGACCAGGTCTGACATTTTAAACATTAATTTACTTCTCAAGATGAAAATTGGATACTATGTGAGCAAGGAATCTGATGACCGCTGTTATAATAATACAGGTCACACTATTAAGAGTCGCAAATAACTCTTTGATGAGACATCTTGCAGATGTAAGTCATAGATACGTCAATATCTCTATTGACAATAGGGTACTGAAGGCAAATGTTGAAACCCTAGAAGCAAAGGTATGTCTTGCTTCTACATTGGGGTGTTACATACTGAATTCTGAATTATCCTCTAGCAAACATGTGTCAATGTGCTTACTTGCAATGAGTTTCAGTACCCCAATTAAATGTTGTGAGAATTTGAAGGATCAATAGTGTTGACTGGATGGAGGAGTGGATAGGTGACTACCAAATTATATAAACGATATATCATTTTTAATGATGTTGTTGAAATAAAAGGTCTTTTAGTGTAATTCTATATTGACAATTGTATGTGATGCAAGCAATCCAGAAAGTTGGAAGAACATCACAAACAATATGGGCAAATATGCAAACGAAGTATGAACAAAACTTAATATACTCGAGAAAGTAGGCGCGACGATGGTGATGTAGACTTGAAGTTCAAATACTTGGGTGATTATGTGCATCCAATGGAGAGGCATGGTTGTCAAGTCTTGAGGGCCACAAATGTTTATCCTTCTTCTCCATGAGATTCTTGCATTATGTGTAGTAACGAATCAACTCGTGAATGGTGACAACCAATGCAATGACATAATAGATTATATTCACCTCTAAAGAAAGAACAAACATGGTTTCATTGTGGACAATATATTAACCTGTGTAGGTGTTTAACATTTAATATGATTGCATTGCAGGTAAAGATGGCCGAGGAAACTCTGAAGAGGGTTACATGCACCAATAATTTTCCTCAAGCAATGTCTGGCATATCATCTCTCGGGATTCCTTCGGGTGGCTCCCCATTGGATGGCATCTGTGATAATTCATTGCCAACCCAGAACACCTCACTTAGCTACCTCCCCACTGCAACAACAAATTTTGATGCGAAACACAACTACATCCCCGAGCCAGCTCCGGCGTTCCAGATCCATGATCAAATATCTTCGGTACATATGCAACCTATGTCATGCTTGGATCATCACCCGCAGAGGATGCACATAGGTATTCCTACATCGGCACCTACTCCGCAACAGGAATCGACTACATTGGATTCAAATGAAATGTTCAACATGGTGATGTAGTAGGAATTATATGAGAGACCTGAGCAAGAATTATTAGTTTCAAAATTATTTTCGTTGTTGTTGTTGACCGTTGGGGGCATTTATAATGGTTTCTCAACTTGTTAAGTGGACATATCTTAGACTTGTTTAAGATATATCTATTGTTGTTGCTTCAGAATAAGAACCTAGACATAGTTGGTCTCCGATAACTAAAACATATATTAAAGGTGATTGGATAATAAAGTGATGTGGTTGAGTCAGACTTATTATCTTCCTCATATTTTTTCATAACACTTTTATTATCTGTGAACATCACAGTATATGGTCGTTTATTTTCTATTAGGGAGCTTTTATGGCAAGTTGTACTTTGCATATATTTCAAAAAAAAACATTTCCATATGTATTGTAACTCCATGTGTTTATGATGTGTTGGGGCTGGCTAGTCTAGCACGAGCAAGTCTTTGATAAGACTATTTAAAGGCATAGTTGATGAAGTCGGTTACATTCTCCCTTAGCTTAGGGGTGATTGGGCAACAATATCCATACCAAATTTAACTTATACAAATGTAGAAGTACGAATTATGCCGAGATATCCTCTAATCAATCATATATTCATGAACTCCAAATAGGAAAAATGCGGACCTTACAGTTGTGTTGATGCATGAACGAATTAAACCAAGAGAATATAAATATCAACCTAAACCTTACATGCATGACATACTTGGAACACACCCAATCTCTCCATCCAAAGCTCCACCAGCAAACTGAAGGCGAACATTACCAATCCAAGTGACATAACAGAGAAGATCATTGAACTTCAAGCCGTGCCCAAGGCTTGCATCAACATGTACTGTGGGCAGGGGCATTGAATCTTACTGACCGATGAGTCGTGTCCAAGGCTTGCATCAACATTGTGGGCGGGGTATATATTACAAATGTACCGTAGTCAAACTAGATATTTAACACAAATCTGATTACCGGTACAAAGTAAGTTAAGTTGTGTTAATCTATCTCATTCGGCTGGGGTTCGAAGTAAGATCCAAAAGCAGCACACCTAATTTATGTCAGATGTGTTAAATCTCATCCGACTCTTCAGGGAGTTTAACTGCATGGGAAGATAGAGAGTGTGTGATCCTAAGGCTGAGAGTTGGAGCTTCTCTTGTCTCACAAACGTTATTGAAAACAACCTTGTAGTGATGAAAAGCTCTATGATTCACCCGCAAAAAAAAAACAACTCTATGACAACTTGGGTCGTCAAATCCCCATCTGAATTCAGGAGTCAACTGAGCACATCTGAACCACTCTCGATTTTTCCTTTTTTTTATTATTAATCCTTTCGATTTTTCCATTTTTGCTTATTAATAATGGACCACTCTGAAGCACCCGGTTAGATGGTGCATGGTCACTCTGAACTGAACTAACATCAATTTTGTTGTGCCATTTTTTTCTTTTTAAAAAAAGAGGAATTTTTTCTCATCTCATTAATTAAGAAGGGTTTTAAAATTTATAGAAAGACCAAGAGCGGCCGAAAAACTCATAAGCCTACTCTCACGGCATCAAGGATTTCAAGTATTTAGCGCCCGCTAAGCCCCAAAGCGCAAATCCTGCCTTAATCCTACTTGCTATTACACTGGGCATGGATATCACGTCCTAAAGACTCTTGCATTTCTCTCGTTTCCCAATCCCCCATGAAGCCAACATAACCATGGACATGACACATTTCCTCACATTACCATCGGCATTTACCATGGAGTACCACCAATCTTTGACTGAGTTAAAATTGCTCCAATTGTCCAAGTTGATGTGCGCTAGATTAACAAATTATTGATGTCTTGTGTATCTGCACTTGAAAAGAAGGTGTACCGCCGACTTCATTTCTCGCTTGCAATGTTGACATAAACTACAATTTGGCCATCCGCGACGTTTGATCTTTCCGCCGCCCACACTCGATCTTAAGTGACAAGCCTTGCAAAAAATAATATGCTTAGACGATGCCCAAATCTTCCAAATCGTCGGCTTCATAAGGGAAGCACCATATGTGTCCGGTTGGGCCTTGTGGCCCGAAGAAGCCGAATCTCATACTCCTTTGGTTGGGATCGTAACACCCAAAGCTCATTCTTTACTTTATGAACATGTACTGAGATAAGAAGAAAAAAGTCACCTGGTGGTGAGAAGCCAGATCCTATGTTGACTTGTCTCATCTACACATGAAGCATCGTCATTGTGCTAGAGATGATAGCATGCCCCGCCCTGTGCATGTGCAACAGGTGCAACCGCACAAAGCCTCATAATATTAGGGGTCCCGGCCTAGGTTTTTCCATATTCCTCAAAATCATGTCTCAAAGAAATAAACTCGAAGAAGGTCAAGCCCATTAGCGAATGGTTACACAAGTGTAGTGGGCCTGGAGCAATCATCCAGCTTTTCTCTAAGCAACTAGCAATCAATCATCCACCTAGGTCGTAACTTCGGGCGTGACTATGTCTCGGGGGGAACTCCTATACAAGGACCTTCGTGCGGGGAACGAGACCGGCCTTGGTCTGGGACATGGCTCCATTGTTTTTTCGTTTCTTTATGGTTTTCATTAAAAAAAATCATTTTTTTGCTTCATCGGAAAAGTTTGGGATTTGAAAAAAAAAATCTAAAACATATTCACTAATTTTGGAAAATATTCATGAATATGAAAAACGTTGATAATTCTAAAAATTGAACACTTATTAAATATTGATGAAAAATAATTAGAATTTTGGGTCAATATTTGTTGTCTTTTATTCACGAAATTCGATTTGTATTTCAAAGAACATTTTTCGTACTTAATGAACAAATTTTCATTTCAATTAACATTTTTCTTAAATTCATGAGCAAATTTTGAATTTGGTGAAATATATGAACATATTTTGTTTTCGACAACATTTTTTAAATTCATTGAAAATTTCTGAATTTCAACATCATTTTTCTATTTATATTAACAAAGTTAGAATTCAATGGAAAAACTGAATTTGAAAAAAATCACTAATTTGAACAAATGATTCAATTTTTAAAAATATTCACCGATTTGGAAAAACGTGTCCCATATTTAAAAATTTTGTTTTAAAATTGGAAGAAAATAAAAAAAAAAACAGATTCAAAGAAAATGCAAAAAATGAAAAATAAAACGGGAAAATAAAAGGAAACGGCCAGCTGGGCCGTCCCTATGTCTCGCTTTCTGCAAGACTCGTGAAGATGGAAGGATCTCTCCCTGAAGGGTGAGCATATGGACCGGCCTATTAGCGTAGATTCGATCATTTCGCTCACTATACGCTTGCCCCTTTTTTTCTATCTTAAATTTTCTTTTTACTGTTTTCATTTTTTACTCAGTTTTATTTTATTTTCTTCATTATAACATCAGTTTTAACCGATTTTCTGGGTTTCTTTATCAGTTTCGCAAACTTTTGTGTCCTTCCCTTTTTTGTTCTATGATTTTCTTTGGCTTTGGTTTCTTTGCTTTTCTCCATGTCTTTCTTGTTTATTACTGGGTTCTTTATTTTCTTTCTTTCTCATCGATTTTGCTTTTTTCTTTCTCATTTTTCATCAGTTTTTTTTTCTCAAGGGTTTCATTGTTTTTCTACATGAATTACTTGTATATTTCTAATCTATTTATTAATTAACTTCAACATTTTTAAATGCTTTATTAACATTTTTTGAATAAATGGTCACCATTTTCTGTACAAATTTAGCAGTTTTTAAAATTCTTAATATACATTTTTCTGAATATAGGTTTTTAATACATGGTCAACATTTTTATTAGCCACATTTAACATTTTCAAATACAGGTTTGACATTTTTCAAACAATTGTTCGACATTTTTTTAATGATTGGATTAAAAAAATTAGGTTCATGGTCATCATTCTTTCTATGGACATTTCATGTTGCATAATTTTTCTAAACATGATAAATATGTTTTCTGTAAACACTTAATATTTTTAAAAGACCTGACTATTTTTGTAAGTATTATATGTCAAGTATTTTTGTAATATATAATATCTTGAAATATAATAAAGTAAAACAAAACAAAAAAAAACGTAAGCAAAACGAGAATATGGCATGTGCGATTGGCCGGTCCAATATGGAGCTCGTGTTCGAGAGCTCCTATTGGCTGCCTCCCTGTGCATGAACGATACGTTTTATTCTGGGCTCCTATTGGACGTTCCTTGCGTCAAACTGCGAAGCTACAACCAACATGTCCGAGAGTAGAAGTTCACCCGGCAAACAGGTTCTGGCACTAGATGTTTTATTACAAAGCCCAAATGAGAAGAAAAAGAAGAGCGAATAGTAAAAGGATGTCCGACTAGAAGCACGTTCGACAACTTCTCCTCCCAGCTCAGTTGGCCTCCTTTAGCTTCATCTCCATGCAATTCAAAGGAGTTCCCCACGTTGCCTGTATAGCAGAAGTATGCATGGATGAAGCAAAACTGTTTGTGCATCGTCATAGAGAACCTTCCATCGATGCAAATAACAGCTTAGTTTTGCAAGAATGCATTTCACGTTTTTCCATTTGCGCACGTGAAAGCAAAAATGATTTCTTAGTCTCCACAAGCTCCACAAGGCAGCAACTATCAATTAATTCAACACAACTTTTTTCTTATGCATTTGCCAAAAGGCCAAAATATTCTCGATACTAGAAATTTTGTCAATTTCAAAGAATTTTGAAACAAACTCCCATACTTGATGGGTCACCACACTGTCAAACAACAAATGTTGGACATTTTCATTTTCAGCACATAATAGACGGGGTGGATCATCTACTTCTCTCCTTTTTGCCAGGTTATCTCTAGTAAGAATCTTATTATAAGCACATAACCACAGAAAGACATGGATTTTCTGCGGACACAAAATTTTCCACAACTTGTCTCTGACAGCAGATGCTATCCCATCAAAATTAATATGTTTATAAAACGATTTCAGTGAATATAACCCATTCGGCTCTAAGGACCAAATCGGTACATCAATATCATCCACCAAAGGGTGCTGATTAACCACTTTAACAAGCTGGCCCCGGCGTTCTAAGCCAGCTTGATCAACACACCTTCTAAAAGTCAACTTCAGATCATTACCATCCCACACCTGGGCCACAGTGCAGTCAGTCTGGTTAGAAATGCTAAGCAAATCCCATAACTGCACTTTAAGAGAACAATCCCATGCCAAGTGCCATGCCAGAAACTAATAAGCTTCCCATTTCCCAACTTCCATATGTAGAAGGTTTTAGCCGCCACAATGGCCCATGGGATGCTCTTCCAAAAGGTAGAGCCCCCTTCACCTTTTGCCCAAAGAAGATTTGGAGTGTTCACTCTATATTTGTGTAAGATAATTTTCTTCCGGTCCAAATCAGAGTTATCAAAAAATCTTTAACCCCATGAAGCAATCAAAGCCATATTAAACTCTTTAATTTTGGGAGTACCAAGCCCCCCAAACTCTTTCTTCCTAGTAATAAACCCCCAGTTGGCCAGGTGGTATTTATGTTGATCACTCAGATCCCCCCAAAAGAAATGAGCCATCTGCGAGTTAATAGCATTGATTGCCTATTTAGGGAATTTGATCACAAACATAAGATAAGCAGGAATGTTAATCAAACAAGCACATAGTAAGATAATTTCCCCCTATAAGTAAGAAATCTCTCCAACCAGCGAGATATGCCATTAATAATTCTGTCAATAATTGGTTGAAGATCTTCCTGCTTAAGTTTATGATAGTGCAGAGGCACACCCAGATATTTGATAGGGAAAGGGCCCCTCTTACAACGAAAAATTTGGGCAAATTCTTTAGCAACTGCCTCCTCCACATTGATTGTCATCAGGACTCTTTTATGAAGGTTAATTTTCATCCCCGAGAGATTTTCAAAACATGACAAAAGCCATTTAAAATTCCTTGCTTTATGAACAGAGTTTTCCAAGAAGAGTATAGTTGTTGGGGAACGTAGCATAATTCAAAATTTTCTACGTCTTCACCAAGATCCAACTATGGATACATCTAGCAACGAGCAAGAAAGAGTGCATCTACATACCGTTATGAAGATTGCGTGCGGAAGCTTTCAACGAAGCAAGGATGAAGTAGTCGTACTCTTCACGTTCTTCGTCACCGATGATCTAGCGCCGAACGGACGGCACCTCCGCGTTCAACACACGTACGGTGCAGCAACGTCACCTCCTTCTTGATCCAGCAAGGGGGGAGGAGAAGTCGTCAGAGATCCGGCAGCACGACGGCGTGATGACGGATGCAGTGGAGATCGCAGCAGGGCTTCGCCGGGCGCCCTGCGTGGGAGTTGGGAGGTGTGACGGGAGGGGAAGAGGTGCCAGGGCTGAGGTGCGGCTGCCCTCTCCCCCCCCCACATATATATAGGGGCCAGGGGGGGCGCCTGGACCCCCTGCAGATCCAATCTGCAAGGGGGCGGCGGCCAAGGGGGGTTCCTTGCCCCCCAAGGCAAGTGGAGCCCCCCTCCCCTTTAGGGTTTGAACCCTAGGCGCAGGGGAGGTGGGCCTCCCTTAGTGGTGCGCCAGCCCAGAGGGCTGGACACATCCCCTCGCGGCCTAGGGGCCCCACCGGGATGGGTGGCCCCACCCGGTGGACCCCCGGGGCCCCTCCGGTGGTCCCGGGACGCTCCCGGTGACCCCCGGAGATCACCCGTTGGCCGAAACTGGACTTCCCATATATCAATCTTTACCTCCGGACCATTCCGGAACTCCTCGTGACGTCCGGGATCTCATCCGGGACTCCGAACAACTTTCGGGTTTCCACGTGCATTTATCTCTACGACCCTAGCGTTACCAAACCTTAAGTGTGTAGACCCTACGGGTTCGGGAGACACGTAGACATGACCGAGACCACTCTCCGGTCAATAACCAACAGCGGGATCTGGATACCCATGTTGGTTCCCACGTGTTCCTCGATGATCTTCATCGGATGAACCACCGTGTCAAGGATTCACTCAATCCCGTATGTTATTCCCTTTGTCCATCGGTACGGTACTTGCCCGAGATTCGATCGTCGGTATTCCCGATACCTTGTTCAATCTCGTCATGGCAAGTCTCTTTACTCGATCCGTAATCCATCATCCCGTGACTAACTACTTAGTCACATTGAGCTCATGATGATGTCTTACCGAGTGGGCCCAGAGGTACCTCTCCGTCATACGGAGTGACAACATCCCAGTCTCGGTTCGTACCAACTCAACAGACACTTTCGGAGATACCCGATGCGTACCTTTATAGCCACCCAGTTACGTTGTGACGGTTGGCACACCCAAAGTACTCCTACAGCATCCGGGAGTTGTACAACCTCATGGTCTAAGGAATAAATACTTGACACCGAAAAGCTTATGCATTACGAACTATACGATCTCGTGTTATGCTCAAGTTTGGGTCTTGTCCATCACATCATTCTCCTAATGATGTGATCCCGTTATCACTGACATCTCATGTCCATGGTCAGGAAACCGTGACCATCTGTTTATCAACGAGCTGGTAACTAGAGGCCTACCAGGGACTCATTGTGGTCTGTGTATTCACACATGTATCGCTGTTTCCGTACAATACAATTCAAGCATGAATAACAGACAATTATCATGAACAAGGAGATATAATAATAATGCTTTTATTATTGCCTCTAGGGCATATCTCCAACAGTCTCCCACTTGCACTAGAGTCAATAATCTAGTTACATTGTGATGAATCGAACACCCATAGAGTTCTGGTGTTGATCATGTTTTGCTCGTGAAAGAGGTTTAGTCAACGGGTCTGCGACATTCAGATCCGTATGCACTTTACAAATATCTATGTCTCCATCCTGAACATAATTCCGGATGGAGTTGAAACGGCGTTTGATGTGTTTGGTCTTCTTGTGAAACCTGGGCTCCTTGGTAATAGCAATAGCACCAGTGTTGTCACAGAAGAGAGTCATCGGGCTTGACGCGCTTGGAATGACTCCTAGGTCGGTGATGAACTCCTTCATCCAGACTCCTTCCTGCGCTGCTTCAGAAGCAGCTATGTATTCCGCTTCACATGTAGATGCTGCCACCACGCTTTGCTTGCAACTGCACCAGCTGACTGCCCCTCCATTCAAAATATATACGTATCCGGTTTGTGACTTAGAGTCATCCAGATCTGTGTCGAAGCTAGCATCGACGTAACCCTTTACGACGAGCTCTTCGTCACCTCCATAAACGAGAAACATATCCTTAGTCCTTTTCAGGTACTTTAGGATGTTCTTGACCGCTGTCCAGTGTTCCGTACCGGGATCACTTAGGTACCTCCCTACCAAACTTATGGCAAGGTTCACATCAGGTCTGGTACACAGCATGGCATACATGATAGAACCTATTGCCGAGGCATAGGGAATGACACTCATCTTTTCTCTATCTTCTGCCATGGTCGGCGACTGAGCTTTGCTCAATCTCATACCTTGCAAAACAGGCAAGAATCCTTTCTTTGACTGATCCATATTGAACTTCTTCAATATTTTGTCAAGGTATGTACTTTGTGAAAGACCAATGAGGCGTCTCGATCTATCTCTATAGATTTTGATGCCTAATATGTAAGCAGCTTCTCCAAGGTCCTTCATTGAAAAACTTTTATTCAAGTAGGCCTTTACATTTTCCAAGAATTCTATATCATTTCCCATCAGCAATATGTCATCCACATATAATATGAGAAATGCTACAGAGCTCCCACTCACTTTCTTGTAAATACAGGCTTCTCCATAAGTCTGTATAAAGCCAAACGCTTTGATCACCTCATCAAAGCGAATATTCCAACTCCGAGATGCTTGCACCAGCCCATAAATCGAGCGCTGGAGCTTGCATACCTTGTTAGCGTTCTCTGGATCGACAAAACCTTCCGGTTGTATCATATACAACTCTTCCTTGAGGAAGCCATTAAGGAATGCTGTTTTGACATCCATTTGCCATATCTCATAATCATAGAATGCGGCAATAGCTAACATGATTCTGACTGACTTCAGCATCGCTACGGGAGAGAAAGTCTCATCGTAGTCAATCCCTTGAACTTGTCGATAACCCTTAGCGACAAGCCGAGCCTTATAGATGGTCACATTACCATCTGCGTCTGTCTTCTTCTTTAAATATCCATTTATTTTCTATGGCGTGCCTATCATCAGGCAAGTCCACCAAAGTCCATACTTTGTTTTCATACATGGATTCTATCTCGGATTTCATGGCTCCAAGCCATTTATTGGAATCTGGGCCTGCCATCGCTTCTTCATAGTTCGAAGGTTCACCGTTGTCTAACAACATGATTTCCAGGACAGGGTTGCCGTACCACTCTGGTGCGGAACGTGCCCTTGTGGACCTTCGTAGTTCAGTAGTAACTTGATCTGTTTCTTCATGATCATTATCATTAACTTCCTCCCTTGTCGGTGCAGGCACCTCAGGAACAGTTTCCTGTGCTGCGCTACTTTCCGGTACAGGAGTGGTGACTGTCACCTCATCAAGTTCTACTTTCCTCCCACTCACTTCTTTCGAGAGAAACTCTTTCTCTAGAAAGTATCCATTCTTGGCAACAAAGACTTTGCCTTCAGATCTGTGGTAGAAGGTGTACCCAATAGTTTCTTTTGGGTATCCTATGAAGACGCATTTTTCCGATTTGGGTTCGAGCTTTTCAGGTTGAAGTTTCTTGACATAAGCATCGCAACCCCAAACTTTCAGAAACGACAGCTTCGGTTTCTTGCCAAACCAAAGTTCATATGGAGTTGTCTCAATGGATTTTGACGGAGCCCTATTTAAAGTGAATGCGGCGGTCTCTAAAGCATAACCCCAAAAAGATAGCGGTAAATCGGTGAGGGACATCATAGATCGCACCATGTCCAACAGAGTACGATTTCGACGTTCCGACACACCGTTACGTTGAGGTGTTCCGGGCGGTGTCAATTGTGAAACAATTCCACAGTTCCTAAGGTGTGTGCCAAATTCATGACTTAAATATTCACCCCCACGATCCGATCGCAAGAACTTTATTTTTCTGTCACGTTGATTCTCAACCTCATTCTGAAATTCCTTGAACTTTTCAAAGGTCTCAGACTTGTGTTTCATCAAATAGACATACCCGTATCTACTCAAGTCATCCGTGAGGGTGAGAACATAACGGTAGCCTCCGCGAGCCTCAACACTCATTGGACCGCACACATCGGTATGTATGATTTCCAACAAGTTGGTTGCTCGCTCCATTGTTCCGGAGAACGGAGTCTTGGTCATCTTGCCCAAGAGGCATGGTTCGCACGTGTCAAATGATTCATAATCAAGAGACTCCAGAAGTCCATCCGAATGGAGCTTCTTCATACGTTTGACACCAATATGACCAAGGCGGCAATGCCACAAGTATGTGGGACTATCATTATCAACTTTACATCTTTTGGCATCTACACTATGAATATGTGCATCACTACGTTCGAGATTCATCAAAAATAAACCATTGACCAGCGGGGCATGACCATAAAACATATCTCTCAAATAAATAGAACAACCATTATTCTCCGATTTGAAAGAATATCCATCTCGCATAAGACGAGATCCAGAAACAATGTTCATGCTCAAAGCTGGTACTAAATAACAATTATTCAGGTTTAAAACTAATCCCGAGGGTAGATGTAGAGGCAGCGTGCCGACGGCGATCACATCGACCTTGGAACCATTCCCGACGCGCATCGTCACCTCATCCTTCGCCAGTCTCCGTTTATTCCGCAGCTCCTGTTTTGAGTTACAAATGTGAGCAACTGCACCGGTATCGAATACCCAGGAGCTACTACGAGTGCTGGTAAGGTAGACATCAATAACATGTATATCATATATACCTTTGACGTTGCCGGCCTTCTTGTCTGCTAAGTATTTGGGGCAGTTCCGCTTCCAGTGACCCGTTCCCTTGTAATAAAAGCACTCTGTCTCAGGCTTAGGTCCATACTTTGGCTTCTTCCCAGCAACAGGCTTGCCAGGCGCGGCAACTCCCTTGCCGTCCATCTTGAAGTTCTTCTTACCCTTGCCTTTCTTGAACTTAGTGGTTTTATTGACCATCAACACTTGATGTTCTTTCTTGATGTCAACCTCCGCTGATTTCAGCATTGAATACACCTCGGGAATGGACTTCTCCATCCCCTGCATATTGAAGTTCAACACGAAGCTCTTGAAGCTTGGTGGGAGCGACTGGAGGATTCTGTCAACGACCGCTTCATCTGGGAGATTCATTCCCAGCTGAGACAAGCGGTTGTGCAATCCTGAAATCTTGAGGATGTGCTCACTGACAAAAATGTTCTCCTCCATCTTACAGCTATAGAATGCGTCGGAGACATCATATCTCTCGACTCGGGCATGAGCTTGGAAAACCATTTTCAGCTCTTCGAACATCTCATATGCTCCATGATGCTCAAAACGCTTTTGGAGCCCCGATTCTAAACTGTAAAGCATGCCGCACTGAACCAGGGAGTAATCATCACTACGCGACTGCCAGACGTTCAAAACGTCTTGGTCCGCATCGGGAGCAGGTGCATCACCTAGCGGTGCTTCTAGGACATATGATCTCTTGGCAGCTATGAGGATAATCCTCAGGTTACGGACCCAATCCGTATAGTTGCTACCATCGTCTTTCAGCTTGGTTTTCTCTAGGAACGCGTTAAAGTTGAGGGAAACCTGAGCGTGGGCCATTTGATCTACAAGAGATATTGTAAAGAATTTAGACTAAGTTCATGATAATTAAGTTCATCTTAATCAAATTATAATGAACTCCCACTCAGAATGACATCTCTCAAGTCATCCAAGTGATACACGATCCGAATCGAGTAGTCCGTGTCCGATCATCACGTGAGACAGACTAGTCAAAAACGGTGAACATCTTCATGTTGATCGTATCTTCTATACGACTCGTGTTCGACCTTTCGGTCTTCCGTGTTCCGAGGCCATGTCTGTACATGCTAGGCTCGTCAAGTGAACCCTAAGTGTATTGCGTGTGTAAATCTGTCTTACACCCGTTGTATGTGAACGTTAGAACCTATCACACCCGATCATCACGTGGTGCTTCGGAGCAACGAGCTTTAGCAACGGTGCACAGTTAGGGGAATCACATTACTTGAAATTTTAGTGAGAGATCATCTTATTTACTACCGTCGTTCTAAGTAAACAAGATGCATAAACATGATAAACATCACATGCAATCAATTAAAGTGACATGATATGGCCAATATCATCTTGCTCCTTGGATCTCCATCTTCGGGGCACCATGATCATCTTGTCACCGGCTCGACACCATGATCTTCATCATCATGATCTCCATCATCGTGTCTTGAAGAAGTCGTCACGCCAACTATTACTTCTACTACTATAGCTAACGTTTAGCAATGAAGTAAAGTAATTACATGGCGTTATTCAGTGACACGCAGGTCATACAATAATTAAGACAACTCCTATGGCTCCTGTCGGTTGTCAAGTTCATCGACATGCAAGTCGTGATTCCCTATTACAAAGACATGATCAATCTCATACATCACATATATCATTCATCACATCTTCGTTCTTGGCCATACCACGTCACAAAACACATGCTGCAAAAACAAGTTAGACGTCCTCTAATTGTTGTTGCAAGTTTTACGTGGCTTCTATAGGATTTCTAGCAAGAACGTTTCTTATCTACGCCAAAACCACAACGTGATTTGTCAACTTCTATTTACCCTTCATAAGGACCCTTTTCATCGAATCCGATCCGACTAAAGTAGGAGAGACAGACACCCGCCAGCCACCTTATGCATCTAGTGCATGTCTGTCGGTGGAACCAGTCTCACGTAAGCGTACGTGTAAGGTCGGTCCGGGCCGCTTCATCCCACAATACCGCCGAATCAAGATTGACTAGTAACGGTAAGAAAGTTGAACAAGATCATACGCCCACAACTGCTTTGTGTTCTACTCGTGCAAGATGCTACGCATAAAACCTAGGCTCAGATGCCACTGTTGGGGAACGTAGCATAATTCAAAATTTTTCTACGTCTTCACCAAGATCCAACTATGGATACATCTAGCAACGAGCAAGTAAGAGTGCATCTACATACCGTTATGTAGATCGCGTGCGGAAGCTTTCAACGAAGTGGGGATGAAGTAGTCGTACTCTTCACGTTCTTCGTCACCGATGATCTAGCGCCGAACGGACGGCACCTCCGCGTTCAACACACGTACGGTGAAGCAACGTCACCTCCTTCTTGATCCAGCAAGGGGGGAGGAGAAGTCGTCAGAGATCCGGCAGCATGACGGCGTGATGACGGATGCAGTGGAGATCGCAGCAGGGCTTCGCCGGGCGCCCTGCGTGGGAGTTGGGAGGTGTGACGGGAGGGGGAGAGGCGCCAGGGCTGAGGTGCGGCTGCCCTCTCCCCCCCCCCACATATATATAGGGGCCAGGGGGGCGCCTGGACCCCCTGCAGATCCAATCTGCAAGGGGGCGGCGGCCAAGGGGGGTTCCTTGCCCCCCAAGGCAAGTGGAGCCCCCCTCCCCTTTAGGGTTTGAACCCTAGGCGCAGGGGAGGTGGGCCTCCCTTAGTGGTGCGCCAGCCCAGAGGGCTGGACACATCCCCTCGCGGCCTAGGGGCCCCACCGGGATGGGTGGCCCCACCCGGTGGACCCCCGGGGCCCCTCCGGTGGTCCCGGGACGCTCCCGGTGACCCCCGGAGATCACCCGTTGGCCGAAACTGGACTTCCCATATATCAATCTTTACCTCCGGACCATTTCGGAACTCCTCGTGACGTCCGGGATCTCATCCGGGACTCCGAACAACTTTCGGGTTTCCACGTGCATTTATCTCTATGACCCTAGCGTTACCGAACCTTAAGTGTGTAGACCCTACGGGTTCGGGAGACACGTAGACATGACCGAGACCACTCTCCGGTCAATAACCAACAGCGGGATCTGGATACCCATGTTGGTTCCCACGTGTTCCTCGATGATCTTCATCGGATGAACCACCGTGTCAAGGATTCACTCAATCCCGTATGTTATTCCCTTTGTCCATCGGTACGGTACTTGCCCGAGATTCGATCGTCGGTATTCCCAACACCTTGTTCAATCTCGTTATGGCAAGTCTCTTTACCCGATCCGTAATCCATCATCCCGTGACTAACTACTTAGTCACATTGAGCTCATTATGATGATGTATTACCGAGTGGGCCCAGAGGTACCTCTCCGTCATACGGAGTGACAACATCCCAGTCTCGGTTCGTACCAACTCAACAGACACTTTCGGAGATACCCGATGCATACCTTTATAGCCACCCAGTTACGTTGTGACGGTTGGCACACCCAAAGTATTCCTACGGTATCCGGGAGTTGTACAACCTCATGGTCTAAGGAATAAATACTTGACACTGAAAAGCTTATGCATTACGAACTATACGATCTCGTGTTATGCTCAAGTTTGGGTCTTGTCCATCACATCATTCTCCTAATGATGTGATCCCGTTATCACCGACATCTCATGTCCATGGTCAGGAAACCGTGACCATCTGTTGATCAACGAGCTGGTAACTAGAGGCCTACCAGGGACTTATTGTGGTCTGTGTATTCACACATGTATCGCTGTTTCCGTACAATACAATTCAAGCATGAATAACAAACGATTATCATGAACAAGGAGATATAATAATAATACTTTTATTATTGCCTCTAGGGCATATCTCCAACAATAGTGTCATCTGCGAACTGCAGACTGGCCATCCCCCCAGGAATCACATGGGGCAAAAGCCCAGAAATCAGGTTTTGAGAAGCAGCTTCTTAAAGAATTTTGGGAAAAGCATCAGCTACCAGATTAAACAACAAGGGGGAGTGCAGGTCTCCTTGTTTGAGACCTTTCCCCCCTGTGAAATGAGGCCCAGTAGTATCATTGATCCTCACACTAAAATGTGCTACGGGTTAAAGTACTCTTGATCCAAGAAATCCACTGATACGTCCAAAACGTATCTATAATTTCTGCTTGCTCCATGCCACTTTTGGGTGATATTGCTATGATATTCATACACTTCCATACACTTTTGATCATATTTGGACTAACCTACTAATCCAGTGCACCCCGGTGCCAGTTTCTGTTTTCGGCTGATTTTGTATTTCAGGTTTTCACGTTACGAGAACTGTCAGGAAAAATCCAGAAAAATTATATAAAAAATCAGCGTTCCGGAACCTACCCTGCGCCCGAAGTACAGC
>LR738709.1:624536048-624581679 GCA_902687465.1 Secale cereale | reverse complement strand
GGGGGGGGCACCAGGGCTCCAGGCGCCCTGGCGGCGCGCCCCCCCTGGGCCGCGCCGGGGGAGGGGCGCCTGGGCCCCCCGAAGCCCGTCTGGTGCCCCCCCTTTGGCATATATTTAGAGCGTCCTTCGAAACCCTCGGGACGGGAACTCTTTTTCGCGATCTCATCTCTGTTCCGCCGCCGCCGCCGCTTCCAAGATTGGGAGCACCAGGAGAACTCTTCCCGGCACCCTGCCGGAGGGGAGGATCACCACCGGGAGCTTCTCCACCACCATGGACGCCTCCCGGATGAGTTGTGAGTAGTCTCCCTTGGACCATGGGTCCATGACCAGTAGCTATGTGATGTTCTCCTCCCGTTCTTGTGCTTCACTAATTAGTCCTCGTGAGCTGCCCTACATGATCGAGGCACATATGTAATCCTTATGCTGTTGCTATGATGAGTTTGCTGGGATCCGATGGATTATGAGATTATGTTCAGATTGTGATTGAGTAATATATTTGATCTAACTCTTTTATATTTATGTTCATAAGTAATTCTTGCATGTTCTCCGTTGTTATTTATTGCTTTGGCCAAGTAATACGTAGTGACTCCAAGAGGGAACGTGATGCTTGATTGTGGGTTCATGCCCCTCGATGACTAGCTTGAGTGACAGAAACATGAGTCTAGGGGATGTGCTGTTGCCACAAGGGGGAAAACAACGGTGCTTGTGCCCGCGGGTGCAAGGATTGTTTACTTTACACAAAGTTCTTTTAATGCATTTGTCTGTTGCTTTGAGTTTACACTATGGGTGGGGCTCGCAACTTAATACCAGCGAGATGTTCTGGATAGATATCTCAAGGTGGATGATTAGTAGTAGATATTGATGGATTTCGGTCTACTTACTTTGGCGTACCGCCCATGCTTTGAACCTCAACCTTTCTTGCAATGTAGTCAGCATTGGTTTGCGTTCGTGGTCCTGTCAATTGCCCAGCTGTAATTCGTTTACCTCACATAGCTGTTTTATCGTCTTTTGGGAGAGAGACATCACTAGTGAACATCATGTGACTCCGGTCCATATTACCATCATTGATCACATCCGCTATTTACTTTTCGCTATTATTTACTATTGCAAACATTATCTATCACTACTATCATTTGCTTTTAATCCTTTGTGAACTACAAGGCCGGAGGGATTGACAACCTCTCTGTACTCGTTGGGAGCAAAGTTATTTGTATCTGTGTGCAGGTCCATGTTGATTGCTAATATCTGCCGCCGTTAGCAGTTGACACCTATTTGTTGAACCTAGGAGTCTCTGGGGATTCGATCCTTGGCATCTTTGCTAAGGGAAAACACTTCCACAACACTGCATCTTTCACCTTCCACTTGGGGTAACCAACGAGGGGTTAGAGGCCCATCAAGGAGTATTTTCTGGCGCCGTTGCCGGGGACTCCACTCTTCAGGATGGGGGAGTTGCATGCTATCTTTTACCTTTGCTTTTTAGTCTTGTTAGTTTACCTTTCAGTTTTTGCTTTAGTATCCTTTATCAAAAAAAAAAATTAGAATTTTTTTTTATTTTGCCTTCCTGTTAGTAGTCCTATCTGTTTAGCTAAACATGTTAGGATATGGTGCTTTGAGGGAATCAGAAGTTCTAGATTTCCATCAAAGGGATGGAGAAAATATGAAGAAGGCATGGGACAGAATTTCTAATGCACATAGGAGAATTATGCCTTGGATACCTATGAAAATTGTGCTTAGGAATTTTTACCAGGGTCTTTTTAAATGGTGTAAACACTCTCTTGATATTATAGCCGAGGGAGATTTCCTAGAGTGTCATGAAGCTAGAGCTCTTGAAATTATACATGGTCTATCTAGTTACTTTGTTTATGATCATAATTTTGATACTGTCATAGATAGACTTGCTACTATTGAAAAGAGAATGGATGCTCTAGACTTAATGAAGGTAGAGAAACCCAAACCCAATAAGAGAGATATTTTGGAAATAGATAATGACTGGGAGCCTCTTGTTAGGATTAGCATCTCTAATCAAGACTTCTTTGCTTATTGTGATATTGGATCCATGGTTTCTACTATGCCAAAAATTGTTCATGATTCTTTAAAATTTAACATAGATAGATTATCATCTTATCATGAACACACTAATGGAGATATTTCTGAAATCCAGGGAAGAATAAAAGATGTGCCAGTCAAATTCCTTAAAGGGATTGCAATGGTTGATTTCTTCATCATGGAGCCAAACCAAGGAAATATAGTGCTTGGAAGGGACTTCCTCCGAGCGGTAAAAGGCTTCATTGATATAGGTAAGGGACAAATCCGCTTGCGCGGAAAGGCAAAAGGTGTGTACCCCTTTCCTAGAAGGAACAAGAGTGAACTTGTTGAGGAACCATATGAATCAATTTATAACTCCGATTATTATGATGGTTATTGATTCCTCTATGCATTATGCCTAGCTTAAAGGCATAAAAGAAAGCGCTTTTGGGAGGCAGACCACATGAATAAATTTTTTGTTTTTGTTGTGTCTTGATGTTGTTTACTACAGTAGCATCATCATTGTATCTTTGCTTTTCAATTTTGTGCCAAGTATAGCCTCTGATTGCTAGAAAGTTCAAAAGTTGTGAGGTGCTGTCCAGGAAACAGATTCTGTCCTTGGATAGAAAAATTCGTATAAAATCACCAGATCATCTTTTTGGTCTGAATTTTTTCGACAGCGTTCTCTATATAATTTTCTTTCGTGCTTCTGTTCTGAGTTTTTTGATTTGAGTTGCAGAAGTACCCCGAACAAATCATTTACTACCTGCTGTTCTGTTTTTCACAGATTCTGTCCTGTTTTGCCTTTCCTTCAGTTTGCAAACCAAGAGCTTGCTTTTTCTTTGCAAAAACCTTTTGGCAATCTTGAGAAACAGTAGAACTTCAAGAATTTCTTTATTTCCAGCAAGGAACAATTATTTTATTAAGGGTACTAACCTCGCTAATCAGATTATGATGAGTTATGTATGAAGGGAGTTTTCAAGTGTGCGAGGGAAGATGATAAAAAGATTCAGGAGTGTCAAGCGCTCAAGCTTGGGGATGCCCCCGTGCACCCCCAAGAAATATTCAAGGAGACTCAAGCATCTAAGCTTGGGGATGCCCCCGTGCATCCCCTTCTCCATCAACATTATCAGTTCGTCTTTCGTTCCACTATATTTTTATCACTTCATGTGTTATGTGCTATGCTTGGAGCGTCTTGCTTTTAGTTTTCTTTTTAGTTTTTCATAACGAGTCGGAACTCAGCATTCCTTTATGTGGGAGAGAAACACGGTCCACTTCTACCTAGAACATAACATAGAATTTTCATGTCTATCTTTGCTGTGTGTGTTCTTTGTCTTTTAATAGCTACTATCATGCTCTGCTCTTAGTATTCATGCTTATCTTTTCAAAGAGCTTTTGTTTAGTTGGTTGCTTGAACTCTCTTTAATTACCATGCTCACCTTATTAAGAGAGTTTGCTTCCGTTGCATTGGTTAATATGTCTATGATAGAGATGCTACGTGCATAATGGCGCTTAGTAGTTCAGGTTTTCTTATGGTTAGTCTCAAGTAGCTGGGGGATTCCCAATGTGTTATTGGAGTACCAACATGATTTGTTTGCCTATGATGTGGTATGGTTTAGTAATATCTTCCTTCGAGAATTTATTTTGATTGACTTGGCGTATGCTCACGCATATTTAAGACTGTAAAGAAAGTCTGTCAAGCCTTGATGATCTTTTATTTCTGAGTAGCGATATAACTACCATGCCTGATTCAATATTGCTTTGTCGCTCTGCATGATTATGACCGTCATTGCTCTCTTAGTTGGTCGCTCCCAGTCTTTTGCTAACCTCCATCTGTACTAAGCGGACTGACTGCTTGTGCATCCATATCCTTTTAAACCAGTTATGCCATATGAGTCCACCATATCTACCTATATGTGGTATTTCACCGCCACTCCAAGTAATTTACATGTGCTACCTTTAAAACCTTCAATCTTTGCAATACATAGCTCATGGGAAAGTAGCTTAAAAACTATTGTGGTAAAGAATATGTTGCCTATGTATTTTATTTCTTATAAGTTGCTTGCTGAGCGGTAACCATGTTTCTGGGGACGCCATCAACTGTTACACTTTTGTTGAATATCATGTGAGTTGCTATGCATGTTCGTCTTGTCTGAAGTAAGGGTGATTTGCCATGGGTTGAATGAGTATGCATATTGTTAGAGAAGAACATTGGGCCGCCAACCAAAGCCATGTATCATGGTGGAAGTTTTAGCTTGGACATTAATCCTCAATCTCTTATGAGAATATGCCTATGCACTAAAGAGGAGTCCATCATCTATTTTCTATGTTGTCCCGGTATGGATGTCCTCAAGTTGAGATCTATCAAAAACGAGAAATCAAATGCGATTTATCTCCTTGGACCTTTGTACAGGTGGCATAGAGGTACCCCTTTGTGACACTTGGTTGAAACATATGTAATGCAATGATAACCCATGGAAATCCGAGCTAATTAGGACAAGGTGCGAGCACTATTGGTATTCGATGCATGAGGCTTGCAACTTATATGATGTCTTATGCATGACACATATGAAGTACTACTACCGTTGACAAAATTGCTTCTATGTTTTCAAAATAAAAAGCTCTAGCACATAACCATTCTTTTACTTTTATGTTGAGTCTCCACCTTCTTTTAAAAGCACCAACTACTGAGAGCATGATTGTCATTCTGAGTGTAATGTGCATTGTCCCAAAGTAGCATTGTCTTTTGCATGATTGTGATATCGGTTATTTTGAAATCATTGCATCTAGTCATCACTTAAACCTTGAAGGTGCCCCTGCATTTATGTTTTGCTTCACTAAAGGGGGCAAGCTAGATATCACTTTATCATATTTGCACATCATGTTCATTGCAAATCTTTTTGATGTTTCAGTTTCATATTGTAAAACTTTCAGTCATTTGTGATTTTCTCATCAGGCAACTTAATTACTACAGAATCATTGTCTCAGTAAGCTTTTGTCATATGACTATAAAAAGTCCTATATGGTTAATAGCATGTCACCACAGAAATTATTCTTGTTATCATTTACCTACTCGAGGACGAGCAGGAATTAAGCTTGGGGATGTTGATACGTCCAAAACGTATCTATAATTTCTGCTTGCTCCATGCCACTTTTGGGTGATATTGCTATGATATTCATACACTTCCATACACTTTTGATCATATTTGGACTAACCTACTAATCCAGTGCACCCCGGTGCCAGTTTCTGTTTTCGGCTGATTTTGTATTTCAGGTTTTCACGTTACGAGAACTGTCAGGAAAAATCCAGAAAAAATATATAAAAAATCAGCGTTCCGGAACCTACCCTGCGCCCGAAGTACAGCCGGGGGGGCACCAGGGCTCCAGGCGCCCTGGCGGCGCGCCCCCCCTGGGCCGCGCCGGGGGGGCGCCTGGGCCCCCCGAAGCCCGTCTGGTGCCCCCCTTTGGCATATATTTAGAGCGTCCTTCGAAACCCTCGGGACGGGAACTCTTTTTCGCGATCTCATCTCTGTTCCGCCGCCGCCGCCGCTTCCAAGATCGGGAGCACCAGGAGAACTCTTCCCGGCACCCTGCCGGAGGGGAGGATCACCACCGGGAGCTTCTCCACCACCATGGACACCTCCCGGATGAGTTGTGAGTAGTCTCCCTTGGACCATGGGTCCATGACCAGTAGCTATGTGATGTTCTCCTCCCGTTCTTGTGCTTCACTAATTAGTCCTCGTGAGCTGCCCTACATGATCGAGGCACATATGTAATCCTTATGCTGTTGCTATGATGAGTTTGCTGGGATCCGATGGATTATGAGATTATGTTCAGATTGTGATTGAGTAATATATTTGATCTACCTCTTTTATATTTATGTTCATAAGTAATTCTTGCATGTTCTCCGTTGTTATTTATTTCTTTGGCCAAGTAATACGTAGTGACTCCAAGAGGGAACGTGATGCTTGATTGTGGGTTAATGCCCCTCGATGACTAGCTTGAGTGACAGAAACATGAGTCTAGGGGATGTGCTGTTGCCACAAGGGGGAAAACAACGGTGCTTGTGCCCGCGGGTGCAAGGATTGTTTACTTTACGCAAAGTTCTTTTAATGCAGTTGTCTGTTGCTTTGAGTTTACACTATGGGTGGGACTCGCAACTTAATACCAGCGAGATGTTCTGGATAGATATCTCAAGGTGGATGATTAGTAGTAGATATTGATGGATTTCGGTCTACTTACTTTGGCGTACCGCCCATGCTTTGAACCTCAACCTTTCTTGCAATGTAGTCAGCATTGGTTTGTGTTCGTGGTCCTGTCAATTGCCCAGCTGTAATTCGTTTACCTCACATAGCTGTTTTATCGTCTTTTGGGAGAGAGACATCACTAGTGAACATCATGTGACTCCGGTCCATATTACCATCATTGATCACATCCGCTATTTACTTTTCGCTATTATTTACTATTGCAAAACATTATCTATCACTACTATCATTTGCTTTTAATCCTTTGTGAACTACAAGGCCGGAGGGATTGACAACCTCTCTGTACTCGTTGGGAGCAAAGTTATTTGTATCTGTGTGCAGGTCCACGTTGATTGCTAATATCTGCCGCCGTTAGCAGTTGACACCTACTTGTTGAACCTAGGAGTCTCTGGGGATTCGATCATTGGCATCTTTGCTAAGGGAAAACACTTCCACAACACTGCATCTTTCACCTTCCACTTGGGGTAACCAACGAGGGGTTAGAGGCCCATCATCCACTTCGGACCAAAACCTCTAGAATAGAGCATTTCAAAAAGAAAATCCCCACTAACTCTATCATAGGCCTTCTCATAACACTACTAGAAAAAGAGCTATAGATGGAATTGACACTAATGGCGCACCAGACAAGTGGTGCGCCATTAGTATATACTAATGGCGCACCATGTGTTGGTGCGCCATTAGTATCCAAATACTAATGGCGCACCATTGACGTGGTGCGTGATACGTCCAAAATGTATCTATAATTTCTGCTTGCTCCATGCCTCTTTTGTGTGATATTGCTATGATATTTATGCACTTCCATACACTTTTGATCATATTTGGACTAACCTATTAACTCAGTGCACCACAGTGCCAGTTCCTGTTTTCTGCTGTTTTTCTATTTCAGGTTTCCCCCATATTAAAAGTGCTCTAAAAATTCCGGGAAAAATACAGGAAAAATCAGCGTAACGGGAGCTTCAAGAAAAACCAAAGTGGGGCCAGAGGGGAGCCAGGGGCAGCCCAGGCGGCCCCACCCCTGGCCGCCCTAGGGGGGCGCCTGGGCCCCCCTCTCCGCTTCTGGTGACCCCCTTTGGCATATATACTCCTCGCGTCCCGAAACCCTCGAGGACGGAACCCTTTTCTCCAGAAGCCATTCCGATCTCCGCCGCCATCGCCACCAAGTTTCGGGGGACCAGAATTCCTGTGCTGGCATCCTGCCGGGACGGGGAAGTGCCCCCGGATTCGTCTCCATCGACGTTGCTTCCTCCCTCCATGATGCGGGAGTAGTTCCCCCTCGGGCCTGAGGTTTCTACCAGTAGCTATGTGGTCAATTCTCTCTCCCATGATGTGATCTTCGTTGTGATCATAGGCTATGTTAATCTAGGGTGATCCCATGATATTTCCCCTTCCTCTATGTATTGGATTGATGTACTCACTTGTCTTTATCTAGTATAATTCCCGAGACCAAGGTGACAGCGGTCTATTGGACATGGATTAGAAGAATATTTTCATGGGTGATTTCCTCTTTTGTGTGTTGATTGAAGATTGAGAGTCTCTTGGTGCTTGTCTTTGACTATCCTTGAGATATGTTGTGGTGATTGTGGTACTTGTTGGGGAACGTAGTATTTTAAAATTTTCCTACGATCATGCAAGATCTATCTACCAGATGCATAGCAACGAGAGGGAAGAGTGTGTCTACATACCCTCGTAGACCGGAAGCGGAAGCGTCAAGTGACGTGGTTGATGTAGTCGAACTTCTTCGCGATCCAACCGATCAAGCACCGAACGTACGGCACCTCCGCGTTCAGCACACGTTCAGCTTGATGACGTCCCACGAGCTCTTGATCCAGTCGAGCTTCACGGGAGAGTTTCGTCAGCACGACGGCGTGGTGACGGATATGATGTATCTACTAGAGCAGGGCTTCGCCTAACCACTGCGACAGTATGACCGAGGTGTGTTTCTGTGGAGGGGGGCACCGCACACGGCTGGAACAATTCAACTTGTGTGTCTTTGGGTGCCCCCCTGCCCCCATATATAAAGGAGCAAGAGGGGAGGGCCGGCCGGCCTCCTATGGTGCGGCTAGGGCAATCCTACTAGGAATAGGATTGCAATCCTATTCCTAGTAGGAGTCCATCAAGAAGGAAGAGAGGGAAAGGAAAAGAGGGAGAGGTGGCGCCCCCCCCAATCCTAGTCCAACTAGGATCCCTAGGTGGGGCGCCGGCCAGCCTCTATGGGCTGCCTCTCTCCTTTCCTCAAGGCCCACTATGGACCATCCCCCCTCGTAGGGGGTTCCGGTAACCCTCTCCGGCAATCCAGTTAAATCCGAAACTTTTCCGGAACACTTACGGTGTCCGAATATAGTCGTCCAATATATCAATCTTTATGTCTCGGACATTCCGAGACTCCTCGTCATGTCCGTGATCTCATCCGGGACTCCAAACTACCTTCGGTACATCAAAACTCATAAACTCATAATACCGATCGTCATCAAACGTTAAGCGTGCGGACCCTACGGGTTCGAGATCTATGTAGACATGACCGAGACTCATCTCCAGTCAATAACCAATAGCGGAACCTGGATGCTCATATTGGCTCCTACATATTCTACGAAGATCTTTATTGGTTAAACCGCATAACAACATATGTTGTTCCTTTTGTCATCGGTATGTTACTTGCCCGAGGTTCGATCGTCGGTATCTCTATACCTAGTTCAATCTCGTTACCGGCAAGTCTCTTTACTCGTTCCGTAACACATCATCTCGTGACTAACTCATTAGTCTTTTTTGCTTGCAAGGCTTATTGTGATGGGTGTTACTGAGAGGGCCCAGAGATACCTCTCCGACACTCGGAGTGACAAATCCTAATCTTGATCTATGCCAGCACCACGAATACTTTCGGAGACACCTGTAGAGCATCTTTATGATCACCCAGTTACGTTGTGACGTTTGATAGCACACAAGGTGTTCCTACGGTATTCGGGAGTTGCATAATCTCATAGTCATAGGAACATGTATAAGTCATGAAGAAAGCAATAGCAGTAAAACTAAACGATCATAGTGCTATGCTAACGGATGGGTCTTGTCCATCACATCATTCTCCTAATGATGTGATCCCGTTGATCAAATGACAACTCATGTCTATGGCTAGGAAACATAACCATCTTTGATCAATGAGCTAGTCTAGTAGAGGCATACTAGGGACATACTGTTTTGTCTATGTATCCACACATGTACTAAGTTTCCGGTTAATACAATTCTAGCCTGAATAAAAGACATTAATCATGATATAAGGAAATACAAATAACATCTTTATTATTGCCTTTAGGGCATATTTCCTTCAGTCTCCCACTTGAACTAGAGTCAATAATCTAGCTCACATCGCCATGTGATTTAATACCGATAGTTCACATCGTTATGTGAATAACACCCATAGTTCACATCGCCATGTGACCAATACCCAAAGGGTTTACTAGAGTCAATAATCTAGTTCACATCGCTATGTGATTAATACCCAAGAGTAATAAGGTGTGATCATGTTTTGCTTGTGAGAGAAGTTTAGTCAACGGGTCTGTCACATTCAGATCCGTATGTATTTTGCAAATTTCTATGTCTATAATGCTCTGCATAGAGCTACTCTAGCTAATTGCTCCCACTTTCAATACGCATCCAGATTGATACTTAGAGTCATCTGGATTTAGTGTCAAAGCTTGCATCGGCGTAACCCTTTACGACGAACTCTTTATCACCTCCATAATCGAGAAACATTTCCTTAGTCATCCAGTTACTAAGGATAATTTTGACCGCTGTATAGTGATCTACTCCTGGATCACTATTGTACCCCCTTGACAAACTCATGGCAAGGTACACAACATGTTTGGTACACAGCATGGCATACTTTATAGAACCTATGGCTGAGGCATAGGGAATGACTTTCATTCTCTCTATATTTTTCTGCCGTGGGCTGGCTTTGAGTCTTACTCAACTTCACACCTTACAAGTCAGGCAAGAACTCCTTCTTTGACTGATCCATTTTGAACTACTTCAAAATCTTATCAAGGTATGTACTCATCGAAAGTCTTATCAAGCATCTTGATCTATCTCTATAGATCTTGATGCCCAATATGTAAGCAGCTTCACCAAGGTCTTTCTTTAAAAAACTCCTTTCAAACACTCCTTTATGCTTTCCAGAAAATTCTACATCATTTCCATCGACAATATGTCATTCACATATACTTATCAGAAAGGTTGTAGTGATCCCACTCACTTCTTGTAAATACAGGCTTCACCGTAAGTCTGTATAAATCTATATGCTTTGATCAACTTATCAAAGCGTATATTCCAACTCCGAGATGCTTGCACCAGTCCATAGATGGATCGCTGGAGCTTGCACATTTTGTTAGCACCTTTAGGATTGACAAAACCTTCGGGTTGCATCATATACAATTTTTCTTTAATAAATCCATTAAAGAATGCAGTTTTGTTATCCATTTGCCAGATTTCATAAAATGCGGCAATTGCTAACATGATTCGGACAGACTTAAGCATCGCTACGGGTGAGAAAGTCTCATCGTAGTCAACTCCTTGAACTTGTCGAAAACCTTTCGCAACAAGTCGAGCTTTGTAAACAGTAACATTACCGTTAGCGTCGGTCTTCCTCTTGAAGATCCATTTATTTTCGATGGCTTGCCGATCATCGGGCAAGTCAACCAAAGTCCACACTTTGTTCTCATACATGGATCCCATCTCAGATTTCATGGCCTCAAGCCATTTTGCGGAATCTGGGCTCATCATCGCTTCCTCATAGTTCGCAGGTTCATCATGGTCTAGTAACATGACTTCCAGAACTGGGTTGCCGTACCACTCTGGTGCGGAACGTACTCTGGTTGATCTACGACGTTCAGCAGAAACTTGATCTGAAGTTTCATGATCATCATCATTAGCTTCCTCACTAATTGGTGTAGGAATCACTGGAACTAGTTTCTGTGATGTTCCACTTTCCAATTCGGGAGAAGGTACAATTACCTCATCAAGTTCTACTTTCCTCCCACTCACTTCTTTCGAGAGAAACTCCTTCTCTAGAAAGGATCCACTCTTAGCAACAAAGACCTTGCCTTCGGATCTGTGATAGAAGGTGTACCCAACAGTTTCTTTTGGGTATCCTATGAAGATTTACTTCTCTGATTTGGGTTCGAGCTTATCATGTTGAAACTTTTTCACATAAGCATCGCAGTCCCAAACTTAAAAAATGACAGCTTAGGTTTCTCGTCAAACCACAGTTCATACGGTGTCATCTCCACGGATTTAGATGGTGCCCTATTTAACGTGAATGTAGCTGTCTCTAATGCATAACCCCAAAAGCAATAGTGGTAGATCGGTAAGAGACATCATCGATTGCACCATATCTAATAAAGTACGGTTATGACGTTCGGACACACCATTACACTGTGGTGTTCCAGGTGGCGTGAGTAGTGAAACTATTTCACATTGTTTTTACTGAAGGCCAAACTCGCTAACTCAAATATTTTACCTCTACGATCATATCGTAGAAACTCTTATTTTCTTGTTACGATGATTCTCCACTTCACTCTGAAATTCTTTGAACTTTTCAAATGTTTCAGACTTGTGCTTCATTAAGTAGATATACCCATATCTGCTCAAATCATCAGTGAAGGTCAGAAAATAACGATTCCCGCCGTGAGCTTCAACACTCATTGGTCTGCATACATCAGTATGTATGATTTCCAACAACTCTGTTGCTCGCTCCACAGTTCCGGAGAACGGAGTTTTAGTCATCTTGCCCATGAGGCATGGTTCGCAAGCACCAAGTGATTCATAATCAAGTGATTTCAAAAAGTCCATCACTATGGAGTTTCTTCATGCGCTTTACACCAATATGACCTAAACGGCAGTGCCACAAATAAGTTGCACTATCATTATTATCCTTGCATCTTTTGGCTTCAATATTATGAATATGTGTATCACACGATCGAGATCCAACAAACTATTTTCATTGGGTGTATGACCATAGAAGGTTTTATTCATGTAAACAGAACAACAATTATTCTCTAACTTACATGAATAACCGTATTGCAATAAACATGATCAAATCATATTCATGCTCAACACAAACACCAAATAACACTTATTTAGGTTCAACACTAATCCCGAAAGTATAGGGAGTGTGCGATGATGATCATATCAATCTTGGAACTGCTTCCAATACACATCATCACTTCATCCTTTAACTAGTTTATGTTCATTATGCAACTCCCATTTCGAGTTACTACTCTTTAGCAACTGAACCAGTATCAAATACCAAGGGGTTGCTATGAACACTAGTAAAATACACATCAATAATCTGTATATCAAATATACCTTTGTTCACTTTGCCATCCTTCTTATCCGCCAAGTATCTAGGGCAGTTCCACTTCCGGTGACTATTTCCTTTGCAGTAGAAGCACTTAGTTTCAGGCTTGAGTTTAGCTTTGGGTTTCTTCATGGGAGTGACAACTTGCTTGTCATTCTTCTTGAAGTTCCCCTTCTATCCCTTTGCCATTTACTTGAAACAAGTGGTCTTATTACCATCAACACTTGATGTTCTTTCTTGATTTCTACCTTCGCCGATTTCAGCATTGCGAAGAGCTCGGGAATTACCTTCGTCATCCCTTGCATATTATAGTTCATCACGAAGTTCTACTAACTTGGTGACAGTGACTAGAGAACTTTGTCAATTACTATCTTATCTGGAAGATTAACTCCCACTTGATTCAAGTAATTGTAGTACCCAGACAATCTGAGCACATGCTCACTGGTTGAGCTATTCTCCTCCATCTTGTAGGCAAAGTACTGTCAGAAGTCTTATACCTCTCGACACGGGCATGAGTATGAAATACTAATTTCAACTCTTGGAACATCTCATATGCTCCGTGGCGTTCAAAACGTTTTTGAAGTCCCGGTTATAAGCCGTAAAGCATGGTGCACTAAACTATCAATCATACGGAGCTTTTGTCAAAACGTTCATAACGTCTACATCTGCTCCTGCAATAGGTCTGTCACCTAGCGGTGCATCAAGGACATATTTCTCTGTGCAGTAATGAGGATAATCCTCAGATCACGGAACAATTCCGCATCATTGCTACTAACATCTTTCAACTTAGTTTTCTCTAGGAACATATAAAAAATAAACGGGGAGCAACATCGTGAGCTATTGATCTACAACATAGATATGCTAATACTACGAGGACTAAGTTCATGATAAATTAAAGTTCAATTTAATCATATTACTTAAGAACTCCCACTTAGATAGACATCCCTCTAGTCATCTAAATGATCACGTGATCCAAATCAACTAAACCATGTCCGATCATCATGTGAGATGGAGTAGTTTCAATGGTGAACATCTTATGTTGATCATATCTACTATATGATTCACGCTCGACCTTTCGGTTTCCAGTATTCCGAGGCCATATCTGCATATGCTAGGCTCGTCAAGTTTAACCCGAGTATTCTGCATGTGCAAAACTGGCTTACACCCGTTGTATTTGAACGTAGAGCTTATCACACCCGATCATCACGTGGTGTCTCGGCACGACGAACTTTCGCAACGGTGCATACTCAGGGAGAACACTTATACCTTGAAATTTAGTAAGGGATCATCTTATAATGCTACTGTTGTTCTAAGCAAAATAAGAAGCATAATAAGATAAACATCACATGCAAATCAAAATATGTGACATGATATGGCCATCATCATCTTGTGCTTTTGATCTCCATCTCCAAAGCACCGTCATGATCACCTTCGTCACCGGCGCGACACCTTGATCTCCATCGTAGCATCGTTGTCGTCTCGCCAACTATTGCTTCTACGACTATCGCTACCGCTTAGTGATAAAGTAAAGCAATTACATGGCGATTGCATTTCATACAATAAAGCGACAACCATATGGCTCCTGCCAGTTGCCGATAACATTACAGAACATTATCATCTCATACAACACCGTATAACTCATCATGTCTTGACCATATCACATCACAACATGCCCTGCAAAAACAAGTTAGACGTCCTCTACTTTGTTGTTGCAAGTTTTACGTGACAGCTACGGGCTTAGCAAGAACCGTTCTTACCTACGCATACAAAACCACAACGATGTTTCATCAAGTATGTGCCGTTTTAACCTTCACAAGGACCGGGCGTAGCCACACTTGATTCAGCTAAAGTGAGATAGACAGACACCCGCCAGTCACCTTTAAGCAACGAGTGCTCGTAACGGTGAAACCAGTCTCGCGTAAGCGTACGCGTAATGTCGGTCCGGGCCGCTTCATCTCACAATACCGCCGAAGCAAAGTATGACATGCTGGTAAGCAGTATGACTAGTATCGCCCACAACTCATTGTGTTCTACTCGTGCATATCATCTACGCATAGACCTGGCTCTGATGCCACTGTAGGGGAACGTAGTATTTTAAAATTTTCCTACGATCACGCAAGATCTATCTACCAGATGCATAGCAACGAGAGGGAAGAGTGTGTCTACATACCCTCGTAGACCGGAAGCGAAAGCGTCAAGTGACGCGGTTGATGTAGTCGAACTTCTTCGCGATCCAACCGATCAAGCACCGAACGTACGGCACCTCCGCGTTCAGCACACGTTCAGCTTGATGACGTCCCACGAGCTCTTGATCCAGTTGAGCTTCACGGGAGAGTTTCGTTAGCACGATGGCGTGGTGACGGATATGATGCATCTACTAGCGTAGGGCTTCGCCTAAGCACTGCGACAGTATGACCGAGGTGTGTTTCTGTGGAGGGGGGCACCGCACACGGCTGGAACAATTCAACTTGTGTGTCTTTGGATGCCCCCCTGCCCCCGTATATAAAGGAGCAAGAGGGGAGGGCCGGCCGGCCTCCTATGGTGCGGCTAGGGCAATCCTACTAGGAATAGGATTGCAATCCTATTCCTAGTAGGAGTCCATCAAGAAGGAAGAGAGGGAAAGGAAAAGAGGGAGAGGTGGCGCCCCCCCAATCCTAGTCCAACTAGGATCCCTAGGTGGGGCGCCGGCCAGCCTCTATGGGCTGCCTCTCTCCTTTCCTCAAGGCCCACTATGGACCATCCCCCCTCGTAGGGGGTTCCGGTAACCCTCTCCGGCAATCCAGTTAAATCCGAAACTTTTCCGGAACACTTCCGGTGTCCGAATATAGTCGTCCAATATATCAATCTTTATGTCTCGGACATTCCGAGACTCCTCGTCATGTCCGTGATCTCATCCGGGACTCCGAACTACCTTCGGTACATCAAAACTCATAAACTCATAATACCGATCGTCATCAAACGTTAAGCGTGCGGACCCTACGGGTTCGAGATCTATGTAGACATGACCGAGACTCATCTCCAGTCAATAACCAATAGCGGAACCTGGATGCTCATATTGGCTCCTACATATTCTACGAAGATCTTTATCGGTTAAACCGCATAACAACATATGTTGTTCCTTTTGTCATCGGTATGTTACTTGCCCGAGGTTCGATCGTCGGTATCTCTATACCTAGTTCAATCTCGTTACCGGCAAGTCTCTTTACTCGTTCCGTAACACATCATCTCGTGACTAACTCATTAGTCTTTTTTGCTTGCAAGGCTTATTGTGATGGGTGTTACCGAGAGGGCCCAGAGATACCTCTTCGACACTCGGAGTGACAAATCCTAATCTTGATCTATGCCAGCACCACGAATACTTTCGAAGACACCTGTAGAGCATCTTTATGATCACCTAGTTACGTTGTGACGTTTGATAGCACACAAGGTGTTCCTACGGTATTCGGGAGTTGCATAATATCATAGTCATAGGAACATGTATAAGTCATGAAGAAAGCAATAGCAGTAAAACTAAACGATCATAGTGCTATGCTAACGGATGGGTCTTGTCCATCACATCATTCTCCTAATGATGTGATCCCGTTGATCAAATGACAACTCATGTCTATGGCTAGGAAACATAACCATCTTTGATCAATGAGCTAGTCTAGTAGAGGCATACTAGGGACATACTGTTTTGTCTATGTATCCACACATGTACTAAGTTTCCGGTTAATACAATTCTAGCATGAATAAAAGACATTTATCATGATATAAGGAAATACAAATAACATCTTTATTATTGCCTCTAGGGCATATTTCCTTCAGTACTCTCTTTGGATAGCCGCGGTGACATTGGGAAATCCATAGATAGAGAACTACGAACTTAGAGGTGTGCTTTTGTAGCCCTACATAATTCTCGTCCTCTCTTGACCACAAAGGAATGACCTCCGAGTGCGTCTCCATTATGGGAAATATCATGTGATTCGATTATGTTAATGTTGTTGGGAGTTGCCACTAGTGAAAGTATGAAGCCTAGGCCTTGTTTCCACCATTGCAATACCATTTGTGCTCACGTTTACCACTTGTTTGCTTGCTGCACTTTTTATTACAGATTTATATTACTTTGCTTTGCCACTCCTATCATCCATAGTTTACCATCTCTTCGCCGAACTAGTGCACCTATACAACTCCTAGTTGTATTAGGTGTGTTGGGGACACAAGAGACTTCTTGTATCTTAGTTGCAGGGTTGCTTGAGAGAGACCATCTTCGACCTCTACTTCCCTGAGTTCGATAAACCTTAGGTCATCCACTTGAGGGAAATTGCTGCTGTCCTACAAACCTCTGCGCTTGGAGGCCCAACATAGTCTACAAGAATAGAAGCGTGTGTAGACATCAAGCTATTTCTGGCGCCGTTGCCGGGGAAGTAAGTGTTTGAAGGTATATCTTTAGATCTTGCAATTAAATCTTTTCGTTTCTTGTTTTTAGTTTCACTAGTTATGTTTATGGAAAACCGCACTCTTAGTTCGCTGCTTGGGGAAGGCCGCTTTACCACACCCGTGGTAGAGAAGTCTCCTCCACCTACTGAATGTATCCCGTTCCGAATACCACTTGGGATAATTGAAATAATTAGGAATGATTGTTATGATGGGACAGTCAATCCTAGTATTCATTTGTTGAAATTTACAGAACTTTGTGAGTTGTTTAAGATTTCAGGTTTGACAAGAGATGGAGTCATGAGGAAATTATTTGCCTTGTCACTGAAAGGAAAAGCATTGGAATGGTATAGGCTACTAGATGACTCTCACCTGCTGGATTGGGAAGAGATCCAGTCTCTCTTTTACTCCAAGTTTTATCCTCTTCATGAAGCCCATGAGAATAGGAATTATGTTTATAATTTCTATCCTCATGACGGAGAGAGCATAGCTCAAGCTTGGGGGAGACTGAAAACGTTAATGCTAAAATGTCCTAACCATGGGCTCCCCAAAGATATGATTATTACTAATTTCTATGCGAGGCTCTCTCGACAGGATAAAGATTTGCTCGATGCTTCCTCTATGGGTTCTTTCACAAACGAAAAGATTGATGCTAAATGGGAACTCCTTGAAAGAATTCAACGCAACACTGAAGATTGGGAGATCGACAAAGGTAAAGAGTCAGGTATAATTTATGAGTATGATTGCATGAAGTCCTTTGTTGAAACTACAAGTTTTAATAAGTTTAGCGCTAAGTTTGGGCTTGATTCTCAACTCCTTGTTGATTTCCTCAAATCTTTTGCTTCACATCTTAATATGCCTAAGGAGGATTGGATCAAGCATCATGAACCTTTCAAAGAGATTTGCAAAGAAAATGAAATTGTTCATGATGATTGCAACATGCATGATCCAATTCCTAAAAATGAAGTTTTATATAAGCATGTTAATTTTTGTGGAGTGGATAGGCCTTGTGAAAGGCCTATGATTGAAGAAGAGAAGTATTGTAAGCAACATAAGCATGAAAGAACAATCACTTGGGTCAAAGATTTAAATGAAATTGCTAGAGAATTGTGTGACCTTTATCCTTTTACTTGTGAACTTTGTTGTATAGAGGGTCACTTTAATTTTCAATGCATGCACTTTCAAAACATAACTGTTAACCAGTTGTGTGATAACATGATCACCCCTGATCTTTATGATGAGCTTATGTTATTTTTGATGTGTGAAGAGTTATCAGAAAAGACTTCTTGGCTAGATGTTAATGCCATAGGAATAAAAAACACTTTGCAAAATTGCCATCTCTATTGTGTTGTTAATTGTCATAAAAATGATTACATAAGTAAGATTAGAAAGGAGGGAACTTTACCAAAGTATAAAAATGTCTCTTATATTTCTGCTAACAAAAAGGAGAGTTTCTCCCAAGTTTCCCCTATTGTTTCTAATGATAAACCAGGATATGTGGAGAAGCTTCATCTCCAACCACTCCCTCCTAAGGTGAAGAAGAAGAAAAAGAAGAGGAGGAGGAAGAGGAGCAAGAAGGAAGAAGAATGGGTATCAACCTGGCCTGAGCATATTCCTCCCATCAACTTTTATCCTAACGGTTGTAAGTTTAAAGAAGAAGGTGAAGTTTATTGCCTTAATTATCATCTTGATGATACGTCCGTAGGTACTATTGAAGATGATTTTGATTATGATATGCATGTTACTTATTGTGATTGGGAAAATGATGATAATGCTATTTATGATCCTGAAAATCTTTTTGGTACCAACTCTGAAAGTGATGATATGGAAAGCTCTAAGCTTGGGGATGATAGGATTGCAAATCCTTTACCCACTAGTGATGTGATAATTGATAATTCTTTTGCTAGTAAGAATAAAGACAACATGTTTACAAATATAGTTGCTAGCAATGATAATGCTCTTCTCTACTATGATGATGTTATAACTCCAATCTATAGTGATTATAAAGGTACCTATGACATAAGGAGAAATTATCCTTATGAAACTTGTCATAATCATGGAGGGAATTACTCCCTTGTTGAACACCATCTTCCTAATACACAATTAATCTATAGTGTTCGAGTTGTTTATGATAGTCCTACTCCCACTATTACCAATGAGAAAGATTATGCTTATGTGGAGAGTAAGAGTACCTTTTTGCATGTGGATCATGGTAACAATGCTTTATGTGATGCTTATATTGTTGAGTTTATTCGTGATCCCACTAAAAATTATTATGAGAAGGGAACATATGCTTATAGATATTTCAATAATATCAAGTTCCCTCTCTTTATGTTGAAGGTTTTGAAGCTGCACTTGTTTTGTCTTCCTATGCTTATTGCTTTGTGCTTCAATGAATTATTCTATTGCAATATTCCTATGCATAGGAAGCATGTTAGGCTTAAATGTGTTTGGTATTTGCTTCTTGATGCTCTCTTTTGTTCTTCAACTCTTATTCCTACGAGAGCATCATTAAAGTCTTAAGCCTATCTTTATGGCTATAAAGAAAGAGCTTTTGGGACAGAGCCCACAACGAATTAGGTTTTATTTTGCTTTTGTTGTGTCTTGATGTTTGTTACTACAGTAGCATCATCATTGTATCTTTTCTTTTCAGCTTTGTGCCAAGTTTAGCCTCCGATTGCAAGAAAGTTCAAAAGTTGTGACGTGCTGTCCAGGAAACAGATTCTGTCCTTGGACAGAAAAATTCGAATAAAATCACCAGATCATCTTTTTGATCTGAATTTTTTTGACAGCGTTGTCTATACAATTGGCTTTCGAGCGTCTGTTCTGAGTTTTTTTATTTGAGTTGCAGAAGTGCCCCGAAAAAATTATTTACTACCTGCTGGTCTGTTTTTCACAGATTCTGTCCTGTTTTGCCTTTTCTTCGTTTTGCAAACCTTGAGCTTGCTTTTTCTTTGCAAAAACCTTTTGGCAATCTTGAGAAACAGTAGCTCTTCAAGATTATCTTTATTTCCAGTAGGGAAAAATTATTTTATTGTGGGTACTAACCTCGCTAATCAGATTATGATGAGTTATGTATGAAGGGATTTTTCAAGTGTGCGAGAGAAGATGATAAAAGAAGATCCAGGAGGGTCAAACGCTCAAGCTTGGGGATGCCCCCATGCACCCCCAAGAAATATTCAAGAAGACTCAAGTGTCTAAGCTTGGGGATGCCCCCATGCATCCTCTTCTCCATCAACAATTATCAGTTCGTCTTCCGTTCCACTATAATTATCACTTCATGTGTTATGTGCTATGCTTGGAGCGTCTTGCTCTTAGTTTCCTTTTTAGTTTTCTTTAGCTTTGCTTGCTGTTCATAACAAGTTAGAACCCAGCTTTCTTTGTGTGGGAGAGAAACATGCTCCACTTCAACCTAGAACACAACATAGGATTTTCATGCTTATCTTTGTTGTGTGTGTTTTTTGTCTTTCCATAGCTGCTGTCATGTTTAGCTCTTAGTTTTCATGCTTTTCTTTTTAAAGAGCTTTTGTTTAGTTGGTTGCTGAACTCTCTTGAGTTTTCATGTTTATCTTGTTAAGAGAGTTTGCCTGTTGCACTGAGTTGTGTGTCTTAACTTAAAGTAGGTAATTGAGGTTGCTATTTAATTTTAGTAGTAACTTGCAATAGTTTTGAGGTATTGCCATGAGTAATGTCTGAACTTTTGGTGTCAAGAGCTTTAGCCTATTAGTGATAGATGTCGTATTTTGGGCAATCCGTGTTTATTTTCGAAAACCTACAAAATAGTTGAGAACTTTAGCTACTAAATGGATCACTAATCTTTGGAGGGATCGAATATAAGAGTACACTCACGTACCATGAGTCGAGGATGCGCAAGGATAACCAAACCCCCATACACTCCTCCTCGGGGTACTTGTCTCTTTGTGAACCTCCTAATTAGATTGAGAGTTACCGATAATAAGTGCATGAGTTCTTCGGACTAATGTGAGTATTCGAAGGTTGACACTTCCGCCTAGCCATATTTTTCTAGCCTCTTCGGTACCGTGCATTGCCCTTTCTCACCTCGAAAGTTGGCGCATACTTCACCGGTGCATCCAAATCCTTGGCACAATACGCTCTGTCATCATAAGCCTCATTATATCCTTCCTCAAAACAGCCACCATACCTACCTATCAAGGCATTTCCATAGCCTTTCCGAGATACATTGACATGCAACATCCATCTTCTCATGACTTGATCTTCATGTCATACATGCTTTTTGCTTGATCGATGAGCCGCATGCTAGTTGGGCCTTGCCCTAATCATTGCTACATGACGCGCTAGTATCATTGCATATCCTGCTACACTGGCAGAGGCATACATTTGCATACATCATGATAGTTTCATTTTCTTTATGTTGAGTACTTTTGTAAAGTGTGAAAGATCTTCTATACTTCTTGTAATAAATAGAGTGTTACCCCTAAAGTGAGGAAAAGATCCCAAAGAGGACAAAATCAAAAGATCCCAAAGAGGACAAATGAGAGTTAAATAGAAAGAGCCATTGAGGCCACAAAAAAATAAAAAAAATAGAAAAAGAAATAAAAAGAGAGAAGGGGGCACACTACTATTCCTTTTGAGAGATCCACACTCGTACTCCATCTTATACCTTGTACTCCATAGAGATTATCATTCATGCATATAGCTATGTGGGGACCTTCACACTATAGAACTTGGCTTGTATATTCCAATGATGAGCCTCCTCAAAAGAGCTCTAGGTCTTCTTGAGCAAGCAAGTTGGATGCACCCCCACTAGTTCCATTGGAGAGCTTACCTTAGCTCATATGTGCATCCATCGCATGGCAATCCCTACTCCTCACATCATATCTATCATTTGGCTTTCTCTCGCCTATGATTGTCCTCATTGATGTGAGCCTTTCACACCTTTTTTGTCTTCCCCCTCCATCATTTTTCTCTCTTTGCCATCCTAAGTGTTAACTTTCTTGCTTACGCTCATCCATTGCATGAGTGCTCAAAATATCAAAAGGGAGTGGATCATTTTGACTTGTACCTGGCTGACGGTCTGGGGATGAGTCAAGATAAGATTCCAAAGAAGACCAAGTGTGAAACTTTAGTAGATTAAGTTCTCAACAATACAAAAACTATGTTTTACTCTCTCATATATCCCTATCCCCTTTCTTGCACGCAAACACCATTTGGAGACATTCGAGTCACGGACAGCGAGAGCTCTTGCACCTTTATGTTCTTATGTTGCTTGTTACAATGCTAATATAGACTCTTGCTTGTTATGACTTGAATTGAATTACATGCCTTGATTGCTTTACTTAAAAGTTCTTATATGGTTGATAGCATGTCACCACAGAAATTATGCTCGAGCAGGAATTAAGCTTGGGGATGTTGATACGTCCAAAACGTATCTATAATTTCTGCTTGCTCCATGCCTCTTTTGTGTGATATTGCTATGATATTTATGCACTTCCATACACTTTTGATCATATTTGGACTAACCTATTAACTAAGTGCACCACAGTGCCAGTTCCTGTTTTCTGCTGTTTTTCTATTTCAGGTTTCCCCCATATTAAAAGTGCTCTAAAAATTCCGGGAAAAATACAGGAAAAATCAGCGTAACGGGAGCTTCAAGAAAAACCAAAGTGGGGCCAGAGGGGAGCCAGGGGCTGCCCAGGCGGCCCCACCCCTGGCCGCCCTAGGGGGGCGCCTGGGCCCCCCTCTCCGCTTCTGGTGACCCCCATTGGCATATATACTCCTCGCGTCCCGAAACCCTCGAGGGCGGAACCCTTTTCTCCAGAAGCTATTCCGATCTCCGCCGCCATCGCAACCAAGTTTCGGGGGACCAGAATTCCTGTGCCGGCATCCTGCCGGGACGGGTAAGTGCCCCCGGATTCGTCTCCATCGACGTTGCTTCCTCCCTCCATGATGCGGGAGTAGTTCCCCCTCGGGGCTGAGGTTTCTACCAGTAGCTATGTGGTTAATTCTCTCTCCCATGATGTGATCTTCGTTGTGATCATAGGCTATGTTAATCTAGGGTGATCCCATGATATTTCCCCTTCCTCTATGTATTGGATTGATGTACTCACTTGTCTTTATCTAGTATAATCCCCGAGACCAAGGTGACAGCGGTCTATTGGACATGGATTAGAAGAATATTTTCATGGGTGATTTCCTCTTTTGTGTGTTGATTGAAGATTGAGAGTCTCTTGGTGCTTGTCTTTGACTATCCTTGAGATATGTTGTGGTGATTGTGGTACTCTCTATGGATGGCCGCGATGATATTGGGAAATCCATAGATAGAGAACTACGAACTTAGAGGTGTGCTTTTGTAGCCCTACATAATTCTCGTCCTCTCTTGACCACAAAGGAATGACCTCCGAGTGCCTCTCCATTATGGGAAATATCATGTGATTCGATTATGTTAATGTTGTTGGGAGTTGCCACTAGTGAAAGTATGAAGCCTAGGCCTTATTTTCACCATTGCAAAACCATTTGTGCTCACGTTTACCACTTGTTTGCTTGCTGCACTTTTTATTACAGATTTATATTACTTTACTTTGCCACTCCTATCATCCATATTTTACCATCTCTTCGCCGAACTAGTGCACCTATACAACTCCTAGTTGTATTAGGTGTGTTGGGGACACAAGAGACTTCTTGTATCTTAGTTGCAGGGTTGCTTGAGAGAGACCATCTTCGACCTCTACTTCCCTGAGTTCGATAAACCTTAGTCATCCACTTGAGGGAAATTGCTGCTGTCCTACAAACCTCTGCGCTTGGAGGCCCAACATAGTCTACAAGAATAGAAGCGTGTGTAGACATAAGTGCGCCATTAGTAACAATTTTTTTTTCATTTTTTTTCAAAACTACTAATGGCGCACCAGTGGATAGTGCGCCATTAGTAGTTAAACTACTAATGGCGCACCACATCCACGGTGCGCCATTAGTAATTTTTTTTCAAATTTTTTTTTTATTTTTTTTTATTTTATTTTCAAAAAATACTAATGGCGCACCATGGGAGTGGTGCGCCATTAGTAGTTAAACTTACTAATGGCGCACCACTCCCACGGTGCGCCATTAGTAATTTTTTTTTCAAATCCATTAGTATTTTTTTTTTCAAATTTTGTTTATTTTTTATTTTTTTATTTTTTTCAAAACTACTAATGGCGCACCGTGGGAGTGGTGCGCCATTAGTAGTTAAACTACTAATGGCGCACCGTGGGAGTGGTGCGCCATTAGTAGTTGAACTACTAATGGCGCACCACTCCCACGGTGCGCCATTAGTAACTTGGCCATTACTGCACCACCACCACCCCTGACCGCCTTTTCCAGTTCAAAAATAAATAAAAGAAAATGATGTTAAATGTCAAAAAAAATAAAAGAAAATAAGTTTCCCATGTGATACGTGGTCTACTTTTTGAGAAAATTTACAAATATGAATTTTGACTTTATTTGCAAAATATCTCTGGAATTTAGTAAAACGGGCATAACTTTTGCATACGAACTCGGATTAAAAAGTTTTTTATATGAAAAATCATCTACTCGAAAAGTTACATCCGAATTTAACCGGGGGATCCCCGTTAAACATTTTCAAAATCCCCAAAAACCTAACAGAAAAAAAGTTACGGGGCTTTTAAGATCTACAGGCAAAAAAATTCAAAAAATTCAAACTTACTAGTGGCGCACCGTTTGCTAGGTGTGCCACTAGTAACAGAAAAAAAAATTATAAAATTTTCGAAAAAAATATAATTTTTTTCCAAAATATGATACGTAATATGACCGGGAAGTTTGAAATATATTTTCAAAATTTCATCATACTCATGAACATGAACAAACTAGTAGACATCAAGAAGGGTTAATAGGATTGATATTATAGATATATCAACAAGTGCCTGTTAAGTGAGCTGGTGCTGGGGTTGGATAGAACTACGAAGTTAAGCGTGCTCGGGCTGGAGTAGTGTGAGGATGGGTGACCTTATGGGAGAGGCATACTAATGGCGCACAGTGCACTATACTAATGGCGCACCAGTGATGCGCCATTACTATACCAGATACTAATGGCGCACCAGTAAAAAATACTAATGGCGTGCTACTAATGGCGCACCAGTAGTGCGCCATTAATGGGCAAAACTGGTGCGCCATTAGTAGCCCTTTTCCTAGTAGTGTAATCTAACTTGAGCACTAAACCATGTGCCCCTTTTTGTTTCAATTCATGGGCCATCACTACACTTTTCAAGACATACCTTCCATTAATAAAGGTAGTTTGATTAGAGGAAATAAATCTACGACCAATGGGGGAAACCCTATTGGTCATAGCTTTGGAGAAAAACTTAATACCACAACGACTCAAACTAATAGGTCTAATTTTTTTTTCATATCTTTAGCATCAGGTTCTTTGGGAATAAGAACAATCAGAGCAAAGTTCAATCTATGAAAATCCAATTTACCTTCCTCAAAATCTCTCACTAAAGCCATAAAATCAGATTTAATTACCTCGCAGAAGGTTTGGTAGAAAAGAAAAGACAACCCATCAGGGCCAGGAGCCCCATGAGCATAAGACCCAAATATCGCTTCTTTGATCTCTTCCTCAGAAAATATGTTCTGTAGGTGATCATTCTCTTCCTCAGTAACAAGATCACTCTCCTCCCAAAAGGGGAAGGACCGAGGCAAATGTTGTGTTTATTTTCAAAACCAAATAGGTTTTTATAATAGGTAGTGGGCACATCCAACATTTCTTTAGTAGTATAGACATGACCATTTTACCCAATTAACTCAGATAAATGGTTTTTTCTTTGTCTATGGCCGGCTAAGGCATGAAAATAAGCACTATTTTTATCTCCATCGATAATCCTGCGATCTCTGGACCGTTGCCACAAGGCAGTTTCTTCCTTACTCCAAATACTAGCAAGTTCTTTCTTAATCCCTTCCATCCTACTCCTATCTATGTCATCAATTAGGTTCCTCTGAGAAAAAAACATCAAGAATATCAAATTCGAGCAAAAGGTCCATTTTCTTCTTCTTAATCCCTGCCTCAATAGTCAATATTAATGCTCCAGCCTTTAACTTTCTTCCTAAACAATCTACATTTGTTCATCTAGACATCCATAGCCGAGTCACCAGGAACTGAAGTGTTCCAGATTCTGGCCACCAATATCTTTGAAATCTGGTTGGTTAGGCCAACACTTTTCAAAATTGTTGACCATATATTAAAAATATTAATTTTTATTGGAAAAATGTCAAGCATGTATTATAAAAAATTGTAGACATATAAAAATGTAGAATGAAAACCAAAAGAAACAAGGAAAATGGAAAAAAGAAAGCCATAGGAAACAAAACGAAACCAAAGAAAAATAAAAATGAAAAAAAAAAGCTAAGAAACAAATTCAGAAAGATTTAAAAATTAAAAATAACCAAGGAAGAAAAACGAAAAGAAACAAAACAAACAAAAAATAAACAAATAACTGAAAAAAACATAGAGAAATAATGAAAAATGAAAGAAAAGGCAAAAAACAATGAAATCAGAGAAAGAACAAAGAAAACCTAGTAAAAAACAAAAAAAAACCTGGAAAAGGAGAAGAAACGGTGGAAATTTTGGCTCATTTTGATTTAAGTAGCCTTGTCGTATTACTCCATGGAGAAGAACAGTATTGACCATTCATTCAAAAAATGTAATCTTGTATTACAGCAAATGTTGAACGTGTATTAGATATATACTACCAAAAACGTACAATGTGTATGGAAAAAAATAGAGAAATGTTTCTAATGTATTAGATATATACTATTAAAAAATAATTTTTCAGAAAAATGTTAATCATGTATTTAAAAATGATTAACTTGTTCATAACAAAAAACCGAAGAAAATATAAAAGGCAAACAAAACAAAGAAAAGTAAATTATAGCAAAGAACGAAAGAAAACATGTGAAAAACATAATTTATAACAAAGAAAAAAACAGAAGAAAACTGGTGAAGAAAAAGAAAGAAAGAAAGAAACTAAGAAAACCAAAATAAAAAAAATCTGAAAACCAATAAATAAACAAAGAAAAGCTGTGAAAACAATAAAACCGAAGAAATCTATTGAAGAAATAGAGAAAAACCAAAGAAAAAAAGGAAAAGGAAAAAGACTGAACGAACTAGCGAAGTGAACGGATCGAACGTTGCGGCGTGATCCCTCGTCTTCTCCTATCGATCTCTCGGCTGTCCGTCGGCTAGTCGTAATTTTTGTGTGTTGTGACGCCATTGATGGAGAAGGAGATCCCGGTGTGTCCATACCCTACAAATTGCAAATCCTACAGTTCGCAATGGTCAATAGAAATCCCTTGTACATAGCACTCAAATTCATTGCATCCATTAGTTTTGTCGTTCCATGTCTTGTGACTTTGGTGCTCCCCAAATCATGATTCTTCAATGTTAGGCCTTCTTTGGTTTGTAGTAATTTTGTAGGAACTCTATATGATAGGATCTGCAAAGGAAAATTTCATTTGAAGCCATTTGGTTTATAGGAATGGATTCCTATTCCTATGTAGGATAGAAATCAATCCTTCATATTTTGAAGGTAAAAAATATTAGCCTAGACTCAATGAAAACATTTATATCCTTTGCACCAAATGTCATATTTTTCTCTATAGGAACTGAGATGCATGTCATCTCGTTTCTTATGATTTTCCTATTCCTATAAAAGTTCCTCTCCTATGAACCAAAGGATGCCTTAACGCTTCTTTAGTTAAGGCCTTAAGGCTCCTCGAAAAGAGATGTCATTTGATGCATAAGATAGTAATTTTTCCATTAGGTCTAGGCTAATATTTTTTTTCTTTGAAATGTGAAGGATTAATTCCTATCATGTATACAAATAGGTTTCATTCCTACAAACCAAAGGGCTTCAAAGGATTTTTTTTTTCCTATAAAGTTTCTATCATTTAGGCTTCGTTCGGTTAATAGGATTTTTGAAAATGATACCGTTTATGGAGGTTATTTCCTTTGCGGTGTTCGAAATGCAGGAATGACCTACAGTAATCCAAAGGAAACTTGTCCTTCCAATGCTGATTTCAGAGGAATTGAAACATCTGCCTGGAGCTCATGTTTTTCGCGGAAGACCGATGCGAGGTGCTCTGGTCGTGGCAGTTAGCATGCAGAGCTAATTAAAATGAGCTGATGTGTGACGTGATGGGATGAGAGATAGAGACAAAGCTGCCTTGCGGCCAATTTAAAAATCTTTAAGGTTCCCGTACTTTCCCATGGTTTTCCTATGATCACCCAAATGTCTATTTCTACAACTTTCTGTGATCCGGACAGTATAGTTTTACTTATTCTCGTGTTCCCTAGACTCATAGGTTCTCTGATAGCCTTCAGTCCTACTTCCTTTGAAGTATTTTTATCCTTTGTTTCCTCTCCTTACATAGCAGCCTTACAATTCCTATGAACCAAAGAAAGCCTTAATTAGCTTGACAGAGCACATGGGATGTGTTGTCAGTTGCGTGTATCGTTTAGGTGGAACTGGAGGAGAGAACATGTGTGCGTGCATGGAAGAGTCAAAGGTGTAGCATGCATTATCTGCGTGCCTCTTCTAGTCTAAGCTAAAAATGCACATTTCGTCCATCAATCTTTCTGCACCCACTGGTTTTTGTCGTGCCAGATCCATAGCACTCTTTCTTGTGTGCCGTCCATGCAAACCCTCTTTTGATACTGATAGCATCTACAGTCGAACTAGGCAAATCCGACTCCATATACTAGTTTTATCAAGAACCAGACCGTTTTGGTACAATGAGAGGCGACCGCGGTGGCGATCTTGGGGCGACCCCGGTGCCGGCGGCGCCTTCCATACGCGGCAGGAGCAGATTTTGGGCCCTTGCGGCCTCGGACCCAGACGACTCCGACGAGGAGGATGCCATCGCCGGCGGCTCTGGATCGTGGTCTCCGACGCCGAGTGACAACATGTGCGAGGTGTTGGGGGCTGGGTACTCGGAGGAGGAGGTCGCTGACTTCGTGGATGGGATCGTGCCAATTGAAGATCATGCTTGGGATGGGCTGGACAAGACGGACAAACGGGAGGTTCTCCGGCGAGTGGTTCACCGCCGTACGGCTCCGACGGCGATCCGGCCTTGGAAGGGTCATCTACCAAAGGTATGTCTGCCTTCCCTTACCCTTGGTGATTTCCTCGGTTCTTGGAAAGTTGTGAAAGATCGCTGGAGAAGGGCGCAGCCGCCGCCGGCGGTGCTGCCGGCGCGTCCTTTCGATGGGATCCAGGCGGCCAGATCGGAGCGTTTGAAAGTTCTGTTCGGCCAGGTTGGGTCTGAATTGCTTTCGACGGGCCGGGTTGCAGCCGAGGCTAGGCAAGAGGCCCGTGAACCGATCGCTACAGATCGCGTTCAAGTCTCCGGCGTTGGGGTCGAACGAACTGTGTCTAGGGTTCGGGTGATCGCCCGTCCTTCCTTCGCTTCACTAGGTCCTGGGCGCGCGAGACGTATTCCCTCGACGGCTGGTAGCGCTGCAGCCTCCAGCGTAGTGCGCACGAGACGAGTCCCCTCGGCGGCTGTTAGCGCTGCAGCCTCCAGCGTGGTGGCGGACATGGCTGACAGAGGCCATCCGGCGGCGGCCAAAGAACCGGCCGCTGCCGCCGCTGCGCAGCAGGACGCGCCACCGGCCGGACGGGGTGGGGCTCAGGCTGTAGGGCGGGGCGGTGCCCCGTTCGCCGGCCGTCCGGGCAGCCATGCTGCCGGTCGTGGTGGGGCCTCTCACACTGGACGTGGTGGTGCCCATGGCGGCGGGCGAGGTGGAAGTTTCATGCATGAAGGTCATGGTGGAGGTGCTGTGAGAGATCATCACAATGGAGGAGCTCGTTTCAATCGTTATGGTCAATGGGGTGATGATGGTTACAATGCATACGGTGATGGGTAGCACCGTGGTTCTTCTTCTTGCAGTAATCAGGGCTCAGGTTGGAACTATGGCAATGGACCGGGACGCGGCTTCCAAGGGCCTCCTGGAAACTTCGTCGAAGGGGTGGCTGGCCCAACTAACTGGCCTCAACGAGGAGCTCACAGTGCGTTTCGTGGCGGGAGAGGAGGGGGCCGCCGACCACCTCAGCAGCGGGCTCCTATGGCGTTGGTGGACAGCGCGGGGACTGCTACGGTCGTGCCATCCGAGACGGGGTAGGCACCTCCTCCCGCGCTCCCCCAGGTTGCTGTTGACATGGTTAGGGCCTTGGCGGCGGTTAGTATTCCAAAGGCTAAGGCTGATGATGGTGGTGCTGATAAGGCTCTGGATAAGTGTAATGATGAGAAGCTATCTAAGTGGTCCATTAAGAAGAAGAAACTGCCATGCTATAGATGTGGAGAGCCAGGTCATTTTGTGGGAGAGTGCACCATGAAACTCTGCGATTATTTCTGCAGATCTCAGCATAAGTCTAGCAATTATCCACTACTTGTTGGCCCAAAACCGGTTTGCACTCTATATGGCGTGTGCTGCCAGGAACTTATGTTTTTTGAGTCACCAGATGTGGCACCTTCGGCTCAGGTTCACGAGAGTTCTTTCCCTGCAGTCGTCAAGGTTGCTAATGGGAGTTTGACCGAGGCACAGATTGTTCGCCAATTGCAGGATCTCGTTCCAGGTACTCATCAGTGGGATCTTGTTAAGTTGGAGGATCAGACTTACAAGGTAGATTTTCCCACTAAGGAGGATCAATTATATATGCTCAAATGGGGCATGTGTAGGATTCCTAGTACGAGTATTGTTCTTACGTTTGATGAGTGAAAGGAGAAGGATCCCGTGGGCACACCTTTGGAGAAGGTATGGGTCCGTTTCTATGGTGCACCACGTAGATACATCAACAAATTTCTGGTTGCATGGAGTTTGGGCTCTCTCATTGGGAAGACAGATCAGGTGATATGCCTTTCACACAGACTCACAGTGCGGCGAGATTTCTTGTTAGTGTTGTCAGCGTGGAGTTTGTCCCGGATGTGGTCAAGTGGACACATGCCGGCGTCACTTATGTTCTGGAGCTCGAGATCAAGGATACGCCGATCCCTCAGGAGGGCGAGGGGGAGGACATCCAGGATATGGACACGACTGAGGGAGATGGGGCTTCTGGCGATTAGAGTAAGAAGCCAGAGAGTTCGCCGCAGGAGATGGCTAAGGGGCCGCAACCGCGGTCAGATAAGATGAATAGGTCGGCTTCGGGAATGACTAACTCCACGACTTCGACGAACTCTCTTCGGTTTGGGTCTTCTGACATGCATTCGGCGCCGAGTCGCCTCTGGAGCACTCGTGTGGAGATGGATGACCCGGCAGAATCTGAGCTACCGCCGATGTTACCTTCAGATGGTGCCCTCGAGCGGTCTTCCGAGCTATCCAGTGCGGCGGACATGATTCTCAGTCCGGGTAGGGACTGTCAGAGCGGGCGTGGGCAGAAGGCCTCCGCTCCAACGTCTCCGTTGGCCAGTTTGGGAGGGGGGTGTGGGCAGGTGGCCTGCGCCCCCATCTCTCCCAGGTCGCCCCTGGAGGGGGCGGCCCTAGCCCAGGCTCCGTACGGCGCTCTCGGTCTGGGTTCGCAGGGCACACCCAGTCTGGTGGCGGTGTTGAGTGGAGGTGCGGTGGCGGGCTTGAGGACACAGGCAAGCCCTTCGGCAGGGGCAGCGCCTCTGAGTCCGGTTGAGGGTACGGCAGGAGGCCTTACCCCTAACGGGGTATCTCGTGACGACGTCATCGTTTTTGGTGGGATTCCGAACCCAGTTTCTGTTGGTCGACGGATGAGCTATCGCCTACAGGACCAGCCGGATATCGATGATATGCAACTTCGATGCGCCATGCGGACGGCCAAGCTTCATGATCTTCAGACCACTACTGGTATGTCAGTTAATACTGCCAATTCAATTTTGCATTTCTCTAATGAATATTAATAATGCCACACAATTGGGAGTCTCTCTGGGTAAGAATGACAGAGAGGTATCTAAATCCGTTAACGATATTTTGGATCTTGAGGCAGAGCGTGCGTTAGAGATGATTAGAAATCTAGCGGCAATCCAACCAATGAATGATTCCGAGGTAGCTACTATGGGAGTCAATGTGCTTGATAGTTTTTGTGCGGACCTTGCACCCGCTCTCCTGGAGACCGAGGAGGAGGTGGGCTTATCTTCTCCGTGGGTTTCCAGGAGTGGTACGTCCCAGGTGGATGCGGCTTGCGAATTTGGTAGTGAGGACCGGGTAGAAGACCAAAAGAAACCGAAGAGCAAATGGAATCGTAAGATTTATCCGACATCGGCTGTGCGCAGAAGTGCTAGAATCTGAACTACTAAAAAAAATTCATGATGAACTATGAAAGGAATCTTTTGGAATAGCAGAGGTCTTAAAGACTTGCCTAAAAGAAGGTTCCTTGCAGAGGCGTCTATTGATTATAAATTGGATTTCATTGCCCTTTCCGAGACTGGAAGGGACAATTTTACCCCATAGTTTCTTAGCACCCTGTCAGGAGGGGTGGATTTTGATTGGCATTGTTTACCCCCAAGAGGAAGATCCGGTGGGATTTTACTTGGGGTTAAATGCGAATCTCTGGAAGTGAGGAATGTGGTCATGGGTGACTTTGCGGTTAAATTTAGGGTTTGGTCAAAGGTCGATGGTTTCGATTGGGCTCTGGTGGCGGTATATGGGGCCGCGCAACCGGAACTTAAGCTAGATTTTCTGGCAGATTTAGTTCGCATTTGTGGGAATGAGCAGCTCCCCATCTTGGTTGGGGGTGACTTTAATATTATTCATCGGTGGGAGGAAAAAAATAATGATAACTTTGATGGCAGATGGTCGTTTATGTTTAATACAATTATCGAAAGCCTAGACCTTTGCGAGATTGTGCTCTCTGGTAGGAAGTTCACATGGGCTAATACGCTACCAGTCCCGACTTTTGAGAAGTTGGATCGGGTTCTTGCGAGTGTTGAATGGGAACAGAAGTTTCCCCTCGTGACGGTTCAAGCGGTCTCTCATGGGATCTCAGATCATACCCCATTATTAGTTGATTCGGGAGAGGCAACACATGTAGGGAATAAACACCCTTTCTCTTTTGAATCTACGTGGTTTGAACGAGAATGGTTTATGGATCTGATTGCAAGAGAATGGGCGAAAGACGCAGGAGGAAGAACGAACATTGATCGATGGCAAAATAAAGTTAGACACTTGAGACAATTCTTGAGGGGGTGGGCTAAGCATATCAGTGGGATATATAAGGCTAAAAAGGAAAGGCTCCTTTTACTTATCCAATCCCTTGACATTAAGGCGGAGTGCTCCATCTTAGACGCTAGCGAGCTGGAAACTAAAATGGCAGCAGAGTTAAGACTGAAAGAATTTCTACGTGAGGAGGAATTAAAGTTAGCATTGCGGGCTAAAGTGCGTAGATCGTCCAAGGGGATGGTAACACACAATTCTTTCACATGATTGCGAATGGCAAACATCGGAAGAAGAAAATCTTTCAGCTTGAGCAGGATGAAGGTACGGTTGTGGGTCAGGAGAGCCTAAAGATCTACATTACCAATTACTATAAACAGCTGTTCGGGCCTCCTGAGGATAATTTGTTTCTTTGGATGAATCGAGGGTAGAGGATGTGCCTCAGCTTGCAAATGAGGAGAACGAGATCTTGACTGCCCCTTTTTCGGAGAAAGAGGTGTTTGATGCCATTTCCCAAATGAAAAATAACAAAGCTCCTGGTCCGGATGGTTTTCCGGCGGAGTTTTACAAAAAGTGCTGGCATATTATTAAGGGAGACTTGCTTTCGATGTTCCAGGACTTTTTCTTGGGACAATTGCAGGTGTTCCACTTGAATTTTGGTACAATCACGTTGCTTCCTAATAAAACAGAGGCTGTTAGAATTGAGCAATTCAGGCCGATCTGTCTTCTTAATGTTAGCTTTAAAATATTCACTAAAGTCAGGACTAACAGGTTTACACAGATTGCACATTCAGTGGTGCAACCTTCTCAAACTGCGTTCATGCCAGACAGAAACATCCTAGAAGGGGTGGTGGTCCTGCATGAAACGCTACATGAAATCCACACGAACAAACTAGACGGGGTGGTTTTCAAAGTGGATTTTGAGAAAACGTACGACAAGGTAAAATGGCCTTTTCTTCAGCAGGCACTGCGTATGAAAGGATTCGATCAGGCCTGGAGAGACCAGGTTGACTCTTTAACGCAAAAAGGGAGCGTTGGAATAAGGGTCAATGACGATATAGGGCATTACTTCCAAACACATAAAGGTTTGCGACAAGGAGATCCGATGTCGCCAATCTTATTCAATATTGTCATAGACATGTTGACAATTCTCATAGGTAGGGTTAAGGATGCTGGGCAGGTAGGGGGCCTGGTCCCGCATTTAGTTGACGGGGGAGTATCCATCCTGCAGTACGCTGATGATACAATTATCTTTATCGAGCATGATTTGGCAAAAGCTAGGAACATGAAACTAGTGTTATGCTTGTTCGAACAATTGTCGGGGTTGAGGATTAACTTTCACAAAAGTGAATTGTTCTGCTTTGGAAGAGCTAAAGAAGAACAACAAGCTTATAAAGAATTTTTTGGTTGTGATTTGGGGTCTCTACCCTTCACGTATTTAGATATACCAATTCATCATCGTAAGCTCACAAACAAAGAGTGGAAGAGCATTGAGGATCGATTTGAGAAAAAACTAAGCTGCTGGAAGGGCAATCTTATGTCATACGGAGGACGATTGATTCTCATTAATTCGGTCCTTACCGGTATGGCTATGTTTTTATTGTCTTTTTTCGAAGTTCCAGTTGGAGTACGGACAAGGCTAGACTTTTATCGATCACATTTCTTTTGGCAGAGTGACGAATCCAAAAGAAAGTATAGACTCGCTAAGTGGGATATCATTTGCAGACCGAAAGACCAAGGGGGTCTAGGCATTGAAAATTTAGAGGTGAAGAATCGATGTTTGCTCAGCAAATGATTATACAAGCTATCTTGTGAAACGTATGCCACCTGGGCACAGATTCTTCATAATAAGTACCTTCAGACCAAAACACTGTCCCAGGTGACGGTCAAACCGACTGATTCGCCCTTTTGGAAGGGACTCATGCGAGTGAAATCAACTTTTTTAATAGGGCGAAATTTATACTTGGAGATGGTACATCCACAAGATTCTGGGATGATACATGGCTAGGGGAGACACCCCTGGCAATTCAATATCCGTCTCTATATAATATTTGTTCAGCGAAGAGACGCTTACGTTGCAACGGTATTACAATCAACTCCCCTAAATATCCAGTTCAGGAGGACGCTAGTGGGAAATCGTTGGGAAGCTTGGCTACATCTTGTGAGATGACTGATGGATGTCCAACTTTCTCAACATCCAGATCAGCTGCGCTGGAAACTAGCTAAGAATGGGGTGTTTTCGGTGAAATCCATGTATTTGGATATTATTAACACTAGCGTGATTCCAAGCTCGAAACATGTGTGGAAAGTAAAAGTACCTCTAAAAATCAAAGTGTTTATGTGGTTTGTACATAAATGGGTCATCTTAACTAAAGATAATTTGGCAAACAAGAACTGGACAGGGTCTAAAAGATGTAGTTTTTGTGATCGTGATGAATCTATTAGACACCTCTTTCTAGATTGCCCTCTGGCCAAGATTTTATGGAGGTCGGCGCAGATAGCCTTTAATATAAACCCCCTGTTATCCATACACAAGTTATTTGGGACGTGACTGCATGGGATTGATGTAGTAAGAGCGAGACATATCCCGGTAGGAGTATGCGCTTTACTATGAGCTATTTGGAACTGCAAAAACGATTTGGTTTTTAACATAACAATAAATATTCACTTCTTGCAGGTTATCTTCAGGGCCACTACACTTATCCGTATGTGGTCGCTACTCACTCAGACGGAGGCCAGGGAGCCTTTGGTTACTGCATCTATCCGCTGGGAGATGGTAGCTCGGGATATCTACAACCGGTTTGGATGGCGGTCATGTAATAGAATAGGTGTTTAGTTGCTTATCTGTCTTTTGCCTGCCGGTTGTGGCGGTCCTGATTCCCTTTGTATTTGGAGTCTATAAGACCTTTGTTGGACCTTTTTGACTTTTAATAATATGACCATATGCATTATTCTGATGCAGAGGCCGGGGATCAACCCCCTTTTCGAAAAAAATACCCGCGGACGCATCTGAAGCCCACGGGCACATTCGACGGGCCATCATATTTTCTTCCGTGCATCCGTATATCTTCAATTCGAACTCTCAAATTCATGCAAATACATGCACGTCGATCATGCAACACAATGTCACATGTAAATAGCAATTGTTGGTATCAAACATACATAATGTTTACATAAAATTTATTTGAAGTGCCAAACTCATGCATTGCCTCATTGGTTGCGATTGTGGATCCACATGTGCTTCACAAGATCATTGCATAGTTGTGTGTGCACCTGCTGATTTTGAAGATTCTGATGCATCTGCAGAAAGTTCATAAGCTGAGCCGCATCTTGATCTTTCGGGATTTCAACTTGTTCTTCGGGTGCTTCGAAATCATGGCTTTGGGCTACACCATCATCCTCATCCTCGACAATCATATTGTGCAGAATAACACAACATGCCATCAGCTGCCACAAAGTTTCCTATTCCCACATTATTGGAGCGCTCCGCACAATTCCCCAACGAGCTTGGAGAGTTGCCGGACGTATCATGGTGGTGTCCGTGTTGGAAATATGCCCTAGAGGCAATAATAAAAGAGTTATTATTATATTTCCTTGTTCATAATAATCGTTTATTATCCATACTATAATTGTATTGATTGGAAACTTAAATACATGTGTGGATAAATAGACAAACTTTGTGTCCCTAGTAAGCCTCTTCAGGACTAGCTCGTTGATCAAAGATGACCGCGGTTTCCAGGTCATAGACATGAGTTGTCATTTGATAACGGGATCACATCATTAGGAGAATGATGTGATGGACGAGACCCAAACGTTAAACATAGCTTTTGATCGTATCAGTTATCGCTATAGTTTTCTGCATGTCAAGTATAAGTTCCTATGACCATGAGATCATGTAACTCACTGACACCGTAGGAGTGCCTTGTGTGTGCCAAACGTCGCAACGTAACTGGGTGACTATAAAGGTACTCTACAGGTATCTCCGAAGGTGTCTGTTGAGTTGACATGGATCGAGACTGGGATTTGTCACTCCGCGTGACGGAGAGGTATCTCCGGGCCCACTCGGTAATATGTCATCTCAATGAGCTCAAAGTGACTAAGTAGTTAGTCACGGGATTATGTATTACGGAACGAGTAAAGAGACTTGCCGGTAACGAGATTGAACTAGGTATAGAGATACCGACGATCGAATCTCGGGCAAGTAACATACCGACGAGACAAAGGGAACTGTATACGGGATTGCCTGAATCCTTGACATCGTGGTTCATCCGATGAGATCATCGAGGAACGTGTGGGAACCAATATGGGTATCCAGATCCCGCTATTGGTTATTGACCTGGGAGTGTCTCGGTCATGTCTGCATAGTTTCCGAACCCGCAGGGTCTACACACTTAAGGTTCGGTGACGCTAGGGTTGTTAGTGAGAACAGTGCATGGTAACCGAAGGTTGTTCGGAGTCCCGGATGAGATCCCGGACGTGACGAGGGTCTCCGGAATGGTCCGGGGACGAAGATTGATATATGGGATGAAGGTAAACGGAGTCCGGAAGTGTTCCGGGGAGCAACAGGGGGTCATCGGGAGACCGGAAGGAGTTTCGGGGGCCACGGTAAAAGTTACGGGCCCTATGGGCCATAAGTGGGGAGACGCAACAGCCCACACAGGGGCTGTGCGCCCCCCCTGGGCCTCTCCACCTGCGCCTAGGGGGCTGGGCCCCCCTAGGGCAGCCGCACCCCTGAGCCTTGGGGGGCAAGGCGCCTGGGGGGGAAACCCTAGCCCTGGGCGCAGCCCCCCCCCCCTTGGCCGCCCCATCTCCCCTTGGCCGCCGCCCCTAGGGGGAAACCCTAGGGCGCCCCCTCCCCTCTCTCCCCCCTATATAAAGAGAGGCAGAGGGAGGGCAACAACACAAGTTCGTGCCTCGGCGCTGCCCTCCCTCTCCCACGAAAATCTTCGTCTATTTTGCAGTGCTTGGCGAAGCCCTGCTGGAAATCCTCCACCACCATCTCCACCACGCCGTCGTGCTGCTGGGTCTCTCCGTCAACCTCTCCTTCCCCCTTGCTGGATCAAGAAGGAGGAGACGTCCCCGAGCTGCACGTGTGAAGAACGCGGAGGCATCGTCCGTTCGGTGCTAGGATCTTCGGCGATCTAAATCGCGGCGAGTACGACTCCATCAACCGCGTTCTTGAACGCTTCCGCTTAGCGATCTACAAGGGTATGTGGATCCGACTCTTCCCTCGTAGATGCATCTCCTAGATTGATCTTGGTGAGCGTAGGAAAATTTTTTGTTTCCCATGCAACGTTCCCCAACAGTGGCATCATGAGCTAGGTTCTTGCGTAGATGCTTTCACGAGTAGAACACAAAGGGGTTTTGTGGGCATTGATGTTTAGATTGCTTCCCTCCTTGGTCTTTCTTGATTCAGCGGTATTATGGGATGAAGCGGCCCGGACCAACTTTACATGTCCACGTACATGAGACCGGTTCCATCGACAGACATGCGACTTTTGTTGCATAAGATGGCTGGCGGGTGTCTGTCTCTCCTATCTTAGTTGAATCGGATTCGACGAAGGCGGTCCTTGTAGAAGGTTAAATAGCAACTTAAATATCACCGTTGTGGCTTTGCGTAGGTAAGAAGCGTTCTTGCTAGATACCCATAGCAGCCACGTAAAACATGCAACAACAAATTAGAGGACGTCTAACTTGTTTTTGCAGGGTATGTATGTGATATGATATGGCCAAAGACATGATGAGATATATTTGATGTATGAGATGATCATGTTGTAATAGTTAATATCGACTTGCATGTCGATGTATACGGCAACCGGCAGGAGCCATAGGGTTGTCTTTAATTTTTGTATGACCTGCGTGTCAATCATTAAGCGCTATGTAATGCTTTTCTTTATCGCTAAACGGTAGCAATAGTAGTAAGAGCATGGTGGGCGCGCGACAACCCCGATGGCGACACGATGATGGAGATCATGATGATGGGGATCATGGTGTTACGCCGGTGACGATGGAGATCATGCCGGTGCTTTGGAGATGGAGATCAAAAGCACGAGTTGATGGCCATATCATGTCACTTATGATTTGCATGTGATGTTAATCCTTTTATGCATCTTATTTTGCTTAGGACGACGGTAGCATTATAAGATGATCCCTCACTAAAATTTCAAGATAAAATTGTGTTCCCCCCGAGTGTGCGCCGTTGCGAAGGTTCGTCGTTTCGAAGCACCACGTGATGATCGGGTGTGATAGACTCTATGTTCGCATACAACGGGTGCAAGCCAGTTTTGCACATGCAGAACACTCGGGTTAGACTTGACGGGCCTAGCATGTACAGACATGGCCTCGGAACACGGAAGACCGAAAGGTCGAGCATGAGTCATATAGTAGATATGATCAACATGAAGATGTTCACCATTGACACCACCTCATCTCACGTGATGATCGGACTTGGGTTGGTGGATTTGGATCATGTCACGCTCGGATGACCAGAGGGATGTCAATTTGAGTGGGAGTTATAAGTAATTTGATCAGTTAAAACTCACTTATCATGAACAATAGTCTAAGATGTCTTTGCAAATCTTTTGTTGTAGATGGCTCCCGCAATAGCTCCCCTGAATTTTAATGCGTTCCTAGAGAAAACTAAGCTGAAAGATGATGGGAGCAACTTTGTGGACTGGCTCCGCAATCTGAGGATCATCCTCACAGCTGCCCAAAAGGTTTATGTCCTAAATGCACCGCTAGGTGAACCCCCCGCTCCGGCCTCTGTGGACGTTATGAACGCCTGGCAGTCGCGTGCAGATGACTACTCAGTAGTGCAGTGTGCCATGTTGTATAGCTTGGAAGGAGGACTTCAAAGGCGTTTTGAACGTCATGGAGCATATGAGATGTTCCAGGAGTTGAAGTTCATCTTTGAGAAGAATGCCAAGATCGAGAGGTATGAGACCACCGATAAATTCTTTGCTTGCAAGATGGAGGAGAATTCGTCTGTCAGTGAGCACTTACTGAAGATGTCTGGGTACTATACCCGCATAGCTGATCTGGGACTTGTGTTCCCGGAGGAGGCTATCATTGACAGAATTCTCCAGTCACTCCCACCTAGCTACAAGAGCTTCGTGCAGCAGTATAACATGCAAGGGATGAACAAAACCATCGCCGAACTGTTTGCGATGCTGAAAGTCGCTGAGGCAGACATCCAGAAGGAGTATCAAGTGTTGATGGTCAATAAAACTACCAGTTTCAAGAAGAATGGCAAGGGCAAGAAGGGTAACTCTAAGAAGGGTGGCAAGTCAGTTGCTCATCCAGTGAAGAAACCCAAGGCTGGGCCCAAGCCAGAGACTGAGTGTTTCTATTGCAAGGGGAACGGCCACTGGAAGCGGAACTGCCCCAAGTATCTGGCAGACAAGAAGGGGGCCAACAACAACAACAAGCAAGGTATATGTGATATACATGTTATTGATGTGTACCTTACCAACTCTCGTTGTAGTGCCTGGGTATTTGATACCGGTTCGGTTGCTCACATTTGCAACTCTAAACAGGAACTACGGAATAGACGGAGGCTGGCGAAGGACGAAGTGACGATGCGCGTGGGGAATGGTTCCAAGGTTGATGTGATCGCCGTCGGCACACTCGCTCTTCGATTACCATCGGGATTAGTTATGAACCTGAATAATTGTTATTTAGTGCCTGCGTTGAGCATGAACATTATATCTGGATCTTGTTTAATGCGAGACGGTTACTCATTTAAATCAGAGAATAAAGGTTGTTCTATTTATATGGGTAATATCTTTTATGGTCATGCACCCGAAGTAGGGGGTTTATTCTTATTGAATCTCGATAGTGATGATACACATGTTCATAACATTGATGCCAAAATATGTAGAGTTGATAACAATAGTACCACTTTCTTGTGGCACTGCCGTCTGGGTCATATCGGCGTGAAACGCATGAGGAAGCTCCATGCTGATGGACTTTTGGAGTCTCTTGATTTTGAATCACTTGACACATGCGAGCCGTGCCTCATGGGCAAGATGACTAAGACCCCGTTTTCAGGAACAATGGAACGGGCAAGTGACTTATTGGAAATCATACATACTGATGTGTGTGGCCCGATGAGTGTCACGGCGCGCGGTTGATATCGTTATTTTCTCACCTTCACTGACGACTTAAGTAGATATGGGTATATTTACTTGATGAAGCATAAGTCTGAAACGTTTGAAAAGTTCAAGCAATTTCAGAGTGAAGTTGAGAATCATCGTAACAAGAAGATCAAGTTCCTACGATCTGATCGAGGGGGAGAGTATCTGAGTTATGAGTTTGGCAATCACTTAAGAAAATGTGGAATTGTTTCACAGTTGACGCCACCTGGAACACCACAGCGTAATGGTGTGTCCGAACGTCGTAATCGAACCCTATTAGATATGGTGCGTTCTATGATGTCTCTTGCCGATTTGCCACTATCGTTTTGGGGATATGCGTTAGAGACAGCTGCATTCACTTTAAATAGGGCTCCATCTAAGTCCGTTGAGACAACACCGTATGAACTATGGTTTGGTAAGAAACCTAAGTTGTCTTTTCTCAAGGTTTGGGGTTGCGATGCTTATGTCAAAAGGCTTGAGCCAGAAAAGCTCGAACCCAGAGCGGACAAATGTGTCTTCATAGGATACCCAAAAGAGACGGTTGGGTACACCTTCTATCTCAGATCCGAGGGCAAAGTGTTTGTCGCTAAGAACGGGTCCTTTCTCGAGAAAGAGTTTCTCTCGAAAGAATTGAGTGGGAGGAAGGTAGAACTTGATGAGGTTATTGAACCTCTGCTTCAACCAGAGAGTAGCGCAGCATAGAAAGATGTTTTTGTGGAGCCTGCAACGGTTGAAGAGGAAGCCAATGATGATGATCAAGAAGCTTCTGATCAAGTTACTACCGAACCTCGTAGGTCGACAAGGGTACGCACTGCACCTGAGTGGTATGGTAACCCTGTCTTGGAGGTCATGTTGTTGGACAACAGTGAACCTACGAGCTATGGAGAAGCGATGGTGGGCCCGGATTCCGACAAATGGTTAGAGGCCATGAAATCCGAGATGGGATCCATGTATGAAAACAAAGTATGGACTTTGGAAGTATTACCTGAAGGGCGGAAGGCCATTCAGAATAAATGGATTTTTAAGAGGAAGACGGACGCTGACGGCAATGTCACCGTGTATAAAGCTCGACTTGTGGCAAAGGGTTTTTCACAAGTTCAAGGAGTTGACTACGATGAGACTTTCTCACCCGTAGCGATGCTTAAATCCATCCGAATCATGTTAGCAATAGCTGCATATTTCGATTATGAAATTTGGCAGATGGATGTCAAAACAGCGTTCCTTAACGGTTTTCTTAAAGAAGAGTTGTATATGATACAACCGGAAGGTTTTGTCGATCCAGAGAATGCTGACAAAGTTTGCAAACTCCAGCGTTCCATTTATGGGCTGGTGCAAGCATCTCGGAGTTGGAATCTTCGCTTTGATGAGGTGATCAAAGCGTTTGGGTTTGTACAAGTTTACGGAGAAGCTTGTATTTACAAGAAAGTGAGTGGGAGCTCTATAGCGTTTCTAATATTATATGTGGATGACATATTGCTGATTGGAAACAATATAGAACTTTTGGATAGCGTGAAGGGGTATTTGAACAAGAGTTTTTCGATGAAGGACCTCGGTGAAGCTGCTTTCATATTGGGCATCAAGATCTATAGAGATAGATCGAGACGCCTGATAGGACTTTCACAAAGTACATACCTTGATAAAGTTTTGAAGAAGTTCAAAATGGATCAATCCAAGAAGGGGTTCTTGCCGGTATTGCAAGGTACAAAGTTGAGTAAGACTCAATGCCCAGTGACTGCGGAAGATAGAGAAAAGATGAGTGTCATCCCCTATACTTCAGCCATAGGCTCTATCATGTATGCAATGCTGTGCACAAGACCAGATGTCAGCCTTGCCATAAGTATGGCCGGAAGGTTTCAAAGTAATCCTGGTATTGATCACTGGACAGCGGTCAAGAATATCCTAAAGTACCTGAAAAGGACTAAGGAGATGTTTCTCGTTTATGGAGGTGATCAAGACCTCGTCGTAAAGGGTTACGTCGATGCAAGCTTTGACACTGATCCGGATGACTCTAAGTCTCAAACCGGATACGTATATATTCTCAACGGGGGAGCGGTAAGCTGGTGCAGTTCCAAGCAAAGCGTGGTAGCCGATTCTACATGCGAAGCGGAGTACATAGCTGCCTCGGAGGCGGCAAAGGAAGGTGTCTGGATGAAGGAGTTCATGACAGATCTTGGAGTTGTGCCTAGTGCATTGAACCCAATGACTCTGTTTTGTGACAACACTGGTGCCATTGCTCTAGCCAAGGAACCAAGGTTTCACAAGAGGACCAGACACATAAAGCGACGCTTCAATTCCATCCGCGATTCAGTCAAGGAAGAGGACATAAGCATTTGCAAAGTACACACGGATTTGAATGTTGCAGATCCGTTGACTAAGCCTCTTCCACGGGCTAAGCATGATCAACACCAAGACTCTATGGGTGTTAGATTCATTACCTTGTAATGCTAGATTATTGACTCTAGTGCAAGTGGGAGACTGTTGGAAATATGCCCTAGAGGCAATAATAAAAGAGTTATTATTATATTTCCTTGTTCATAATAATCGTTTATTATCCATACTATAATTGTATTGATTGGAAACTTAAATACATGTGTGGATAAATAGACAAACTTTGTGTCCCTAGTAAGCCTCTTCAGGACTAGCTCGTTGATCAAAGATGACCGCGGTTTCCAGGTCATAGACATGAGTTGTCATTTGATAACGGGATCACATCATTAGGAGAATGATGTGATGGACGAGACCCAAACGTTAAACATAGCTTTTGATCGTATCAGTTATCGCTATAGTTTTCTGCATGTCAAGTATAAGTTCCTATGACCATGAGATCATGTAACTCACTGACACCGTAGGAGTGCCTTGTGTGTGCCAAACGTCGCAACGTAACTGGGTGACTATAAAGGTACTCTACAGGTATCTCCGAAGGTGTCTGTTGAGTTGACATGGATCGAGACTGGAATTTGTCACTCCGTGTGACGGAGAGGTATCTCCGGGCCCACTCGGTAATACGTCATCTCAATGAGCTCAAAGTGACTAAGTAGTTAGTCACGGGATTATGTATTACGGAACGAGTAAAGAGACTTGCCGGTAACGAGATTGAACTAGGTATAGAGATACCGACGATCGAATCTCGGGCAAGTAACATACCGACGAGACAAAGGGAACTGTATACGGGATTGCCTGAATCCTTGACATCGTGGTTCATCCGATGAGATCATCGAGGAACGTGTGGGAACCAATATGGGTATCCAGATCCCGCTATTGGTTATTGACCTGGGAGTGTCTCGGTCATGTCTGCATAGTTTCCGAACCCGCTGGGTCTACACACTTAAGGTTCGGTGACGCTAGGGTTGTTAGTGAGAACAGTGCATGGTAACCGAAGGTTGTTCGGAGTCCCGGATGAGATCCCGGACGTGACGAGGGTCTCCGGAATGGTCCGGGGACGAAGATTGATATATGGGATGAAGGTAAACGGAGTCCGGAAGTGTTCCGGGGAGCAACAGGGGGTCATCGGGAGACCGGAAGGAGTTTCGGGGGCCACGGTAAAAGTTACGGGCCCTATGGGCCATAAGTGGGGAGACGCAACAGTCCACACAGGGGCTGTGCGCCCCCCCTGGGCCTCTCCACCTGCGCCTAGGGGGCTGGGCCCCCCTAGGGCAGCCGCACCCCTGAGCCTTGGGGGGCAAGGCGCCTGGGGGGGAAACCCTAGCCCTGGCCGCAGCCCCCCCCCTTGGCCGCCCCATCTCCCCTTGGCCGCCGCCCCTAGGGGGAAACCCTAGGGCGCCCCCTCCCCTCTCTCCCCCCTATATAAAGAGAGGCAGAGGGAGGGCAGCAACACAAGTTCGTGCCTCGGCGTTGCCCTCCCTCTCCCACGAAAATCTTCGTCTATTTTGCAGTGCTTGGCGAAGCCCTGCTGGAAATCCTCCACCACCATCTCCACCACGCCGTCGTGCTGCTGGGTCTCTCCGTCAACCTCTCCTTCCCCCTTGCTGGATCAAGAAGGAGGAGACGTCCCCGAGCTGCACGTGTGAAGAACGCGGAGGCATCGTCCGTTCGGTGCTAGGATCTTCGGCGATCTGAATCGCGGCGAGTACGACTCCATCAACCGCGTTCTTGAACGCTTCCGCTTAGCGATCTACAAGGGTATGTGGATCCGACTCTTCCCTCGTAGATGCATCTCCTAGATTGATCTTGGTGAGCGTAGGAAAAAATTTTGTTTCCCATGCAACGTTCCCCAACAGTCCGGGCCGGCAACAACGTCGTCCCGCGACGAGGACGGGAGCACTCTTTAACTGGTGGGGGG